>NC_061159.1:17786513-17944013 GCF_022113875.1 Hydra vulgaris | reverse complement strand
ATGTGTGTGTATATATATATTTGGAAAAACAATCCATATTTGATATAGTCACTTTTACAGATAACAAGGTTTTTAAACAACCTTTTGTTTGTGATAGTTTTAAAAACACCATTTAGAGTGTACACATTGTCTATTTAATTTCTGTTAGTTGCTGTTGTTAGCCATGAAAAATTACATAAAATTAAAAAAGTTAAATTTCAAGTTTATATAATATGTAAAACACCTAGTTAATCCAAGCGTATGATATAAAGTCATTTTTTGGATCATTCCAAAAACTGCATATCATACTATGATAATCAGATTCAAGAGTTTCAAGAAGTCCTTGTGTATTAAAAACACCTGTCTTACCTTCACTCCAGTCAGACCGAAGCATATGTCCATATATCATAAAATGTTTAATATTTTCTTGAAGAGTTTTTGCAAATAGTTTATCAGTCTCACTTAATGAATAATTATTTACTGCTTTGAAATTGAATAAAGCAGTTGAATCCCAGAAATGAACAGCATACTTTGAGGGAGGAAAACCATTCAATGAAACAGGCTTATTTGGATAGTTAGTTACTATATACCTAAAAACATCATATTTGTTGCTTAACAAAATATCTTTAGCAAGTTTGTTACTTGGGCAGTTAATACGAACATCACTTGAGATTGTTTCATATGCATATTGTGCACTATCATTAATATTATTAATATTTTTGTAAAGATCAAATATCTTTGAATATGATAAAGAAAAATTAAGAAGTCTTTTATCTAAATATTCTTTTAAACTTATCCATTGGTACACACCAGTAAAAATAGCGCCTGGAAGTATACCTATTTCTTGTGCAGTTGAACCAATTAAAACAGAAACCTTATCTGAGGTTGTAAAATTTATATTTTTAATGTTTTGAGGATATTCAGATACTGACATAGGCTCCATCACTATTAAAGCGCCATCAAAAAGGTCTTTTTTTGGAAAATCTAATAAATCCTCCATTAACCAATATGGGTAAACATCATTTGGAATAGCTCTTATAACTTCCTCTGATGTTAAATTGTACAAACATTCTTTTAGTTTTACAGAAATATCTTTACACTTACTTTTTTTAATAAATACTTGATTTTCATTAGCTGCACTAATATAAGACTTTTCAAATTTAGGTGATGCACTCATTGTTATGGCTCTTTGAAAAAGCCCTTCAGCAGGCAGTGAAGCAAGAAGACCAAATATTGAAGTTCCACCTGAACTCTGACCAACAATTGTCACAGAATTCGGATCACCTCCAAAGTTTTGAATATTCTTTTTTACCCACTTTAATACAAGAATTTGATCCAGAAGGCCAAAATTACCATAAGACTCATTTTCAACCCAAAGTTCCTTAAGAGTAAGAAACCCAAATGCATTTAGCCTATAATTCATGCTTACAGCAACAACATTCATTGAGGTTACAAACTCGCTGTCAGGACTATAACCAGACTGATGTCCAAAACCGTTCATTAAGTAGCCTCCATGTATCCAAACAAAAACTGGCAATAATGCATCAGTTTCTAATCGTGGAGACCAGACATTAAGATACAAACAGTTTTCAGATCCCTCGATTACACCTGAAGTATTTTGAACACATATATTTCCAAACTTTGTTGCCTCAAAAGTACCTTTCCAACAATTGGAACTTAATGCAACTGGAGCTTTCCAACGCAAGTTTTTAACAGGAGGTAAAGCATACGGAATTCCTTTAAAAACAAAGCTGTCAAACATTTTGTTATTCACTTTAACTGATTCTATTGTGCCAGTAACAGGACCACAATCAATTAAAACAACTGGACTAGACCTAAAAGATTGATTTTGTTTTGAATAATACAAATATATTAGACCACCCATTATGGCCAAAAAAATCAAAACAACAACTACAAGAGCTGTGATTTTTCTGTTTCTTCGTATGCAAAAGTGTGCGAGCTTTGCAATAACTGGACTACGTTCTTTTTTAGCCTGTTCATCAGCACTTGATGCTGTCTCGAAATCGGTATCTGCTGATCTCCAAGAAACTTGATCATATCGTTTTGAGTATTTAGTAATATGTTCTTTAATAATGGACTGCTTTTCATCAGACATTTTTTTTATTTCATTAATACCAAGTATGCGCCTAAATGGAACGCTAAATGTTTACGGGAACTTCAAAAAATCACAAAAATAACAAATTTAAAAAAAGGGAAAAAATTAACAAAAAAAGTTGAGTGTTTTAACAATATTTTAATCAAGCTTAAAAGTAGACCCCTTCCCTTTTGACAACTACTCGTCAAGTTTCCAAAGACCCCCTGTAAAATTACGTCAACATTTGATTACCACCTCCTCCCTCTCAAATAAAATTAAAATGATAAAAACAACCTTTTTGCCCCTTTTTTTTTAAGTAACTAAATTTATTTTAAAAGAAACCCTTGCCCAAATTATGCCTAAACGCAACAAAGGACAACGGTGATAAAATTGCGTCAAATAGCTGGAGACCTTTTTTCGAAATAAGTTTTATTATATTTTACTTTATGTCTGACGACGGTCTGAGCTAATCAGACTGAAATATTTGATAAATAAATTAAAAATTAGTATTAAGCGGTATTTTATGTTTGTATATATATTGAACTAAAAAAGTAACATTTTATATATATATAATATATATATATATATATATATATATATATATATATATATATATATATATATATATATATATATATATATACGTATATATATATATATATATATGTATATATATATATATATATATATATATACGTATATATATATATATATATATATATATATATATATATATATATATATATATACATATATATATATATACATATATATATATATATATACATATATATATATATATATATATATATATATATATATATATATATATATATTATATATATCCATATATATATATATACGTATATATATATATATATGTATATATATATATATATATATATATATATATATATATATATATATATATATATATATATATATATATATATATATATATATATATATATGAATTCGATAAAAAATAAATATTTGTTATTATTATTATTATAATTTTTTTTTTTTTTTGTTTTTATTTAATTACAGTTTACGTTTATGACAAATGTACCTAAAAAGTCAATATTTGTAGCTGCTAAAGCACAAATTAATTAAATTAAACGTGCAGCTCATCTTCAGTAAAAAATGCACTGTTTGCAGCTGTAGGAAAAAAATACTTGTCAATTCTACTTTTGAATGCGTTAATTGACGGAGCCTTTTTGCATGACAACAGTAAATAATTCCAATCATTAACAATACGATTTGTGAAGAAATTATGTCGAGCATTATTGAAAGTGAAATCACGCGTTAGTACGTTGGATGGTAATCTGCGAAGAGGTGGATTATGCCAATTAATAATTTCAAAACCGTTTTCAAGTTTAAACTGTTGGATCAAGTCGCCGCGTCGCCTGCGAGTTTCCAAAGAAGTAAATTTGAGACGCTAACACCTTTCAGCATAAGGTAAACTTGTTATATCATGAGGAATTTTTTTGCTTTGTGCTGAATTTTTTCAATTTCTTTGATGTTGCCCTTTAAGTAAGGACACCATACCGGAACAGCAAATTCCATTATGTGTTGATTCCATTTTAGATCGTTAGATAAAAAGATACCCAGGTCTCTTCCAATATCCGTTGCCGCTATAATAAGAGATGTATTACCATCATTCATTACATATTCATGATTTATATTTCCATGACCAAGGTGCATAACTTTACACTTTGCAGCATTTAATTCCATAAGCCATTCTTTTGACCACTCTGAGATAATATTTAAATCATTTTGAAGAATCAGACAATCAGCATCGTGAAACTCAGGTCTTATTTCTTGCAACAGTTTAGTGTCATCAGCATAGAGTTTATGAACTGATTTTAAATTATCCGTTAAGTCATTTATGTAGATGATGAATAATGTTGGACCAAGTACAGACCCTTGTGGAACTCCGCTTAAAACATCGGTCCAGTCGCCAGAGTGATTACGTAAAACTGTTCGTTATTTTCTGCTAGTTAAAAATGACTCAATCCATTTGCCAACATTACCATTGATCCCATATGCTTTCAATTTATGTATTAGTCTACGATGAGAAACTTTATCAAACGCTTTTGCAAAGTCCAAAAATGCAATATCGACAAAATTTCTATTGCTTAACGCTTTTGTAATGTAGTCAATACTTTTCAATAAGTTAGACGTGCATCCCTTTTTGGACATAAATCCATGTTGATTATTTGAGATGCAGCTCGTTTGAGCCTTCAGACAGTGCTTTATTGTAAATTAATGTTAGAGGGTAAGTCATTTGACCTGCACATTCTTTAAGTGCCTTTGGACTAATGTTAACAACACCAATAGATTTGTTCGGGTTCAAACCATTCAAATAGGCTAGCGTTGCTTCAAAACATATTATTACATCGCCTAAGTCTTCTTGATTATGTCTTCTCTTAAAAACCGGCAACTGATCATTTATGCTATCATCAACAAAAACTGATTTAAAGTGTTCGTTAAGTCTTTTTGCGATATGTATTGCCTCTGTTAACGTTTCACCTTTTGCATCTGATATAGCGCCAATAGATACATGTACGTTCTGTTGCGCTTTAGCATAAGCATACATTCTTTTTGGATTATTTTTATCTGATGCCAGTTGGGCTTCAAATACTCGAACACGATGTGTACATGCTTTCTGAACTTGGCTTCTTAGTTTCTTATATTCACAAATGAGGGTCGTTGATTGCCAGTTTGTCATAGATAAGTAATTGCCCAGTTGTTGTTTTTTCTTTATCATAGCTAATACTTCCTTATTCATCCACGGTGCATTACGAGTAGAATGGACTTTTTTTAACGGGATGAATTGCTTGCTGAGTTTATCATATTTATTGCAGAAAAGTTCATAGCATTCGTTTGTGTTTTTATTTTCAAATAATTGCTGCTAGTTAGTTTCCATAATCTTTTTACCGAAGTTTTTATAGTCACCTTTATTAAAATCATATTTTTTGTTTGAGAAAGTTGTCCTATTTTTAGAAAGGACAACATAATCCCAACTCAATATGCGATGACCTTGTGACAAATCATCTAACGGAATAGAGCTAGATAAATTGATTACTTCAGTTGAAGAGTCTGTAATAATTAAATCCAAAATATTTTTTGCATTTCTATTCGATGCTTCGAAGGTTGAGAAATCAACTAATTGTTTTAGATTATGATTAGCCAAGAAATCAACTAATTGTTCTAGATTTTGACCGCTTAGTAATTCGATTCTTTCGTCATTATGCCATTTAATATCCGGAAAGTTGAAATCACCTGCTAATAACATACAACTATACGCTTTTCTATCAACAGCTTGCTTAGCTGAAATAATTGTTTTATTTATATCATCTATATGGGATAAAGGTGATTTATAGACACAGCCAATAAGAATCATTTTGTTAACGATTTTAATTTCGCACCATATTTGCTTGGAGTTGCTGTTGTTTAAAGTCTCTCTTAGATGACAATCAGATACCTCATGCGCGACTAGATCACGCTTAATGTAGATAGCAACACCTCCACCGTGACCTATTCTATTTTTTTTTCACTAGTGAATAGTTATTTAATTGAGTGGCAGATGTTTCAGTAAACCATGTCTTAGAAATAAAGATTAAATCAGGCATGTTTATTTCACAGAGTGCAGATAACTCGTTCATTTTAGTCGAATTAAGAGAAGTTGCGTTAGTATAAAAACATTTTAAAAGTTTATTTTTAGGGTTAGATTTAGCAGATTTTATTTTTGTATTTAATGCATTTAAATAAGTATTCGCAGTTAAACGATTTGATTCATTATGTTTTAGCAATTCTGGCTGCTTGTGCATCTTTCCATTTAATGAAAGGATGCTTTTTACGTCCATTGATATCAACTTCCTGCGAGACATCAATGCATCGCAATTTATCGCTGCGGATGACAAATCTAAAGGGTTTGTCAAGTTTTCCAAGCTTTTCAAGGTCAGAATTAGATGCTTTTATTTCTAAGTTTAATTTAATAAATTCGCTTTGCTCTGCTGCTGAGCGGTCGGGGCGTATAAATATATCTTTAAAAGTACCCGATGCCAGTTGTTTAGCTGACGCTAGAACGTCATTTCTTATAAATATTGAATCAACTTCAATCATAAGAGGAGCGGGTTTACTAGAATCAAAGTTCTTTTTTTTTTGAAACGTTCAATTCCAACTACATTGACTGATTTACTTAAATATGCCATAACCTTCTTGAATTCCGTGGTATCATGTTTGGTTATCTCGCTTGGTTGAGTTTTAACAGATTCTGGTAGACCAAACACTACAATTCTCTTTTATCTGTTAGTCTCGTCCTTGTTATGCTTATTGATGGCGCTCACTACAGCTACGTTTGCTAATGTACCGGGTTTGCCGACTTGTTCAACTAATTTAGATAACAAAGATTTTTCACTACTTTTCCTATCTTTTAAAGACTTTATTTCAATATCCTGCAAAATAATTCTATTAGTAAGTTCGTCAATTCTGGCGGTAAGTGTTTTAATTACATAAAGAGCTTGTTTCAGCTCTTCTTTGGCAATTTTATTAGCGTTTTCAAGAGCATCATTAAGTTGTTTTTGCGTTACCATCATTAGAAATTAACAGTGGAAGCGATTTTAAGGTTTATAGATTATAAACAAATTTAAATTTATAAATGAATTGCTTTTAACTCGATATATCCTCAGAAATAATTTATATCCGTGAAGTTTATATATTAGTAAAAAAAAAATGTAAATATCTTATTACACAGGGAATAAAATTTTGTAATACGTGTTTATGTGTTTATATATAACAATAGTTTTTCCGTATATAATTATATATATATATATATATAATATATATATATATATATATATATGTATATATATATATATATATATATATATATATATATATATATATATATATATTTTATATATATATATATATATATTATATATATATATATATATATATATATATATTATTTTTCCGTAAGAACACACAAAGGTAGTTATGTGTTAAAAAATTTATCCGAAAACAAACAACAGATTAAGAATCAGGTGCAAACGCGATTTTATAACAACTAGAAAGCTACAAAAGAAAGCTATATATATATATATATAAATATATATATATATATATATATATATATATATATATATATATATATATATATATATATATACATATATATATATATACATATATATATATATATATATATATATATATATATATATATATATATATATATATATATATATATATATCATATATATATATATATATATATATATAGAGTTAGAACTCGTTAAAAACCTTTTAAATATAATATAATATAAGCGTAAATAGGATCTTCGATGAGATAATGATAGTTTAAAATATTTATTTATATAAATATATAAATATAAATAATAAAAAGCAGCTATATATTATATTCAGTTACTAAGTCGTTAATTCGGAGCGATTGACTTCGAACCGATAATATATTTTAATATAGTAGAATAATAGATAATGAATATTAATATGAAAGTATATAAGATATATGATAGAAGAAGAAAAAAAGAAAAGAAAATAAATAAAAAATGAAAAAAAAAAAGAGAACAATTGAAAGAAAATAAAAAAAAAAGAACTCGAAAGTTACGATCAAATAAAACGCGTCCTGTTATCTCCTAATTAAAAAAAATCAAAATCTCCTAATTAAAAAAAATCAAAAGATAAACATCCGTAAATTTTTTTAAACTTTGATGAAAATTAATCATAAAAACTCTATGAAACTGTATATAAAAAAAAATCTTTTTATCTATTAAATAAATCTATTTTCTTTCCTTTTTTTCCCCGTGACTTTGGGAAGTCACTTTGACTTCTAGTTTCTATTATATAGGTCTAATTTTTATATAGTTGTTTAACTTGTGGCAATGTAGTGTGACGAGTATTAATCATACTAAGTTAAAAAAAATTTATAGCAAACAAAAACTGTATTCGGAGGAGGTAAAGCTGTTCCTTGTGAATCTTTTATATATATACTTGCTGCTTTAAATACTTTTAACTTTTTTACTTTAAACAAAACATGGAGTATCTCGCGAAATCTTTGAAATTTATTTTAAAGAAATAAACCATAAGTATCCTACAAGTTTTATAGAAAGCTACTTTGTTTTACCAAAATCACATTAAAAACTGAGTTCATATTCAATTCAGAATAGGAAATCATTTTTGACGAAAAAAAATTATCTTAAACAGTTTAAAACTGAAATAAAACGCTATTCATATATGGACTTTTTACTAACCGACTAAAAATCGATTCGGTCGAATGAAAGTCTCAAAATCCTTTTATCTCGCCTTTCGATTTAACTTTCCAATTTTTTATTTTTTTTTGTTCGTTTAAAAACAAAAGCAAGCACTATTGTAATTAGAGATGTCAGAGATAGTGGTTTTGCCCAATACCGAATATTCGGCTGCCGAATATTCGATGACACTTTCCTTTTTTGAGGGTTCCGACTTGGTTCATTGAAGTGGATATCGTGGGTATACTGGCAAAAGACGTTTTATAAAAAATTGACAATTTTGACTTAATGATGCAGTATTGTAAAGTTTACAACACTCTACAAACTGGCAAAATTTAAGAAACATCTTTAAAGATGTTTAAAGTAGAATTTAGGCAGGTAGTATCTTAGCTTGAATATTTTTTTTGAAATGTTTGTATAATTTCTTTTAGTTTCTACATTTTATTTTTGTGTACAAAAATCTTTTTTTGCGGATTTTAAAATAGTGATTACGTATTTATAATCAATTAAATATTTAATACTCTCTTCGTATTTTAAATGATTTAGACCTGCAACTCTTTCAAATATTTCTGCAATTAAAGAAAGAGCTTTGTTCGCTGATTACATTAATTATATTGAAATTAGTAATGGCTTCTATACACCATCAGCTGAAGATGTTATTCCAATTATTTCTGAGATTGGTTCAGATTATTTCCTTTAAGTTATATTGTAAAAGTATATTGAATATAAAGAATTAGCTAAATTATATAAAATATAACAATCATTCACAGATTTTGATTAACTTTGTTTAAATGTTTTTTATTTTTTTTTAATAGATAAAATTAAAAAAAAAACACACTAAAAACAATGCAATTATTTTAGTTTACTGTGTAGCTATTTCAAAATAAAATATTTAACAAACGGCGAAATACAATATTGATCGCCAGTAAAAATTTATATTTATGTTGATTGCCGACAGAATCAATCATGGATGGTAGATACACATTATTGTTCAGGGGCGGAACTAGGGGGTATCCTGTGTTGCCCAGGATTCACCCATAATATTCTAAGAAGTTATAAAAAAATCCGTTTCATTATCTAAAAAATGCTAAAATTAAATTTATAGTATACTTACATGAATATATAAGTTCTTTTAAAAAAAAAAAGCATCGCCTTTATAGAAAAACATGCAATGTTTCAGACTTAGCTCTCCTCCGTCATGTTTCAAAACGCCGTTATTAAATTAGGATTCTTTTTTTAAAGTAAACGGTACCGAAAGAACCCTTTTAATCAATCGTTATAGCACTATTTCAGGATTCATTTGACCCGAATTTCCGGTAGACAACAAAAAAAAGTTTGATCAAAAGGGTTCTCTCGCTTCCGTTCATATATAAAAATGAATTCTTAATTATTCTAATAACGCCTTAATTATTCGCATAAAGCCTTAAGTATTTGAATAAATTAAAGTTTATCAAAAATTAGGTAATAAGTGGTTTTTATTACAAATTTTATTTTTGTTTGCAATTATGGATTTGTTGCTATCCAATGCCATTAAAGCCAAGCATTTTCCTAATATTACGACTTACAAAGCAAAGCTTCGTAATAATCTCAAAGAATTAAATTCAAATTTTCCTGTTGTAAACAAAGATCTTCTTTCTTTAAGAAACTCTGAAATGGAAGCTTTTGTTCCCATGCAAAAAGAAAATGAAGACTATATTGTTTTAAAGTATATGAATTTAAACACGTTTTTTTTTATGTTTTATTTTGTTTATAAAAAATAATTCTTGACAAATAATGTTTAGTTAAATATGTTTGTTTTAGTTATATTTAGTATATATATATATATATATATATATATATATATATATATATATATATATATATATATATATATATATATATATATATATATATATATATATATATATATATATATATATATATATATATATATATATATATATATATATATATATATATATATATATATATATATATATATATATATATATATATATATATATATATATATATATATATATATATATATATATATATATATATATATATATATATATATATATATATATATATATATATATATATATATATATATATATATATATATATATATATATATATATATATATATATATATATATATATATATATATATATATATATATATATATATATATATATATATATATATATATATATATATATATATATATATATATATATATATATATATATATATATATATATATATATATATATATATATATATATATATATATATATATATATATATATATATATATATATATATATATATATATATATATATATATATATATATATATATATATATATATATATATATATATATATATATATATATATATATATATATATATATATATATATATATATATATATATATATATATATATATATATATATATATATATATATATATATATATATATATATATATATATATATATATATATATATATATATATATATATATATATATATATATATATATATATATATATATATATATATATATATATATATATGTATATATATATATATATATATATATATATATATATATATTAAATATAACTAAAACAAACATATTTAACTAAACATTATTTGTCAAGAATTATTAAAAAAGTTTATTAAAAAAGCAGCAGAGTTGTAAAGACAGTTACTATTTTCAATTGACCTGTAAAGTCATAACATATACTATATATGTTATGACTTTACAAGTCGATGGAAAATGGTAACTGTCTTTACAACTCTGCTGCTTTATTAATAAATTCATCAGATAAAACACATAAAATTCTTTGACTATTAACTTCTGTTGAGTTGTTTGAGAAAGCAAACTTCTATTCGACATACCCAATTGGGTATGTCGAATAGAAGTTTGCTTTCTCAAACAACTATTGGCCAAACAACTCAACTCAAACAACTATTCAACAAAACAACTCAAACAACTATTGGCCAATAATCTTAAACCAAGTGGAATTTAAAGATTTTTCTTCACTCTCTAGTGTTTTCATGACATGTGTTTCATTTGAATTATTTATAACTAAACATATACAAAATTAAATGATATAAATATTGCTGAACTTATAAAAAAAGAAGCCTATAACAATTGCAGAAACAGTAAATTTGCTTTTTTTCTTTGTTTAATTGCATTATCTACAGTGTTAAATAAACAAATTGAGTCTATTTATCCTGAATTTGGACTTAAAAAATATAAAAAGTTATTTAATGTATCTATATACCCACGTGGTGATCATTAAACAAATAAAGAAATTCTGAGTATTTTATGGTGTAACACTGATTGTCGCTCTATTTCCAAGGATAAAGGTATGTGGTCACCAAATCATTTTGTCTCTTATGTGAAAAGTGAAGTTTTATGCTCAAAGAAATTTGTCAAAGATGATTTAAAAAGAGGGTTGTGTTCGGTTTTGCCAAGTGTTATATCGCATTCTTCTGTTACCACTAAGGTTCTTAATTTATCTTGTCAACCTTCTAAAAATCTATTTTCAAAAAAAAAATCATTAGTTCAATCTCTCATAAAGTTTGGCATAGGTAAAGAAACTAAAATTATAGATGTAAATATTGATATTACTCCTAATCCAATCTTACTTAATTGTATTCCTTGTACATCAGATCAGTCTTCAAGCCTTCCTTTTTATGATGTTTCACTTACTATGAGCGCGGTAGACAACTATCTACTGGCAAAGATGATTCAATGTTATTAGATCTAGTTAATAAAATATTTATTCCTAACTCGTCTTTTGTTTTTCCTGTTTCTGGTGAAAAAAAGAAACGATCATTTTTACATAAATATCTACTTGTATATTCCTGGTTAGCTTATTCAAAAATTGACAATGGAGCATACTGCCTTCTATGTACACTGTTGGGAAGCAGAATCCCAAACAATACCCCAATAACCAACTTCATTCGAAAACCTTTTAAAATATGAGGTAATGCAATTTATGCTTGCATGAATCACAATTATAATTGTTGACTTCATCAAATGTCAATGCATTGTCTTAACATGCTACAATCTAGATCTAATTCAAAAAAAAAATCTGATTGAAGTTGATAATCTTAGAAAAAACCTTATTATAAGTAATCAAAATAAATTAATTCCAATTATAAAGACAACTATTTTTCTTGGCCACAATGATATTGCTTTTCGAGGTCATCAAGATGACAGTAAGTATCATCCAGAGATTGGAGAAGCATGTAAAAACAACATTGGTATAGGTAACTTTGCAGAGCTTTTAAATTTTCGCATTGAAGCAGGTGATAAAGTTCTTAAGCACCATATTCGTTCTGCTCCTAAAAATGCAACCTATATATCTAAAACCACACGAAACGAACTTATTGAATGCTGTGGAAAAACAATCTAAGAAGTTCTAATTAATAAAATTAAAAAGTCAGTTTATTTTTTTATCTAGTGTGGTGGAGCCTCTAATTGTTCTAATGTTGAACAGCTATCTCTAGTTATAAGATACATTGGCTGTGATAATGTTATTTGTGAAGACTTTCTATGGTTCATTGAATGTAAATCTGGTACAACTGGTCTTATTCTTGCGCCAAACATAGTTTCTGCAATTGATGATCTTGGCCTTGATATCCAAAAATGTAGAGGTCAAGGATATGATGGTGCTGGGGCAGTGTCTGGTAAATTAAAAGGTATTTCATCAAGAATTAAATTTATCAATTCAAAGGCTATTTTTGTTCACTGTGCATGCCATAAAGTTAGTTTATTTGTAAGTAAATCATGCAATGTTCAGAGTGTTAGAAATGTTTTTGATCAAATTGAAGATATATCATATTTTTTTAACTTATCACCTAAACGTGCCAGCTGTCTCAATAAATTCATTTTTCCTGGTCAAGCAAAATTAATCGATACATGTCAAACTAGATGGGTTCAGAAACTTAAAGGTCTGGATGTTTTTTTGATAACTACATATCCTTTTTTCATTCAATGGAAGAAATGGCATACAATGAGGGTAAGAGTTATAATATTGATACTTCTTCAAAAGCTTCATGTTTTTTAAATCTTATGACTAATTTTTCTTTTATTGTAAGTTTAGTTTTAACCAAACAAATAATTGACTACTTCTATGCCATCACTGTTGTTCTTCAAACTAAAGCGTTTGATATATCACAACATTGTAATGAAATAAATTGTTTATAAAACTCAAATTTTAGATTTAAAAAAAAAAATAGTTTTTTCCTAATATTAATTTCTTTTTTGTTTATTGACTATATTCTTTTATTTTATTTTATATTTAAGTTTATTTTATATTTAATGAAAATTAGAAAAAATAACATAAAAAATTAAAAAAAAAAAACTTTAAAAAAATTTGGCCCAACTGCCTATCAAGAAAAGGAAAGAATCCAGAAATGGAGGGCTAATCTTAGGCCACACGACAGTTTACAGATGGAGTGCAAAGTCCTATGGCTTACCTTCTCGTTGGTGCACTTCGTTAAATAGGTTAGACAAGTAAAAAATGTCTAATTTATGAACAGAATAGCCAAGGCAACATTGTTGTTAGTTTTGTTTTATAGGGGTAGTTGAGAACAATACCCAGTAAGTAATAATAAAGTACTGATCCTGCTTTAAACTCCTCCCCCCCCCTCGCTAACCCGGGGAGGGGTTTACAAAAAAAATATCGCTAACTATTTTGGCAACTCGAAAAAAACAGGCAACACCCAAAAAAAATCCTGGATCCGCCCCTGTTGTTGATAAGGTGTTTCTGTTTAATTAGGAAACCTTTCAATCTTTTTGTCAGACGTGATCAGGCACTCATTCATTGTTTAGTATTTAGTCTGTCTTTGCATATTATACTTAGAAGAGCCTAAAATTGTTCGGTTTTCCCTATCCAATTTTTAATCAAAATTTTTTGCTATTTACAGCTTAGAGATTTTTATTATTAGACCATCTACTCGATTTTCTTCATCTAGCTATTTTTAATTGTAGTTAATGCTTTCAGAGTGGTCTTATCATACTTCAACAGGCTACCAACAATTAATGGCACTTTGCAGAAAAAAAATTTTTTTTTTAATGAAACACAGTATCTTTAAGACTTTTTTTAATCTTTCCTTTTGAATTGTCCGGCGGAGCACTTTATTAGGTTAGGTCTGCTGGACGACTTATAAAAACATAACAAACAAAACTTGACAAAGTCAAGTTTAGTTTTTTGTGGCAATTTTGTTAAGTTGTGGCAACAATTCATTATATCAGCAGTTACAAACGCTTTGGTCTAACCAAGTTTTATTTTAGAATGTAAATATATGTATGCGTAGAGCTAGTTTTTAACTTTAAATATGTTTTCTTTGACCTCTTTGAGGTCAGAAAACTTTGAAGTCTGAAAAATGTCCCTTTTAACTTGCTCTCCTTCTGGTCGAAACATAGTTTGGAGACTCACTGAAGTTTCAATCTTGAACCCGTGCATTCTGTCTGCTTAAACCGTTTCTGTAATAAAGATTTCAGTTTGTTATGTCTCTTTACTTCAATCTAATTTTTAAATTTTTTTGTGTGTAAAAACTGCAATACTTCGTCACGTTTTGTTTTCACTTTTGGATCAATTACTAATTGTTTGTTTCTAGTTAGAAATCTAAATATGAAAAGTTATTTTTTCAATCTAGCAGGTGAATACTCTTTGTAAATAGCTTTTCCAGTTCAAGATATTTTATTAAAAATTTTCTCTTTAAAAACAATTAGCGAGTGGAAGGTGTGACATCTTCAAGAGAAAATTTTCTTTTTTTAAACCATTTTGAAATATGATTTTTGTGTTACACCAAACAACTCTACTATACTTTCTTGATTTGCCTAATTATCATGGACGTTTATTGCTTTAGCTATAAAAGGCAACAATATATTTATATTGCTTCTTACCAGCTACTTTGCTAGACCTATCACTTTCTAAATCTATGCACCAAAATTTTTTGACTTAAATATCAACCAATTCTTTTACAGATTAATTAATAAGTTCTTAAGTTAGTTTACTGCTATTCTTACGTTTTAATTCCAAACTTGAGTAACATCAGCTTTTAAATATTTTGCATCAGCTTTTAAATGTTTTTCAATGTCAAACAAAGATTTGATTGGAACTCTTCAACTTTTTTTCTTTTCTGTAAAGTAGCGCAATTTTATCAGTTATTTTTTTAATTACCATGTTGTTCCTAGTCGCTTATTTCTTGAAAAATTTAAACCTAAATCATTTATTGACATACTGAGATTTTTTTATCTCTGAATAAATAGTTTTGAAAGCCAAAGGACTCTCAAGTATTCATTATATTTTTGAAGAAAAAACAAGTTTTATTTTTGTATTACTTACAAATTTTATCTATCATGTGTTGAGCTCAGCACATATTTTATCTTATGAGACAAAAATTATAAAGCTTAACTTCAAAAATTAACTTTAGAATAAGTTTTATTTAAAGGTTTTTGTTGCTCTAGATGAAATGTGTTTGGTATCGAAATTAGATTGATGTACCAAAGTAGATGTTAATTTGTTAAACTTCATTTATTTTATTCAAATTCTTTAAATAAATATGTTATCTGTATCTATGTTATCTGTACCTATGTTATCTGTACCTAATCCTGTTAACTAGTAAAATTACATTTTTACATTAAACACAAAGATATCCGAATTAGTAGGGTAGACCGGGGCGATTTCGCCACTTTTGCTGCTTTAATGTTGTCTGTTCAACCTGATACGCTTTTTCAGTATACCATTAACTAAATAATATTGAATAAACTGTATTTAGTTTTACCGCGTTTAAAAATTCACAAAATAAATTATTTATACTCATGAATACCGATTTGTATTACACACTTATAGAGAAGCGATTTCGCCTTTTATGGAGCAATTTTGTCAATGTAAAAAGAGTTAAAACATGCCCATATATGATAAGAAACGCTTTTGAGCCAATCTTCTGATGAATCCACAAGAAAAACCGCACACACAGCAGTGAGTTGTTTTTTGCTGTTTCTGTTATAATCTTTTGATGTACTCGGTGGCTTTTGATTTAATAATAATTTTAAACTATGGCATTTCCTCTTCTTTGCGCCATATGGTTTTATTTTATTGGACAAAAAGTTCCTGTTCTTTCCTGAGCCACTTGCTTTTTTTGGTTTGATAGAAAACTTCTTCTTCGATTTACTTGAGATTTATACCATGTAGTGAGAAAATCTTTTTGAAGGAATCAACAACAATGTAGTTTTTTAGCATAAAAATAAGCATTATACTCAACCAATTTCTTGTCAATGAAAATCCATAATCTGCCATGTAAAATAGCCTGTTTACTAGTGCTTGTTCCAGTTGCTTTGTAAACACTGTTTTTCCTCCCACAGAGCTTGATTGTCGACGTCTATTTATCTAAATTTTCAGCGTTATTCTCAGTACTCCAAATATTTTTGCTGCCGTTAATATTTTACCACCATCTATAACAGCTTCAATGGCCGTATCACTATAAGATTTCTTTTTCTTTGCGTACCATCTAAAACATAGGTAATATACAGCGAATTTTAGATTTTGGCATTTAGGCTAAAAATGCAAGAAGATAATTATTACCAATCGGCATAACTTTTTTTTATTTAAATATTGATGCTAGCATTTTATAATGGTGTATCTTAAACATGCCAATCGATATAATGGCTACAAATGCAGGCTTGTGGAGCCGACTGTTTTTTTGACGGCTCGGCTCCGGCTCCTAAGAAACACCCGGCTCCGGCTCGGCTCCGGCTCCTTAACTTTATGAACAAAAATTGCAAGTTTTAAAATATTTTTTTAAATCACATTGGCCAACCCAAAACTGTACCAATTACAGCAATTAATTTTTAACCAACTCTCATGATTACAAGGTTATTGTATTACTACTACAGGATGTAACATTTAAAAAGAAAATTTTTTTGGGTAAATAAACACTTTTTTCTATATATTATCTACCCAAAACTAAATTTTTTGTTTCAAATTTTAATTTTTATTCTACCCAGGGGACAGTACTTAAAAAAGACGTCTTTTGAACGTCCCAAAGACGTCCAAAACGTTCAAAAGGCATCTCAAACATTCAAAAGACGTTTAAAAGACGTCTCTCTTATGCCCCCACAGAGGGACCTAAAAAAGACGTATTTTGAACGTTCAAAAGTTGTCCGAAACGTTTAAAAGACGTTTAAAACACTCCAAAGACGATTAAAAGACCTCTTTTGTATGTCCCATGCACACTGGGTAAAGCATGCGATCGTTAAATTAAAAACGATGAAAAACTCAAAAAAAATGAAAAATAGTTTAACTAATGCAAAAACTTAAAATTTAATATTTTTATTATTTCAAATAAATAAGCAAACATTTACGCTTATTAACGACATCAACTTCTCAATGAGACGGAATTGTGTGCAAATTGATGGATTCAAGCTTTTTGGTATGAACTTGATGTCACTCTTCTTAGAATAATGACAAGAAGCAAGATTAGGCTAGAACCAACAAGGGACATTGTGACTTCAATAAAATTCCAAAAGTCTAGCTTGCAAGTATTCTTTGATGTAAACATTCAAGTTTAAAATTGACGATGTAACAAAAGCTCGAGATTTCAAACGGCAACTGCATATTGCTTGACAAATTTTAATCTTTAAAAAGCTCTGAAACTTTATATCCTTTGGCTCGCACTCTGTTTGATAAGTCAGGGTTTTGCGTGAATGATCGTCGAATACTAATTGCGGTTTTCTTAACCTTAAAGCTACTCTTTCACCCACATCCTTTTGCTTGTTCGAAAGATAGAGAGCTCTTGTATTGTCTTATGACAATGCAAAGAGTAGTTTTGCTAGATTCAGATGCCTTAGCAATTGAAATTAACGATGTAGAAGGACTTGTAAATAGTTGTGCAGAATTTTTTTTCGTTTTTCTAAATGTTTCAACGACATTTTAATTAAGAGCAACATTTTGATTCATTTGTTGATGTTTTTAATTAATACCATAATTACTTTATGTAATTACGTGAAAAAAATAATTTAATAATGTGTTAGTGACAAGTTTTAAACGAAATTTATTGTTCCAAATTAAACGATCGTATGCTTTAGTTTAATTTTAAAGATATCAATAACCTTTGATCATTAAATCGCGCATTAAATATTTAACAGCATAGTATCAGTATAAAAATATAATATAAAGCAATATGTGCATCACTGTAATGTTTCCATTTATAATTTCCTTTTTTTTTTTTAATAAAGAATGTTAAGAAATTTTATTAAAGGATAGTATTTTGTTGAGAACAAAATCGTTAAAATATTCATTTTTATTAAGTTTTGGCATAACCGTAACTGTTAGAAAAAAATTTTTTCAAAAAATAGAAGTTCAATAAATAATTCATTCAACAAATTAGTTTAACAATAAATGAATAAAGTTTGTCTACAGTAAAAAAAAAAACATACATTCTATTCCGTTAAAAAAAAACACGAGAACCGAGAGCCGCTCAATTTTTGCGGCTCCGGCTCCACCAAAAAACAGCGGCTCCCCGGCTCCACAAGCCTGTACAAATGATCAGCGATGGTGAGCATTTAATGATAAGAAATGCAAATATAAGAAATGCATTGAATGCATTGAAAAAATAAATGACATTTTCAAAATTTTAGGAGAACTTCAGAAAACTATTTTTAAGTTGAATTATAAAGTACTTTAGTTTTTAATGTACATCTAAAAACTACAGATTTATTTCATCTTCTAATAAAATAATTTATTATATCTTGACTTACTAAATACTTCTAATAAATTTATCATGCAATAGTTCGTGATATATGTCGGATGATTTTATAAAATTGTTTATATAATAATAAATATTAAATATTGTTTAGAAAGCAAAAATATTGTACATTATATATATATTTTTAATTGTGGGACTATTCTATCATTCTGAGGCGAAATCACCCCACAATCTTCTACTTGGACAAAAACCTATTTAAAATATATACCACGAACGCCAGTTAAATTGTTTTAACAAATTTATAAAGCTCTCACATTAACAGTTATTCTCAAATGTAGTTTCAATCAATTTCACAATATTAATAAAAATGCCATTAGGAGCAAGAGTGACAAGATAATATCAATTAATAACATTAAACAGTGAATCTCATTTAAAATTTACAACAATCAAACTATTATTTTAAAATTATGACCTTATAACTATGATCAATCATTAGTTATAAGGTCATAATTTTAAAATAATAAATATTTTACATCATAATAATATGCTGTCATTTCAGAACAACATCTTTTTCTTGAAAAATCGAGTGGCGAAATCGCCCTGGTCTATCCAACAAAATTTGTTAATCTGTTAAATTTTTAGCAGTTAATTGAGGTGATAGTTGTTTGTTGGTGTGTTTGTTGGACGATACGTAAGATTTTTTCTCAGTTTTTCAAGAAAAATTTTATTCAAAAATTTATCCTGAATGATAAAATTTGTTCGCATGTTTCTTTGTTAATGAGGTCTTCCAAAAAACTTCAATACTGCATACATAGTTTTTTATGATAATGTAGAGGAGAATAGGGCATCGCGATAAGTTTTTTTTAGTAAAACTGAGATTAAAAACAGAAAAATAAAATACGAAAACATTTAATGCAATAAACAACTTGGTTAGTAAACAAATTATTCAATAAGTTTTAGTTTTTAGACTTAGTAGATGACATTTAAATATATTGACGTTGCTATAACGACATTTAAATACTTTCAACTCAGGGAATGTATTATAGAAACTGTATATTACATTATAGATGTGGGATACAATAAACATATAAATATGGTGATAAATGCATATTTAATTTAAACTTTTATAAACTATACTAAGTAAACATGCACTAAAATAGGGAAAAGACGCCTATGATGGCATACTTAACTTTGAAGCTTCATTATTTAGAAGACCAATATTAAAAGTTTTGAAATGAATACATTCATAGTTACATGTAGAACAATAACAACCCTTGGAGTTTTCATCAGTTTTTTTAATGTTATTCCTATTTTAAAAAAAGCACAAGTATGCTATTATAGGCAACCACTGCTCCTATGATGGCATAGGGGAGGATGAGGCTGATTAGGATTAAGGGTAACTTGATGATTTCATTTAACCTTAGAGTCTTCCCTCAGTTTATTAAGCAAAAGCTAGAAATTACGCGGAACCATCATAATTTACCATTACATGCTACACAGCAGTATTGTAAAATTTCGCTCATATACATAGGATAGTTGCGTTTTATGTATTTTTTGGACCAAAAAAACAAACTTTTGGAGCATCGCTTTCTTTTTACTTTACTTAAAAGTAAGTTTTTCTTTTAGAAAAAAAAAAAAAAGGTTTTACCAACTCGTCAATATTGCAACACCCCCAATTTGTCAGTATGCCATCATGGGAAGAAGTCATCATTTTCATTAAAACAGTATGTGTCTGCCTAGTTCAAAAGATAAAATTAAAGTAAGTATTTCACTAAATGCACAAAACTTGGATATAAAATGCACGAAAATTCTCTTTTTGCACAGTTAATAATAAAATCACAATCTTAAATATATGAAGGAAATAAAATTACAAGAGCACATCCCAAAATCGCTTTTTGTTCATTATAAAAACAATTTTTGTACACAAGCAACGTATTTTCACTAAAACAAAAGTAAAGTCAGTCTAATCACATGTAGGTCTAATCTTTTTTTCACCAAAACCAATTTTTATGGAAATATGACCGGTATGCCATCATAGGCGCCTTTACGTAATACATTGATCGTAATGAATATTAAAAAACAATTTTTTTTTATTTCGGATAAGCAACTAGATAACTCATAAGTGTATGTTAGAATTTTAATTTCTCAGTCGGAAAAAGCAACCATATTAATAAAAAATATTCTAATATTATATAACCTTTAACATATTCATTTGATTGCGTGACCTTTATAATTTACATATTTGTGCTAAATATATCAACAGCATTTCTTAGAATTTTTAAAGGAATAGAAAAACTTGTTAAAAATATAGTTTTAAGGAAAACGAGTTAAAAAACATATCAAGAGCGTTTCTAGCTTATCTTTAACAACTACACCGTTGCTTATAAATATACACGCATACACACAGATATATGTTTATATATATATATATATGTTTATATATATATATATATATAATATATATATATATATATATATATATATATATATATATATATATATATATATATATATATCAAATACTTTAGGCATATTAAGTTAAATTACTATATTTATAAATTGACAGTATATAAAAACAAAAAAAGAATTTAATTTTAGTAAAATAAACAATGAAATTCTTTCGCATAAAAATATAGTCTGAAATTCTTTAAGTTAAAATATACTTATTTAAAAAGTTCAAAATCCATTCGTTGATTGCAACGATTCATTCGTCCTCGTCATCACTTATTTCCGCTTGGAGTCCGGATGGAGAAAGTTCCTCAGAAAACGGAGAATGGGATGGAGAGAATGCCGACTTGATTCGTTGTCCAGTTATACTTAATTGATTTTTACTGCGCTCCCATAGACCATTCTAGAACAGTATATAAAAATTGTAAAACTTCTTACTTTAAATTAATAGCTAAATTAACTTTACAAGTTAATTTACTAACAACAATAATTAAGATATCGACTAAAAATAACATTACCATAGTTTCTTTTCCGAACAAAGAAAGAAATTCAGTTATGAACTCTCTCGATTTGTCTTCCCAGGTAGTAAGAATCTCTTGAGATTTACCTTTTAATGTTTCGTATTTTTTTTTCACTGCTAATTCTTTTTCCTGATTGATTGAAATTTTAGAAAAGCCATTTTTTAAAAAAAAGTTAATTTAGTAGTTTAAAATATATAGTTATTTTATAGTTATAAATGTTTATAATTAAATTTAAAAAAAAAAAATAATAATACTAAATTTAATATTAAGTTAATACAGTTGAATGATCATACATTACAAATAACTTATATAAAATTAAAATACAACTAAATCCAAAAAAATATAGAATTATAAAATTATATATACAATTAGTTTATAAACATTTTAAAATAATAATTAAAAAAAAATAAACAACTGAGATTATATATTTTTTTCATAAAACAATTTCCTTTTTTAATTTACTTTTTTAATCTGATTTAATCTAATTTAATTTACTTTTTTAATCTGAATTTAGGTTTCAGTTTGTGCTTATTTTTAAAATGCAACATTTAAGATTTACTTTAATTTCTTAAATGCTATGTATAACATTTTAAACTGAAAAACCTAGTCAGATTCTCGGTAAAAGTGTAAGCTTTACTTTTTACTTGACATAAGCGAAGCGTTGAAAAATGAACATTAAAACAAAGATGAACTGGTCTTTGTAATTGACAATGTTGGTCGAACTTTTACAATTCTTATTATAGAATATTAAATCAATGTTGTTTTTGAAAACAACAATAAGTTGCATTAAACTTTGATGTAAAAACTTAAAGCAGAAGAAAAAGATCTGGAAGCAAAGGTGGTCAAATTTTTAGAATTCTTATTATAGATTAACAACTCAATGTTGTTTTTGAAATGTTGTTTTTGATAACAACATTAAGTTACATCAATCTTTGAAAGTTTTGATGTAGAAACTTAAAGCAGAAAAAAATAATTTGAAATTTGAAAATTAACACATATACATTAAATATTAATTACAGTTAACACATGTAGTATGTTAGAATAAAACTCTGAGAACTAAATGTTCATGTTCAATTTACGCTAACTTATTAACAAGAGAGTATGTTATATACTCTTCTATCTAATATTTTATATACTCCATTTACTTTCTGGGATGCAATGAACTTATGAAAACATTAGTTTTGAGCTTAAATACATACCAATCAAGTCAAACTTTTTAAAAAACATTTAACTGAAAAAAGTATTTCATTCTATTCATTCATTAGGGGAAATAAAATCTGGAGTAATGAAATATGCAAGTCAATGAATAACTAAAAGTACACTTAAAAAAAGTAACTAATGGTAATAATTAAAAAGATTGCTTTAATTCAGCATTTTGCATGACCAACACGTGCTTTTACGCAGGCTTGAACACATTTGAGGATTCAATCAGATGCATACATAATTTCTTTACAATTTTCTCCAGTGCAAGTTTTAATTAGGCAATGCTCTCTTAATAATTTTTTCTCCATCCATGAACAAATAAATTCATTGGGGTTTAAATCTGGCAATCGTGCTGGCCAGGGTAGAAGAGTAATATGTTGCTTTTGAAACAACTATTTCACCGTGTTTAAATTATGTGCTGTGGCACAATCTTGTTAGAAAATCAAGTTTTCACATCTAAAAAATGATATAGCAGTAGATAAAAGCTTATTTTTCATATTCTTTTTGTAATTATACTGGTTAATTCTCCTTGTATAAATTTTGTAATCCTATCCCCTTATGAGAAATGTATCCCCATATACCAATCGAGTTGCCACCACCTTGTACTCTTGGTACACAAAATCTTTCTATAAATTTCTCTGAAGCTAGAATTTTAATGATAATTTTTAATTTACGATTAACCACCTCAAAAATTGATTCATCACTAAAAATGACCTGAGACTAATCTTCTACTGACCGGTTAAGTTTTTCTTTACCCCACTTATATCCTTCAAACTTACATGTCAACAATAAAAGTGATTTTCTGGCAGCAAAATTATCTATACCTTTTTTATTAGGACACTTTTCAATATTTTGTTTTTATATTAGAGCAGATTGTTTCGTTTTTATATTATATTAGAGCAGATTGTTTTTAATAACCCTCAAGATGATTTTAAAATAATTGTATCTTTAATATAGTTATTTAGATTTTTTAAAATAGGCGTTATTTCTTGAACGTATGATTTTCATACCAGTTTTATATCATATTTCCTTTTTATAGAATATTATATTTAAAATGACTAATGTTTTTCTGTGTTGTGCAAGAGCTAAATAAAATAAAGATAAAATGTTAAATAAGATTTTTATGGTGAACTCCTACATAAAAAGTCGCCTTAATTATATAATGTGAATCTTAATTTTTTTTTAAGCAATAAGATTTTTTTTTTCTATATTTATGTAAGCCGTTTTATCTCAGTGTTATTTTTTTATACCAAAATGATGCTTTAATTCATATTTAATTTGGATAAACTGTAGTATATTTCAGGGATATTTGACGAATTGTTATCTCTATATAAAGTTCGCAACTAGAACAAGTAAGTCTAGTCACCAGAGGAACGTATTAGAGAAAAGGGATTGAGTATATTAGATATTAGTGTACTAGTTATACTATTTTAAACAGATGTTCAGTGTTATAGCAGGTAATTAAGAGAAGAAAGTAGAAACAGTATATCTGTGTTATTACTAAGTAATTTTTTTTACTTGCTTTAAATTTATTTTGTTTTAGAAGCCAAACAAAATCATGACAGAGCTATACATATTTTGTTATTATTAGAGCTTGCAGCCAGAGGAAAAAACAAGGCAGTGTGATGCGGTTTCTTGTTTTATATTTAATTTATATGGTTTAGTAGTGTTCATTTTATGTTTAGTTTACATTTAGTTTATATGGTTTAATGTGATTCTTCGTTTTATATTTATATTATAACTAACTTTTGCATATTTGAGTACAAATACCTGTTTTAACTTTAATTTAGTTTGATTTATGTGGTTATATTTAGTTTGGTTTATGTGGTTATTGGTAAAATAAATAGTTTTATATTTAGTCTACTTAATTCAATTTATATGGTTTATTGAATTCACTCATTTTATATTCACTTTATACTAAAATTAATATATACGTTTTAGTAAAATTACTTTTTTAGTATTTTAGATTAAACTAGTTTGGTTTGTTGCAAATATTCATTATATATTTAATTTATACTTTAGGTTGTTTGGTTTAGTGACGTTATTCATTTTATTTTTTAGTTTTTATTTACTTTAATTTTATACAGTTTATTGTTTGTTTTTAGTTTTGTTTATGTTTAAATTATGTGTTTACGGTATGGTGCAGCTGTTTGTTTTATATTTAGCGCGTATATATTTAAATTTAATTTACATGATTTATTGTATTTGTTTTACATTTAATTTGTTTTATATGGTTAAGTGGAAATATTTCTTTTTGATGTTTAATTTTTGTTTAGTTTTACTTAATTGATATATTGCAGTCTAACTCTTTAGTTTAATATTATTCTTTGTTTAATTTGAATGGTTCAAACCTGTAGTAAACTTCATACATAGAATGAGTAGGTTTTACAGTTTCAACCAAAACTTTCTACTTACCAGAAAGAAACAACTTTTTTGTGTGGCAAAGTAATAATCTGGATTAATAAATGGATAAATTAGGCAGAAATATTAGAAATCTGATTGATGTCAGGAATAACTACTAAAAGCAGTTTAACTGTTTAATTTATAAGCAGTTTGAGTAATTGTCATAATTTTATTAATAAATTTTGCAGAAAACACTACAATTATAAACGATTTCTATCGTTCTGGTAGGGATAATGTGATAAACCAATTAACATAATATTACAAAATTCCTCAATATGTCACATAAAACACAAAAACAAGCAAATCTTTTAATGCTCATTCCTAAAAACCCCTGCCGGGGTATCATCCTTAAAACAAGCAATTTTAAAGAAATCTTTATCACTTTTTAACGGCATTCCTAACTTTTAAAATTTTTTAAAAATAACTGTTTTCAAACAATAAATCCACCATTGCACTGATTTTGGAATGCTTCTTCTCGTCATTTGTTTTTTTAACATGCTGAAACATAAACCATCAAAATTTATATATACCTATTACCTTTTTCCATAAAGCTACAGTTATTAAATCTGATGATAATCGATAAAAAAAATAAAATGAAAACCCGATGTATTTGCATTACTACGGCAGCCAATAATAGCGCAAATTGTTATTTTAAAATTCAAATAAAAATTAACAATTCAATAAAAATGTGAAGTAAATTTTTGTGCTCCTTTTTTATACCATTTATACCTTGCATAGCTTACTATTAATTAACGACATAATTTTCATTTTTTGGCAATAATTCAAGACAGACAGTGATTTAAATTGTCAAATCACTTTTATAGAACATTGTATATTTGGCATTTCTTAATTCGAGTTGTATTTTTAAAGTATGTCTTATTAAAACCTGCCTCTTAACATAAGTTAAAAAACTACTGAAAAACACGTTTTATGCTATACCACTTTTCTATTTTCACCAAAACCATTGCAATTTTTTCACTTTGAAAACTTCAAAAAGTTAAAAAACGTAATTAAAATTTGATTTCATATATTTTACTTACTTTTACATAAAAATCTTGATAAAGAATTACATACAATTATTTACAATTCTATTTACTCGCATATTTCATTCAATGTAATAGTTCACTGTTTCTATATTTAACTCATGTTTAACCAGAAATAGTAAATTTAATTTAAAAAAAAAAGATGTTTAACCATCATGAAAAGTTATACAAGGACATGTTTTAAAATCACTGATAATAAATTTTTATTCTGATAGTTTTATTCGCATTTATCAAAAAAAAAAAAAAAAAAAAAAAAAAAAAAAAAAAAAAAAAAAAAATTAAAAACAGCCAAAAATAATAAAGATTGCCATAACTATTTCAGTATATCCTCCGTTACAGTTCATGCTCTATTTCAGTATATCCTCAATTTTAATATATCCTCTATTTCAGTATATCCTCTATTTCAGTATATTTTCTATTTTAGTATATTCTCTATTTCAATATATCCTCTCTTTCAGTATATCTTCTATTTCAGTATATCCTCTATTTAATTGTACCCTGCTTTACTCTACCAAGCATAAAATTTCTTTAGTTATGTTTCAATTTATTTTATGTTGTTTAAAACCAATAAATAATACAACAAACTATTGCTGGCAAAAAAGCTTTTCAAGTCATGAAAAATTATGATATTTTTATGCCATTTACTTTGAAGTACTATAGCTCAATAATATTGAGTCAATAAATAAAAGTAAAAAAACATCAAATAAAAAAAATAGTAATCATGTAATAAACTATTTTCATTAATAATAAATTTACTATTTTTACATAATTTAAACAATTTAATGTTTATGACAAAATGTAACCTATTAAGTAATAATTAGTTTTAACAAGAAAATATTATACCTTTATAAATCCCACATTAAGATCTTTCCTACTATAGCCTCTTGCTAAATTTCTTTGAACATATGTGTCATAATCGCGAACAATTCTTGCTATAATGTCAGAAGTGGAAATACCAGGTGTTCGCTCGGTTGCTACAAACTGGCCAGCATCTTTTACAAATTTATAAATATCTTCTTGACCGTCAGAAGTGTATGGGATATCATCATGGGCAACAAAATCAATCTTAATAGAATTATGACTTTAACCCCAATGATAATATACATTTAATAAACACTAGGTAATAAACACTATATATATACATACACACACAAACTCACACACAGATATAATTTGAAAAACATTGGGTCTCAAATGAAGCGAAATTATAAGAAAATTTTAAAAATGACAATTATATAAAAATAAACATGTTAGATTTAACAGCATAAAAAATGAAGTTTATTAACTAATATGAAAAATATAAATAATTTTTATTTAATAAATTTTTTGTAGTGTAATTATCATATTTGAAAAATTCATATAACTTCGCTTAATTTGAAACTCAATATGATACATTTTTGAAGAATGGTTTTTTTTGATAATATTAGGAACTCGCAATTTGTTCAAAGGTCTTGAGAGACCCCTAAAAATATTTTTTATTAGAAAACCCAGTGCTTTTTTATTATATAGAACACATTAAGACATAATTTTCAAAAATGTTGTTTTTGGGGTACCCTATATATATATATATATATATATATATATATATATATATATATATATATATATATATATATATATATATATATATATATATATATATATATATATATGAGCGGAGAAAAGCTCTTCTAAAACAAATATGGCGAGCATGCATGCTCCTCTAAACAGCTTCTTAGGAGAGCTTTTGGCTTTTGCACAAGCTATTCATTAAAAAATTGTTTATTAATTACAAAATTTGGTTTATTACTTGTTACAAGCATGTTTGTAACGTTAATGTTACAAGAATATGTATATAACAAGCGTCGTTTATTGAAATGTGAAAAAATTCTTTAGACAAGTGTTGTCTTTGGGTTTTGACACTAGCTATCCATTTATTTATTAGCAACATTACTTATTTGATTAAAAACTTGACAAAGAGTTATAAAAGTTTTTACTGCTTATAAAAAATCTTTTATCCTTTTTATTGTGATAGAATGAAGGCATTTTAAAAATTATTACAGCAATTAAAAATTCTACAATAAAATTTAATAATATATTAAAGCAATTATTATTTATAAAATATATAATTCCTTACATAAAATAAAAATTGTTATGCAATAATCAATAGAGTGTAATAATTTTATTTTTTATCAGTTAAGTAATTTTATATTTTATCAAAATAATTTAGAATGTAATATTTTATATTTATCAAATAGTCAAATCAAATCAAAAATATTTGCATTTTTGCTCTTTTTTAATTATTCTTTTTTGTGCAACAACCATGTCTTTTAAAAACATTGCAGTTTATTATGCAATTTAGTTTTTATTTTTATTTTTTTTTTATTATAAAAATATAAAAATTTATAAAATCATTTTAGTTACTTTGATAGTTATACATTTTAGAGAAAAAATCAAATAAAATACATACACACATATGTATGTAAAAATATATAAATACATACATACATATATGTATGTAAAAATATATAAATACATACACACATATATGTATGTAAAAATATACATAATATATATTATAAAACAACCTTGTGTTTATCTAAAAAATCTTTTGTTAATGTCCATGGACAATCGGTGATAATTTCATCAATATAACGGCAATGTCTGAGAGCTTCATATCTTTCTGTATCAGTCATAACGGTGAGTCCTTTCAGTTGATGACAAAGAGTATCACCAGAAACTAAAAAAATTCTTTTAAATTAAAACAAAACTACAAAGGTACAAACATAGATATAATATGAGTCAGGAATATAAGCTTTGCATTTTTTATAGTGTACTTAAATATGCACAGAACTGATGTCATACAAAAGTAAAGATGGGTGAGGGCTTTAGTACAATCCTAACTGAGAGCTGGGTTTCGAGCAGGTACTTTAGATAAGGAGTTTTATTTCAGCCAAAAAACTAACCTAAACCAGCTAAAGTATGTGTGTGCATATATATATATATATATATTATATATATATATATATATATATATATATATATATATATATATATATATATATATATATATATATATATATATATATATATATGTTAGGGGTTACCCATAAGTAATCAATTATTTAAACAATTAATTAAGTAATCAATTATTGTGAAAAAAATGAATTTATTTATATTAAATTTATTTTTAATCAATTATTTAATCTTCATAGCTATCTAGGACCTTCTGCCATCTTGTTGGAAGAGTTTTAATTCCATGCTCATAAAATTCTGTATCCTTTGAAGAAAAATATGTTTCAAAGTGAGTTCGAATATCATCAACATTTTTGAAATTTTTATTCTTCAGGGAATGTTCCATGGACTGGAATAAATAAAAATTGGATGGTGATATTTCTGATTAATATGGGAGATGTGGTAAAACCTCCCAGTTTAGCTGTTTTATTTTTTCTTGGGTTAATCTTGCTGCATGCGACTGGCATTATCATGTTGCAATATTACTCCTTTTCTGTTAACCAGAGCTGGTCTTTTTACCAACAATTGGCTGTGTAATCTATCCAATTGCTGGCAATACAATTCAGCTGTAACTGTTTCTCCTGGTTTCAGTAGTTTAGAATGATATATACATATACATATATATATATATATATATATATATATATATATATATATATATATATATATATATATATATATATATATATATATATATATATATATATATATATATATATATATATATATATATATATATATATATATATATATATATATATATATATATATATATATATAGGCTTGGCCAGTAAAGCGTGCGATTTCACATCATAATATGATCATGTAAATACTATTTGATTTTAAAACTTGACCACGGCTATTAATATGTTTTAAAAATTATACATTTATAATAATACACAATTATACAAAACTTAAGCATTACTTAAAATAAAAAAAAAAGTTAAAACAAGGTTTGATTTTTGAATTTAAAGTTTGTGTTGCTAAATGGCAACATTGGAAAAGAAAGGGTTACATCTAACGGTTCTAAGGGTTACATCATACTTACATCTAACGATTGTTAAATAAATACGCACATTTAAAAGTTAAAAAAAAAGATTCTTAACTGTAATTCTTTGCTGTAAGGTAAACAAAAGAAAAAATAATTAAATTGTTTATTTAAAAAGTTGATATAATTTTTTTTCTATTTAAAGATATTTATAATAAAAAATACATACTTATATAAATATAAAAAAGTATGTATTATTCCTAAATATTTTTTATAAAAAATCATTAGCAGTGATTTTTTACTTTAGATAAATGCATTTCAATAATATAAAAACATAAGTAAAGATAAAAGTTAATTAATTCAAATGGCTTTTAAAGTTGTCACATAAAATTTAGATATTTTTTTATATTTTTTACTCTTTTTATTTTACTTATAAAAAAATTTATATAATTAAATAATGTAAATAAAACCTTATACAACTTTCTATAATACTTATATTAAAATCATTAGCTACTTTATTTAAAAGCATTTTAGGAATAAAAAAACGTTAGTAAAGATAAATGTGTCGAAGTTATTTATTTTCAATGCAATTATCCGCAATTGTTATCAAACCAAATTTTTCAGCGCATTTGCTAAAAACCATGGTTAAATCATCAAAACAAATTATCTTTTGCGTAGTCATATAAAGACATGAAATTGCACGCCTTCCTGGCCAAGCCTAAATATATATATATATATATATATATATATATATATATATATATATATATATATATATATATATATATATATATATATATATATATATATATATATATACATACACAAACTACATGTGTTGTATACATAACACATGTAATTTTATGTACACACACAAACAAACATTTATGAACAAAAAAATCTTTACCACCAACCATCAAATAAACATTTGGAAAAACAGTTTTTGCTTGTAACAATGCTCTTGCATGACCAGCATGAAACATGTCAAATACTCCATCAGCATATACTCTGACAGGAACTAAAATATAAAAACTACAGTTGCAACTAATACTAGCCTTTTTATTTCTTCTTAACTCTTAACACGAGAAGAAAAAAAAGATGTAGTTTTAAAACTAAATCATTTAGTGATTTTTCATAATTTTTCTGAATAAAATAATTGAAAAAAAAAAAAATTTTAAAAGTTTATATAAAGAATTTATTCTGTGTTGTCAAAGCATATTACAAGTTATAAGCAGTATTTATTCAGTCCATTTAAAAAAAAAAAAAAAACTACTTTTTGAGGGTAATAGTACCTTGAAGAAAATAGATTTTAAATAGAGGATTTATTCATTGTGCAAATGATTTTATCATTTAAAACATTTTAAGTTGTTCTAAATTACTTTAAATGATTAACAATAATAATTTTTAAATAAACTTGATAATTTATATAAATATTAATATCATTAAACATCATTTACAACATTTTTATATACAATAAAAATATTTTATATGTTGCATTTAGTTTGTTCTTTTTTAAATATTTAAATAAACAATTCAAAAATTTATTTTTGTTGGATGAAATAAATTTTTATTAATATGATAACTTTTTTATAAATTTTAATTTGTTTAGCATATGCAACTATTGTGACCAAATCGTAGTGTGCTCATGATAAAAATAAATCATTTTTTGAAGTATTAAGAGTTTTTTTTAAGGACAACTTTATCATATATATGTAATTGTTGTTATCTCCGAAAATTTAAAAGTGATTTGTTTTTCAGAAAACATTTCATAGCTAATTAAAGCCACAAAAGTTTCAGAACTTGCTAACGAGCATTATGCTGTATTCGATTCAAACACAAAAAATGTTATCTCTTAGAATATCTAAATTGTATTACCATATTGATAATGTGATATTTTATTAAAAACCATTTTGTTGTAAATTGTATACATATATATATATATATATATATATATATATATATATATATATATATATATATATATATATATATATATATATACAATTTGTTATAAAAACCATTTTGCTGTAAAATGTGTATATATATATATATATATATATATATATATATACACACACATATATAAACATAAATATATATATACACACACATATATATATATATATATATATATATATATATATATATATATATATATATATATATATATATATATATATATATATATATGATATATATATATATATATATATATATATATATATATATATATATATATATATATATATATATACACCTTGTAATGTAAATATTTTCATAAACAAGACAAATTTTCTAATTTTTTAAACCATTTTTCAAATAAAAAACAATACATGTTTTAAATAACACTAGTCAGTTAAAATTAAATATTAAAAAAAACAATACAAAATATTTTGTATTGTTTTTTTTTTTTAACACCTTTATAGGTATTTTAACAAATTTTAAATATCTAATTTTAACTGAAGAAATATATATATATATATATATATATATATATATATATATATATATATATATATATATATATATATACACTGCTGCTCACGGAAGTTAGGGCAATGAGGACTTTTCAAAAAAGCAATATTAATATGTAATTACGTTATAGAATTTTTAATTTATATTAGTAAAATGTATAAAAATATACTTTTTATTAATATAAATTAAAAATTCTATAACATAATTACATATTAATATTGCTTTTTTGAAAAATCCCCATTGTCCTAACTTCCGTGAGCGGCAGTGTATGCAGGCTTGGTCGGGAAGCGGGAGCGATCGTCCTCGATTGCTGACCACGTAAATAATATTTAGTTGCAAAAAGCTGGCCAGTTTTTTTAGTCGTTTTGAGAACATTTTAAAAAGCAAAAAAAAAAAAAGCGACTAAAATAAATTGGACCGATGAGAGACAATTACAAAAAAAAAAAATGTAGGCAAATAAAATATCTTTAAACGCAAAAAAACCTTAAGCTAAATAAATTACACTTAGAACAAATATTTTCTAAACATCGGTTTTTTATAACTTTTTTTATAAAATTAAGCGATGTTTTTTATATAAAGTAACAACTTACGATTGTTTAAAAGAGAAACAAATATTCTTTATTTAACTAAATTTGAAAGTTTTAGTTTTACTTAAGCTTAATTTATTTTATAAATAAAAAAGTTAATTTTTTTAATACCTATTTTATGTTTCGCGTAGTTTGAAAAGTTTAACATATTTGAAGCGATTCTTCTTAGTAAGATAAACAAATGAAATAATTAAATCATTGAATTATTATAGAAATTAAATTATCAAGATAGAAATCAAATAAAAAGGTTAAAAACACTTAATGACCAGGAAGCGAAACTGCTTCACAGTATCGCTAATGATGTTTAGTAAGTGGGCTTTTTAATTTTAATTAGTATTTAAAGCAGAAAAAAGTATAACGAGTTTTAAGAATGGCAACTTAAGCGAAAATAATTAGAGCTAGTAAACCAATATCTAGAAACTTTTCTTTATATCTAAATATTTGCTATTATATATTTGTGTTCTGTCGTGACCTCAGGCGCGATGCTTGTTCATCCGCGAGTTACTTTGTACGCGTTGTTTGTGTTTAGTAACCAGAAACTTCTTACATGTTTGTTACATAATTAGTTTTATTAACTTTAACGATTATAACTTCATTAAAAACACAATTATTTTTGTAAGTCTTTGTTTAAATCATAAAAATTGCTTTAAAAGATACATTACGATAAAAGACAAATACACAAAATTACATTTACATAAAGAATACAATCTCTTTTAAAATAAAAAATAAGAATATACTAATAAAATCTATGATTTATAATAAACTTTTAAAATTTTAACAATTTAATTAATATATATTTAAAACATTTATTTTTGTAAACAAATAATATATATTCTTAAAATAATTCTACAAATCTCAAAACGTAACAAATCGTGAATAATACAATTTCTAAAACATTTTAACACAATACTCTAGAACTTTATTTCGCTTAATCAGCGTATTTTTTGAACCAATAGTATTAGTTTGTTTGTTAATTTGGCGGGTTTTTAGTGTTCGCAAATATTCTTTTTATTCTTTCGCACAAAGATGTTTTGAGAACATTCAAATTTGTTATGTTTCCATGTATGTCCGTAAAACAAAAATTCTTTGTTTCGTACATAAACTTAAATGTTCTCAAAACGACTAAAAAACCTGGCCAGTTTTACGCAACTAAATATAATTTCCGTGGTCAGTATTCGAGAGCGATCGCTCCCGCTTCCCAACCAAGCCTGTGTATGTATATATATATATATATATATGAATATATATATATATAATTTAAATTAAACTAACATCATGATAATTGTGTGTGTATATATATATATATATATATATATATATATATATATATATATATATATATATATATATTTATATATATATCAGGGATGCAAAGATCTATCGATTTTTTGGGACTTCGACCTCAAAAATCATGGACTCCATGGACTCCGATTCCCAAATAATTTTTTTTTTCTTTATTTAAATAAGGGGTTTTTATTATCTGGAATTTTAACGCAAAAATTCCGGAAAAATGAGAGGGTACCAATAATATTTTCTTTTATAAATTATATGTTTATTTTATTTACCCTAAGAAGTCCTTACGGTCTTATAACAGAGCACCTTGGAAAAGCAATTAACAGGAAATTCACTCCTACTTCCTAACTGATGTCGCAAAAACAAAGGTGGGTTTCAACCTCGGACCCCTTATTTTTTTAAGAAAATGCGCTACCATTGCGCCACGGCTGCTTAAACCCAAAAGTTAATTTGTCTTAATTTTGCTGAATCGTAAGAATTTATACAAACAATACAACTCCAAATATTTTTATTTGATTTGTATTGTCACACGCACAAATTTCTCAGATGTCGCACTCAATTTCTCAGATTATTTGAAACCACATGATCATAAAATTATAACAAGACTTAAATGCTTATTTACATTAATTACACGCTAAATTATAAAGTTACAAGGACAAAATATTACAATATCTACATCATCAAAAAATGTTCAAATAAAAAACTTGTTTGTTCGTAAAAAAAGCATATCATCAATTAACTCAGACGTAAATCGGCTACAATGGTCTGGTGTCATGTGCTTGAATACTGAATACAGATGCTTGACACTGACTTGGGATATGGGTAGTGAGAAAGCGAAACGGAAGGCATCCCATACAACTTCAGGGAACTGCTCAATTGATTTTAATGGGTTACGTTTTAAAAACTCGTCTAAGTGGATGATTTGTCTTTAAACATTGAACGGACTTCCGGAATTGTTTTTAGAGCTAGTCGGAACTCCTTTTCGATTACATCTAGTTGAACCTGCATTTGTTCTTCTGAATAATTTTCTTGAACCTTCTGTTCACACAACTTAAATAAATTTGGTAGGCGCTTTGCGACTGGTGAAGCATTCTCCTCATTTTCTGAACTAGAGCCTGACACATAAACTGCAAAAGAGTTGCCCTCTACTGCTTTTTTGGTTTTATTGAGTTCTTTATTCTTATTTTCATTAGCGAATTGAATCAGTTTGTAATGTATTTTCTAAAGTCCTTCAGCTGCAGTTATCTATAGAAGTATTTTACTTTTTGGAATATGTATTTTTTAAAGTTAAATAAATAAATATATATAAATAAAATTTTATTAAAAAAACCACCTTGCATTCAATTGCTGTTAGCATATAGCCATGCCTAATATCAACATAAACTGCTGCAAGAACAACAAATTTTTGCATAGCATGCTTTCTCTATTATCCATTCCTTTTTGGAAACCTTTGGCTAAGTCATTGTCCTTCCCGTCATGTTCACATATTATTGAATTTCAATCAAAAAGGAATTCGCCTGCGGTGATATTTTCACATTGAAGACAAATAGTAAGATTGCGTGCCATATGCAATACATCTCTCAATTCCTACTACATACCCCAAAAACATGGTCGCACATTAAATTCTTTATGAGCTTCTTTTTGCATATTTAGATTTTGAATTACTTGTCGAATCTAGAAGAATTCATTAAATATATGTACAAAGTTATTAACTACTTAATTAAAGAGAATTTTTAAAGAAATATTTACATAAACTAACATTTAGTTAAAATTATTAAGTAGTATAAATGTCATTACCATTGAAATAATTGAATTTATATTATATCGGTTAGAAAACTGGTTTATACACTTTGATTAAAACTTAGAAGTTATAAGTTATAACTTACCTTAATTAGCCTCTCAACCATATTGAACTGGCTAGACCAACGGGTAGCTGATTTAAAATTGGAATGAGATGTGGAGTCTGATCGAATTTCTTGCAGTTTTGACAACATCTCTGGCATGGTTAATTAGATTTTTTATTGTGGGCATTTTCAATGCATCATTTACGGCTAGCTGTAAAGTGTTGACAGCACATCTTTGAAGATGTATAACACTCATGCTACTGGCAACTCCACTTGCCCAGATTGCTGCCGCATTGTCCACTTTAGAATAACCATCTTCATCAAATTCATCAGTTTTTACTGAAAAATCATCTATGATTTCCTCAATGGCGCTGATACCAAAGATGTCAAGATTGATAACAGCAATTTCATCATTGTTCGAGTATTGGGCATTTATACCGAGGTAGTGACACATATGTCTTGATGTAGAATCAACTTTCAAATAAATTAGCATTTTCGATAATTTGTTTTTGATTTGTTCCCGATGCTTTTGGGCAAGATCGATAATTTGAATTCTTATATTATCTCTATTCATTTTAAACCCAAAATGAGATGAAATTTTCCGCAAAGCATTTAAATAGGCTCCCAATCAAACGCCTATAGATATTGTTTTTAGAATGATAAATGTTTATTTAAAAATGCCAAAAAAAACATAATTGTTTAGATTTTTTTTTTTTTATTAAAAAATAATTACTAACAAAATAATAAATTGAACCTGGAATGAAAGACATTCAACCAAAACCAGCTGGTTTAAGGCTTCTAAAAACACATCTTTTAAAAACCCTATCCCTAACCCTGACCCTAACCCTGACCCTAACCCTGATTCCATTAACAGCTGAAAAATATCAAAGTACTAACAGTGCTATGTTGCGCATGGATGGTGTCCCTGCCAAGGCCACATTGGATCCCTTTATTACGGCTTAGGGTTTATTAATGGAAATGAGGCAATTGCTTGGGCTATAAAACAGTGTACTGAGTACTATCTATGTTTCCAGTCAAGTTCTTTAACAAATCTAAAAATGAATAAAGAAACAAAAACTATAAAACACAAAAAACCACAGTCATCACCAAGTTCGCTAAACTTATCATTCACTAATAATTGTGGTCTTCGAAGTAACTTTCTTCTGTTGAATCTTATCTCTTGCAAAGTTCACCAGACCTACTTGCTCTTTGTGAGACTAATTTAAGTTCAGCTGTCTCATCTTGTGATCTTAGTGTTGATGGTTATCTTCTTTTAATTCTTAAAGACTCCAATAGTCACATGCTTAGCCTGGGCATTTATATTCGTAAGAATTCGCCTATTTGTCAAAAAACTAGGTTTGAATCCAAAGACTACTCTTTTATGTGCTTTCGTTTAGCACCACTTCACTATATCACCTTTCTCTTTGTTCTATATCGCTCTCCCTCATCTCAAGACTGCACTCTTCTTGATGTTATTTCTGATTATATTGACCAAGCCCTCTCTCTTTATCCATCAGCCAATATTGTTGTTGTCGGTGACTTCAATGTTCATCACACTGAATGGCTTGGCTCTAGTGTCAGTGACTCTGCAGGCATTAAGGCCCACAACTTTTGCCTCTCTCAATCCCTAACTCAAATAGTCAACGCTTTCCAGATAACCCGAATCATTTACCTTCTCTACTCGACTTATGTCTTGTTTCTGATCCTAATCAGTGCTCAGTTTCTCCACACTCACCCTTAGGTGCATCCAATCATGGTTTGGTCTCTCTAAAACTATTATCTCATTCTTCTTTATCATCAGAATCCCCCTATCGTCGTACATCTTACAACTACCTTAAGGCTGACTGGGACTTTTTCCGTGATTTTCTTCGTGATGGCCCCTGGGTGGAAATCTTTCGTCTTCCTATTGAAAAATGTGCTTCTTACATAACTTCCTGGATTCAGGCTGGCATGGAATCCTTTATTCCCTCTCAACGATTCCAGGTCAAGCCTCACTCTTCTCCATGGGTTTCCTCACATTGTGCTGCTGCAATTGCCAATCGAAACCATTACTTCCATATCTATTAACAAAACAATTCTCCAGAAAACAGACGTCTGTTTATTACGGCTAGGAACCAAGTATAGTTTTCTACTATAGTTTACAGTTTTAAACAGTGCTTAAACATTTGTTTTGAAACAAATATATTGACAATTTTTTTTAAAGAACTTGACTTTGGTAAAATATTCGTCTACTGCTCATAACCTAGTTAATCATTTCTAATTGACTTTCTTTCTATGATCAATCTAAAATATTAAAGATAACAAAAAAACTTATGCATAAAAGCAACTTCAACACTAAAATATCATTTATTTTTAAATTTGATAAATATTAAAAAAAAATTAAACAACCAAGCTCTCTAACATATCCTTATCTGCAGGTCTAGCCAGTAGCGATTTTGTGAATAAATGAGGATGAATCCTTTAAAAGTGACAAAAAATATTTAAGTCTTATAAAAAATATTTAAGTGTTAGTCGAATGTTAACTTCCTCTCTTTTTAGGAAAACCACCCCTGGATCTCAAAATTTGATGATGAGGAAATACTTAAATAAACAGTTAATCATGAGTACTTTCTTAATTTGATAAAAAAATTAATTGTTTTAAAACTATAAATGAATAAACAAAAATCGTTACATATAAAATAAACATAATTTGCAAATAAAAGTTTATTAACTTAAGAAATATAAAACTTAACATTATATATGATGAAATTTTTAAATTTAAAACACTTTATTTTCTTTAATCAATTTTAACAACAAAAAAAAAAAATTAAACAAACTGTTTCTTTAACAAAAAATCTATTAGATCACAATTGCGGTTAAATGATTTTACTTACAACATATTTTCTGAATAAACATCACATAAACGATATCAAAATAAAAATTAGATATTCTAAAAGATAAAAGTTTTCTCTTAACATTAAACTGCTGAACTCGTAAGCATATGGCTTTTTCGCATGTAAAATGTGAGTTTGGTAATTTTTCGCATGTAAAATGTGAGTTTGCACAGAAACTTAATAGATACTGACTTGAACCAGTTACACTGTTAAAGTCATCTCTTCTAGCCCAAGTATCATGCAACATTCTGTATACTCAAGTGCATTTTTTAAATTCCATGATGTAGACTCAGAACGATATTTAAAAGCATTGTCAACTAAATAATTTAATTCACACTAATTTTGGTTTAGGGAAAGTTTTTAAAAAACTTTTTATTTTTAATTTTCCTATCCATAGATACTTTTATTCTTTTGAATTAAGAATAGAAAGTCTATACTTTTTATTTCTTAATTCAAATATGCACTGCATAGAAGTGATATATTCATATAAATATGCATATACATGCTATAAAAATAATACCAGGCATATGAAATGACATAAAAATCTGGTAGTTATTGTCTTTATTGATTATGGTTTTTAGATTCATTTTGAGTTCAAAATTAGGGATGTACCGAAGCTAAAATTTTGCCGAAGCCGAAGCTTCGGCCGAAGCCGAAGCTTCGGCCGAAGCCACTTTGCCGAAGCCGAAGCTTCAGCCGAAGCCGAAGCTTCGGCACTATATATGCTTAAAATTTAATTAGCATTCAGATCAGCAGGGGTGTAAAACAAAAAAGGTTCCAAAACTAAGATCCTTGACTAATAATATAGAAAAAATGTATAAAAATGAGGACACAAGTCAGGGTTGCTGCCCCAGGCAGGGCAAAAGCTCTCAGCGCCCCTGTTTGAAAGTTTCTTATTATGTCGTTTCTGATACTTCACCGCACCTAGTGTTTTTTTTTTAAACTTAAGCTTTTTTGAAACATTCTCCTCAAATTTTCCTACTTCTAGTTCTACTTTTTCTGTGTGCAAACCATATTAATGTTATATAGTGCACAATATCAGTAATTCACATATATTTCCAACTATTCCCAATATTCTTCTAAGATTATTGCTATTTTTTTGATCTTTTATAGCCATACTGTTCTTCTATGTAAACATCATTTCTCTTTAATCCTCTATCTAATCATCTAATTTTTAATCCTCAATTTAATCACCTTGTTTGCTCTATCTAATTATCGTGTGCTAGCTGAACATCCTCAAATTTTATTCCCCATAAATTACTGTTACGCATCTTTTCATGTGCTGTATAATTTATTTTTATTTTTAATGCACCTTTTGTTAAGAGTGGATAAAAATCTCTGAATATTACTCAAGTAAATTAATCTTTTACACTTGAACACTCTTTCTCTAAGTAAACACTCTTAGCTGATCTAGTTGTATTTACAACATAAAAAATCTTACAAACACACTTTATCTTTTTATTGCTATTTATTTCAATATCTTTTTTTTACTTCTCTGTATTTCTTAAACGAACAATTTCTAAACTAAAAAAAAAACCAAGTTAAGACCATTTTGTGTTCCACTACAACTGTTGTGAACCTGCTGCTAAAAACAATTAATAGATAAATAGATGCTAAGTACAATTGATAAATTTCTCTCTAACTTCTTTTTTACACACTTTTAAGTTGTTGTTGTTTTTTTTTTATTATTTTTAATTTTACACTACATAACATTTTCTTAAGCTTCTATTAATCTTTTACTCTCTGAAATTATAGTATTCATTCTTCTTCTATCTCTGTAATGGATAAATCTGCATCAGTATCTGAAATCAAATATTAACTATCTGTGACAAAAACTTCTATAGTAATCTAACAACTCAGTAAAGCGAGCTTTAAATAAAATAATAAATAGAATACTTTATAAATTTTTTATTTATAATTATATTATTATTTACTTTATATTTATAAATAAACAGGGACTGAGCAGGCTGATATTTATTTGATTTAAATTGTTTATTTAATTTAAATAAATTTTGATGATAAATACAAGAGCTCAAAATAATCAAAGCTTTAACCTTTAATTTATTTTAAATAAAATTTAAAAGTCTTCATATCATAAGAAGAAACCAGAATATAAGTTTATATGTTTAATATATAAATTCAATTTAGAAGTATTCATAATATAAATAAAAGGGCAAGGATAATTATTATCATTGTTTGTCTTTTTCTTTTAATTTATATAGTTTTGGTTGACTTTTTTTTTTCTTTTTTTATTCTCCTCATTTATATTTCATTTGCTTTTCTTCCTTTTTTGTTGTTGAACTTTATGTTTTTTATGTGTCACTCCATTGACTAGTTTGTAACTATATAAGTGACACCTAACCAACTTCTGTAATCTTACGATGAAAATTTGTAAATTTTTATTATTATGGTTAAATAAAATTAAAAAAAATTAAACATACATAGAATTTAAAATAGTAGCAACGTATCTTTAATCTTCTTTAAAGTGAGATTACTAAGGTTTATAGGTCAAATGTTGAAATCAATTTTTGTTCTATTTGCAGTAATCCCACACAAAAATTAATATAAATTCGTTACATAATACAAATCAAGGTTTTTTTTCCATTTTATTTTTAAAAAGTTTTAATTTGTTTTAAATTATAAGGTTTTTATTCTGCATAAAAATGCAGATTCAGTTCATCTAAAGTCACACTTGGAAGCCTTCAAAGTGTATGAGGACCTTCCTTAATTTTACTAGTATATTCAAAATATTTCTACTTATTTATTATCATCCCCTCCATAACAAGACATTTGGGAGTAAATAATACTAAATATATGGTATAGACTCCGACTTTAACTCTGTAGTCCTGAATTTACAACTTAATTAGACACTGGCAATTAGCATATTTTTATAACTTGTACAAAAGTAGCTTATAAATTTAATTACTTAAAATTTTTTGCCGAAGCCAAAGATTCGGCAAAAAATTGACCTGGCTTCGGCCAAACCGAAGCTTCGGCAAAATTGCCGAAGCTTCGGCATGCCGAAGCCGAAGCCGAAGCTTCGGTACATCCCTATTCAAAATTCATATAACTTGTAAAACTATCTACAAATTACTTTTGTAGTTGTGAAATCATGTAATTAATTAATCTATTCAAAGTTTATAACTATGAAAATCAACTTTAATCAGTAAAAACTATATATAAATATATAAAATGTGTATTACATTACTATACATCGTACATACCTTCAGGGTTTTGCGTGATTTGAGCCTTGACTTCTTGAGCAAAGGAATAGCAAGAACATTGGAGAACTTTAGAAGACTTAGAGTCAGTAAATAAAAAGATTCTTGGTAAAAAAAAAAAAAAAAAAAAATTTTTTTGCATGTAATTTTCTCTAAAAAACTCACTAAATATTAAGTACTATTTATAAAATTATTATTTTTAAAATAAGTTTGAAAAACTGGATCAGATCTAGACACCTGATTTTTAATAACTCATGATCCGAGTTTATAGGAAAAGCAGATCAGAAATCTGGTCTGATTTTTCTGTATTGGATTCAATATACCAGATACCAGAACAAAAGTTAGGATATTCGGTTATTCAGATTTTTTGTTCAATTCTAGTCATTCCTTATATTTTGGGTGAGTAAACTAATTATTTGAAAAATAAAAACGCTTGATTAATTTTAATTATTAGTATAAAAAATATTTTTTTATATTAATAGTTATTTTATATTACTTGTAATTATTCATAAGATGGTACACTTTATGTTACATTTATATGGTTAATTATTTTCAATAGTTAACTTGAATTTATATTTTATACTGAGTGATTTGTTATGACAACATATTATGTTTTCATAACTAATTTAAATTATTGTTAACAATTATTTTGTATTGCTTCATTATAATAATTATAATAACAATAATATAATAATATTAACATATTGTTATTATTTTAATCTCATTGTTGCTGTTACTTTGCTTTCTTCTTAAGATAAAAGAATGCTGAAAGAATATTTGAATGCTTTTGTTATGCAGAATGTAAAGTAGAAGTTAATGTTAATAAGATTTTTTTAAACACACAATCAATATATTAAAAAACAAGTCAATTATTTGCTATTAAATTATTTTTATCTTTTGTTTTTCTATTGTTTCATTTTGTCAGAAAAATGTTTAAATTTTGTCAGAAAATTATTAAACAAATAAAATTTGTTAACATATATCTTAACTTCAATCTTCTTAAACTAAGTACCTCTAGTACCAGCCTTTGCCTCTGCAAGGGTTAATGGTCTAATTCTTTTAGGCCAATGGTCTGCACTTGGGTAGAGAGGATCATGTATAACAGCTGGTTCCGTTGGTGCTAAAGAGTAATCATCCTAAAAATAAATGAACATTATAGATGCATGTATATATGTATGTATGTATGTTTGTATGTATGTATATATGTATGTATGTATGTATGTATGTATGTATGTATGTATGTACGTATGTATGTATGTATGTATGTATGTATGTATGTATGTATGTATGTATGTATGTATGTATGTATGTATGTATGTATGCATGTATGTATATATTCCTAGGTAAGTTGCTTTCATCGTATTTACGGAGATAAAGATGATGAAAGCAATTTACCTAAGAGTAGGAAAACTACCAATTTAATTGTGGGTGAAGGGTTGGAGGAACATGTAAAACGTAATGGTAGGGGGTTAAATCATTATATGTCATACAAGTTGTATAAGAATAAACTTTTTTAGTTAAAACAAAGGTTTGTTTGTTTAAATAATAACTATAATAGTATTTATAGAAAAAAGAAAGAGATGTAGGATTGTGATGTGTCATTATCAAAATGCTAATTCAAGTTAGTGGCTCATAACAGCATTTTCGTTATTAGCATTCTGCTCTGCTTGTAACTGCTTTACTGTTGCATTTTTGAAGTTTTTTTGATTGTTTTTTTTTGTTGTTGTTGCAATTAATGTTTTTCATTTGTTTAGTATTGAAAATTGGTATCTGTTGACAGATATGTTGTTTCTGTTTTTGTATTTATTTTAGTTTAATATTATTGATTTTTTTTTAAACTTTTTTATTAGGATTTTTATGCTTTAATTCTTCAATTTTCTATTTACATGTTAAGTGTAAATTTTTATTGATTATTTTTAAAGAGATATATGAGGTTTATTTTGGTTTACTTATTATAATCCAGTGTTTCACAGGAAGACATGCAATCGCATGTCTTTATATGATCATGCTTGCACGATTTTTGTTTTGCTGACTTGGCCATGGCTTTTAAATTGTTTGATCATTTTTGCGCATTTCCAAAATGGTGTTTAAAATTGAAAGAAAACAAATCTTAACCTAAGAAAAAATAAACAAAAGTAAAAAAATAAACTATAAACCAAATTTTTATCTTTATTGCTTAATAGACTTGCATAAAGATAAACGTTTTTAAGTTAATTATTCCAAACTGATTTATAAACAAAATTTTTACTAATTTTGTTGCATTAAGTAATAACAGGAATAAATAGGCTGGTGTGGAGTTTATAGCACACCATTTTATGTAAAATTCAATGCCATTTGATATAAATCTGTTATTAAAATTTAAGATTTATCTTTTCTTTTTTTACTGTTTTTGCACACTCCCTTAATTTGAAAAAAATTGTCAATTTCTATAAAAAAAAAATAGATGTACACAAAAAAAGAGTAAGGGACCATGTACCCCGAAGCCCTCAATGTCATCTGCCCTGCAGTTTAAAGACGCTTAAGCACACTGACTGCTATTCTTTAAAAGACCTCAAATGAAGCATGTGCTTCATTCAAGAACCGAAGCTTACATGATACTATATAGTATCATGCAAGTCCAGTTTTAGATATTTGGCGGCCCTTGGCATAGTTTTGATTAATAATTATTTTTAATGTGTTTACACTGTTTTTTAATGTGAATATTTTAGGGTTTTAGTTTTATATAAATTATTGGTTGTTTTTGTAAGAAGGGAGGTTAAGTAGAAGTTAATGACGAAATAGCAAAACAAACATTCTTGTAGTAAAATATATTTCTCATAGTTTTAATTGTAAGAAAATTACAATAACAATAATATATAGTAATAATAAAGGATTAAATCAATACAAATTATATTAATAGTAATGATAAGTACGTTTACAATAATTACCATGAAAAAATAATAATAATAAATATTTTAATGGTAATTGTAAGCATAAAATTGTTTATAATAATAAGTTATAAATCTATAAATAAATATAAATCCGATCTAAGGAGTGACACCAATTTTTAAGTATATTATATGTAATAATAAGCAAAGACATACATTGAAACACATGGACTGTCAAAGTCATAATTTGTGGGTTATAATATTAAAAAATATTTAAAAAATAAACAAACAAAAAGTACTGATGATAATTGTAGTAATAACAAAAAGAAAATTAAAAGAATATTATAATAATAAGGATAATGTCTAAAAGTTAAAATAAAATGTTTTTCAGAATTTTTTAAATTGATTTGTTTAAAATGGAGAAAAGGTATTTTAGGATGTAGTTTTTTGAACTCATTCAAAATGCATACAATGCTCCTGTTCCATTCACAGACACGCTGATAAACAACATAATGTTTACCATACTTCTGGGTTTTAAAAGATGTTATATTTGGTTTCCAATTGTATATTTTTCTAGTAGAGTAAGAATGTACTAATCTACTTTCTGTGAACAAGTTTGTAAAGGAAGATTGAAAACCTTTATTTAAGGAGTCAAAAACAAAAAGAAGATTAGTATACTCAAGCTATCCAGGAAAGTGCATGCGGTTGCACACCTTGTTCATCCACATTTTAAGTAAGTTTTTCAGACAACTTGACCATTTTTATATAGTAACCATTTTAAGATTTTGCTGCAAAAAAAAAGCTATAAGAAACAAAAGAGAATAAAGTAATAATACTCAAAAAAAGGAAACAAAAAGCATACGAAATAGAAAATCTAAAAAAATAAAATTAAAAAAGTTAAAAAAGAAAAAAAAAAAATTTTGTCAAAAAAATAATATACCTAAATGCTATACTGTTTTTGTTTATTTTTTTTTTAGGGCGTTTGTTTTCCACTACCAAAATTAATACAAGTCAAAAAAATAAGCAGATAAGAATATAAAAAAACAAAAACATTTTTTGATATACCAATTATTCATGACTTTTGTCAGTCAGTATATTAAGGAAATAATTATTTGCGTTAGAAATATGGACAGTTTGAAAATTCAAATTTTAAATGTTTTTGCTAAACTTTACTCTTTTTATCAATGCACAGGAAAGAGAGAAAACTTACTGCAATTTTTGTAAATTTTTTTTTATTTATCAACAAGTTTTTCATGTAAAAAAATAAAAAGTCATTAATACTTATATTCAAATATGAATATAAATAACAAAATTATTCAATTTGTTTGGTTGTTTTCACTACTCCCATTGAAATAGTCTGCACTTTTGTTAGTTTCTCTAAAGTGTACATTTAAACCTTAAAGTTTAATTCCTGATAAACTATTGTTATTGACGATGCTCCAAAAGCTTGCAGACTAAAGTGCATCGGTAATTTACTGAATTTTATTGAAACTTTTAAATGTCGATTTAAAACCTTTTTATGTTTTAAAATATATTTTTTCAAACAGAGAAATTATCTCATTATCTCTATTAATTTGTATTAATGTTGGAAATTGGGCAATATAAAGAAAACAATTTCAGACAGGCATCAAATGTGGTAAATACATTTACAAAAGAAACTATGCTATTCTTGTATTTAATTTCATCCATCATTACAAAATTTATTATTTAAATAATATATTTTACAATTTATTTCCTTATTTTCCTATTATATAGGTATTGAGAAAAAACATCAAATAAAAACATTTTTAAAAGCAAAAAGACGCAAAAACAAATAAACATAAGAAAAAAAAATTAACAAAATTTGTTATAGTTCTATCTAACATTGCAAATTAGTTTCTTATTTATACGGGCTGATAAAAATCGTGAATAAATTGCATATCAAAAACTTCAACTGTTATTAAATTGTTATAAAATATAATATGCTTTTTTACTTAACTAAAAAAAAAGAATACAAAAGTTGAATAAAAATTTTATAAAAAAACTTTTTTTCAATTTTCTTTTTTAAGTTAATAATTTTTTCTATTTTATTTAAATAAAATTTGATACTTCCTTGCAATTTTGTTTCCTTTTTATAGAATCATTTTTTTTTCTCAGTAGATAAGTTTAGCTTTTTGCTACGAATTATTGAAATGTTTTAAAAGTTAAAAGCGAACTACCATGATCAGTGTGTCTAAAAAAATAACTTTAAACGTGAACGAACAAGGCGTGTGACCACACACGCTTCCTGGAAAGGCTTGCATACTTTACTAGCGCTGGAAATGTTAAAATATTAAGTTTTTTGAAAGACTCTAATGTATCTGATTTAATTAGTTGGAAGTTTATTAATCTAAAGGAATGACACTAAGACGATAGCAACTTGTTAATGAAATACTTTCCAACTTGACCCCAAACTTGACAACAATAGGTAAATGAGGTGAGAACAATGCATAAAAATTATTCTTAAGTGTAACTTTATAAATATAATGTGAGTTATCGAAAGGATACTGTTCGCTTGAGAGTTTCTTGCTTAGTTTATCAATATGAAAGTTCCATGAAAGATTGCAGTCAATTAACACACCAAGATATTTAACAACTCTTAAAGGATAAATACATTTTTTATTAATTTTAATTTTGATTTCAACATTTTTAAAGAAATAGTTTTTTTCTTGGAGATAAAAAATTAATTTAGTTTTTTTGGTTTTCAGACAAAATAGGTTAACATTTAACTAGTGAACTATAACTTTTAGGTCCGAATCGATATTTTTACATAAAAACTGTATGATTTGTTGATGTGTAGAGATTTGTATCATCACCAAACAGACGAACTGATGAGAAGTGAACAGAGTTGGTTAGGTTGTTAACGTAGATTAAAATTAAAAGAAGACCTAGAACAGAACCACAAAGAACACTACACAAAACTGATTTATTACTAGAATTATAACCATTAACACTTACAAATTGTTTTCAATCTAAAAGATAAGTTCGAAACCAGTCATTTACACAAATTCTATAATATTCTAATTTAGAAACCAAAATATTATGGTCAACAGTATCGAAAGCTTTTTGTAAATCAATAAAAACACCACAAACAAAAGGACCAATATTAATGCATGACATGTAGAATGTTTTGATTGAAAACCAAATTGAAAACATTTAAACAATTAAATGAGTTTAGAAAAGAGCACACTCTAGATTACATAAGTTTTTCAAGAAGTTTACTAAAGTTAGATAATAGAGAAATAGGTCTATAGTCAGGGTGTTAGCCAGGAATATATTTTTCACTGGTTTTTGCAATATTGTGAATATTTATTGTTATTGTTTTACAAAGTGTTGGGAATTTTTATTGAAATTGTTTTACTCCTTCGAAGAAAAAAAAAGAAGGTCATTACATTTTGGGAATGTTAAATCTAATAGGAATTCCGTGTTATATGCAGTGCCATTAGCTGGCTAACACCCTTATAGTTAGTGCATGAAAGTTTAAAGTCATTTTTTAAATATTGGAAAAATGCAAGATAATTTGAAAATATCAAGAAATATTCCATTTCGACAAAAGGTGGAAAATATGGAAATCTGTTGGTGCAAGGTCCGGAGAATACAGCGGATATTGAAGGATCTTCCATTAGAGCTCTTGGAGTACGGCTTTAACAACTTGTGAAACATGGGGTCTCCTGTTGTCCTGAAGGATATGGTTTGTCTTAGTCGATAAGGTCTTTTCAGTTGCATAGCCTCTTTCACAAAGTGTAACTGTAGAGCTCCTTAGTAACCACGACATTTCTTCCAAGCATTTCCCAGTACACCATGCCCTCCCAGTCCCACCAAACACAGATCATAGTCTTCTTTAGATTGAAGAATCATCTTCATTCAATATGACCAAAAAGTCAGCATAATATACATTGCAATCTACAGACTTGATAATTTATTCAAGCACATTTTGTTCCGAAGAGTACATGACGCCTTTTTTTTTTCATCTTTCTCTTTAATATGAACATAACATGTTTTGGAGGTTTGGGATTCTTTTAGAACATAAACCAAGTTACTCTTGAGTCCTTAATACAAGGGTGGGGGGGGGGGGTATTTGTCCAAATCTAATAAACGGGGGGAAGAGGTAATTGGCACTTTTTATTCCTTATAATTAGGACGCTAAAAAAATCATGCAGAATGTTATCATACAGAAAAACAATTATGTATTAGTATTTAAGTGAAAAAAAATTTTTTTTAGAAAAATTTTATTATTATTCAAAATGGCAACAAAACAGTAACAAGTGCGGGATGCAATTTAGCACGCTCAAATGGAAAATCCTTATTTGCCTCTCAAATCGATAGTAAAAACTGTTGGATGTTCTAAAAGCACTGTGATTAGAACTTTAAATAAGTATTTGACACTTAATACAATAAATAGAAAGCCAAGAAGTGGTAACAACTTGAACATTAACAAAAAACTGAAGATGAATGTTTTGGCAAAAATAAGGGCAAATCCTAATATGGTTCGGACTATCAAGAAAAAGCATAAAATCAAGTCCTTCAAGATGTATAAAACCCCAGATCGCAATGCTGAAAAAAATTTAGTGGCAAAAAGTCGTGCAGGAAAATTATACAAATTATTGTGTAGAAAAAAAAGCATAATTATGGATGATGAAACTTATGTGAAATTAAATTTCAAAACGATTCCAAGACATCATTTTTATATGGGAGTCTCCAGGAAAAAGGTAAAGGCTAAATTTAAAACAATAAAACTAAAAAAAATTCCCCAAAAAAATTATGGTTTGGTGAGCCATATGTCAATGTGGATTAAAAACACAAAGTTTTGTCACTAATTCCACAATAAATAGTGAAATCTATCAAAAAGAATGCCTTAAAAAGTGCATATTGCCACTGTGGATTGCCCATGATGGTAATGCAATCTTTTGGCCTGATCTAGTGTCTTGTCATTACTCCAAATCCAAGTTAAATTTCTATAATCCCATTAGTATTGATTTCATACCTAGAACACACAATCCTGCAAATTGTCCTGAACTTCGTCCAATTGAGCAATATTGGGCAATTATTAAAGCCAAATTACGTAAGAAGTTTAGGCGAGCAAAATCAAGTAGTGACTTTAAGAAGAAGTCGGATAAAACCACCACAGAGTATGGATTTCACCTAGTGCAAAATCTTATGACTCCCATTAAGAGAAAAATTAGAAAATTTTATCGTACTGAAGAAATTTAATTTTTTTATTTATTTATTTTTGTTCTAGACTTAATAAGCGTTCAATAAAAATAAAAATAAACTTTGTAGCTCATTTCAATCTTTTGTAATTCAAGATATAAAAAGTGTCAATTTTACTTAACTCAAACTTTAATATTTTTTACAAAACACGCATAAAACTATTTAATTCTAGTGTGGCTTGTGGTCAAATGTGCATTTTCTAACAGCTGTTTTATCATAATTTTAATGGGATTTAATATGCTGGTTTAAGTTTTATATTTTGGTGAGAAATAAACCAAAAGTTCATTTTCAACAAATCGAGATTTACAATTTGTAAAACCTGTTTCACTGAAAGTTTTTGTTTATATTGGTGACTGAAATAATTATTTTATAATTTTTAAGATTTTCACTGATTTTTTTTTTTAGTTTTTGTTGATAACAAGTAAAAATTAATAAACAAGGTCTTAATAAACTTAGGGTTGGTGGAAAAATTTTCCTAAAATTAACAAATGCCCCCCCCTTCTTTTTTTTTTAAGGACTCGAGAGTAAATTGTTTTAAAATGGCCGCACAAAAAAAAAGGTACTAATGCTTTTGATTTTATGGAGTTACAAAAATAACTGCTAGCAATGCTTTTTGAGTGAACAAGTGCAATTTGTTCCTTTAATTGCTTTCAAATGAAATATTGTTTTGTACTTAGCAATTGCATAGTACTTATCGTTTTTCGTACTTAACAATCCCTGACTCCTTTGGATCTTCAGCAATATTTTCCATAACTTTAACTGCTGACCTCAACAAATTTAAATTATACTATTTAAAAAAAATTATCTATACCAAAAAAAAAGAGGCAGTTTTTGCTGAATTAAATTTCAATATTTCTAAAGTAAATTAGATAATTATTTTCTTTTCTTCAGATCTTTTCTTGAGTAAACTTTTAGCACCTTAACTTTAATGTAAAATTATTCTATATAATCAATAAAAGAATGTAACAACAATTGAGTAGCTTTAAAATTGTTTTACAGTCATTATGGATTTAGATTATTTTGTTCTGCATCTAACTTGCAATAACTGATGTTATTACAAGTTAGATGTCTACTAGTAATAACTGATGAGTTTTACTTTACATTAGTGTAATGTAAAGTAAAACTCATCAGTTATCTATGAGTTAATGTATACATTAACTCTTAATGTATACATTAACTCTATACATTAACTCATAGATACTGGAAATAAGCCTAAACAGTTAATCTACTTGTATATTACAAATATTGAGAAAATGAACTATGTATAGTCTAAGTTTTCTCAATATTTGTAATATACAAGTAGATGAACTGTTTTTTTCCTTTAGGCTTATTTCCAACATTGAATACGCAGGCTAACATTCAATTGGTTCTCACTAACAACCTTGTTTATTTTATTGTTTATTCTTTGAAGTTTTAGAATTATATTAGACTTACATTACAAAAGACTTGTAATATAAACTTAATATAAAACAGAAAACTTTATATTACAAGACTATTACAATTACTTATATTACAAAAAATATAGAGATTTTGAAATTCTGATTCTTTATTATATTAAAGGCATGTGAGGCTTCTTAGCTATGGTGAAAGCAACTTGTCTAGGGAAAAGAATACTCTGATATAAAAACAAATATGTCTCCTCAACAAAAAAAAATATACATTAAGTTAACAATCAAAATATAATTAGTAAAGAAAAACTCTTACTAATCTACTTTTTTTTGAATTTAAAGTATCACTTTTCTCATAACATAGCTTTCTTTTTTGTTTTGCTTGATCCATTCTCATTGCATTACAACTTGAAATTAAGCTAAATTTATTTAACCTATTATCTTTTATGTGAAATAAAGCTTCTATTTATTAAAAAAAAATAATGCTTTTATATAAATAAAAATAGGTAGGTAAGATTTTAACTTTAATTGCAAAAATGCTAAAAAATATTTGTTTTATTATTAAATTATAAATCAAATAAAAAGTTTTAGACCTTACTAACTTCTCTAAAAAAAAAATTTAAATTTTCAAGATAAATGTTATTGTTTCAATATTTTATAAAGCAACATTGTTTTGTTTTTTTTCTATATTATTATTATTTCATTCTATTACATTTTAAATAACATTTTGTATATAACTAATATACATATATATATATATATATATATATATATATATATATATATATATATATATATATATATATATATATATATATATATATATATATATATATATATATACATATATATATATATATATATATATATATATATATATATATATATATATATATATATATATATATATATATATATATATATATATATTATATATATATAAATAATAAATTATATATTATAAAATTTTTATAAACATGAATATATATATATATATATATTTTCATGTTTATAAAAATTTTATGCATAAAGACTATATATAGAATACAATAGTATACACTTATAGTATATATAAATATTATTTACAATATATACATACAAAATGCATCATTTTTTAATAACAAAGATATCAATAAATAACATACTTATTTATCAATAGTTTTTTGTATCGTATAATAAGTTTTTGATTAATTTATTATTTTACATGTAAAACTAAATTTTATCTTTAATTTGCATTTTAAACACAATTAGTTTTTTTCTAAAACTAAATTATATGCAACTGCATTTTATTATAAATTATCAAAAAACCAAACAATGTAAAAAATTACTAACATGTACGCAAGTGTATTTTCTTTGTTATTAAACCAAAACTAAAAACAAACTGATGTTTAGTTTTTAAAAAAAAATTGACATTTTACACATAATATTATGTCACTGTATAAAAAAGGAATTCAGTTTCTTTTCCAATTTGTTGTTCTCGTTAGTACCGTGAACATAGCAAATTAAACAATGCGCGTTGCCTAAAATATTAAATTTATTCAGCCGCACGTGAAAGGTGCTAACCGCCACTTGTTTGAGGACGTGTAACTTAGGCAAAAGCCGGTAAATCGTACGTATACTTGCATGCGTAGTTACTAGAGAGTTTAAGCATACAAGCGTTATGTTGAGGCAATGGTAGGAATAGAAAAGAATTTTTGGTAAATAATTAATAAGTCTAAGGGAAACTTCCTTTCTAACGCATCGCGTTAAAAACGTGCGCTAGAAATCTTATTTTCTACCACTGCTTAAATTTTAAAGTTTAAAAAAGTTTAACCATCTTCTCCGCCATCCAATAAAAAAGAAAAGAAAATGATCAAAATGAATTTATAAAAAAATTTTATAAAGTTTAGAAACCGCAAAATCAACATTAAAATTTGTAGGTCAATAAAATAATATATTCTGTTATTTTTTAACTTAATAAAGTTGATTAAAATATGAGCAGCCGTGGCGCAGTGGTTAGAGTTCTGGCTCAGAACTCAGAGGTCAGAGGTTCGATGCCAGCTCTAGCCCAACAAGCGACATTGGTACGGAAGGAGGCGTAAACTTCCTGTTAAATGCTCACCCGCGGTGCTCTATGATAAGACCGTAAGGACTTCTTGGAGCACCTAAATACATACAAAAAAAAAAAAAAAAAAAAAAAAAAAAGTTAATAACTTAATAAAGTTAATAAAAAGTTAATAATTCCGAATAAAAACGATGCCAAAAAAAAAAAAAATGTTTTAAAAAAAAATGTTTTAAAAAAAAGTCCTCGTTTACCGACATTTCCCGACTGTTGCCTAATAGGTCCTAATTTGCCGACTAATTTTTGAATAGAGTTTCCGTTTAAAAATGCAGTATTAAAACAATCCTTGCAAGCCAACACTTTTCTTGATTTCCTGTATCATATGGGGTACCTCAAAATTCTATCCTTATTGCCCTGTATTGTTTTTTATCTACATTAAGGATCTTCAGACAATCTTACATTTACATAAATTGGCTTTTTTTGCTGACAACACAACTTTATACTTCTTTCTTGACAAATAGTCTTCACTCTTTGATTGTTTAGAAGAGACAGCCTATCTTGACTTTGATCTCTCATCTGTAACAGATTGGGGCTTGCAATGGCTTGATAATATTAACTCAAACAAAACTTAGTTGTTTGCTGAAAATAACTCATAATATATTTGAGATTCCTATTTTAACAAATGGCAACCCTTTCACGGAGTTCTCTACTTTACATCTTGGATTATCTTTCACTACTGACCTGATAAAGAAAACCAATTCAATAAAATACAAAGTGAAAAAAAGAAAAACAATTTAATCGAATTTTTGTTGTGCTCTTTATTTCTTTTTAAGTATTGAGCTTTCTTTGTTAACTCTTGGAAAGTACTTTCATCACTAAAGCATACCTGGAAATATAAATATAAATACTATACAATATTTGTTAAGTAAATCTTTGAAGTTTGATGTAAGAAAGTGAGCATTTAAGAGTGAAAATATGCAAGGTTTAAAAATGCATTTTAAATATAACTAGGTCTGCTCTATCAGCAAAATTTGTGCCATTCTCTTATTCTAGTAATGCTGCATTTGTATAAACTGCAATAATTTTTTACTGCAATGAGTTTGGTCATAGTTTGGTCAGTAGTTTTGATACTTTTCAGTTGGCTTTCGTTGTACTCAATTTGTTGTAGGGAGGCCTTTGGGATGGCTCTGCTTACACCCACGCCTAATAGCCAGTTAATCAGTTAGTCATTGCCAAAAACTCCAATTTACAAGGGAGCCAAGAAATTTTAGCATGGTAAAGTAATTCATTTGCATGGTAAAAAAATCATTTTAGCTAATGACATTTGCGTTTTATGTGCAACCATTGTGTTTTAAATGTTTATGTTGTTGTTTAAATGTTTAACATTTCTTATATATTTGATCACACATGCATCCAAGTCCCGTTTGGTTTTACTTGCTTCAGTAAACATAATATTATGTATAAAATGTCAAGCCCCTTTTTTTACAAAAAAATACAAAAAGTATTTGTATTTTATTCTTTTAAATACTTATAAAAATTTACTTCTTTCTGTTAGTTTTTAGATCTTTAAATGATTTGAAGCAGAATTAAAAAGTTAAATTAATTTTTAATTAAAAATCTGCTATTCAAGTTGAACTAATGAAAGCAACTGTAAATGAAGTTATAAAAGAACCATCAAAAGTAGCAGCACGCAAGTTTAAGACTTATCAAATGACTCTAAAAAAATATTATTCTAAAAAGAATGCTCAAGCCTAATCAATTTTTTAAACCAGTGATATTTTCGCAAGAAATGCTAGCTCCATAGCGACAAGCTAAGAAAAATTAAGTAAGCAAAAGTAAATGACAACTCATAACAATAAAGACAATAAATTGACCACATAATATTGCTATTGCAACTACAAGTTAGCAAAATGTAGATAAAAAGCAATTAATTTATACCATTATATATACTGTTATATGTACTAACAAAGAAAATGAATTTAAATAAACAGTAAAATAAAAAAAAGCCATTGTAAGCAAAAAGTTTGCATTACATAAGCCGTATAGAAAAAAACACTACTTTTGCTCATATATATATATATATATATATATATATATATATATATATATATATATATATATATATATATATATATATATATATATATATATATATATATATATATATATATATATATATATATATATATATATATATATATATATATATATATATATATATATATATATATATATATATATGAGCAAAAGTAGTTTTTTTTAAATTCATTTTCTATACGGCTTATGTATTGCAAACTTTTTGCTTACAATGGCTTTTTTTTATTTTACTGTTTATTTAAATTCATTTTCTCTAATGGCACAAGCTGGGTGTAGTGGCTTGCACCTGTAATCGAGCTACTTTCGAGGCTGAAATTTCGGACGGCTTGGGTTCGGGACCACTGTCGGTCAGTTGTTTATGTAGATCAGGCGTCCGCGCTAAGCTCAGTGTCAACATGGTCATCAAAGAGAAGTCTTCGATGTACCAGGTTCGATAATGAAGAACGTAACGGCCCAGGACGGAAACGTAGCAGGCAAAAGTTCTCGCATTGAGCAGTAGTGGGATAGCGCTTGTGAATAGGTGGTGACCGGCAGCCCGCGCGATATAGTCGAACGAATTTTTTGTTGACATATTTTGTTTGCTACAGTGTTTCGACTTAAAAAAAAGACCTAAATAGATAGAAGAATAACTGAAAACTGTTTAATTTTAATCAAACGAAAGGAAAAACACCAAATCTGGTTAGTTTTTTTTTACTCATGTTTATATTTAGTATGTTAGAACTAAAAAAAAATTTAGTTTTGATTCCAGTTTAATAGGAAAATAAAATTAATAAATATATAAAAATTGAAACTTGTTAAAAAAAAATTTTTCTTCAAATTTTTTAACCCAACTAAAAAAAAACACAAAAACAAAAATAAAAAAATTTCACTCCATATTAAAAAATTTCAGGGCCTCTAAAGTTTTTAAATATAGAGTTATAAGAGCATAGTTAATTTAAGTTATTTTTTTGATGAAGTTTTTTTGCTTTATTTTTATAGCGTTAATCTGAGTTGAATTGAATCATTAGCAGCAACAACATAAGTAACATAACAACTACCTTATCTATTGTATTTTAACAATTTGTATTGTAATTACCTATGCTAAGTAAAAAAAATAGAACTTATAAATTTTTACATGTAATACAACCACAGCAAGCAAATTGCATTTACATGGGCAAAAAAGCTCTTGTAGCTTTCATAAGCAAATAAAAGCTATTTTAAAAGGAAAACCTCATCTATATCAGTAACTTTGATCTATGTTATCCAGATATAAGTTTGATTACAACTGTCTTAATTTTAATTATCCAATGACAAGAAAAATATAGACTTGTTGATATAACAGCAAACTGTCAATAATCATTGTAGGTTAAGGGTAATAATGTTTTCATTACCAATACCATGAAATGTGTTTTACTTATTTTTAAGTATGTTTTATTTCATGTTTTATTATTATTATTCTTTGGGTCAAATCATTATATTTCAACCAATTTTGAAAAAACTTTGTGGGGCACCATCTCTGATTTCCCTGATTTTTACATATCATTATCTACATTATGTAGATAGGTTAAATTTGAAATTTCAGACTTCCAAGTGCAACGGTTCAGAAAATATAGCTCCATAAACACTACGCAGTGGCCCCCCTTAATTTAAGAATTGTAAAAACAGACTACTTTAAAGCCTCATAACTTTTTTCTAACTTTCAACAAGTGTCTCATTTTTTCTAGAAGTGTTTTCTGGGTAGTTCTGTATTAAAAATACTGGTTTTTGTTAACTTGTATCATATTAGAAAAAAATTATAGCCTCCTCAACTTCGAAAAAAGTTTGAAAAATGCTAAAAAAGGCCAAAATGAAATTAACAGTAGTACTTTTCTATTCTGCAACAAGTCCCTACAGTTTTGTTTTCTGATTAGCTAATCTTATCTACAACAAACAGGCAAAAAATAAGCCGCTTGTTGCAGTTTAGAACTGAAATACATCAAAAAATGTATTGTCCATTTGCCAAAAAGGTCCCATTTTCAGCCATTTTGAAATGCTCGTAATTTTTTCTAACACTTTGTATTGATCTAAGCTTAACAGCAATAAAGACCATAAGATCCAAATATCTGAAAATGCAATCATTTTTTACTTGTTGCATTCACATCAAAAACAGCAGCATTTTAAAATAGCCCTACTTTTTAATTATCTAGGGTTGAATGCATTATTAGAAACCAGTGCCCCCCACCCAACCTGCCTAATAGCATATTCAATGGGTGCATTAATTACTCTTTTCACTGTACCACCTACTCCGTCACATGCACTTTTGCAGTGCAGTGCCAAAAAAATGCCAATCTGCTTTCAGTCCGAAGTCTTTTTCATGAAAGCAAAGTTTTTCAAATTAAACCTATAATAAATTAAGAAAAATTATATTCATAAAGTGAAATCAATAAATTTAATAAAAAAACAATATCCTAATTATTCTATAGCAAATTTGAAAAATATCATTCCATTAGCTGAATTTGGTTTGTTTAGAATTGGTTAATCAGAATTTTTTGAATGATGTGAACTAAAAATTAACCTACCTTTTTTTATACTGGCTGCCTGCACCATCAGTGAAATAATGAATCTTTTGAATATTTGGATATTCTTCTTTCAGAATAAATACGATTTTTGAAACATAAGTGAAGACTGCCTCAGTATTGTGAATCAGGTTGTCTGATATAATGCAATAACATTTGCTTTCTAGGGTCAGGTTTCCATTTAAAGATCTCATATATATAATAAATGGATGAAGAGTTGCCTGATTTTTAGAAAAATATGATGCCTGAATTTCATCCTGTATGACAAATGAAAAATTTTCAGCAAAATCCATTTGTATAATACATTCATTTGCTTTCAGGTTTTCTTTTAACTACTTTAAAAAGTATGTCTGAGATTTGCTGACATAATGATGTTTTGTGAGTTCATATAAGTTGTTTGTTAACTCTTCAAGAAACTCATCAAAGTTTTTAACTATTGTTTCTAAGGAGTATCTATCAGTTTTCAACCATTGTTTATAAGTTATTTCATTTGCTGAATCGCCAACCAGATCATTTAACTTTATTTTAATTATTTCTTTTCCGGGACAGTTTTTACACTCGTGAAACATACATTCTTTATTTTCTAATGAGCATACAGCTAAGGCCATCAGTTCTTTTAACTTTAATTCATTTTTAAATGCTTTTACCATTAGATTTGGATTTTGATGGTGGACACAGATGGTATGGGTGCCAGATTTTCCAGCAAGTACACAGTGTTTTGGCCTTAAAAGAGCAAATGATGTTAATCCCACCTTAACTATATCATTAGAATTTGATTCTTCTATCCATTTTTGGTATAGTTCTAAAAAATTACATTATATGAGTCTCTTCTGAATGTGCTTTCTGCCTTCAACTGTTTTTATGCTAATATAATCGTTTGCACCTGGCAATAATCTGCTATTACTATCATCTTCATAAAGTTGACAATTTGATTTATAACTTCGGAAGTCAATTTTTTTGGATTTCTTATGTCAGTTGATCTTTCACCAAGGATTCCTTTATTGTCCCGCAAAGCTCTTGCTTGCTTTACCATATATTGTGTTGTTTTAAATTCATTTACAGGAACTAAGGTGAGTAATTTTATTTTCTTTGAAATACTATTCTCATTATGAAACTTTTGTTTTAGCTGTTCTACTAGATAATCTAAAGAGGAGATTTTAAGCGTAGCAATTCTTCTTCAAATAAATTCAAAGACTCATTTAACACCTTAACTTTTTTTTTTTTTTATTGTCATATTGTAACATGCTCATGCTTAATGATCCTTTAATTGGCGACAAACCAAATTTTATAAGACAAGGATTTAGGTTATCAACTTGTAAAACAGAGTTATCAGGTAATACATAATATGGATCTTTTCTCTCCTCAACTGCTTCAACATTCTTGAGTTTTCTAACGCAACTAAAACATATTTTTTTCCCACGAATTAAAGCAGAGTTCAGTTGATTATGCTCCAAAGTGACAGTTGTCAGATTTCCTTTAACAATCTTGAATGAATTAAGAAAGGGTCACAGCATGACTTATGAAATGTTGGATAGTATTTAATAAATTGTAGACTATGAGTACAACTTGTATGCAGCTTATTGTTTTTTATTCCAGTTCTTAAGGTCAGCAAGTATTTTTCCTCATTTAACATTTCCAAAATTTCAGACTGACCACAGAATGTATTTTTATGACAATCTAACTTTAGTTCAATCCCAATAGAACAAAAACTCATTATTTTCTTTACTATAAAAAATTGAATTGAATTGAACTATTATAGAACCTACTTTATAAGTTTATAAATGCAACAAGTTTATAAATACAATATATATATATATATATATATATATATATATATATATATATATATATATATATATATATATATATATATATATATATATATATATATATATATATATATATATATATATATAATATAATATATATATATATATACATAATGGTACATTATTCAAAATCATTATATTTTTAAATAAATAATCTGACTACTGATCTATATTTCTAATTTACAGCTCATTTACATTTTCTAAAAAATCATAATTCAAATTATACAATCCTTATCGTAATAGTTTCATTTGTATTGTTCTTTTATACATAGTCGTTCATGCATTCACTCATTCATTTCCACTGCCACTGATTGCACTTATTCAGTATTTGAATTTTAGCATTTTAAATAACAGAAACAAAATGTAAATTGAATTATAAGATTAACTTAAAAAATGTTTAAAGTATCATTAACAATAATACTGGGTTTTAACTAATTATTGCCCCTTTATTTGTGCCCCTACCCAGGTTAAAAAATAGATCAGCATGGGGGCAGTCAACCATATCTTTTATTTTTTTAAGAAACAATTTATAATCAGATGCACCCATTGAATATGCTATTAGGCAGGTTGGGTGGGGGGCACTGGTTTCTAATAATGCATTCAACCCTAGATAATTAAAAAGTAGGGCTATTTTAAAATGCTGCCGTTTTTGATGTGAATGCAACAAGTAAAAAATGATTGCATTTTCAGATATTTGGATCTTATGGTCTTTATTGCTGTTAAGCTTAGATCAATACAAAGTGTTAGAAAAAATTACGAGCATTTCAAAATGGCTGAAAATGGGACCTTTTTGGCAAATGGACAATACATTTTTTGATGTATTTCAGTTCTAAACTGCAACAAGCGGCTTATTTTTTGCCTGTTTGTTGTAGATAAGATTAGCTAATCAGAAAACAAAACTGTAGGGACTTGTTGCAGAATAGAAAAGTACTACTGTTAATTTCATTTTGGCCTTTTTTAGCATTTTTCAAACTTTTTTCGAAGTTGAGGAGGCTATAATTTTTTTCTAATATGATACAAGTTAACAAAAACCAGTATTTTTAATACAGAACTACCCAGAAAACACTTCTAGAAAAAATGAGACACTTGTTGAAAGTTAGAAAAAAGTTATGAGGCTTTAAAGTAGTCTGTTTTTACAATTCTTAAATTGAGGGGGGCCACTGCGTAGTGTTTATGGAGCTATATTTTCTGAACCGTTGCACTTGGAAGTCTGAAATTTCAAATTTAACCTATCTACATAATGTAGATAATGATATGTAAAAATCAGGGAAATCAGAGATGGTGCCCCACAGACCATTGGTTGAAATATAATGATTTGACCCCTTCATCAATGACCTACCTGACAATATCCAAAACTATATTAAGTTGTATGCAGATGACAGTAAAATAATAAACATAAAATCAGCTGAAGATCCTATAAAGCTGCAAGCAGATCTAAATTATCTTATGGAATGGTCATCAATCTGGTAAACAAAATTCAATTATGATAAATGCAAGGTCATGCATATTGGCAAAAAAAAAATCCTCAAACCACATATGTAATGCATGATTCAGATACAAATCAAGATCACATTTTGTTAGTAACTGATTCTGAACGTGATCTTGGTATCATAATTCAATCAAACCTAAAATGGGGTTTGCATATTAATGCAGCAGTTTGTAAAGCTAATTCAGTCCTGGGTTTGATTCGTCGAACTTTCAAAAACTTAGATGTAAATGTGGTTAAAAAATTATATATAACATTTGTGTCCACATCTTGAATATGCTGTGCAAGTTTGGTGTCCTTATCTGAAACAAGATATTGACGCTAAACCTACATCAGCACAAATACACTTTGATTAAATCTTTTTGTAAAAGCAAGCGTAAATTTAAATTTTTTTTCAACAGAGTAACTAATCCATGGATAAACTCAATTGACAAATTCAAGAACTACCTCAACAAATTGTGTAGAGATAAAACACTATCATTATTCAAAAACTAATATCAGCTGTTATAGTACAATATCTTATGTTATTGTACTCTGTTCTCAGTTGTTATGGCTCCAACTTATTATTATTATTATGCTACTATTGAATCTCATAGTTTTTTGTTCTTTGCTATTGAATCTTTAAAAACTTTTATCTGAACTTTACCTCTCTTTGTGAATCTTCTCTTTTTAACTTTCTCTGATTATGAATTAGTTTAAAAACATTTTGTTGAATCAGCTATAATGCTTCAAGTAAAAATCAAATAAAGATTTGGCACTATTTTTATTTGATAGCCTTCTTTCTGAATGTCAACACAGATTTGTTAGCAAAAAGGCTTGCATTACAATTTAGAAAATAGATTATTCAACCTACACTGTATTATCTAAATTTGATTTGCTTTTTCTTGGTTTTGCTTAAACATTATATAAAGTTTCTCAAAAAATTACTCAAACAGCTTGAATTATTTGAGGTTAAAATAAATGTTTTACATCGGATTTAATTCTTTCTTCTTCAGAACACAGCATGTCCATTAGGATGTCCCAGAATTAAAAAAAAAAAGCAGGATGAATGAAACCCCAAGTTTAGGCATCTAAATCAACACTTATCCAAGCCCACAAATGGTTTTTTATGATATCTTCTTGTATACACCGCAAATTCTTTGACTAAACTAAAGTAGACCATAAATATATACTAAAATACTGGTCATTTTAAATGCTTACTGTAAAATCTCTCTTTTTTGAGCTATAAAATATCAAATAAAAATAAATCACAGAATAATTCTTTTATTCACTAATATGAGCATAAAATATCATTAAAAAATATTAAACTTGCAATATAAAAAAACTATAAAAAATACTTAAAAATAAAATTATTTTTTATAATTTTTATTTTATAATTTTAGAGCTTGAAATCAAAATGAATTCAAAATCTGATATTTGACAGACATTTTTTATGTGAGAAACAACCTAAAACACAACTATTCTAGGAGAAAGATACCATGAGTGGTTATGAAACCTTTACCAAAATAAACACTTCTTAAAAATTTAACAAATTGTTATTATAGCTCCATTTAGTCAACCTTTATTACTTGGTGGCATGTCAGTACAAACTCCAGCTATATTATTTGGTATTTCAAAAGAAAAAGAATTTTCTCAGAATCACTTTATTTGTTTTAATTTAAATACTTTAAACGAAAAATAAGGTTTATATAAATCTTGGATATACTTAAATTTTTTTGTATAACTTCCAGGAGTTGTAGCTAATATAAGCTTGACAAGATAGTATAAAATTTTGTAATTTTACTGAGAATTTTTCAGATTTGCCCTCTTCATCAATGCCATTTTTACTACTGCTATCTGTTTTCAACATTTTTTGTGAAGACCTTCATAGTAAATTTTTATGTAAATTTTTTGTTCATTTTCGTTTTTCTTTGCTTTCATGAAAAAGACTTCAGTCCGAAGTCTTTTTCATGAAAGCAAAGTTTTTCAAATTAAACCTATAATAAATTAAGAAAAATTATATTCATAAAGTGAAATCAATAAATTTAATAAAAAAACAATATCCTAATTATTCTATAGCAAATTTGAAAAATATCATTCCAATAGCTGAATTTGGTTTGTTTAGAATTGGTTAATCAGAATTTTTTGAATGATGTGAACTAAAAATTAACCTACCTTTTTTTATACTGGCTGCCTGCACCATCAGTGAAATAATGAATCTTTTGAATATTTGGATATTCTTCTTTCAGAATAAATACGATTTTTGAAACATAAGTGAAGACTGCCTCAGTATTGTGAATCAGATTGTCTGATATAATGCAATAACATTTGCTTTCTAGGGTCAGGTTTCCATTTAAAGATTTCTTATATATAATAAATGGATGAAGAGTTGCCTGATTTTTAGAAAAATATGATGCCTGAATTTCATCCTGTATGACAAATGAAAATTTTCAGCAAAATCCATTTGTATAATACATTCATTTGCTTTCAGGTTTTCTTTTAACTGCTTTAAAAAGTATGTCTGAGATTTGCTGACATAATGATGTTTTGTGAGTTCATATAAGTTGTTTGTTAACTCTTCAAGAAACTCATCAAGGTTTTTAACTATTGTTTCTAAGGAGTATCTATCAGTTTTCAACCATTGTTTATAAGTTATTTCATTTACTGAATCGCCAACCAGATCATTTAACTTTATTTTAATTATTTATTTTCCAGGACAGTTTTTACACTCGTGAAACATACATTCTTTATTTTCTAATGAGCATACAGCTAAGGCCATCAGTTCTTTTAACTTTAATTCATTTTTAAATGCTTTTACCATTAGATTTGGATTTTGATGGTGGACACAGATGGTATGGGTGCCAGATTTTCCAGCAAGTACACAGTGTTCTGGCCTTAAAAGAGCAAATGATGTTAATCCCACCTTAACTATATCATTAGAATTTGATTCTTCTATCCATTTTTGGTATAGTTCTAAAAAATTACATTATATGAGTCTCTTCTGAATGTGCTTTCTGCCTTCAACTGTTTTTATGCTAATATAATCCTTTGCACCTGGCAATAATCTGCTATTACTATCATCTTCATAAAGTTGACAATTTGATTTATAACTTCGGAAGTCAATTTTTTTGGATTTCTTATGTCAGTTGATCTTTCACCAAGGATTCCTTTATTGTCCCGCAAAGCTCTTGCTTGCTTTACCATATATTGTGTTGTTTTAAATTCATTTGTTGTTTCCTGAATGGTCCAATGGACAGGAACTAAGGTGAGTAATTTTATTTTCGTTGAAATACTATTCTCATTATGAAACTTTTGTTTTAGCTGTTCTACTAGATAATCTAAAGAGGAGATTTTAAGCGTAGCAATTCTTCTTCAAATGAATTCAAAGACTCATTTAACACCTTAACTTTTTTTTTTTTATTGTCATATTGTAACATGCTCATGCTTAATGATCTTTTAATTGGCGACAAACCAAATTTTATAAGACAAGGATTTAGGTTATCAACTTGTAAAACAGAGTTATCAGGTAATACATAATCTGGATCTTTTCTCTTCTCAACTGCTTCAACATTCTTGAGTTTTCTAACGCAACTAAAACATATTTTTTTCCCACGAATTAAAGCAGAGTTCAGTTGATTATGCTCCAAAGTGACAGTTGTCAGATTTCCTTTAACAATCTTGAATGAATTAAGAAAGGGTCACAGCATGACTTATGAAATGTTGGATAGTATTTAATAAATTGTAGACTATGAGTACAACTTGTATGCAGCTTATTGTTTTTTATTCCAGTTCTTAAGGTCAGCAAGTATTTTTCCTCATTTAACATTTCCAAAATTTCACACTGACCACAGAATGTATTTTTATGACAATCTAACTTTAGTTCAATCCCAATAGAACAAAAACTCATTATTTTCTTTACTATAAAAAATTGAATTGAATTGAACTATTATAGAACCTACTATATAAGTTTATAAATGCAACAAGTTTATAAATACAATATATATATATATATATATATATATATATATATATATATATATATATATATATATATATATATATATATATATAATATATATACATAATGGTACATTATTCAAAATCATTATATTTTAAAATAAATAATCTGACTACTGATCTATATTTCTAATTTACAGCTCATTTACATTTTCTAAAAAATCATAATTCAAATTATACAATCCTTATCGTAATAGTTTTTTATAGTTAAAAGAACAATACAAATAGTTAAAAGAACAATACAAATTTCATTTGTATTGTTCTTTTATACATAGTCGTTCATGCATTCACTCATTCATTTCCACTGCCACTGATTGCACTTATTCAGTATTTGAATTTTAGCATTTTAAATAACAGAAACAAAATGTAAATTGAATTATAAGATTAACTTAAAAAATGTTTAAAGTATCACTAACAATAATACTGGGTTTTAACTAATTATTGCCCCTTTATTTGTGCCCCTACCCAGGTTAAAAAATAGATCAGCATGGGGGCAGTCAACCATATCTTTTATTTTTTTAAGAAACAATTTATAATCAGTTGCACCCATTGAATATGCTATTAGGCAGGTTGGAGGGGGGGGGCACTGGTTTCTAATAATGCATTCAACCCTAGATAATTAAAAAGTAGGGCTATTTTAAAATGCTGCCGTTTTTGATGTGAATGCAACAAGTAAAAAATGATTGCATTTTCAGATATTTGGATCTTATGGTCTTTATTGCTGTTAAGCTTAGATCAATACAAAGTGTTAGAAAAAATTACGAGCATTTCAAAATGGCTGAAAATGGGACTTTTTTGGCAAATGGACAATACATTTTTAGATGTATTTCAGTTCTAAACTGCAACAAGCGGCTTATTTTTTGCCTGTTTGTTGTAGATAAGATTAGCTAATCAGAAAACAAAACTGTAGGGACTTGTTGCAGAATAGAAAAGTACTACTGTTAATTTCATTTTGGCCTTTTTTAGCATTTTTCAAACTTTTTTCGAAGTTGAGGAGGCTATAATTTTTTTCTAATATGATACAAGTTAACAAAAACCAGTATTTTTAATACAGAACTACCCAGGAAACACTTCTAGAAAAAATGAGACACTTGTTGAAAGTTAGAAAAAAGTTATGAGGCTTTAAAGTAGTCTGTTTTTACAATTCTTAAATCGAGGGGGGCCACTGCGTAGTGTTTATGGAGCTATATTTTCTGAACCGTTGCACTTGGAAGTCTGAAATTTCAAATTTAACCTATCTACATAATGTAGATAATGGTATGTAAAAATCAGGGAAATCAGAGATGGTGCCCCACAGACCATTGGTTGAAATATAATGATTTGACCCCTTTATCAATGACCTACCTGACAATATCCAAAACTATATAAAGTTGTATGCAGATGACAGTAAAATAATAAACATAAAATCAGCTGAAGATCCTATAAAGCTGCAAGCAGATCTAAATTATCTTATGGAATGGTCATCAATCTGGTAAACAAAATTCAATTATGATAAATGCAAGGTCATGCATATTGGCAAAAAAAAAATCCTCAAACCACATATAAAATGCATGATTCAGATACAAATCAAGATCACATTTTGTTAGTAACTGATTCTGAACGTGATCTTGGTATCATAATTCAATCAAACCTAAAATGGGATTTGCATATTAATGCAGCAGTTTGTAAAGCTAATTCAGTCCTGGGTTTGATTCGTCGAACTTTCAAAAACTTAGATGTACATGTGGTTAAAAAATTATATATAACATTTGTGTCCGCATCTTGAATATGCTGTGCAAGTTTGGTGTCCTTATCTGAAACAAGATATTGACGCTAAACCTACGTCAGCACAAATACACTTTGAATAAATCTTTTTGTAAAAGCAAGCGTAAATTTAAATTTTTTTTCAACAGAGTAACTAATCCATGGATAAACTTGACAAATGAAATCAAAGCTACTGACTCAATTGACAAATTCAAGAACTACCTCAACAAATTGTGTAGAGATAAAACACTATCATTATTCAAAAACTAATATCAGCTGTTATAGTACAATATCTTATGTTATTGTACTCTGTATTGTATTTTGTTGAATCAGCTATAATGCTTCAAGTAAAAATCAAATAAAGATTTGGCACTATTTTTATTTGATAGCCTTCTTTCTGAATGTCAACACAGATTTGTTAGCAAAAAGGCTTGCATTACAATCTAGAAAATAGATTATTTAACCTACACTGTATTATCTAAATTTGATTTGCTTTTTCTTGGTTTTGCTTAAACATTATATAAAGTTTCTCAAAAAATTACTCAAACAGCTTGAATTATTTGAGGTTAAAATAAATGTTTTACATCGGATTTAATTCTTTCTTCTTCAGAACACAGCATGTCCATTAGGATGTCCCAGAATTAAAAAAAAAAAAGCAGGATGAATGAAACCCCAAGTTTAGGCATCTAAATCAACACTTATCCAAGCCCACAAATGGTTTTTTATGATATCTTCTTGTATACACCGCAAATTCTTTGACTAAACTAAAGTAGACCATAAATATATACTAAAATACTGGTCATTTTAAATGCTTACTGTAAAATCTCTCTTTTTTGAGCTATAAAATATCAAATAAAAATAAATCACAAAATAATTCTTTTATTCACTAATATGAGCATAAAATATCATTAAAAAATATTAAACTTGCAATATAAAAAAACTATAAAAAATACTTAAAAATAAAATTATTTTTTATAATTTTTATTTTATAATTTTAGAGCTTGAAATCAAAATGAATTCAAAATCTGATATTTGACAGACATTTTTTATGTGAGAAACAACTATCTAAAACACAACTATTCTAGGAGAAAGATACCATGAGTGGTTATGAAACCTTTACCAAAATAAACACTTCTTAAAAATTTAACAAATTGTTATTATAGCTCTATTTAGTCAACCTTTATTACTTGATGGCATGTCATGTACATGCCATCAAGATGTCATCATGATGTACATGATGTCAGTACAAACTCCAGCTATATTATTTGGTATTTCAAAAGAAAAAGAATTTCCTCAGAATCACTTTATTTGTTTTAATTTAAATACTTTAAACGAAAAATAAGGTTTATCTAAATCTTGGATATACTTAAATTTTTTTGTAGAACTTCCAGGAGTTGTAGCTAATATAAGCTTGACAAGATAGTATAAAATTTTGTAATTTTACTGAGAATTTTTCAGATTTGCCCTCTTCATCAATGCCATTTTTACTACTGCTATCTGTTTTCAACATTTTTTGTGAAGACCTTCATAGTAAATTTTTATGTAAATTTTTTGTTCATTTTCGTTTTTTTTTATTATTTAATTTAATTTTGCTTTTTTATAAAATATAGACTTGTCAAGAAGTGATTTTATGATTTAACGCCAAAGTCAGCCTGAACCTAAATCAAAACAGGCCTTTCATGTATGAGCCCAGAATGGTGGCAAAGACCTGTCTAATTTTAAATTTCAGACTTTAGGTTCGGCAGAAAAGGTGGTAGAAGAAAAAGCAGGAAAAAAAGCATATTTGTTAACGATTGTTGTTTAACCTCTATACATACATTTTTTAATATGTATATGTAAATACATTTATACTTGTATATACATAAATTTTTTTATGTTTTAGTGTGTATGCATATAGTTTTTTTAAAAGTTTATATTTGTATAACGACTTTTTGTGTATCAAGTTTTTATATAGTTATAGTTTGTTATTTGTATACAAAGATTTTGTTTTATTATATTGTTTTTTAATAGAATAGGTTGAGTTTTTGAATATTGTAGTTTTTATCACCACCACTCCCCCCTCCTCCTCCCGTCTACCCGAGGTGGTAGAGGTGGGTTTTAAAAATGTCCCACTCAGGGCCGTCCGAGGGGGTTTGTCTAGCCCCCCTACGATATTTAATTGTCAGCAAATGGGACACTGGAGTCGGCAAAATGGGATCTATAGTTGGAAAACGAGGACCTTTTTTTTTTTTGATAAGTAAGTTTTGATAATTTTTTTTTAAATTTCAGTCATATTTAATGATAGTCTGGTTTAATATATTTTAAAAATTCAAAATTTTAATAAAAAATTGACATTTTCTTTTAAAAAATCTAGATTTTGGATATCTTAGAGACGCCCCTCTAACGTCCCATTTTGCCTTTTATATACACTTATTCTTTTATCCTTTAATATATACTTAGACTTTTTTGATATCAAGTTGTATAAATTTTGATAAGAATTAACCAAGTTATTACATTTTAAGTTAAGAAAAACTCTTCACTTAAGAAAAACAAATCCATATGTCGAAAATTTGGTACTTAAAGCGCTATACTCTATCGTAGAAGTGTTTGAATTGAATAGTTTTTTTGTATTGAAAAACTGTTTTGAGGCTCTTTCTAATGATATATAACAACCTTGTATTTTATCAATTAAAAAATTCATGTCACATACCTAATAAGTAATGCCATTTTTCGCTGCCATTGTTCGCTGTCTAAAACGTTCTACTAATATAACTTTTAAGTTATAGTTTTTATGTTTTAAATAATATGGCTTATAACGTTTCCTTATAATTTCTTTGCATCTTGCCATTGTTTGCAAAAGTTTTATTCTACCAAAACTATGAGCAACCCAACAACAGTTTTTGATAGTAGTTTATGTGCAACATTAGTTTTTTGAGAAATGGGTAAAAGATGCTAAAGTACAGAAAGGTTTTGTGGTTTTATGAACATGTTTGATTCCATAGAAAATCTTTTATTCTGTTAAACAGAGAAATTGTAACAGTTACATATTTGAAGCTAGCATGAATGCCACAGCTGAAGAAGTTCTGAAAATAAGTTTTAAAATAAAATTATAATGAGCGTACAGTGAATGAGGACACCTGTGCACATAAGGAGATGGTGCACAATAATTTTAGTTGTATATGCTTGATACTTACTTAATAGTAACAACGTAAAACTGAAAGGAGTTTTCAATTGAAACTAAATTACAAACCAAAAGTGAGACTTAATCTTTTTCTTTTAATGAAAACTGAAAATATTATTCAGTCTTGTTTAACTGATCTTTTCAAACAATTTTTTTTTAATTTGCCTTACTTATATTTGGCAAAACCTTTATTATAAGCAGAGTTTTAGGTCGCGAGACCAAAGTTTTGGTCTCAAGACTCATATTTAACTGTCTTGGTCTTGGTATTGGTCTTGAAGCCTAAAGTCTTGGTCTTGAATTGATAGATTTAAAGAACTTGGATATGACAATGGTTGTTTTTTTTTTTTACAATTTTTGATACTTTAGTCATTTTAAATCAACTAAGAACTTCACTCAAAGCAAAGATAGTACACTATCTAATAGACCAAGCAATCGCCTCATTTCTATTAATGAACCCTAAGCCGTAACAAAAGCTCCAAATGCAGCCTTAACAATACACACCAAAAGTACGAACGGAGACACCATCCATGCGCAACATGGCACTGTTAGTACTCTAATATTTTACAGCTAATAATAGAATCGGTCTTTCTGAGAGCTACCACAGAGTTAGACAAACCTGACTAACAGCCGGCTTCAGAACCATAAAACTGAGTTTTAGAGCTGAACTCTTATTAAGTGATAATAGAATGATTTGTCTAGTCAGTAAAACAGCTGTTGGTAAAATCGGTCTCTCTGAGAGCTACGACAAAGTTTGGAAAACTTGACTACTAGTTGACCTCAGAACCATAAAACTGAGTTCTAGAGCTATACCCTCATTAAAAGATAAAAGAATGAACTGTTTAGTCATAAAAACAAAGGCTCAAGCAAAACCCATGCAATAAGTTAAGAAGATCCAGTATTCAACATTCTAAACTGGAAACAATGTATTATAAATATATCTACGCCAACCCAATAAATAAAGAAGGGTTCGAGGCTGGTCAACAGATAGAATCTGTTTACCCCTTACATGTGTGAGCATGAGTTTTATTGTTGTTATTGTTTTGAACTTCTTAGGACCTAAGTCTTGATCCCGGTCTTGTAAAAACTTTTAAAGTCTTGGTCTTGGGTTAATTTTTTGATGTCTTGGTCTTGGTCTTGAGCCCAAATGTCTTGGTCTTATTCTTGGTCTTGGCCTTTACTGTCTTGATTACATCCCTGATTCTAAGATAAAATTCGTCAATAGAATTTTTAAGAGAGTTTTTTTATTTTATTTGAAAATTTGTATTTTTTTGATTGTTTGTTTATTTAAATGTTTTTTTCTCAGCTTTTTAAAGTTCACGACATTGAGCTCAATAACTACTCAATATATTTTTTTCATTTTGGTACATGATCTATTTTATTATATTATAAGAAAATTTAGAGAATTTCAAGTTAATGGCACAAATAGTTTTTGAGATGACCGCAACGAAATAATGATTTGAAGTTTCTGGGACCGAATTTCTTAACTTTTTTAATTTTTATTAAAAAAAAACTCTCAAAGGTTTTAATTTTTATTTTTAATTTTGTTATTTAAAAGTAATTTTTTTTTTAAATTTAAATGCATATTTTAATAGGATATACATTTCAGTTATATAAAAAATTGTGTCTCAAATAAAAATTAAAATTTGTATTACATTAAAAATATATGTGACTAAAAGTATAAAATATAAATATAATAATATTAACAAATTTTATAAAAGTGATTTAAATAAAGTAATTAATTTAGATGTGAATAATATCTAATTTTTGATGGGTTTTATAATAATATTACGAACTAATAATAGATCGTATAAAATAAAATCCTTCAAAAAGAGAAAAACTTTAAGTCGTCTTAAGTGTTGTTTTCTTTCTGGTACCTTCTTGCGTCTGCAGACATGATTTTCATCTGAAGCAATGAAACCAATTCTTTTAGATTATTGATCATTACAGAATCTAATTGTAATACTAATTTATATCTAATTGTAATATTATTAAATAATAATTTTTGTCTTTAGCAGAACTCATTTTATCAGTCATAGTGCTCTTTTCAAAGCCTTTGGTTGAAATATCAAAAGACTTAACAAATTCTTTTTTCCAGTTTTGACAGTTTCTCAGGGTGGCTGAACCAGTTCAGAAAAGACATTTTTCTCATATGTTTGAACACATTGTATTATTATTTATTCATTTTATCATACATTTGTATTGATTGTGATTACAAGAGATTGATTGTGATTGCTAGGGTTAAGCAAACAACCGTGGTGCAGTTAGAGCGCTCGCATTAGGAGCAAGTTTTTGTCCCTTGTCTATAAGAGAAAGAGAATTATTATTTATTAATAATCATTAAAAAGTTGGCTCAAGTATTCGATACAAAGACGGATTTGAGATTTATAATGATAAAGAATAGAATCCGGAGTAAAAAAGCAGCAAGTATGATAAAGAGATGCAACATTAGCAGATACTAATTTTGCTATGAATTTTATACATGGTTTTCAAGAAAGATCAAAATTAAGAGTTAATCCTGGAAGAAGAAGAAGGGTAGATGACTCTTCGAGTGCATTACCGTTCATAAATATAGGAAGATCTAGATTATTGCGATAATAATTAGCTGAAAAAAAATTGAGTTTTATCTGAGTTAAAGTTCACCACCCGCTGAGTGCTCCATGCTGTAGCAGAAGTGAGATTTTTTTCAAGCTCAAATGTCCCCTCCAACCAACCAGAGAGTATTGGCTTATTATCAAGACTGGAATAAATGGTAGCATCATCAGCGAACAATGCCACCTTAGATATAAGAATTTCTGGAAGATCGTTAATGTAAATTAAAAAGAGTATAGGTTCAAGCATAGAACCTTGAGGAACCCCTGAAGTTACAGGAAATAAAGAAGAATGCTGTCCATTGAGAACAACTTTTATACTACGATTGGTTAGGAAAAATTAATTAATCTTAAAGATGTTACCTAATACACCGTAAGAGGAGAGCATAAGGAAAAAACCAGCATGCCAAAATTTATCAAAAGTTTTAGATATTTCGAGAACAATAGCCCTAACCTCTCCACGTCTATAAATGCAAGATAAAACCTATATTATTTAACCTATGTTATTACCATCAAAAATAAGCAGTAGAACAATAAGACCGAAACCCATATTGATAATCAAAAAGTAAATTATTAGATTTAAGATGAGAGGTTAAGTGTTTATTAATTAAAGACTCAAAAATCTTGCTTATGATTGCAAGAAGAGTAATGACACGGTAGTTAGACAAGTCAGATTGCCCTCTAGAATTTTTGAAAATAGGTATAACAGATACCGCTTTCAAGCAGGCTGGAAAGTGGCATCAAACAAGGTTCAGATAAACACTTAAATAGTGTTGAAGATAAATAATAAATAATGTTAAAAGTATAGACGACAGCTTTGGAAAACACTTTTGCAAGACTATTACATGTATATTGTCCGGACCACAAGTTGAAGAAGAGTCTAAGCAGGAAATCACTTTAGATATATAAGCTGGAGTAATACAAATGTCAAGCAATGGATCAACTTGTTTGACGGATATATAAGGTAGGATGGGATTAGTGGAATCAAGAGATGAGATTGATGAAAGGTTCTTAGCAAACAATTCAGCTTTGTCTTTAGGTGAGGTAACAAAATATGAACTATGCAAGAGAGGAGGAATAACCCTTATCATAGACACTGCTAAAGATTCTCCAGAAGTTTCTTTAAAAATATTTTTGAAAACCTTTTGATCTTATGCAAAAAAAAAATAACTATATAAGTTTAACGTGTTTTTAAGTATATTTTTCCTCACCTTTATTTTCAACAGAGTTTATCATATTTTTTTAATTATATTCTAATTACGTTTGATGAAGAAAAAAAAAATGTCAATGAATTAATTTTACAAGTGGTGCATTAAATTATTATAAAGCATAAATTTATTAGAAGTTCAAGCTTGGCAGATACGTTTACAATGCGGTTTTGGACCTTGTCGAAAAGAGAAAGAGCATCATTATAAACAGCCCAAAAATTGACAACAGTATTCCATACAGGGACAAATAAGAGATTTGTAGAGGTAGAGATTGGAGTCAGGAGTAAGATAATTGCGAGCAAGATAAAGAGAAGCAAATGCTAATTTTGCAATCAATTGTATATATGATTTCCATCAGAGGTGAACGATAACCTAAGAAGACGTAAAGAAAAGAACTCAGTGAAAGAGTTGCTATTCATCATTATTAAAATATATTGTAGTAGTTGTTTACAGTAAATAACTGAGTTTTGTTGGAGTTAAAATTCACAACCCACTGCAAGCCCCAATCTGTTACAGAAGTGAGACCAGATTCAAGATCGGTTGTATTTTTTAAGCAATCAAAAAGAGAAAACTTTTTGTCAAGACATGAGTTTAAAGTTGAGTCATTAGCAAATAGAGCCATTTTAGATGTAAGGTTGTCAGGAATATATTGTAATCTATAAATTTGAATAATATTGTAATCTATTTACAATAGTAATAAAATAAATATTAATAAGAATTCAAAGTTTATTTATCTAGTAGCAAAAAATTGCATTTTTCTGTTTCGTGCGTGATTCCGTTTCAAACTCTTTGATAACGTGGTGCAACCATGGCGCAGTGGTTAAAGCGCTTGTTTTATAAGCAGCAGATCAGATTCAAAAGGAACTTTGGACATATTTCGCGTCACGGTAAGGAAGGAGGCGTGAACTTTCTGGTTAAATGCACTTCCACGGTGCTCGATGACAAGACCGTAAGGACTTCTTGGGGCACCTAAATAACAAATTAAAAAAATAATAACATAACTAATGTATACTGTTCTTTGTTTACAAAATATTTGTGTAGATTAAATGTAAATGAGAGTAGATTGATTTATACAACAGATGGCTAACTATATTATTTTGAAAATAATAGACAAAACTTTTTGATTTGTTTACAAAATGAAAAGTTTGCAACTAATGATGGTAAAATTTTATCAAAGGAGCGTAAAGAAAAACGGATAAGCAGAAATTATCCTAATATACTCGTATTTTTAGCAACCATTTTATAGCGAAAATTTTGCAGCAACCATTTTGTTTTAGGTTTAAAATAATAAATAGGGATCGCCTAAAACGCCGAATTCTAAAACGCCGAAAAGCCGAAATGCCGAAAAAAATGGCGTAATAATAGAATTCGGTAACCGTCAAAAAAGACAACGAAAAGTTAAATATCCTCCGGATTTTTTATTGCGCATTTGTAAATGCAAAGTTTAAAAGGACAAAAGCCAAAGCCAAATTTGGCTTTTGGTTCTGTCTTTTTAAACAAAATTTACTGCTGCATTTTATTTTTTAATTTTACATGTTTTGAATTTTTTTTAATTTAAAACAATAATTTAAACATTAATAACGCGGGGGTTGACTACCGGTAATTCATTGCTCTCATTCCGTTTTTTATTCTGCTACTCTAAGATGGTTTTTCGGCATTTCGGCAATTCGGCGTTTTAGAATTCGGCGTTTTAGGCGATCCCTAATAAAGGGGTTTTTAAGTATTTCTAAAACTCTTTAAATCTAAAAGCTAAATGTTTAACATTTTTTTATTTATTTTTTTGCTTAGAAAAGACTAAATCAATTCTGAATCTAAGACAGAAAAGAAACAAAGACTATAAAAATAAAAATCAATATAAAAAATATTGACTATCACTTGCTGACAGATGGGAGTACTTACGTCACAAAATATTTCTTTATTAACAAAACGATTAATTAATGTAACAAAATTTTTTAGCTGATTAAAAATGTTTAGGCAATGCATTTGAAAACGATTTGCTTTATATATTTTCAATAAATACAATTTCACAAAACTTTCAAAAAGAATGTACTTTAATGCGCCTCAACAAATTATGGAAGGTAGGTGACTGTTTAATTAAATCCCAACGGGCATAAAACAACTGCTAAACGTCTTAAAGACATCCTACGGACTTTTATGACGTCGAAAAGATATCGTATAGACGTTCTATGGACGTCCGCGTCCGCTCTGCTGTGACTGCCGAAAATATTGTTCAGTTAAAAAATAATTAATTGACCTATGTATTAGAAATATTAAATGGTTTGATAAAGATTCAAATCAAAATTTTTACACAGGGTTACAGAATTTTAAAATTCCATATTGTTTGCTTGAGTTTTTTGAGCCTGCTAATAAAGAAAATAAATGCTCAATTTTATTGCAGAATTTTCTTTGCCACTTATCAGATATTTTCTCAGCAGATGTTTTAACATTGGTGCAAGTGTTGACTTTTGTTGTGGAAACTAAAAATTCCAACATTTACAAAAGAAGACAACCTAAAATTCGCTTCTATTCGTAAAAACGCAGAGAGAGAGTTATTGTTATGTTAGATAACAAATACAAAGTTTTACTCTAGTGTTTTGCTATTAGATTGTTTATGTATAAAAGATTCTAGATTATGCACAAAAATTTGTTATTGTTTGTTATTCTTTGACAAATATATTTCAATTTCTACTTTGAAATAGTTTGAGAAAAATTTAAAAGGATTAAACAGCCGTTTTTAACAGACTTTTTCTCATCATTGCAATTTATTGCAAGGCATTTTTATTTGACATAAATATAAACACATAAGTGTTTGGATTAACTGCATCTGGTAATGCACGCTTTTTAAACTTAAATTAAAAAAAAAAGTTTTTTTTTTATTTCAGTTTAAAAAGTTCCTTTTGTAAAATTAGAGTATTTTTTTCCACAGTTTTGTTAAGTATCTGTTGATTATGATCATGTCCCCAATTTTTTTTTATTCGCTTAATCATTACTAAAATTATAGTTGGAAAAAAATACTATTGTTAATGTAAAAGAATAATCAGAATAAATATTTGTAAATTAATTATTTGTAAAATAATTCAGAATAAATATTTGTAAATATTGTCAGTATATAATATTTATAGTAAGCTTGGTAGTAATTAATATTCATTTTGTTAGTAGTTAATATTCACTAACCTCCTCTCCCCCTTCTTTCCTAAAACGTGACGTAATTTTATGGACGATCCCTTACACTAATTTTGCTTTCTGTTGACATGGCAGATCGATTTGTTTACATTTTTGTTTACAAATTTTTTCTTCTATAATGACAGTTTATCTCATTTCCGTATAATTAGAATAAATTAGTGATATGAATGGTGAGATTTTTTGATAAATTTGATTAAGGGAATAATTATTTAACTCAATCGCGTATAATTTATGAGCTAATATGACGTTAAAAACGAATAATATTGGTGTTCTCAACGGTCGGGGTCTCTTAAACTTCGGCTTCTGTCAGTGCTTGCTCAATTACCGATTTGTGTCCAAGCTTATCCTACTTTATCTGAGGAATCATGTATATTTACAACTGCATTTTCACAGGTTTGTAAATGTATATATTCCATTTAACATAAAGAAAACCTTTTTTTTTATTTTTATTATTAAATTTGATGGCTAGCGATTTGTAACTATAAGACGATTTTTGATTTATAAACATTTCTTAACAGATATTTTTATTCAATGCATAAAAGTTCTAAATATAAAGCTTCCATGGTTGTAATGCTGACAGTATAAAAATCTTTTTATCTTATTTTTTACAGAAATTTGGCTAGCATATTTCTTTTTTGAGAGTTTTTATTCAATGTTGTGACGATTATATTTACAACAAAGTTCCGGTTTTCCCAGTTATTTATTAAACAATACATATATCTGTTATATATATATATATATATATATGTAACATATATATGTATGATACAAATATGATTTAAAACATCAAACAGTTGTTAAATTTGTTAAAGGAGTTGTATCTTATGAGCTAATTAGAAATTAATACCTTGTTAAATTTTTATAAAATAAAGTTTTTAAAATTAAATTACTTGATTTATTTTAAAATAGTTATAACAAAGTTAATATTATTAAATATTAAAGAAGTATAACCTGTAAAACATTTTTTCTAAATTAGTTAAAAAATCTGATCTATTTTGATGATGTCAGGGTCAGGGTTTTATGAAGAAGAATGTAGTGAAAATCCTATTTCTTTTATGTTCAACATAGTATTCTTTCTCCTAGAGCTAAGATATCTGGTAACTCTGAAATAAATTATCTACTAGTTACAAAAATGTTAATGCAAATAAACAACCAAGCATTTTACAATCACTATTTACAAGTTGAATTGATTTAAAAAAGACTTGTAATTATTATACTCTAGTTATCCCATTAGATTTCAATTTTTTTTTTTCTCTTGTAGAAACTTTCTTTTATTACTAGCAATGACTACAAGATTATTGTGCAGTCAGACATTGCTTGCAATTAAATATTCTTTATAAATCTAAATAATAGGTATCCCACAATTCCCTATCCCAGAGTTGGATGCTGTTAGTAATAAGCTTATTCACACCTGAGTTTTTGTACAACTTAAAACTCTTTAGTTAAACTCTTTTGAGTCTTTCAGCATTAAACTTTAATTTACAAATAGATGCACTTGTGCAACTTCTAAGTTTTCTTTATAAAATCTTTAATTAAATAAAATCAAGCAAAACATTAGTTTAAGTTAAATATATTTACGCTATAATATTAAATGTATATTTTTGTCAAATATTATTTCTTAGTTTTCTTTTCTGTATGAAGCATTTTTATTTTATTAGGTAAAGAGGTATTTTCTGATGCTTATCCTCATAAGCTTGAAGATGAAGGCTTTGTTTGGGTTGTTGATGGAAAATACGAGGAGCTTGCAGATCAAAAATTTGATGATTCTTTATTTGGCGGAAATAAATCTGCTGAAGGAGAAGATGATGAAGGAGAAGCTACTACAGAATATAAGCCGGTTGTAAACACACTGCTCAGAGCTTTTCGATTGGAGGAGCCAGTTACAATAACTTCTTTAAATGATTTCAAGAAAGCTTTAAAGAAATACACTGTTAATTTGATGGCTAAACTCAATGAGTCAAATCAATCACGTGTTGCTGTTTTAAAATCAAAACTTCCTAAATATGCCAAGCAGTGGGCTGAAGATTTTGATAAAATTAGAGTATATGTTACTGAGGGTGATGGTTTTGAAGTTGAAGGAACTCTAGTGGTCATAACTCAAGATGTTCCATTTGGAGAAGAAAAACCAAATGACAAATGCAAAATGACAGTTCTGGCTGATTCCTTGATCAAGGAAAAATTTTAGAGAAGTATGTTTTTATATTTATAGTTTTTATTTTATTTTTGTCTCATGAAATAAAATCATTGCCTTTGTTTATCATTGTTTATCATTTTTTAAGTACAAAACTAACATTTGGATCTATACAAAAAAGTTTTCATAAAATTCACATAAAATTCTCTGCAAAAAAATGTTCTAATCTTATTGTAATATAAAATAAAAAAAAATCTAAATGTTTATATCTGATCTATTTTTCTCTTTGAAATTTGAATTCATTTTATTTGCCTCTATAGCAATAAATGTTCATATTAATGTTAGGTTTAAATAAAAATTTAAATAAAATATTGCTTAAAGTGTTTTTACACTTTTAAATGTAATGAATAAAAAAGGTTATTAAAAAATGGTAGGAGGTTTTAACAGTAATCAAGTTTTTTGTATATTTTATACTTGAATTTTTTTTTTGATTAAACTAGACAATTAAACAACATGAGCCAAGAATAATAAGATTAAAGCTTATTTTTTATTTTCTAAAATTGGCAAAACATTTAAAGCGTAAAACATAAATAAAAAAAAAGTTTTAAAATCACCTTCCGGTCACTTAAGCTTTGAACATTTATTTAACACGCATAAGGAGAAAAATTAAATTTTTTTTCCTGAAACATTCAGAAAATTATATCGATAATTAATATTGTGAAAATAAAAACTAGTGCTCAATATTTAATTTAAAATAAAAACATCTACTTTGACTGAATTTTCAATACCATCTCATAAGTTTGGCCGCTATATAAATGATAATAAGGTATCACAAACTTAGCGTCACAAATAATGAAAACTAATTTTATAATTAAAAATTAAATTGATATAAATTCAGGTAATTCCAGTAACTGAGGAGGGTGTCCCCCCGGGTTAAAAAAAGTCTTTAGTGGCACAAGATAACAAGAAGGAGTACATAAAAAAAGGCCTTTTTAAACAACAGAAGCTATTCTAGGCTGTTTTTGAGAACATCGACCATATTTGGTGGTTGCCCAAATTAAAATTTGAAGACTTTTTTTATTTTTTACGGTGAGTGTTTTTTTTTCCCCGCAAAAAAAAAACACTCACCGTAAATTTCACAAAATTCCTCTGGGGCGGGTGGGGGGGTACCACTGCCAAAAATTTTTTTCTAGAATAGCCCCTGTATAAGTAGTAGTATTTTTTTTTTTTTTTTTTTTGTAAAAAAATGTTTAGATACAGCAAATTTCCTTACGGTAGGTGATGGCACAGGGAAAAGGGAAGTACCTACCCAAATTTTTTTCTTAGAAAAGGCCCTGATAATATATACAATAAACCTAATTAATCAACCAAATGAATGACAAAATGTATATTGCTGCCAAGGACAAAGTAGATGTGTGATCCAATGTGAACAAAGTAAATCCAATTATTTCCTGATTATACCAATCTTTATTTAAACTAGATTAACCCTAAAGCAGCGAACAATAGATGTAACCTTTTTATTTATAAACCTGTTTATTTGATTATTCAATGTAAGTTGACAAGCTTTGTGTTAACCTAAAATTTGAGTTATTTTTTAATTAAGTTAAAAAAATTATAACAAAAAAGTTATTGAATTGTCTATATTATATTAAACTATTTTTATAAAATAATCTTTACAAAACGATTAAAAATACAATAAACAAAAGGTTATTTTTAGCATATTTTATTGTTTATTTTTATACACCGTGAAATCGCTTAACTTCGGTCACTAAAGGTTTGAACATTTACTCATCACACATAAATAAAAAAATTTCAATTTTTTTTCCTGAAACATACAGAAAGTTATATTGATAATTGATATTGTAAAAATAAAAAAATGAAATAAAAAGTAGTGCTCAATATTTAATTTAAAATAAAAGCATCTAATTTGACCGAATTTTCAATACCATCTCTTAAGTTTGGCTGCTTAAGGCATCACAAACTTTAGGTCACAGATAATGAAAACTAATTTTGTTAGGTTTAAAAAAACTGCTACGTTTTTTTAAACCTTGATCGTTACAGGATTCGCAACGCATCCATATTTGTTGTTGAGCTGTAATTTTATCTCCTAAAAATGTCACAAGCTTGATATTTTTTTAGAACTCAAAAACCGTCAGTTAGTTTTGAAATTATGTACAAATTTTTTACTCAAATAAAATATGACATTTTTATAATGGATACATATCGTGTATCTATAAAAATGTTAAAGTTTACTGGAAAGTTACAGGTAAATTTTACATTTGCAATACTTATCGATATTTCACTATATTAATTTTCATAGTTGTTTTACCTGTGCATGACTGAGTGTTTCAAAATTTCACTAATTTTTATAAAAAAAGTAGTTAATTTCCGAAAATAAATAATTTTTTTTTGTAAATCTAATTAATTTAGTGATTTTTAATAATACTAAGATTAAATTTGATCATTTATTTTAATAATTTGCTTATTTTTGATTTTAATAGTATGCAATTTTTCCAAATTATTATTTTTCTAAAGAATTATTTCAGCAGATTGCATATAAACATTTTTTTTATAGATTCATATTTACGAACTAATTATAAATTTTATTTGAAAAAAAAAGTTTGAAAAATTTGAGTCATGCTTTTTTAATATTTTTTTCTTAAATGACCGAAGTTATTTGATGACTGAACTTAGGCGATTAAATGTTTTTAACTTTTTAAGTAATGCAAACTTAGATTAATTTGTTTGTATTTTCTTTAATGTTTGTTTTACTAGATTCAACTGGATCTGTCAAAATGGAGTGGTGAATTTATCTTCTAAAATGCAAATTTGTTGATGTGTTATTTTTTGTAAAAATGTAAACTTAATAAATGGATTTGTGAATTATCTTAACTCTTTTCAAGCATTTGTTTTTTACGTAGCGGCCTTATCAATTTTTTTTTTTTTATACTTGTAAAATAAGTTTTTCGACATTTACAAAGAATCTGTCTTTGTTTAAAGTAAGTAACCTTCAAAACAGCTAATTAGTGCTCGGTTTCAAATGATAATATCAACTGGATTCTAGGAATGATTTTTGATTTAAGAAATTTTGATAACATTAAGTTAAATTAAAATTTTTATAACATTAAAGAATTGTTACATTAGATGTAAAATTTTTCTAAAATTACCTTGAAAACCTGAAGTTTTAAAAAAAGTGTTTTTTTCTGCAGCCGTATTCTCATCTCTCCGTTATGCTTAATGGAGCTTTAGTCTGAAAATTCATTACAATATTTCTAAGTAAAGAAATGACGAAAACCTTATTTAAATTTTTTAAAAATTAAACTTACTAAAATAAAACATTTTAAAAAAATTGTATTTCTTAAGAACTTTTTTTATTAATGTAGTTAAACAGAAATTTTCTATTTACGCTCCGATAGAGATGAGATGAACAAAGAGATGAGAATACGGCTGCTGAGTTCTAATTATTTCCTGCACTGTTTCTTTGAGAGATGACGCAACTTATGCGTATTTCGGATGCGTACTAAAAAATCTATTTTTAACGTTATATATATATATATTATATATATATAACGTTATATATATATATAACGTTATATATATATATATATATATATATATATATATATATATATATATATATAAATAAAAAAATTTTTTTTTCTTTGATATTAGGGAAACAATAGTCTTTCATAATCTAAAAAATATATATTATTTTTGAAATAAAATGCATTTTAAGTATAATTGTAATAAAACTTGTAAATCTTGCAAACTTTAAATAAGCGAGCTCTAAATGTTTTTTTTCTATTTTCTTATTGCTCGTTCAAACAAAAATTTCAATTTTTTTATTATATTCTAACCGTTAAGCTAAAACTTTGGTAAATTCGAATTTTCTTTATATTAAGTATCTATACGCATAGATTAATATTAAAGTACATAATGGAACTAAAATTAGACGGGGTGTTAAAGAGTGATATTCAAATTAAAAATATGACAAAAGAAAAAAATGGAGGCGCCTTTAGAAGAATTGGCAAAAAGAACATTAAACCAAAAACAAGCAGCTCAAAAATAATAATCGTGCAAATGGAAAGCATACTGGCAAGGTTGGTAAAGGAACTGTTTTAACTATGGCTGAAGAACTTTTGCTTGTTGAATATTTTACTCATCTTGCAAAAATTGGTTTTGGTGCTTCTCGATTCGAAGTTAAACAATTTGTTAATAACTATCTTATTGAATCGGATCAAACGCATCTGTTCAAAAATGGTGAAGTGACTGACAATTGGTATTATGGCTTTATGAATAGACAAAAAAATAAACTTGCATTTAGAATGCCTAACAATACAGAATCTAAACATGCTGGAGCATCTAGTAAACTAATTTTTGATGCTTGGTATAAAGAATTAAATGAAATTTTCAACAAATACGGTTTTCATACAAAGCCTAAGCATATATTCAATTGTGACGAGTCAGGTATGCAGTGTTTATAGTGCCACTTGATGTTGGGGTATTTAGAACAGTGAAATCTAAATGGCGAGAGGTGCTTAATTCTTACTTAAAGATCAGTACCGATATTCATAAAGAAAAGTTTTCCCATCTTATGGCATATGTAGTTGAATATGGATTCATACGTGAAAATGCAAGAGCTGGCTTTGAGAAATGTGGTTTGTTTTCATAAAATCGCAACAAAATAGCTGATTGTCATAATGAAGCATTTAAGCCAGTAAATGAAAACAATACAAATAATGCATCAACATCAGCATTAACTACAACACCGAAAACATCACACCCACTTCTGAAGCGTATTAATTTAATGCGAGAAATAAATAATGTAGTAAAATCTAATCTAACTTCAACAAATATGGAAAATATACTAGTTAAAATATTGCAAAGAGAAAAAAGCTTATTCCAGAAAAAAACAAAAGGTACACAAGTTAAAGGTAATTGCCTAATTCAGATGATTTTGTTGCTCAATTGAAAGCTAAAAAAGATGAATATAAAAAGAAATTAGATAAAATAGCTCAACGAGCAAACGAAAGAGCAAAAAAACAAAAAGAAACTGCTGACAAGTGTAAAGAAGACGCTGAAAAACATAAACAAGCTGCTGAAAAACGAAAACATGCTTCTGACAAACGCAAAGAAGAAAATGAAAAACGCAAGCAAGTAGCAAAGACAAGTAAGCATAAGGCAAATAAAATAAAAAAATAAAATTAATGAAACAAATGAAATTGTCACTGTAGTCGCAAATACAAATGAAGCTATTGACAATAATTAGATACTATTCCTTCATGGCAAACGACACAAATTGTTCAACCCACGGCTTGTGAATGAGGCAAAATTCATCAGAAAGACCCTTTCAATTATCAATGGATGAATTGTAAAAGTAGATGTGGTAAATGGTTTTGTGGTACTTGTTTATTTTTATTTATGAGATATAATTTGAATTTGAATTTATATGTTTTTGAATGCAAATGTATGCAGTTATCTGTTGAATAAAAATCCGAAACTAAATGAATGGTTTGGTATTAAAAACAAAAATCCAATCATTAAATGTATGCACGTTTATGTGATTATTTTTTTACTATAAAAAAAAACGTTTAATTTTTGCAACTTTGATTTTTTCCATACGTTTTTAATGTAATCCGAATTAACATGCACTACATGGTATTTCGAATTTTTAGTTGTGATTTTATAACTAAATTCGTAAGTAAAATATAGCACTTTTTTTTTTTAATGGTAAACTAAGTTTATTATATTTAATACCAGAAAGAACTACTCTAACATGTTCATGTAAAATTAATTTTACTATATTTGAAAATAAATTAATAAGCAACAAAAGTTGTCAACATCTCGCCCCGGATCTACCCTAAGTTTTATGCAGCTTTTCGAGAACTACAAGATTATGTAAAAATATTTTTAAATTTTTAAAGTTTAAACGTCCTAGTTTTTATTCAAAGATAAAAACGTCCAAAATATGCATAACTCACGTTATACTTAAATTTAAGAATAGATGTGTTTTTATTCTGAACTTTTGTTTTTTTATTTTGTTACAAATTATTTAAATGTGATTTCAATTATTCAATAAATATGTTTCTATAATAATAAATAAACAAAAGTTTTCAAGAATAAAATAAAAATGTAATGGCATTGTCGCAAATAAAGAAATTTAGTAATTTACCAAATCAACATCTTTACTAGTGAAAGCAGAATCAATTTCAACCATTCGAGAATTAAGTTAATAATAGAATTATTAGTTATAAATAATCGAATTAAATTTTTATCGATTAGAATCGATAATCGATGAGAATTAATAGTTATAAATAATCGAAAGGTAAAAAAGGTTTCATCGATAATAAGCGATTAAGAAAGATGCTTACTTACGCTGTTTACTTAGTGCATTTTGATTGTTGCGGTGCTTACTTTATAGTTTTTGATTGTTTGGTGTAAATGAGTTGAAAAAGCAATATTTTTTTGAAAGAATCATAAACAAAAAATCCATGTTGTCGTTGGATAACACATACTTAGTGTACTATCTCACTGCATATGACAGTGACAATCCACTTAGATGACAGTGATAAAAAGTGGTTTTGAAAAATAAACAAAAATCCTATATATAAGTGATGAGGTTTCTTGAATGGATTTAAGTTGATTTAAATACTTTGTATTTATAATTTAAGTTTATTTGAATTTTTCGTAACATCTCGTCAATTCATAAGGGTGGAAAATGTTACCTAATGAACAGATTTGATTACACTTTGCAACGCTCTAATTCTTCGTTTGCATTTTGTGTTTTGCCAAAAACACAAAAATTTTTATGGTAAACATGTTTCTTTGCACAAACGTTCCCGACACATCGAATTCTCACATTGCAACATTTCTGTGTATAATTGTAGTCTACATTTTGTAACTTTTAATAGCTTCGATTTCTTAACATACCATTGATTTCTAGTTTGAAAAAATTGCTTCAACTCTCCATTTTGATACTGTTTTTGTAATGCTCAACACTAATTGATACCTATCAAAACCTGAAGCTGTCGTAGTTAAGAAAAATGGTAATCGGTGTGTAGTTGGAGGAGGTGCCAGGCGCGGATTTAGAGGGGGGCACAGCCGGCTCGTGCCCCCCCCCCCCTGAAATTTGATTAATTTTTTATTTATAATTATGTCAATCCATTCTCAGGTCAGATATTCACTAGATGTGATGAAGAACAGTATGAACAAGTGTTAACAAATTAAAACCCAACCGATGGGACCATTATATGGCATACAATGTGACGAGGTTACTGACAGCAGTAATTGGGAGCAGTTGGGACTTGTTCTAAGGTATACTGTAGGGCATAAACCAGTTGAACGTTTGTTTGAATTTTTGCCCTGTGAATCTATCACTGGAGAAGCTCTATGCCAGAAAGTCATCAATGCTCTTTCGGATGCTGGGCTTGAAATTGCAAATTGTCAATCCCAGACAATGGATGGGGCTGGCAACATGGCTGGGAAGAACAAAGGCCTGGCAGCACGTTTCACCCACCAATCCCCTCAAGCAGTGTACCATTATTGTTGGAGTCACGACTTGAATTTAGCATTGTGCAAGAGCTGTGACTTGCAAGAAATTCACATTATGTTAGAAACACTGAAGGAGCTTGGAATATTTTTTAAATACTCGCCAAAACGAAGCAGAAGATTAGAGCAGGCTGTTTCGGAAGTAAATGGTAACAGAGAGAAAAAGGACCAAATAACCACACAAAAGTTCAAACTATTCTGTGAAACACGGTGGGCTGAAAAACATTCAACTCTTAACAATTTTGATATCATGTATGAAGCTATACTCTGCCATTTACCCCCTCCCCTTAAACCCCACCCCATTTGTGCACTCCCGATCTTTACAACCTGTATCCGCCCCTGGGTGCTGCGGTGGCTGTTAAAGATGATGAAGTTGTGACTGAGCAAGGTGGTGAGGTGCTGCCGAAGCTAAAGTTGATGATGGTGGATTAAACGTGGTGTGATTGCTAATGCCTTTTTTATTTATTTATTTCAATTTTATTTAGGTGCCCAAAGAAGTCCTTACGGTCTTAACACAGAGCACCGCGGATGAGCATTTAATTGGAAGCTCACACCTCCTTCAATAAAATTTGTACCCGAAACTAAGCAAAAAGCTGGTGAGCAAATAGTTCATAAAATATGAATGCCACCAATTTGCTCAGTTTCGAGTACAAATATTTCTTTCAACCATTCAATAAACTTATCGTGCTCCATCCAACCTGATTTTGAAATTTGGTGCCAATTGGACCACTTCTTGCCCAGTCAGAACGAAAGTTTCTTTTAGCTTTGTATATCACAAATGGTGATGGAAAATGCCTATCAGCATTACAGTAATTTGTCACAGTAAAATGAATTTTTTCATTGTTGCCAGTAAGTTTAAATGGACGTCTTGTCCAATTTCGACTCACTATTCTTGTCACTTTCGACACACAACGGTTGCTTTGCTTTGATCATTCAAAAAACATGTTTCTTCACAATTCCAAATATGCAATCCATTGTTCCAATCTGTTGATTTTGCTTAGCGACGCATTCAAAAAAGGATCAATTATTTCTGGCGTACAAAAAGCAGCTCTTTTAGATGCTAAGTTGTGCGCTTTTCTTGCTGAAATTTCCTTTGACCGTCTCTTCATAAAGACATAAAACCAGTTTTTGCCAGGCTTGTCATTTTTAAATAAGTGCAATTGATCTACGCGTTTAAGGTAGCAGACGCAAATTTGAGGATTTCATTTTGGGTTAAACCGTAACCCCAGTCACCAAGTGATTGGAACGCATGCACCATTATTCTTTCTGTTTCATTTGAGAGTACTGTTGTTGTACCTGAGCTATGGAAGCTTTTATTATTGATATTTTGCAATAATCCTGTATCTGAATTATTTTTATTTTTTCAGTTTTTATTTGATAATTTTGTTTAATGTGCGGAATGAAATGGTGTGCGGTTTGACCCGGTTGGAATCTACTTATTTTTGAACAAAATCTATTTTATAAATGCCTATCTATGTTTATATAAATAACAACATATAACATGCTAATCGTCTGTAGTCAGTTAAAAAAAAGTCATCTTTGGTCAGTTAAAAAAGTTTAATTACGTATTGTTTGGCCATACAACACGTTTTAGAGATAAGTAGGGTAGATCCGGGGCGAGATGTTGACAACTTTTGTTGCTTATTAATTTATTTTCAAGTATAGTAAAATTAATTTTACATGAACATGTTAGAGTAGTTCTTTCTGGTATTAAATATAATAACATTTATTTATTCAAATAAAACAAACTTTATTTTTTATAACTTTAACAAATCATCTTCTTGCCCTAGTAATAAGTCCATTTAAAATAATATAAAAATGGCGATTTAAGCGTCTACATATAATATTTTAACGAATAGCCTACAGGAGAGCCAGTAGTGTTCGATTAATGCTGCCACTGAGTAAAAAACTGAAAATTTAAGTCATTCTTCATCTTGCCCCGGTCTCCCCTACTACAAACATATTTGTTGTCATACTACATGCACTTTACATGCTGTTGAAAATTAAAGCAAGTTTTAATAAACGATACAATTATTTATGGAGTAAGGAATGTAATAATAGAGTTAGTGTATTTTATAGTATTTTTTAATATAGGTCGTCTTGCAAAAAATACACATATAAAGGAGAAAAGAGGAAGATACTAACTTCAGAAGACTACTGCTTTTTCTTTAGTATCTTATTAATCAACCAAGCTCCCCATAATTAGAAATATGCTCTGACATTTTATAAAACTTCCCAGGTCTTTGAAGTTTATTTCATGGATGATTACCAACTAAGCCTGTTAACTTGTTTTTAGGGTAAGAATTAAACTCATATCGCACCTGTTTTACAACTGGTTTTTACTTTGACATAAGAAGAGATTTAATATTCATTTTTAATATTTCAGTTGTTTTCAACTTTTCATTTTTCAACTTTTCATTTTTTTACAACAATTCAACATTGGCTAAACTTTTGCTTAAGTTGCTTTAGTTGCAAACAACGAACTAAATTTTTACTTTGACATGAGTTAAGTTTTATTGCAAATTTGTCATTTCTAAATTTCTAAATGTTTTAGTTTTTAACTAATGGAACTTGTTTTTAGGGTAAGGATTAAACTCATATCGCACCTGCTTTACAACTGGTGTTTACTTTGACATAAGAAGAGATTTAATATTCATTTTTAATATTTCAGTTGTTTTCAACTTTTCATTTTTCAACTTTTCATTTTTTCACAACAATTCAATATTTCTTGTTGTTTTTTAAACACTGGCTAACCTTTTGCTTAAGTTGCTTTAGTTGCAAACAACGAACTAATTTTTTACTTTGACATGAGTTAAGTTTTATTGCAAATTTGTCATTTCTAAATTTCTAAATGTTTTAGTTTTTAACTAATGGAATGTCTGTCGTTAATTAACTGCGTGTATCTTTAGATATCTAATATAAAAATATAAAAAACGAAAATATTAAACCTATGTGAAATATTAGGCATAAAGTTGTGACGTGGCACGAGTAAATGTAATAAGACTAAAATCTATAATTAGTACAGTGTATAATAAAATCTATAATTAGTACATACACATGCTGTTTTACTGAAGTTTTAATACATTCTCAACATTCTTGTACAAAGTTTAGCCAATATAATATAAGTTAGAAAACATAATAATATATGTTCAACTTTGATCATCAAGGGCAAGGCAAATAATGGAAAACCTGGAAAACGCTATATGAAGAAAATAGAATGCTAAAATTTCGAATTGCAAAAAAATTATATTTTAGAACTTTTATCAAAGCTGAATAAATGAAGCAAGAAATAAAGAGTGCATTTCAATCAGTTAATAATCGATTTATGCATCCAACATCTTACTGATGTTTTTACATTTTTGCATGGCGTTAAAATACCAATGAATACACTCGCAATAACAGTTGTCAGTGGAGAGAGAGGTTTTTAATTGCTCAAGCTTATAGATACATATTTTCGTTCTACCATGTCTAAAGATCAAAGTTTAAAAAGCGTAGCTTCAATATCTACAGAGAGAACAACTGCTGAAGAGCAGCGGAGAAATTGTAGAAGAGTTACAAAACAATTGTAGAAGCATTAGATACCTCATCTCTTGAATCCACTGATTCATTAATCTCATCTCTTGATTACAGTAATAAGAACTAAGGTTCCATCCTAAGCCCTAAACTCTTTTAAATTTACATTAAATACCTCTCAAAAATTCTTACATCTAAGGTGGAATTGTTTGCTGATGATGCTACCATTTATTCTTGTCTTGATAAAAAGCTGACACTTTCTGATTGATTGGAGGAGACATTTAAGCTTGAAAAAGGTCTCATTCTGCTACAGCATGAGGCTCTCAGTGGCTAGTGAATTTCAACTCTAATAAAGCTCAATTTTTTTTAGCTAATTGTTATTGCAGTAATCTAGACTTTTCTATTTTTATAAATGGTAATGTACTCGATATGCCATCTACCCTCCGCCTTCTAAAACAAATTTTTACTTTTAAACTTTCTTGGAATCCATAAATAAAATCCATTGCAAAATTAGCATCTGCTAAGGTTGTCTATTCTTTATCTCTATAAATCTCTAATGATGCCCTTTCTCTTTTTGACAAGGTGCAAAAACGCATTGTAAACATAGTTGGACCTGCTAATTCAGCCAATCTTCAACCATTGTCATATTATCGTGATATTGCCTCTCTTTTCTATAAATAATATAAGCGGCGTTACTCTAAAGAGCTAGCACCTCTTGTGCCTAAAATTAATTTTTATGTCACTCGTCACTCAATTAAGTATTATTCTTTTTACTGTGGCTATTCCTAAAGGTGAGTTTCCACTTATCCGCTTTTCTACGGGAACGATAAAAAATACTACGGGAAAAAATAATCACGTGAGCATGCGTAATAATGGTTTTTATTTGTCCAAAAGAAAACTGCGCATGCTTACGTGATTATTTTTCCATTCCCTTTCCTTTTCCCGTTGAAAAACGGATGAGTGGAAACTCACCTTAAGTGGTCCAAAAATTTTTAATTGTCTAGTTTTTTTCCTCGAACATTAATTCTTGGGAATTCGCTCTTTTCATGTTTTACTAATTCATATAATTTGCATTTCTTTAAGTTGTCTGTTAATTGGTGTCTTTATAAACTTTATCTTTTCTCTTCCTTGTAACTTCCAACTCTAATAGTGGTTGCTTGCAGCCTTGCTGGAAATGAAGATGTTTTTTAAAAAAAAAAAGATATGAGCAAAATACTTTAAGGGCTTTTCCTCCAAAAACTGCAAATCATATTTTTCTTTAAGTCAAATGCTAATAACTTTTAACGCTTTATAAACATTTCAAAAGATTTCATCAGTTTTTATAATTTTTGTTAAAATTTAAAAGTAAGATTTAATGTTTTTATATTTTAAGACATTAATTTAATAAATTAATATATACACGCGCTCGCGCACGCACATAAGAAGAATGTTTTATATTTTAAGACATTAGTTTAATAAATTAATATATACAGTCACGCGCTCGCGCACACACATAAGAAGAATGTTTTATCGTAGTCGTTTTTATGTTTTTAAAAATTAAAATTCTAGTTCATCCGTTACAACAATGGAACCTAATTGGTTAAGACCCTCTAGTGAAAATGCAGGCGGAATTGATAGTTTCCCTACGGAAGTTGATCGTGGGGATTGAAATTTTTGATTGGTTAAAAACACTTCTGGTACAGATATCTTTCCGATTTGCATATTTCGTTCTGCATGCAAAGAATCATAATGCTCTAAATTCCAAGCAGAAAGATTTTGAGACTGTGAGAGATATTTTCGTCTTTGTTTTCTGACGCATTCAAGCTCCAACTCAGTTTCCCTGGCAACAACTTCAGGAGAATAATCTTTTGATTTAATAACCGTTGAAGCATGACGAGCAAGTTTTTTTTTTCTCAGATTTATTTCCTCTGAGCTAGACAAAAAGTCATCAGAATCCCCGTTTATAAAAGAGTCTAAACTGTTACATCGTTTATTATATAACTTCTTGTCTTTTGTGTTAGATGAATTTTTTGACATTGGAAACGGCTGCGAAGATAAATTGCCATTTTCTAAAGTAATATCATGTTCATTATTTTCTACAAAGTTTAATTCTTTATTTTTATATTTTGAAGAATTTGTTAATTTCAAAAATACTTTTTTCACTTTATTCTTAAAGGATTTTTTTTTTGTGAGTACTATTTCACTTGGAGCAGTTTCAACCTGTTGAATTGCATCTGAATTGCATGCTTCCGAAGGGTGGTTGGGTTCCGAGGGTGGTTTAAGTTTTATAAAATAGCTGTTGCGCTGACTTGTTCTTTTTGTAGCGATGGATCGATTATTGTGTAAACTATCACCTGAATCTTTGCTTTCTTGGCAATGCTCTAAACTTTTTAATGGAAAGTTTGTTGTATTATCCGCAATGTCGTCTTCAGTTAATTGATTTTCTTTTTTATCATTTTCTATTTTTTCTAGAGCTAGTTTTGATTCTGTTAGAATTTTGGTCATATTTTCTTCTATTTTTTGTTCTTCGCTATTTTGCAAGTTATTAGCGTCTTTAAGTGATCCGACATTTTTATCTTTTAACAAATTAATATAATGCTTTGAACCATTATCGTTGTTTAATGCCGTATTTTCAGCAGAACCTTTTAAAAAAAGTTTTTGATCTGTTAGTTGCAAAATTTCATTGTCAAATATATTTTCATTTTTATTTTTAGAGTTTTTTGAATGTGAAGTACAAAAATCTTTATTTTCATCTAATAGTTCCAGGTTTTTAATGTCTACTTCCATTTTCTTGTTAACTTTAAAGTTAATGTCTTCACTGACAAATTTTTTATTGGAATAAGTTTTTTTAAAAGTTGGTTCATTTCTTTTTCCTGTTAGTGCTTCGTCTACATTAGCCTTCATTTTTGCCTCAGTTTCTGTATTCACAGGTAATATTTTAAGATCTTCTATTAAAGTTATCGATGATTCTTTCTTCACTAAAGTTTTTTTCGTATAAAATGTTGGAGTACTAGTAACATTTAAAGAATTATTAGCGCAATATCCTTTTACATTTTTTACAATGATTTCCGAAGTTTTATTTTCATTCCAACCTTCTATTTTCCAATTTCCATCTTTTTTAAAATTTTTCAGATTGTTACGATTAATTGCATATTCAGAATTACTTTCTAAAAACACGTCAAAAGTATTGATTTCTCTTGGGTAGGTTTTGTTTTTAAGAATACTGATATCAGATATAAACATCGAAAAATCTGTTTCGTCGTTTTTATTACCAGGAGAATCACAAACATTTTTTTCTGTACTGAAGTTTATAATATGAGGATCCTGAACATGACTTATTTGACTTATATAAGTATCTTCATTATTTGTAGTATTTTTAAAAACGCTTTCATTATTTGAAAACGACGGAGAATGACTCTTTTCGTTTTCAGAGAGTTTATTTTTTACTGATAAATTATCAAAATCAAATATGATTGACGGTAAAACTTCTTGAAGCTCATTTTTGTTACAAAGAACAACAACTGGTTCGAACGCCAAACTACAAGTTTTATTGGGTAGACTAGTTTTTTTTTGAATTTTTTCATTTGTGGAAAAAATGACACAGCTTTTTGCTTCTACCGGTTTGCACATTGTAATTTTATGGTAGCATATTGTTTTTTCCGGAAGTTCATTTTTTAGACCAGTAATATTGTTTGAACTTCTTTCTTCAACATTAACGTGTTTAAAATGGTATCTTTCGAAATTATTCAAACTGTTAACAAATTGTTTTAAAGATTTTTCGTCTTCGTTATTTATACAACTTGTTTTAATAGGCAATATCTCATTCTCAGGTAATGTTTTCTTTGAGAAACTTTCAGTTATTGCTGGGATACTTTTCAAATTAGAGGCTTCTTTTGCGGAGGAAATCTCTATATTGTACTTGACCGAATGATTATTATCAACTAACTTTGATTTCAAAATAGGATCTCCATTTTCAGGTATATTTTTTACAGCTAAATTATTAAAAGCGGTTAAAGAATTCACATCAGACATGTCTGCATTTAAAAGTATTTTGATATTACAAAGAGGAACAATTTTTGGTTCGCTTACTAAGTTAGTTGATATGTGTTTTATTGGGGTATTAGGTTTATTTTGTTTGCTAGTTGGATAACTGTTGCAGGATTGGGCTTGTATAGGTTTGAAATGCGTAATCATGTGTGCACTTTCGCTTTCGTGAAGTTGTTCATTTTTCTGTGTAGTATTAAAGCTTAAAACGTTTTCTTCAAAGTTGAAATGCTTAAAACTTTCAGATTTTTCAATCAAGCTATTAACAAACTTTTTGAGTTTTTTTATCTTTACTTTTCATGTTGTTATCAATAGTTTTGCTGTTTTTTGCTTCTTTTGCTTTCATATCTTGATCTTCTTTATTTATTTGTGCATGTTTGTTATTATTTTTTTCATTGAAGACGGATAAACCTTCGTTCCAAACAATATCTTCGAAATCGTCATCAAAACTGTTTACAGCTGACGTTGGAACGTTAACTGATTTTTCAAAGGATGCATTACTGTTATCTATTTCATCTAGACAATCTATAACTAAAACATCATCGGGTAAGTCACTGTATCTTTCTTTAGCGAGCAACATACTTTTTCGATATAATGTTTTGATTAAGCTTATCTCCGAAAGTGACAACGAAAGGTCCGAATAAGATCCTCTGCGTGTTGTTACTTGTAGGATATGATGTTCGCAAGACTTACCTAATTTTTCAGATACCTGGAAATGAGAAGTAGTTAGACCTTGAACACTTGTGTAATAGTCTGTGCAAATAACAACCGGTTCGTAGGCCAATTTTAAGTATACATCATTGAAGTTATATTGATTGATTTCATATAAGTGCTCGGAAATAAGTAATATTTTTTCAACCTTATAAGTGAGTTTAGCAATAACCCCAACTGTATATTCTAAACTTTGGTTAAAGCTGCAGTCATAATCTGATTGGTAAGTTTTATCGAAATCATCATTTTTATATATGGGCACATATGAAGTATTTGGTTTTTGAAAGTTCCGTACAAGCTTCTCACTGAAAACTTCTAAATATTTTTCCTTTAAATTTTCTGACGTCCATATAATGTCGTATACAAATATGTTTCCGCAAAAAACTAAGTTATCTTCAACGTTGTATAATGTTTCTTCCACTTCTGCTGGTAAACTTTTTTTCCTTCGAACAAAAACTCGCTTACAACGCGGTGGCTTAAAACTTGTTTTAGGCATTTTGTCTTCATTTATATGAAGTAATTCCCATTGTCGAGACTGCAATAAAAAAATTGAAGACTCTTCTTTTTTCAATTGAGATTGAGTCGGTTCTATATAAAAGACAATATTTCCGAATTGATCATTCTCACTCTTGAGTTCATTGAAATAAAGATCTTTACTCGTTGGCTTGGTGTTCATGGTAAGCACTTAAAAAAAAGTTGTATAATAGTTTTCCAAAAATAACTAATACCAGATACACGATATAGTTTACATTGAAAATAACTAATACCAGATACACGATATAGTTTACATTGAAAATAACTAATACCAGATACACGACATAGTTTACATTGAAAATAACTAATACCAGTTACACGACATAGTTTACATTGAAAATAAAAATAAAGTAAACAAAGATTTTTTTTACGAATAAACATTATTTTTTTGTAAATTGCGAATAAGCATAAGTTAAAGATTTTGATAATTATACTCTAATTATAAGATTCTTTTGTTTGTATATTTAGACTTGGATGTTTTATATGCTAATTCAATTTCTCTAATACATCTTTTATTTAATTGAAACTTGTTAATAAAGGTTGGAGGGGGCCGAGGCAGCATTTTTCGATGTTTTAGCTAACTTCCAAACATGGAGAAAACTACAAATATTTATATATTTGTATGTATATATTTTTTAAACTTTTAAGTGCCCCAAGGAGACCAAACGGTCTTATCACAGACCACCGCGAAAGGACATTTAACTAAGAAGTTCTTCTTCTTTACCGATGGTTCGAAATATGCCCAGAATTCTTTTCGAACCTTGAATTACTTATATTAAATAAGGATGCTTTGAAAAAAATTTCGCTGGTTGGAGCCTGGGAACAATAAATCTCTTAAATGTTACCTACACCTACCCAAAACGTGAGAGCAACAAGTTCGTATAATGTTTTTTTTACTATTCTTAACTAAATTTATATTTATCAATAAATTTTTGATTTTGTGAAATAATCACTTAGCGTTCAACAATTATGGCCTTTAAAAATTTGTAACCCTCTCAAATTGGAGGGGTGTTGAAACTTTATAAGGTCATAATTTTTGAACGCTTAGAGATTATTGTATGAATATTAAAAGTTTATCGATAAATAGATAGATTTAGTTGAGAATACGAAAAAAATATTTTATGTATTGAACAAAAAAAATTAATAAATACTAAATAAATATAATCAAGAGTATCTTAAATTAAAGAGGGATACCTTAAAATATAAATCGCAAAGATATAAGGGTAAAATTTACTTAAATGCATATTTAATTTGGCCTATTTCCAGTAAAGTAAAATTTCTCATTGTTTGTAACAAACATTGTATTAAAAAAAAGTTTTCAAAAAGGCGACCAATCATAGGCTAGCAAAAATCATTGGATAAGAAAAAAAAGCCATAGGTTTTAGAACGTCACAAACAAAGAAATGTTGTTAGATTAAAAAATATTTGCAGTTGTTGTATTTACGGGTGAAAACTTGTTTCTGCATAAATATCAAACTTATAAGAGGCTGTTACCCATTCCTTTATCAACTTGGTTTATACAGGTTTAGATTCATTTTTTTTAATTATTAATTTACTATAAAAACTAGCCATCTATCAATTAAATTTCTAAAAATTGTCTTGAATTAGTAAATATTTAGTAAATAGAAGTTGGGTTATGAACGGTTTAAAGATTGAAACATTATCTTTGTGAAACTTTAAATAAACGATGGTGTTTATCAACGCATTAATTTCGCATTATTTCTTATCCATCCTAAATTGCTTCCAAGCAAAGTTTTAACTTTAAAACTAGATAATGAAATAAAATTCTTTCGCACAACTTTTTTAAACACAAACGTTTGTCTTGGAGCTCTGAAGGATTAATACCTTTGTTTGAGCAATTACTGTTTTTTTAGATCCTGCCGTCTGTAATATATACACGGTGTTGAAATTCTACAATTCATTGACATAACTTTGAACATATTTTTTTATGTCTGCTTAATCTAAAATTATATAAAGGTTTGTGTGTACGTAATATATTTATATTACTTTACAAATACATTGTATTATTTTAAGTTTATACATACAAAATAAGGTAAATAAACCTTTTTTTTTTTTTTTTAAATAAGTTTTTTTTTATTCTATGTTATTGAGCATTTATCTGTTAGCATTTTTTTAGATAATGTTTATTTGGAAGGTTATAATATTTTTGACGCTTGCATTTTTAAAACTAAGGATAATATTAAAATGATACTACAATTTTGCTGGCAGGTCTAAAACCTACTTAAGGAGGTTAAAAACTTACTTGCTCATAAGTTTTCAATTCTAAAATATTATTGGATGCAATTTAAAATTTTCTGATGAATATAAATTTAGATAGTAATTGTTTAGCATTTGCGTCTTCTCCATTACCATTTTAGCAGACTAAAATATAAAAAAACAAAAAAAACAAAACAAAAACAACAAGGTCTTGGTTTTTTTTTAAATTTGCCGACTGATTTGTCTAAAAGGGTCAAATTTGCCGACTAAATGAACAAAAAGTTAATTGATGGGAAATGTCACACACTCCTCCCCCTTTGCACCGGCCTTGATTGTATTGCACCATTTTTACAAAATAAACAAAAAACCTTGTTTTGTTTTGTTTTTCTTTTTTGCTCTTTTGTCTTCTTTTGGACCGTTTTAAAATGCAAATGTAGAATGAGAATGGTAAAAATAAAAAATTTAGACGTTTTGTTGTTTCTAAAAAAAAAATTTTTTTTGTTATACCAAAGCTACAATCAATTTTTTGTAACGCAACGCATTATTAAACAATAGTGAAATTTACCGGTAAATTTTGAAAATTTACCGCCTGGTAAATTTTAAAAATTTTTTTTACATTTTTTTTTTTTTTTTAATTTTTTAAAGGAAAATTTACCGTTCTCTAATTAAAATTTACCGGTAAATTTTGAATCAAATTTTACTAGAAAATTTACATCACTATTAAACAAAAGTTTGAATGCGCAAAAGTTTCATGTTTAAAAGTAACCTCGACTTTTAAAAAATGGCAAGTAATAGCCCTAGGTTTTGAAGATTGATTTGGTTTCGTTACCAAATCTAATATTTACATATGTATATATTTCTTATAACTTAAAGAAGTCTTAAAGAAAAGCAATAAAAAAATCTTTTCAAAGCTTAAGAGCATAAATGAACCCAAGATCAAAAGCGTTTCCAAAACGTTTGATATGTTTTAACAAAAAAATAACTTTTCGTGTATAAATTAATTTATGTTTCAAGATATGTTTTTAAACTATTAAGGTTTATTTTTTAAATAATAAAAAAGTTTTTTTTTTTTTGTTATATATATAAAAAATATCATAGATTTGTGGAAAAACAAAAGCTCCACAACTATCTCAACTTACCTTGTAAAAAAAAAGCTCCAAAATTAATCTAAACCTAATTTGTAAAAATGCCACGCTAGCATCGGAAATATTGTTACTTTTTCATTATTTACTAAGGATTCCATTATTAACAAAACTTTGGTGTTCCCGTTTAAACAAAATATTGACTTTTATAAAACAGTCAAGACAAACTTAAACAACTTATTCTGTAAATTTTTTATATAAAGTTTTATTATTTTCTTTAAAATTACAGGAGGACTTGGAATTAAAAGTAGCAGATTTCAAAATACTGACCTTTTAACTGACAATTATCATTTGATTAAAAATCGCCAGCTGTTTTAATCGTTATAAAACCAAAACTTTTAAAGATTCATTTTATAAGATAAAGAAAATTACTTTATAAACAATAAAAAAAAATTGTATAACAAAATTTCTTTTAATTTCAAAATGATTAGATTAATAAGCATGGCGGTCAAGTTGTATTTGAGGTTTTATAATTTTCATTTAAATATTTTTAAATATGACATAATTAACGTGTTACGTGTTTTTGTAATTGTAATGTAATTGTGTAAATTTTTACAAAATACTTTAAATATTACTAATTTTGTCATTTCACGTTAACATTGAGTAAAACAAATTTTTTTTCATTGTGACGTAAACCTTATAAAACTTTTAATATGTTAATGATTTTTTAGCCAATAGTCGATATTTTTTACAAAGACTAGTGTTATTTTTTAAAAATATATCGACCGTATGACATTTATAGAACAAAATTTAAAATTCATACCAAAATTTTAAAAAGCTAACTTTAAACAGTTACTCTATCGTAGCCATTTAAGTCTTTAAACAGACTTAAATGGTTACGATAGAGTCGGTTTGGTAATCAAAGGTGTCGTATTTCTAAATTGAATATAATCTACAATTAAAACTTGTATTTTATTGTTTTTATTTTATAAAGCACTTCAAAAGGATATTAAAAATATCTCAGTTTATGTCTGCGATTTGCTATACTGTATTACACTACAGTTCGAAGTCTCTTATTTTAAAAGTCTCTTATGTTCAAAAAGAGCCTCTATGACGTTAGAAAAACACATCATTTGTTTTAGAAAGTTTCATCCAGTAATGTTAATTGTTATGTTTAAAGTATGCTATAAGTTTGAAGTATGCTATAAGATTGGAATATTGAAACATAAAAATCAAATACTTTTTCTTTTAGAAAAAAAAAGCTCTGTTTTAATATTATGCAAATATTTTTATTATTATTATTATTGCTATTATTATTATTGCTATTATTGCTATTATTATTATTGCTATCATCATTATTATTATTATTATTATTATTATTATTATTATTAAATTTATTATTATTGAATGTTTGTTAATTAACGTGTGCTTTGTGAGTATTTATTAAGAATATGTAAGTATAAAATCAGCAACAGAAAAATACGTCAATATCTTGAAACACGTTTTTACAAAGCTAATGAAATTATATAAAATATTACGTTGAAACAACACAAACCGATATATTAAGTAAATTTTTGATAAGTAGATTGTCCAACAACTATTAAATAACGCTAGGTTTATTTAAATAAAAAAGTTTAATCCAATCTTTTAAAAGTTAAATCGATTGCATTACTATTCAAAGTCAATAATTACTTAATTAAATAAAGAAGTTATTGCTTGGAGAACAAACAAAAGCTTAACAACGTCTATTTTGAGAACTAATTTACCAATTTTCCAATACTTTTTATTAAAATGAGTATAGATAATTTATTTTATTTAGTGTTTTATGTTAAATTTAAAAGGAAAAAAGGGATTTATCAAAATTTGATTTAAAAATGCTTTTGATAAATTAAATTAGTTTAACAGTTTATATTCGAAATCTAAAGGCCCTATGAGAGAGGGGTACAGAAGGCCAGGGGCGCCACCAGCATTTTTTAGTTTTTATGATAGCTAACTTCCAGATATGAGGCAAAATCCAACATTTATATGTTTATACTAATGTCAAATAAGAATAGCTTGCAAAAAAATGCGATGGTTGGAGCTTGGGAACAAAAAAGAGTCAAAATTTTGTCCTCCCCCTGCCCCAAACATGAAAGTCGCATTGTGGTAAATCAGTAAACAATTGCTTCTAATTAATTTTTTTTGTGATTTTCAACCACTTTAAAAATTTTGTTTTCCGAAGCCTTGCCCTGACGATCGGAAAATATTATTATAATCTGTTATATGTTTGTTTTTAATTAATATAATAGTGTATTTTTTATAAATATTTAAAGGTAATCAGATAAAAACATGGTTTTTAGCTGCAATGTTAGTTACAATGTTTTTGTTTGTTTTTTAAAAATGATTTTTTATATCAGGGTACCTCTGCAAGCGATTTTTTTTTTAATTTTCATTTCAGGTGCCCCTAAGACCGTATCGACTGTGATAAGATAAGACCGTGGTAAAGCCAATAAGATAATACGTAGCTAAGATAAGTCAGACTGTACGGTCTTATCAGAGAGCACTGAAGAAGAGCATTTTACATGAATTTCATGCCTCCTTCATATTTGATGTTGCAAAACTTGCCTAAAGGTGGGTTTTAACCACGGAACCCTTGCATCCGAGGCAAGCGCGCTACCAATCCGCCTTGGCTGCTCGAATTTAATAGTTTTAAAATCTATAAAGTATCAGTTGTTGTCTTTTTTTGAAATAAAATTTTCCAAAATAACTATTTCTAAAATATGATGATTGCATCCGAATCCAAAGATAATATAAAAAACAGCCTCTATTGCCACATCCAATCTATTGACCATTTCCCTCCTCCTACAATCTTTACAATTTGAAGTAATCTTTTATATTCTCTTTATATATTTTTTAATCACTTAATATACTATTTTTTAGGAACTTTTTTAAGAGTAATTTTATTTTTTTTAATTCAGCAAATTAGTTCTAAAATATCAATAAACTAGTTTTCTGTATTAATATTGTTTTATATATTAACAATTTCTATTTCAGATTATATTAATAAGTTATTTATAACAACGCATTTTTAATGTGTTAGCATAAACAGAAAATAAATATATGACATTATAAAATTCATCTTATCTAATTTCCCTAACTATTTTAACTTTTCCGTGTTTTTAATTTAGTAGGTAAGAGCAGGTTAACAAATAAGGTTTGTTAAAAAGAAACCATATGATAAGAATAATATCAGTCATACTTAGCATTTTAAGTACATCATTCAAATTTTAATTGCATTGGAAGTTTATTGAATTACAAAATAAATTTGTTTATGTATGGTAAAGTTTCCTATACATTATTTACATTATTATCTTGATATATTCTTACTATATCTCAAGTTGTAAAATATTGTTTTTATTTCAATCTTGTAGTATTTATATCAAATAAATATTTAAAAAAAGAAGACATTTAGATTAAAAAAAAGAATATAAAAAATAAATATAAGCTTAGACTATTAAAAAAATAGTACACTGGTGTTGTTTGCTTTCCGGTTTTTTTTACATTTTACATTTGTTAACATTAAAAACAATGGAAATACGCCATTATTAGTGAGTATTGTACCGAATAAATTAAAAAACGAAAAAGATGTAATGGAAGTTTTGTGTTTTGAATTTATTCAAATAACTCAAACTAAAAATGAAATTCGGCAGAACTTAGAGATGAGCTACATAAACACTTTCTTAACAAAAAATGATTTTTATATTAAAAAGAACAATATTTTATGCAGCCACTTGTAAAATTGATTGTTTGAAAAATTTATGTAGGACTATGGTCTGCCCAACAAAACCTGATTCAATTAATTTTGTCCAGTTTTCAGTAAACAGAGAGAATATATATATATATATATATATATATATATATATATATATATATATATATATATATATATATATATATATATATATATATATATATATATATATATATATATATATATATATATATATTTATATAAAATGTATTAATGAGCCCCAACTCCCCTAACAATTTGAAAAATATGTTACAAAGATGAAAATACTTTTTTTTTTACAAATATCAAAAAACTTTTTACGTGAAAAGTAGGGGAAAGGCGCCTATGATGGCATACTTAACTTTGAAGCTTCATTATTCAGTATCCTCAAGACCAATAATAAAAGTTTTGGTATAGATACATTCCTTGTTACATGTAGAACAATAATAATCTTCAGAGGTTTCATCAGTTTTGTTTTTTTTATAAGTTATTCTTATTTTAAAAAAAAGCACAAATATGCCATCATAGGCAACCACTTCTCCTATGATGGCATAGAGGTGGATGGGGCTTGTTAGGATCAAGGGTAACTTGATGATTTGACTTAAACTTAGAGTTCCTTCAGAAAAGCCAGAAATTACTCGGAACCATCCTAATTTACCATTTCATGCTGCGAAACAGCATTGTAAAGTTTTGGGCATGCGCATAGGATAAATTGCATTTTATGTATTTTTTGGACCAAAAAAATTACTTTTGGAGCATCGGTTTCTTTTTACTTTACTTAAAAATAAGTTTTTCTTATAAAAAAAAAGGTTTTTTCAACTCTTCAATATTGCAACACCCCCAACTCGCCAGTATGGAATCATGGGAAGAAGTCATCATTTTCATTAAAACAAGCTGCGTCTGCCTCGTTCAAAAGATAAAACTAAAGTAAGTACTAAACGTACAAAACTTGAATATAAAATGCATGAAAATTCCCTTTCTGCACAGTTAATAATAAAATCACAATCTTAAATATACGAAGGGAATAAAACTACAACAGCACATCCCAAAATCGATATCTGTTGATTATAAAAACAATATTTGTGCACAAGGAACGCATTATCACTAAAACTAAAATATAGTCAGTATAGTCATGTAGGTCTAATCACTTTTTCACCAAAATCAATTTTTATGGAAATATGACTAGTATGCCATCATGGGCGCTATGCCATCATTGGCGCCTTTCCCCTATATGAAAGAAAGAAAACACATTTAAATGGGAACTAATTACAATAACCTTTACTGGAAAACCTATATACTAGTTATTTTTTGTTTCTTAAAAAAATAAATAAAGAACTTTTAAGTAAAATAATAAAAAAATATCTTTAAATATTTAGTGATAACTTTTGACGATATCTAATATTTCATTTTAGTAGAAATATGGTAGAATTTATCATATCAGGTTGTTTAAGTAAGTTGCATAACATAATATTGTATAATAAAATTTAAAAATTCAAAATAACAGCAATTATGTTTTTATGACTTATTATTGAAGCGATCAAGTTTCTGTATACGTAATGGTGACATTATTTTTTATATAAAAAATGATTGATAAAGTTTACTTGAATGATGTCACCCAGGTTACAAACAAAACAGTGCCAAATACATTTATATAAGATTTTTTTACATACGTTTAGCGTATAAAAAGAACTCATTTTTATTGTAATTATCTGTTCAAATTTTACATAGTCAAAGCCTTAACCTTTGTAAACTAGGGTAGCATTATAACCAACCTGACGTAGATGCCATATTTTTTTCAGATAAGAAAGTTTTACATACACGCTTTTTTTTTTTGAAAATATTTTTTATTTAATAGTTTAGTTGTTATGGTAATATAATTACTTCATTAATAAAATAAAATTACCTTTAATGTTAATATAATTACTTTATTATAAAAACTTTATAATAACAATTTTTCCACTCTTTGTTTTAATTTCATGTTAAATAAAATAAATAATACAATATGTAAACGTTATAACGACATCACAAAATGACAAGTTTCAAAAATTTATATGAATATATGAATCCCTACAAAAAAGTTTATGAGAAGCGAAGGTTAGTTTTAAAAAGATGATTTTTGAACGTTCAAAAAATGTTTAAAATGTTCAAAAGATGCTTGGAGCAAATCGATAATCCAAATCATAATCACACATAATCAACGCTGACCCATAAATTCAGAATGATTAGACTTTAATAATGCGGCTTTGGCGCAGTGGTTAGAGCGCTTGCTTTATAAGCAGGAGACCAGGTTCGAAACGAGTTTTGGACATATTTTGCGTCACGGTAAGGAAGCAGGCGTGAACTTCCTGGATAAATGCACTTCCGCGGTGCTCTGTGACAAGACCGTTAGGTCTTCTTGGGGCACCTAAATAACAAATTAAAAAAAAAAAAAATATTGCCACACATCGTATTTTCTTATCGGTTAATCTTTTAGTGTTCTATAGTTATTGTGTTTACAATCAGTGACGTATACTTAAAAATTTTAAACATTGTGTTATAATTAGAGTTCGTGCAATCTAAATGCTGCATTTTTTTTTCATCCATTTTTAGAAAAAAAATTTAAAAACGGTTTACAAAGAGGGTTTAGCTAAAAACAGACCATAAATTAGTCGCCCATTTGCAATAATTTTTCACCATTTGTCAGTTATCTTAATTAAACTTGTAAAACAAAAGCAAAAAAACAAAAAACATATATAGAATAATTTTGAGAATAAACAGAACTAAACTTTTTACTACAACTTTTTTATTTGTTTTAGAAAATATACCCTATGCACATGCTAATCGTCCTAGTTTTACTGATATTGTTTGGCGTTATCTAGTGATTGCAGACGCCATTGTCGTATAATGGTGTTGAAAATTCAATTGCATTGTGTGCATTTTTCAAAATGGACTTATTAACTATAATTAGAACTCCTAAAACAACATTTTCTTAACTAAATAAATACTTGTTGATTGCGGAAACCAAAAATTATGTTGTTTATAACTGAAACAGTAAAATTTAAAGATTGAATTTGAATTAACTTTATATGGTGATAAATTAACCTTATATGATAATTAGTTTGATAGATAATTAGTTGTATAAATAGTAATAAAAATAAATAGTAATAAAAAGCGCTAAATTTTAATTTTTATACTATCTAGGCATGCACAGGTAGTTAAATTATATTAAATATTAAAACAATTTTTATATGTAATTTAGTTCGGAGCAAAAGATTAAAATGTTTATTAAAACATTTTAAAGCAGAATATCTAAAAACATTAGGTAAAGAGTATCTAAAGTAGAATGTTTAATAACATTATTTAATTATTCAATATATACACTTTTATTTAATAACATAACCAAAGCAGAATGTGTAATAACATTTTGTAAGTTCTGCATGAAACTTAATTACTAGTTAGGAAATAGTCCACAAAATTGCTTAGTTTTGAAGGTCGGGCAAAAGTTGGTCTTTAAAGATGTTTTTCACGCAGTTATCAAAAAACATTACCAAAGCAGGGCCGACGACACGGGTTTCGATGTGGCTACTCCACATAAATGTCAATTTCTAAAAAAAAAAGGAAGGAAGGGGGGGGGGGGGAAGTGCCCTCAGGCTCCCAATGTTGTCGGTCTTTCAAAGCACTTGTTTGATTATTTATTTAGTTTTAAAGTTACTAAGTTTAGTTTTAGTTTTATTTATTTTTTCGCAAATAATATAGAACATCCAATTAACTTTTTAAGTTTCAGTAACTTGCATTTGAAAAAATTTAAATACCATGCACTATACGACACACGCTGCAGCATGCTTTTCAACATTTACATCAAGGCTACTACTTGGCAACCATTTTAAATAAATCAATTTTTCAAAGTGAGTATACTGTATAAAAAATCTGGAAATTAATTTTCTGTTCCATCAAATACCATCACAATTGTAATAAAACCAAAATAATTTTAAAAAGGTCGTTAATGAAACGACTTATTTAATGCAATTGGAATAACTCAACAATATGATTAATGGAAAAAAATTATATTCTGTAATAACATTGAAAACTTCAATTTTAAATTAAAAACATCAAATATTAGTTTCTTTTTAACACTAGGGTTAGTCGCAATTACTTACATCGCGTACATCGATCAAGTGGCATGTAAGAATCGGTTCGACAAATTGTACATACGCCAACGGTCGGGTAAAGTATATTTTTAAGTCATATTTTTATACTTTACTTTTTAATTTAATGAATCTTTCTTTTTTTTATACTGACTTTTTGACGTTACTATTATTCTAATACAACAGTTTACGATTTTATTCAAGTACTCACATGTTATTCCAGAATAAATTTTTTCCATGTTATTCCAGTATTGACGTTTTCGGCAACCCGTACGTTTTTACATGCTAAGAAATATTTTTCCAATATAAAATTTTCTGCTAATAAATTTGGTAATAAACTTGTATATTATTTATATCATACCTTAAAAAATATCATTAAATTCCAGCCCAAAATCAATAAACATTAAAACATTGATTTACGCAAGCTTCAAAACTTTTTTTTTTTGTATTTAGAAAATAGCAACTAGATAAATTTTTAGCAAATTTTAACGTAGTTTTTTCTTAATAGTACGTCATAGCTTAACTGAAATAACGAGTATATCTAAATTGCCTAATAAGCTTCTTAATAAACGACATTTCTTAAAAAAGAGATTTGAAAGGAAATTTTTTTTATAAATAATTGTCTTTTCATTGTATTAAATTCCGGTTTGGTAAAAGTCGTGTATTAACTGCTAATATTTTCATTAACGACAATTTAAACGCTTGTTATTTATAAATACAGTTATTGCTTTAAAATCAGTTTATATAGTCGTTTATAAAAATTATATAGCCTTAATGAAATAAAAAAAAATATACCCAATAAGAACAAGTGTAAAATGTCTTCAAAACAAACCGTCGCAAAGTGACTCAACAAAATACAAAAAATAAAAAATGGCAATTAACCTCTCACAACTTTTTTTACAATGATTTCTTATTTCAAAAGTAAAAATAAAATTTTTCGATAAAAATTTTTTTTTTGTATTTTATAGTTAAAAGAAGTTAGAAAAGTTTGATAATATTCTCAAAAAATCTAAAAAATGTGAGATTTTTATTTAAAAAAACGGAGAAACTTTTTAAATAAAAGTGTATAATTACTTTATAGATAAGATATATTATACTGATTATATATATATTTCAAATATACTGAAAAGAAAAAAGTAAATATGATTTTTTTGTTTAAATTTAAAGAACTTTTTAAAATAAAGTAGCAAATAATTGTAATTTTATGGTTTATATATCAGCTAAAAAAAATGTTTCCTAGAACTTCTGAAAATTTTTAGTAGTTTAAAAGTTGTTGATTATTATAAATCTTTTTTTTATGGACTATTTTTACAAAACTGCAAAAGTTTTTACATGATAGGATGTACCTCTTGTACTCCATGCATTTTTGTGCCTTTAATAAAGTTGGATTTTGATCATTGTTCCAAATAAAATGAAAGAAAGGCTTTTCTTAACGTTTTTAAATTTCGGTTATCTTGAACGGTTTAGAATAATTACATCATTCTCGTTATTAAAAGAGTTGATTATATTCAATAAGATAAGCATTTTTTTTTTTGCAGTTTCTATTTCTTATGCTTCCATTTTTTTTTTTTCCCTGCCAAAGCTCTGTAAAAAGTTACTCATGAATTCTATTGCGTATTTTAAATACCATAAAACAAAAAGAATATCACGTGAATAAAGTTTTAATTCCGTATAATTAACTATTACCTAAATAACAATTAGGATATTTGATATGTTTTTATCAACGGTTTTACCGATACGGTAACGTGTATAATATTATACTAACTTTCCGTAACGAATGTTAAACCAGTGATCAAAGCACGCGCATTTTTATTTGACTTTTGACAAAACCAAAAACACTTAAATTTTACGGGCAGTTTTCATCGAGTTTAAAGGTGAGTTTCCACTCATCCGTTTTTTCACGGGAACGGGAAAGGAAAGGTAAAAATAATCAATTGAGCATGCGTAGTTTTCCTTCGGATATATTAAAACTTATACTACGCATGCCCACGTGATTATTTTTCCCGTCCCTTTCCCGTTCCCGTAAAAAAACGGATGAGTGGAAACTCGCCTTAACACGTATTTTATGAGGTTTTAAAAATGCCTAGATTGTGACGAACACGTGTTTATATGGATTTAAATTCCGAAAGTAAAACTAGACGTGGTGGCTGGGTTAAGAAGTTACTGGTGCCTTGGAGAGATTATAATTATATAGTTGATAAAACTTTTGTCACTCCGTACATATTTTGGAACGAGATTATATATTTGCATTACGTTATTTATTACGAGAGATATATTATGTGTAAATTGTCACCAAGGTTATAAAGGGCAGTAAAAATAACTTGACTATTTATTAAAGAAAAATACGGGATAAATTACATTTTTTTTATAAACAATTTTTTCTATTAAAAATAATTTTTTCATAAATTATATTCCAAAAGTAGCCATTTTAACGACGTTACGGAATCAGGGAATCAGTGACAGGGGTGCTTATATTACAATTACAAAATTACTAATCCATAATTAACACAAGTCTAAATTTCAAAAAGAATTGCGATAGTTACCAAGTATAATAATGGTTACCAATAGCAAGTTCTTGAAAATTTAGAACTGAAACCAATTTTAATCTATTTTCAGTAAAATAAACAGATACCAAAAGCATTGCATCACAAACCAATGCCTCGATTGTGTAATTAATAAAATCCAAAAAAACACCTGCATTTATTCATCTGGATAAATACTCAAATACATCTTGCATCAACATTTGTTTATTGTTCTTCATTTAAATATTAGACATGCGCAATCAACACTTAAAAAGAAGTATAAAAAGTAGCTTTTATACAAACGTTCTTTACATACATCTTTTCTGATTTATCAATCATGAGATTTTTAGCAGTCCTTTTAGTTGTAGCTGCATTCGTTGCATTTAGTGAAGCCGAGGTATTTATAAACTTTTAAATAGGATATAAAATATCTAGATAACTAAATCAATTTATAGACAGTTATACATCAATAAGTATTTTTGACGTATACAAATATGACGCATATATAACTTAATACAACAATTGTTATTATTCTATTTTTTTTATAGTCTTGCAAAAAGGATGCAGACTGCAAAAATGGTTGTTGTGTGAATTTCTTACTTACTAAGCAATGTAATAGCTATGTTAAAGAAGGTGCACTCTGCGGTTTTCGTGTAAGTTTTTTAAAATTTAATAATTTTTGTTCTTTTACTTGTTTCTTTCAATTTAATTCTTAAAATCCTTAAGTTTTTCAGTTCTTTAAAAAATTTTTTTTTTTCATTTATTAATAAACTTAATTATTAACAATAGAAGACGCATAAAAAATATTCTAAAAAGTAAAATGAAATTTCCTTTCTTTATTATAATGGAAGAAAATGTTTTTCCAATTACAACCTTAAATATTTTGTGTTTTAAATATTTTATCTATTAATTTTTTTTATTCAAGTAGGTTTCTCCTTTTCTATTTTTAATTTTTTATGTTTAAGTTAGAAACAGCAGTTAATAAGTTTTTTCTAATATTTATTCTAATATTTAATTAAATCTAATAATAATTTTTCTAATATTAATAGGTTATTCTCATATTTCTATATGAATTTTTAGGAGCTTTAGAAACTAAAAGTTCTAAATTAAAATAAATTTTCATTTCGTTAAACAGCTTCAATTGGTTTCTTAAGTAGAAAAAAAAAAAAAAAAACTCCTTATACCTCTATAAACTATTGTAAATATTTATACCTCTATAAACTATTGTAAATTATAGTAAATATTTTAACAAGTATTAAAAAGAACATGTTATTTGCTTTTATTATTATTATTATATATACTTTTTAGGACAAATTTGCATGCGGTTGTGAACCAGGACTCGAATGCGTAAAAGTACGAGGAACTTTAACTGGGATGGTTAGAAGATGCGTTGACAATTCAGGAAGTGGATCTTTGTATTAAATTAAATACAGAAAAAAAAAAGATAAATTTAAAAAAGAAACAAATATATAATTCGAGTTAAATTATTAAAAAGTTTACATATTTTGCGTTCAAACCCTCAAGTTTAACGCTCTGCACGCAGCGTATACTGTAAAATCGCCTAAGTTCGGTTACTTTGAACATTCACAATAAAACAGGCAAAAATAAACGGTTTTTCAGTTTTTTTCCCTAGTAATACAGGCGTTTATCTGACAGTTCCCTTATATATTCCATTATATCGTTAATTTATATTGTAAAGATAAGACTTAAAAATTTCTTATCTTAACAATGTAAATTAAAAAAATAAAATTTATTTGAAATGAAACCAGGTAGTTTGACAGAACTTTCAATACCATCTCATAAGTTAGATCACTATATACATTCTACTATATATGTTCCAGTACATCGCAATATCACAAAATTAACATTCAAATTACACATCGCAATATCACAAATTTAACATCCAAATGACACACCGCAATATTACAAATTTAACATCCAAATTACACATCGCAAAATCAAAATTACATACTGCAAAAACATTTTCATTCACAAACTTAACATAAAAATATGATAACTAGTTTTCTGTTATTAAATAATAAAATTATGAAAAAAAAATCGTTTAATTAAATCTGAAAAGTTAAAAAATTAACAACTTTGATAAAAATGTGTTATGTTTTTGTTTGTTTGTTTGTTTGTTTTTTCATCTTTACAATGTTGTGATTCTACATAACTGGTACAATGTTATGTTTTTAAAATATATTATTAAATTAATATATATTAAAATATAATATATATATATATATATATATATATATATATATATATATATATATATATATATATATATATATATATATATATATATATATATATATATATATATATATATGTATATATATATATATATACATTATATATATAATATATATATATATATATATATATATATATATATGTATATCACAATATAAAATACAAAAAATATGATTTCAGGGTATCATTAATATTGAAAGAACGCGGGAAACTTGCAGAAGACCAGATGGTCTTGTCATCAAGAAACCGCTTGTACTTGTAATATTTTTTGTATATTCGTTTTACAATGTTTCTAGTTTCACAAAATACTCCATTTTATATTGGATCACATATAATAAAATGTAAAAAAAAAAAGAAAAAAATAATAAAAATTAATAATCAAAAATCATTTTTAGCAAACAAGTTTCTTTAGATTTAATTTTAATGCTAATTTTTTTTTTCAATACTTTACTTTTTTTAAATTTCAATAGTTTCAATATTTTAATTTCATGATTTGAAAACTCTTCTTTTGCAAACCAATTAATTAAACAGATTTCAAATAAACGATTTTTTTATGATTCTTATGCACAAAGCGTCAACAAATATTATTAAAGAAAAAAAAATTTGTAAAAATTGAAATGAGCACCGTAACCGTAACTTTGGCCAGCCGAGTTACTTTCGCCATTTTTTTAATTAAACATCTGTAACTTTTATACAGTAACGTTTTACTTTAAATAGTAATTTTCACTAAATTTTTTTCAACGTTATTTTTAAATATACCAATTATATTTTGAAATAAACGGTTTAGTTATTATTCATCAATGTTCGAAAAAATAAGTTACAAATTTATATTAACAATAGTTTGAAATTTACACATTTTTAACACACAAAAAAAAAAAAAATTAAAGCCAACCTATAATGAAATATTAATGCCTATGAATTTGAAACGACAATAGCAACATCATTAAAGCAGCTGTGGCGCAGTGATAGCACACTTGCCTCAGAAACGTAAGATTCGTGGTTCAAACCTACCACTGGACAAGTTTTGCGACATCGGTTGGGAAGGAGGCGCGAACTTCCTATTAAATGCTCTTCCGCGGTGCTCTGTGATAAGACCGTAAGGACTTTTTGGGGCACCTAAAATCAAAATAAAAAAAAAACAAAAACAAAACATCAATAATTACAATAAGCTCATATATGTTACTTTTTCGTGTGATTCTTAAAGTAATGCAAGAAGACCTTAAGGGCTTATCACAGAGCATAATGGAAAATAATTTAATAAGGAATTTCCCTACTTCTACCTCCGTAATGTTTTTTTTTTTGCTATTGGCTCCGAGATCAGCACTTTAACCAATACAGTTTCTATAAACATATGTTTTTGACAAATGATTTGCAATGGAAGTCAAATAACAGTTTCAAATTCAATAGCAATTCAAATTCAACCTCAAAAGGCTAAAGGCAAGCACATAAATACAAAATATATACTTTTCGAAATTAAGTTTTCATTAAGGAAGTGCGTCATCATTTATTGATGTTTAACTTTCATTTTATAATATTTTAGTTCAGAACACTCGCATTTTACGGACCTTTCTTTTTTATATTTGTTTATTTTATTTCTTTTTTACACTTAACTATATACAAATTTAAAACTTACAAAATTGTGTTCAAATATTTAATGCATATTAAATTTCACTTTACGGTAGAATAAGTGGTTAGCCGGTGGTAGAATAAGTGGTAGTCGGTGGAGGTTCCACCGCCTCCACCGGCTACCACATGGTAAATACAGTAGTGTTAAAGCTGTTCTCATAAGATTAGATTACGATGAGTAGTATTATTCTGTGAAAATTTTGAACCCTGCATATTATTAAGAAAAAAAGCTGTGCTAAAGCCCTCTTACATGAACGGCACTTTAACCATACCTTATAGACTGCTATGATTTAAGTGCACATACTTCTAATATTCTGAGCAAACCTTTTTTTCATCTATGTTTTTCCGTTTAAGAACAGTTACAATAATAAGATACATGAATAAATATTTACATAGACAGGAGAAAAATAAGACAATGTTAGTCTTACCGCTAAGTGCTTACCGCATTAATTAAAAGCTGCTCAATTCAAAATCAACCGCTCTTTTTGATAACATTACCTCTTCACGTACACGTTCACACATCCTATAGAAAACTTTGAACTAGAGTTTGATATAATATAACTTAATATAAAATTAAAATTTAGAAAACCTAATAAAAAAAAAGAAAAATAGTCACAAGTATGGAAAAAATATAAAAAAGCTATAAAACACAAAAAAAAAAAAAAAAAATAGAGGAAAAGATGGGTTAGAAAAAAAAAAAAAGTATACAACCCCCTGAAACGAGGGTGCTTTAAAAAGTTATAACTTTTGACCACTAAACTAGTTAGATAAAATTTAAACACCAAAAACATGCTGGTACAACCCCTGTAGAAAAACGTTTATTCAAAATATTTTAAATAATTTATTTTAATAATTGTACAATAAAAAGCTGTGGCGCAGTGGAAGCGCGTTTGCCTCAGAAACAAAGGATCCGTGATTCAAATCCCAGTTTTGCAACATCGGTTAGAAAGGAGGCGAAAACTGCGGTGCTCTGTGATAAGACCGAAAGGACTTCTTAAATAAAATTAAAAAAAATATTGTTTTATTTATTTATATATCATATTTGTTTAAAAGACATATATATGCTGCCATAGTGCATATCATATAAATTGTTAACATTTTAGCAGTAGTTGGTGTTTGTTACATCTGTGCATATCAGGCTCAGAACTGAATGTTTATAATACCACTACTAATATGCAAAATTCAAATGCAATATTTATTGCATTTTGGCATCTAGGACTTAAAATTTTCTAAAACAGTTTTTATTTTGATATAAAACAGTTTGGTTATAAACATAAACATCTGTTGTCAAAATATTTAGAAACCTTTTTGATTAAATTTATTTTTATAAAATAAATAAAATTGAATCAACTGATCAAATTTGCAAATACAAATTGCAATAATATTTGATAGTTAAGCTTCAATAATTTGACTGTAACTATGTGTGCTCAGTGGGCAACCTGAATACCATTATAAAGATATAAAAACGGGGTTTTAATTAAGCACTGCAGAGTCAAACCATTTTACTTGATTCAAATTTTTGTCCAAAATGAAATCAACGGTTATTTTGTTCATTATTGCTTTGTGCATTGTTTGCAGCGAAGGAATATTCTGGGTAAGAACTTGATTTATTTGTATTTGTATGATTGATTTTAGAAAAGTTTAGCTGATAACTAACTGGTAACTAAGTTGTTTTTCCAATTAATAGTTAAAATAGTGAGTTTAAAATATTTTTTATATTTTAAACTTTTTCTTTTTTATTTAGAAATTTTGCTCATCAAACAAAGATTGCCATGGAGGCTGTTGTGTTAAATTCGGGTTTTTTGGAAAATGCAAATCTTACGTAAAAGAAGGTGGACTCTGCGGTCTTAGCGTAAGTTATTCCAACTGTTTTCTTTTTTTAATTTAAAATGATTTCAAATTAACTTGTTAATTCTTTAATTTTAATTATTATATATATATATATATCAATTTTTTAAATAGAGGTATATATATAAATAAATAAATAAATAAATAAATAAATAAATAAATAAATATATATATATATATATATATATATATATATATATATATATATATATATACATATATATATATATATATATATATATATATATATATATATATATATATATATATATATATATATATATATATATATATATTTATTTATTTATATATCTAGCAAGCACTTGCATGTGGTTGCGAACCAGGACTTGACTGCGAGAAAGTAAGAGGAACTATTACAGGATTGATTAGGAAATGTGTTGACAACTCCGGAAGTGGTTCTTTGTATTAATTAAATGTACCTTTTTCAAAAAATATATACATAATTATTTTATTCAAAATTGTTTGTATATTATTGTATTGTACTTTTTACTTTGCATTTATTTTGATGTGTAAATATGGTAGATTATTTGCCTCCAAAAGATTCATTTTGAGATTTTATGGTATAGAGTAAAATTAGATCAAATGAGAGAGAGAGAGGATAGAATAAAATAGAGGATAGACTAAGATAATTTTATCAATGTTTATTCTAATGCTCCTAGTTGTTCATTGAATAAATATTATATAAAAATTTAAAACAAAGTAAATAATTTTGACTGTAAATGATCAAATTTTCGGTTGCGTAATAATTTTTTTTTTCTTTCTTTCTTTTTTTTTTTTTGAGCTTATTTCTAAGTTCTAGGAAGTGAAATTTGCTGTTATTGAACTTAAAATGTATATTTGCTATTTCCCGTAAAAAGTTATGAGTTAAAAACGGGAACGGTGAGCCTACAAAGTTGATGAAGTACGCCAATTATTCTCTCGATAAATATTTTTTATTGATTGATTTTATTGATTCTAAACTGACCTTATGACTAATCTTATGTTTAAACTTAATACCTTGATTACATGATTACTTATAAATAAACTTAATACCTTGATTACTTGATTACTTATAAATAAACTTAATACCTTGATTACTTGATTACTTTTAAATAAACTTAATACCTTGATTACTTGATTACTTATAAATAAACTTAATACCTTGATTACTTGATTACTTATAAATAAACTTAATACCTTGATTACTTGATTACTTATAAATAAACTTAATACCTTGATTACTTGATTACTCATAACTAAACTTAATAACTTGATTACTTGATTACTTATAACTAAACTTAATAACTTGATTACTTGATTACTTATAACTAAACTTAATAACTTATGACTAACTTGATTACTTATGACTAAACTTGATAAAACTTTGATAAAAGATTAATACCTTTTTTTAATTCTTTTAAAACATTTAAATTGATTAGTATCAAATCTATTCTAATAAAAAATATGCCATGAAAAACTTAGACGCAAAAAAAAAAAAAAAAAACCAACACGCCCTTGTAGTGGCGAAAATAAAAACTGACAAACTTTTACTCAACAAAGCTGTTGAATCACCATACTAGTCGAATCACCATACTAGTCGCATCTCTTTACAGGCGTAAATGAAACCATTGGCAGTGGTTCAAAAACAAGATTGCCGCATTATTTTGAATCATCTTTGGTTGATATTCTCATCGAATAATCCGATTCGAACTTACAATGACTATGACTTTAGTTACTAACTATTTAAAACGCCAAGTTCAATCTTATTTGTTTTTCAGCAGTACACCAGGGAAAAATTGGTAAAAGCTTTTCATTAACCGGTGAAGTCATAAGTTAAACCGTTAGCAATATTTCATCACTCAGAGCCGCTTCTTGCACGGAAGAAGTAGCAGCGAAGTATTTCAACACACTGCAAAGACAATTCAGCGAAGCAGGTATTAACGAAAACACTTCATGTCATTTGATAAAATTGGGCTCTCTGGTGATTAAAGAAAGCAACACAGAGTTTGCATACGTGGTGCCATCGAAATTGGTTAGCAATATTAAAAAAATCCTTTATACAGTTGGAAATTGCATCAATGCTGTTGGTTATCGTCTTGCGATAAATTATTTTTAAATCAAAGAAACGTCTGTGCAAAAATTGTTGCTTAAGTGGTCCAGACAATGTCATATATGCAACATCTCCTTCCGGATGGATGGAAAGTAAGCAATTCGTGCAATGTAGTCAACTCGCCTGCAACACGGTTGTTTCAAAGCAAACTTTACGTTTCTTGTTATTTTTTGAGAAAATATTGACTTAAAAGATTTTACTAAAACATTTATAACTTTTAAAATACTAGAGAAATAAAAACTTTCATCTAACGACATTTAATGCATTAGTAAAAATAACTTCCTGTTAAAATGATGAACTTTGCTGAATTTTAGTAATTTGATGTTACCTTTTATAAAAAAAAATCTGAAAAAATATATTTATGTTATTTATTATCAAATACACTAATTGTATAAAAACAAAAAAGCTTACTTGATTGTTAAAAGATAATTAAAGCAGACTTTATTGAAGTCTGAAAAAAAACCACAATTTTTGCAAAATTATGAAAAATATCGTTAAAAGAGAAATTAGCTGTTAAATGAAAACGTTTTTAAATCTATAAGTACTTATTTTAAAAAATAATTTTACAAAGCCGATAAATTCATTGCATTACAAAATAAAACCAGATTTCGAGTTTGGATTATTTAGTCTAAACATTTAAACCTCAAGCATTTTATTTCTTTCTGTGCATATAGTTCTAACAATATAGTGTTAGGCTAATAATAAATAAAGACTCAACAACTCTAATAAAATAGTTCATGACCAAATTTGGTCATGAACTATTTTATTAGAATTGTTGAGTCTTTGAGCTTGAGTTTTTGAGTCATTGAGTTAAAGTTTTTGAATTAACCTCGCTTTTGGTAGTAGAATTATTTTATAGCACTTAAATTAATAAAAAACCTCTTCTCACAAAAAAAAAATATCTGTTTAAATATACAAATAACTAATTTTAATTGTTTGATAATTTGTTTTTATTCTCATAAAAAACTGTTTTATAATCAGTTGGTCCTCTGATAATTTCTTTAAGCAGTAAACTACCTTTGTACACCCAGTTGATACTAGGTTCATACTTCATTCTAAATCAGAAGAATAATTACTCAACTCAATTGTGATTTTAAGGTTTTTCAGCAATCATACAATTTTGCACAAGCAGATGCAATTTTGTTGTACTGTTTTTAATCATTTTTTAAAAAAAAAAAAGTTGGAACTGCTCTTCCTGTTTTAGCCTAATAATTATAGTCTCTAATTGAGAAATTAATAAGTTACAATATGTGTTGAGAGTGCTACTTTTAGAATTTAAATCTGAAGTTTGAGCTTCCAACTTGAATACCTGCATTTTAAACTTCTCTATTTGTTCCACATTTGTTTCATTTTCAGAAATTAGTTGATAAATTTGACTCAGTAGTTCCTGACTCCTATTTAAAGTAAAGAAGTCATCTGTATCTACTGATTTTTTTTTTGGGGTGGAGCTTGCAACAGTTGCATTTAAAAAAATTCTTCTGTTTTTTATAGCTTCAAATTTTTGTATATTTCTTTTTTTGGCGTGTTAATTTTAGGCACACTTTATCAAACTCGTCATTACTATGCATATCAAAATTGACAAAAGAAAGCTTATAAAACTCATAAAAACATTGTTAGTGATTTTATTTGCCTTAACTAATCGCTTCACAAAAGGAATGTGTTGTTTCAAAATTTCTCTCTCAGTTGAATACATAGTTATTAAAATAGAATTGAATTAGTAATAAATATAATATAAACAAATAAATGATATTAATAAACAAATATATGTACTAGATAAAAATGGATTTAACAACTAATCTGATATTAGTTCGATAATCAAAAGAGAAAAATTCCGCGTAACTTTGCCTAAAAACAGTTGTTTGGACAAAATTCGTTTGGAACGTAACGCTTAAACGTTACGTCATCGCAATAAAACGTCAACACAAATGTACACCTTAACTAACAAGATTTGTTGTAAAACATGACATTTTCGAAAATATCTTTGATAACATAGCTGAAAGTACATAAAATAATTTTTTTATTTTCATTTTCATAAAAGGTTGAAATTTTAATAACTTACGTCGTCAATCAAAAATATCAGGCCAGATGAATACAAAAAGCAATTGCTTTTGCTCAGTAATTGGTCAGCTTTACATAAATAAAAACTTCCCCAATTTTGCTCAAACTTTGATTTATTTAAAGCTGAATAATTACTCAGAGCTCTTGGAGAAAATTGATTGATCAAAAATTTGAGCGAGTTTGCTAAAATTTGTATTCACGTAAGGCTGAACAGTTTTTCCAAAAAACCCGGTCTTTTAGGTTTTGGATTTAAAATCGGTAAATTAAAAAAAATAAATGCTTTAAAAGCAGTCTTATTGTACAGAAAATTACCAGGATGACGTAAGAATCAAATAGAATGGATATTCATGGCTAAGTGTTCCAAATTTCAATTATCATGCATAGAATTATGTTATTAAATTTTAATTGTTCAAACATAAAATATGCAAAATTTGCGTGATTTCAAATCAAACAGTTAATGGAAGAGAAAAGATGAAGTTTATAGAGCAAGATAACGATTAACAGACAATTTAAAAGATTGCAAATTATATGAATCAGGAAAGCAAGATGAAGAAAGCGAATTCCAAAAAACTGACGTTTGAAGAAAAGACCAGACAAATAAGAGTTTTTGGAGCACTTAGGAAGAGTTACAGAAAAAAGATTAGAGTTAACTGAATGATGAGTAAAATGAGAATAAATTTTAGTAGATGGCATAAGAGACGCTAGCTCTTCAGAGCAGTGCCCATTATAGTATTTGTAGAAAAGAAAAAGAGAAGCAACATTACTACGATGCAAAATGGTTGAAGTTGGCTGCAAGAGCAGGTTCAATTATGTTTACAATGCGTTTTTGTACCTTGTCTAAAAGAGAAAGGGCATCATTGGAAGATCTGCCCCAGATATAGCAACAGTATTCCATACAAGGACGGATTTAAGATTTATAGAGATAAAAAATACAACCCGGGGTATAAAAGTCAAATATGATAAAGAGATGCAACCTTAGCAGATGCTAATTTTGCAATGGATTTGTTATATGGTTTTCAAGAAAGATCGGAAAAGTTAATCCTTGAAGATGAAGAGTAGATGACTCGTTAAGTACATTCCGTTCATAAATATAATAAGGTCTGAATTATTGCAATAACAATTGGCTTAAAGAAACTGAGTTTTATCTGAATTAAATTTCACCAGCCACTGTGAGATCCATGCTGTAGTAGAAGTGAGATTCTTTTCAAGCTCAAATGCCCCCTCAAAACAATTAGAGAGTTTTGGCTTCTTATCAACACAAAAATAAGTGGTAGTATCATTCTTAGATGTAAGAATATCTGTAAGATTGTTAATGTAAGTTAAAAAGAGTTCCTTTAGGAACCCCTGATATTACAGGAAATGAAGAAGAATGCTGTCCATCGAAGATAACTTTTATACTAAGATTGGAAAGCAAGAGTTATTTTTTTTGTTTGAGTACAAATATATTTTTACAACTACATATTAGTTACAATTTTTTTCACATTATAATATAAGCAAAATTTACTTCCGTTACAAAAGATTATATTTAACCAAATGCTGCTGAAATATATCTAAAAACTGAAAAATAACACTCAGTTAAAAAAATAAAAAAAATTTTACATTTAGGAAGCATTAGTTGAATATATTATGAGAGACTTGTTAAGATAAATTATATTGTTATAGGGAACTCGTAGAAGACTTAATTCTTACCATCGAGTTACTTGGGGTATTACGCAAGATACACATAAACATATTTTTTTTTTAAATTTTATTTAGATTTATTAAACACCCACTATACAAGTAAGGTAAATTAAGTTATGTTTTTCAAGAATGTCCTTGAAGATAGTTCTTTGAACAACTTTTTTCTTTTGATGTTTTATATTTAGTTAGTAACTAAATGTAAAACATTAAAAACCAACAAAGTAAATATCAACAAAGTAAATATCTCTTGTGAGTATAATAGGGGAAAGGCGCCAATGATGGCATACTTAACTTTGAAGCTTCATTAATCAGTATCCTGAAAAGCAAGAACAAAAGTTTTGATATGGATACATTCTTTGTTACATGTCGGACAATAATAACCCCAGGAGTTTTCATCAGTTTTATTTTTTTATTGGTTATTTTTATTTAAAAAAAAAGCACAAGTATGCCATCATAGGCAACTACTGTTCCTATGATGGCATAGGGAAGGATGGGGCTGGTTAGCATCAAGGGTAACTCAATGATTTCATTTGACTTTAGTGTCTTGTCTCAAAAATGCCAGAAACTACGCTTAATTATCCTAATTGACCCTTTCGTGCTACACAGCAGTGTAAGATTTCGCGCATGCGCATAAGAGATAATGCGTTTTATGTGTTTTTAAACTAAAATTTTTTTACTGAAGTAAAAAATCCTTTTTACTTCACTAACGAATATGTTGTTTCTATGAAAAAAAAAGGTTTTCTCAACTGCAACACACCTAACTCATTAGTATGCCATCATAGGAAGAAGTCATCATTTTCATTTAAAAAATGTCTGCCTTGTTCAAAAGATAAAATTAAAATAAGTATTCCATTAAATGGACAAAACTTGGAAATAAAAAGCATGAAAATTTCATTTCTGCGCAGTTAATAATAAAATCACAATCTTAAATATTTATAGGGATTAAAAATACAACAGCACATCCCAAAATCAATTTTTGTTGATTATAAAAGCAATATTTATGCATAAGGGACATACTTTTACAAAAACAAATGTAAATCCAGTATAAACATGTTGGTCTAATGACTTTTTTGCCATAACCAGTATTTAAGAAAATATGACCGGTATGCCATCATAGGCGCTATGCCATCATAGGCGCCTTTCCCCTATGTTTTATATATTAGGTTATTATTATTGTTAAAATTTAAGAGATATTTACTTTGTTGGTTTTTGATGTTTTATATTTAGTTACTAACTAAACAGTGTGTGTGTGTGTTCATAGCTTATTTAACTTAAATAAGCTATGAATACAGACACACACACATGTATATATAATACATATAGTGCTAAATAAATAAAATAATGATTCTTATGCACAAATATTTTAAATATTATTGTGATAAAATTTTGTTTTGCTTTTTCTAGTAGGAGATCGTCCATAAATTACAAAAAAAGATAAAAAGTTTTCCTTCGCAGAGTTCTAATAAAACCATTAAAAAACAATTCATCCAAACAATCCTTCCAGTCCAGCAAAAAACTAAAAAAACGCAAAAAAGTGAGATCATTAATGTGTATAAGGAAAAACAAGGGGAAAAGAATTGATTCCTGCGAAACACTAAATTTTAAATAGCTTTGAATTAGATATATCGTCAGTATCGACACACTGTTGCCTATTATTCAATAATCTTAAAAATGTTATCTGCTACACCATAAAAAAAAAGCTATGAAGATTACCAGCAGTTGTATTCACATCCCTCCATTAAACCCTGCGATAAGCTATCGGATGGTTAAAAGTAAATTAGCAGTTTTTAACGCCAGCGATAAAATAAACTCATTTTATTATTTATACACTTATTATATTTTAAAATTTATGTTATAATAAAATGAAATGTATTTTGCATTTGATTATAATGCATGCACTGTTACGAGTGTATATGTATGTTAAATAGGTACATGCGTATTTAATTTTTAAGGGTTTAATTATGTATAAAAACAAATGAACATGTATTTTTATTCATAAATAAACAAGTACATAAATATATACATACATACATATATATGTATATATATATATATATATATATATATATATATATATATATATATATATATATATATATATATATATATATATATATATAACTTTTCAGTCATATATATATATATATATATATATATATATATATATATATATATATATGACTGAAAAATTTCAATTCTTTCTTTTAAAACATAATATGATTTTATAAGCAAAAAATATTTTGGCTTTTATTAGCCAAACATATATAGGGTGGAATGCAAGAAGCAAACTTGAGTCAAGTTCGACTTGAACTTTATTTTGTAACTAATAGCAGGCAGAGTATTTTTTGAGGGAAAAACCCATACTCTGTCGCTATTGGTTATAATGTAAAGTTCACGTCGAGCTTGGCTCAAGTTCGCTTCTTGCATTCCACCCATAATATTTTTGTAGCTTGTACGTAAGTTTTATAAAGCAATTAACAATATTAACTTTATAACAGGCACGTGCTAAAGGGTATTTTATAAAAAGCACATTGTAAAATCTCTATTATACGGCCAAGGTAGCAGCATGGATTTTTTGCCTTCCTTCTCTAATAATTATTAAAAAAAAAAAATGATCTTAAAAAGATAAATTTTTAATTAAATATATTAAGTGCTACTTAAAAGAAACAATTTTGGTACTTTTAAGTACCAAAACTGTTTCTTTTAGGTACCAAGTTGATTTTGCTTTTCCAATCCACGTTTTTGAATTACATAGTTATGCACTGTATGATTGTATCATACCACTGTATGATATGTACACATTCCTGTATTACAGAACTATAGCAACAAAACATGGATTGGGTGGCCAATAGCTTTCTATATTTCTAAGACAATACCCTGAGGTTACATGAAACTTTCTCTGTTAAAATCATACCAAGCATAATTAAAAGAACTTGGGTACAATTTTTTACAAAAATATCATATGTTTTTTTTGTTTGTAGCACTTTATATTAAATATTATTTAAAAGTTATTTTTAAATCTTTTTCTCAGATATTGTTATTTATTTTTTGGCTTTTAGAGAATATTATTATAACTAAAAAGTTGAGTAATATTTTTTGTAAGTTTAAAGATTCATTTTAGCCGAAGAAAAGTTATATTTTAACAGAAAATAATTTTTGAATAGTTATTTGTCAATTTTTTAAACAGAAAGAACACATAACTGTAAAAAACACATTGAAATAACTTATTTTAAAGTTAATATATAATTTAAACACGAGAATAAAATCTCCACTTTGGTGCGATAAAGATGATCGCGATTTCTTAAAATGAGTCACAATAGAAAAAAAAATAAATAAATAAATAAAGAAAATATAGTTATAAGAAAATGTTTAATTCATAAGAGTGAAGAAGCATAAACAATTTAAAAAAGTGAAACTAAGTGTTAAGTAGATACAAACTCTTTGATTTTTTCGTATTGTAGTAAGTTTGAATTAAATTTTGAGAAATTATCAGCAACTATTATTTAAAAAATCACATACTACGATTTACCAATTAAACAAAATCATCGTCTGTTGGCATCGCAACGTTTAGATGCAATGAGAAAAACAGCACGAAAACTAGTTAACAGAGCTAGCCATTGGAGGAATTTTAACTAAAAAACTTATCGGAGCGGTTAATAAACGGTGCCTAAACAAAATTCCGTTTAGGCTCCAAAAACAGAGAAGATTAAATGGTATTCTAAGAATACCATTTAATACTCTCCGTTTTCTAACCGGCCGTTAAGAGTTTTTTTCTTAACGGACTCGCATATTCTCCATTAGTTTAGCAGAGAGATGTGAAGACGGCTTCAGCATGCCAAACTTTATCAAAAGTTTTAGAAATGTTAAGAGCGATAACCTTAACCTCTCCATCTCTATCGGTAAAACCTATTAGTTATTACTGCTAGATGAATCTTTAATTTTTTTAAATTTAAAAATGAAAACATTTGTAGAAAAAAGTTACTATTATTTTGAAGTTTGTGAATTTTTATATTCTTTATGCGGAACTTTTTTTTTGATAAACTCATGATATCACGCTTGTTTTTAAATTGAGTAAAACAGCTGTGGCCAACCAACCTTCAATATAACTCTGGCTATTGAAAAGGAAATTTAAAAATAAGTTAAAAAATAATTTAAATTGGCCCAATCGCTTGCCACAACTTTGCAGCAAATGTTTCACATCCAACAACGCATAAAAGCGAAAAATTGTAGACGCGTCAAGATGCAAAATACAAAGCTTAGATTTACCAAACATGCATTCCAAAGCGATATCTAAAAGGCACTGAGTTTTATTACACCAAAAAGTACAGCACAAATGAATTATAATTCACTTGTGCAGCACTTACTGCAACTTCACATAAATGAAAATGTTTTCTTTATTGATTGTTTTTTTTTTTTTAATTGTTATTATTGGTTATTTTTTATTTGTTATCATTTGTTGCATTTTTTAATTAAGTATTCATTTAATTACCCATAAATTTGAATACTTCATTCTACCCAAATATAAAGGTAGAAAGAAGTAGTTTTTTTTGTAACTAATTAAAGTTTTTTTAAAAACTTTTTAATAAATTTACTTGATTTTTATATATTTAAATACACCTCAAAATTCTCTACAACTTAAAAAATAGAAAAGAATTGAAAATCTTTCTCCCGTAAAAAATAAAACTAATTGAAACTCTTAACTCTTTCATTTGACCCAATTTTACTCTGTATTATATACAAAGTGGAAATATTATGACGTAAAGAGGACGTTAGGTGGTTGTGCAATCCCTGGTTGTACATAATAATCCCTAGTCGTACATAGCATAGGTTGTACAAAATATACATTGTACATAATAAACCCTGATTGTACATAGTACATACTAAATTGTTTTTTTGCTTTGCATAAAAGGAAAAGAATTTTAAAAATAGATAAGGTAGGTTGCAATACAAAATAAATTAAAAAATAAATAAAGTCCCTGAATTAAACTTGAAATATTAGTTACAGATAAATAACGTATTTTAAATCCTAAATGAAAAACAGTTTGGCTTCCAGAAGCAACATTCAACCAAACACGCTAATCTTGATCTTATAATTAATATAAATGACTCATTTGAAAACAAAAAAATACGTCCTTTGAATTTTTGTTGATTTATTTAAGGTACTAGGCGTGATCTACTGTTTGACACAGTAGATCACGCTATCTTAATTTGGATAATGGAAAAATATGGGATAAAATGTATTGAGCTAAACTGGTTCAAAAACTAGACAGAAGACAACGCGTTAAAATAAAATGCGGTGTCCCCCAAGGTTCCATTTTTGCACCTTTTTTTTTTTTTTTGTCATTTATGCGTCCTCATCTATTACAGAACTGAAACTACAAATACTGAACTTGAAAAAAATAAACAGTTGGTTAAAATCTAATAAATTATCGCTAAACACAGAAAAAACCAAATACATTCTTTTTCATTCTAACCATATAAATACCTCCCGATTTACCTTCGCTAAATACTAAACTAAAGAAATAGAGAAAACCCAAGCAACTAAATTTCTAGGGATACTCATTGATGAGAACATCTTATGAAAATCACATATAGATATTTTAAATACAAAAATATCAAAAAACATAGGTATCCTTTACAAAGCTAGTTCTATACTGTCTCCTGATAATTTAAAGTTCCTATTTTTCTCGTTCATACAAAACTACAACATATACGTTAATATTACATGGGCGAGTATTCATAAATCCAAACTAACCACACTTTATTGGAAACAAAAGCATGCTGCCAGAGCAGTTTTTAATAAGGATAGATTCTCGCATGCTGAGCTACTTTTAAAAAATTTAAAAGCATTAAATGTATATCAAATCAATATATTTCAAAATTTGTTGTTTAGGCTCAAATATAAACTTAGACTTGTTCCTTCTCGCTTTTTAAATAATTTCTTTCAAAGTAGAAAAAATATATACCATACCAGAGGAACGGGAAACTTCAACGTAGGGTAAGGCGGGGCGAGTTCGTCATGTTTTACTTCAACAAAATGAATTTGCATATAAATAAGTTATTTTTTCTAGTTAATTTTTTTTTTTCATTAATTAGGGTCTCTACTTTGTTAATATATTGATTCAAAATAAATTCTAAAGTTACTTTAGCGTAGAACCTGATTTCTTCATCATCAAGTCATGAGGAACAAAATACGTCAATTACGGTGCGAATTCGTCAGTACAGCTTTTTTTCCATTCACTTTTGTACGAAACTCATTAAAATGATGTAAAAAAGCAATAAAAATCTCTTGATCAATATATTCGCTTTTACTGCAATGTACTTTTGTACCCTAAGGAAATTTAGATGCATCTGGAATCTTTGTTCCCTTAAATATGAAAAATGCTGGTAAGCTGTCTCCTCCTGCATTGATAATGGCCAGGTATGTTGTTAGTGTGCCACGTTCACCAATAGTTAACTTTTGTACCTCACGAGAATCCTTTAATGCTATTACTTTAAGAGACACTATAAATATATAAAATAAAAATAAAAAAAATATAAATATAAAAATAAAGTCTAAAGCTTTGAAGCATTTTGAGTATTGTTTTTCTTTCAAACGGCACTTGGTAGTTTAAAAATTTGCGTGATGAAATAACCTAATTTATTTCAGTATTAACTTTTCTTTAATGACGAAGTTGCCCCTCATTTTAGCATGTGCTAGCAATCATTGCGTGACGATTCCAAAGGCAAAAATTTAGCAACTGAAACTATTGTTTTAAAAATACTGACATCGATCAACCAAAAAGTATATGCTTTGTGGTCAAAACATAACGTATTTTGATTTTTTTTTTTTGACAATAGGCATTTAAACAGAAAAGTATTTTTTCACCTTCAATGTTTAACTTGCAATATTTAGAGAATAATCGAAGGTAAATATATAAAACACTTATTTAATTATATTCTACAAATATCAGTTGAAAAAGTTTCGAAAAAACCTAATAAGTAGACTTCTTAGTTTTTCTGCACTATTATTTTAAAGCTCTTATAAATGACGTCTTATAAATGACGGATTCGCTCCATGACGAAATCAACCCGCCTTACCCTACGTTTTAAAAAAACTAATCTCTCGCGCTTTTTTATTTCGTACCGTGGTCTTTGTCTATATAACAAATTAATACCCAAAAACTCTCAACTGGAATAGTCGAAAACTTAAATACTCTGAAAACGTTATTAAAAGATCTTTTTTAAAACACAAACAACTTTATGAAATGTTATTAACCCAAAAACATTTCAAACTATGTATAAAACTAACTTTGTTCCGAAACCAAAGTAATCTCTAATAACTCTAAATAAATTTAAATAACTCAAAAACAGCAACAACAACTACAAAAATAATAAATAATAGGCTTATTTGTCAACACGTGAACTATATATTACCTATTTAGCAAATTGTATGCTTACTCATACTTATGTGTATTGAAATAAATTAAAAAAATTAAAAATTAAAAAATTTTTTTGTCTGCATTCTTTGTTTTTTTATATATATTACAATTATATTATATATTGCGAACTTGTAAAGGTTAAAGAACAATAATTTAAAAAAATATTAATAATACTAATAATTTATGATAAATATTGTGTTCTAAAATCAAAAGATAAATTTTGTTTTAAAATTGGTTTAAAAATTCTTGGTTTAAAAATTCTTAATTTATTTTTATTATTTACTCTATAGTATAACTAGCTAGTATATGAAATAATATTTCATTTTATGTTCTCCTCAATTGATAAAACAAAGTTTAAAAAGATTTGTTCTGCAATTAAATTTGAAATAAGTTTAAAAAAAGGTAAATTTAATAAACGTTAGTTTATGTTCAAATGTACTTCAGCAAACAATAGTTTTTGAGCCTAACTTTAAATTATAGAATTGTTTTCTTTTTTTTTTAAGTTATGAATTAACCTATTTTCTCATGTGCGATTTGGTAAAGAGTTATATTACTTTGATTGACGCAGTGTAAAGCGTGCAACGCAGTGATAAGTGTATACCGGTACATGTTATAGCAATTTTTTAGTAACTTTTTTTATTTTGTCTTTCACAACTTAAACTCGATTTTTAGTATTGTATCTAACTTATTTATGATAATATTTAATTTACGTATCTAACATATTCATGATAATATTTAAACTAATAACATTACAATTTTAAAACAGTTGACCATCTAGATATCACAGTATTGTAGCTATCGATATAACTATAGTTATATCGATAGCTACAATACTGTGATATCTATATATCGTTCGGTAGCTATCAAAAGTTATGTAGCTTAAGAAAGTTTTGATATTATTCTGATATTCATTTTATCTCCTTTCTATATTGGGAGAGAAAACCTGAATGTTTACTGTACTTTATAACAAATATATAAAACTCCAATATAAATTAAGTTAATCAACTAAAGTTGTGATATCATTATGTTATCATAATGATATCATTATTTGATATCATAACTTGAGAAAGTTTTGATATCGTTCTGATATCAAATTGATGTCGCTTCGTGACTGGGGTAGGAATATAGCTGACTACAACATAATGACAAATCAAAAGCTAATCGATGACTCCAAATCGTAGTTTTTCAGCTACCCAGCGAGCACAGACGTCAATCAGACGCCTAACGGATGTCTTAACTAGTTCACGACGTCTTAGACCAAATTAGGATGTCCCAAAGATGTCCGGTAAAGACGTCTTTATTAAGACGTCCTAGTGATGTCTACATTAAGACGTTCTCAAGACTTCCATATTTAGACGTCCTATTGACGTCTCTAAGACCTACTTTAGACATCCTAATTACCTTTGAAATAAGTCGTCTCAAAGACGTTACAGGACATCATTAAAAACTTAAGTAGATGAACGCAGCGCATAAAATATTATGCGCTAACTCGGTTAATTAAAATGTCTGCTTTTTTAGTTTGATTATTTTGATATTATTAATTTTGGTTTGTTATTTATCATTTAAAGATATTTTCCAATTTTTAATATTCTATACTCTATAAACGGCAATTATCTATTCGATAGCTAAGTATTGTAGCTTTTCAGCGATCAAAATGGTTGTTTTAGAAAAAACTACTAAAATAATAATAAAAAAAGGTCACAATCATAATTATAAATAACCACAAAAAATAAAAAGATTTTGTTGGTGTAAATAGAAATCTGCCGTTTACCCGTAATAGTGCGCGTTATATCAAGTTGGTTTACAAAGCCGTCTGCGGCTATAGTAAGTAAATAAAAAAATAATATGTAATAATAAATAACAATAGTATAGTGGTAGAATATAATGAATGTTCTTGCAAGCTGATCTAGTTTGCGGTCCTTAATACCAAACTGCAATATTTATTGTTATCTTTACAGTTGTTACTAGCTAACATAGCTAACAATCCTTGTGGCCAAGTTGATGTCTTTATCGTTACGAATATTGCTAGCACAATATGCCAACCGATATATCGGTTGGCTGATATAGTGATCGACTTACCAACATTTCGGTTGCCGTACCATTGTATTTCAAATCAGCAAAAGAAAAAAAAAAGAACTAAAATAATAATAGGTAAAAATAAAATTATTTAAAAGAATATATTAAGATTATTTAAAAATTTCTTTTTAATTAGAAAATATTTAGAACATTTGTTTAAAATTTAGATATATTTATCAATAAATTTTGTGTCAGTTTAGCTACTTATACCATTAACTAGCAATGTTTTAAAGGCACTTGCTAACAAATTACTAATAATTAAATACTTAGTTATTGTTTCTTTGTGATGACAACAATTTAAACAATTTTATTTTCCGAAGTATAATTCAACTTTTAAATTATTGCTAATCTCATTTTGGTGACCGGAATCTATATTGCCAATTTGTTTTAGCTTTTCGAAGTTGAATAAATACAAATTCTATGTCTTATTATTATATATTTAATCTCTATTGACAAGTAAAATTTTTCTCAATATGATATCATTTGTTAAATTTGGAAAATATAAAGTTAACTTTATAATGGCTGAGTATAGCAAAAGTTTTCAAACATCTTGCAATATAAATATTGATTTGCGTAATCGATTTGATCTCTCTCCGAATGGAGAACTATCGTGCACTATTTGCCACGAAAATTCTCAAAAACAAATAGTAATTATCGAGAAAACTGGAGAACGATCACGCGAAATAAAATTTTTTCCAAGGCTGAAAGGAAAATATTATATATATATTTATTATAATGGAAAGCAACTGGATGAATGTCCGTACACTCACACTGTTAATTAAAAACATTTTTAACAAAGAAACGATTACATGCAAATTAACTTTCATTAATAAACATATTTAAATCTTCGTACGTATGTAAATCTTCATTAATATTTCATTAAAATTGTTTAAATCTTTAATTTTTATATATATTGTTTATAAATATAAAGATATTATTTAATTATAAAACTTATTATTTTTAAATATTATGTGTTTTATATAGCTATTAAGTGTTGAAAGATTTGATTAATAAATCAAAATAACTTTTAAATATTTCATGATGATGATGAATATGGCAGTAAATATTTAAGTGAAGACAGTATTTATTTATACATATCCTCAAAAATGACTTATCATTAAAAATTGGAAAGTTATATTATAATAGCATAGTTAGGGAGTTTATTTAAAAAAGAATAAGAACTAATTGAATGTCTTACATTGAAAAAAAAATTTAAGGTAACATGAAAATTAAAATAAAACTAAATTATAACGAAAATAAATTAAATTATTAAACAATTAAAAAAACAAACAACGTTCAATGAAAACATCGTGCGTGCTTTTATTTAATATTCTAATGATATATATACATTACACTTTAAAAACTACAGTTTATGAAAGAAACTTTTCGTCTATCATGTGAACTGAGAAAATTTGAGAAGCACTTTCGTTGGGGAAACATTAAAACAACGTCGGTACTGTAGGGCAACGCTATCCCAACATTGGCCTAACGTGTTGTGCTGCAGGGGTTATTTACTGTAAAATCTAAAATTTACCGTAAAATCAAAAAAATGTAAATAAAGTTTCCCATTTGAAACCGAATAGAATCATACATTCTGCTACGAGTGTCATTTTAACTTCTTGTTTTTACTTTTTAATAAAAGTTTATAGTTCGCATTGTGTTCTTTTTATACCGTGCTTAAAAGTTTCGTATAAAAATGTTACAAACATTTAAACGCTTTTTATTATCATAAAGAAATAAATACAACAGCAGTTGTTAGTTTCTATGACATTGGCATTTTTTTTTGCCGTATAAATATCTACAATTTGTAAGTTACTAACAATATAAATAGGTGGCAGGGTCGAGAAGAAGATTTATATGTTTTGAGCAGCCGTGGCGCAGTGGTAGCGCCCTTGCCTCAGAAACAGAGGATCCATGGTTCAAACCCCATTTCTGGGCAAGTTTTGCGACATCGGTTAAGAAGGAGGCGTGAACTTCTAATTAAATACTTATCCACGGTGCTCTGTGATAAGACCGTAAGGACTTCTTGGGGCACCTAAAAATTAAAAAAAAAGATAAAAAAAACATGTCTTATTGTCAAGCCCCTTGATAAATACCGTAAATATAAAGTTTAATTTAGAAATAAGCAATTTCGTTAACTATATAAAAAACGTTAAATTGGTAAAATAATAAATCAATCATCTATTATTAAAAAAAATAAGAAGCGCTATTAACTTAAACATATTCTTTTTAAAGGACGGAAATATTTTTATTAATTTTTTTTTAATATTAATACTGTAGACATTTTAAAAGAGCACTACAGGGCTTAACACAAAATGGGATGTTATGTATATCTTTGTTATCAACGCTAGAGCACGTGCGTTGTACAAGTCTAGCAATTATTAATGTACCGACGGTATAATGCAACATCTGATGGATCAATATAATATAATTTTCCCATGGTTGGTAACAGGATCTGCAAACATTAGTGTAAAAATTCCATAACCATAGACTTCCATTTAGTTGTTAAGGTGCATTAAAATTTTTTTTTTCCCATGTTCCAAGTTCATTACTAAAAGATGACCATAATATCATATATCTCACAAACATATCAAGCTTCAAAGTATTGTTCAAATTAAAAGAACCCGTAGTTTGAGCTGTTTTATCAAGAGTGTTGAGAATTAAGAATGTGGCAACCCGTTCTCTAAAATTTTGCACTTGCTTAATATTTCTAGGGATAGCGTTGATGTTTTCTGCGCTTGTTACTTATTTTTTGTACTCGAGTGAGGTTTTATGCTCTATTAATTCATTAACATTAAAATGACGTAAGTTTTATATAAAGCCACATACCTACGTATTGGTTTCAGTAACTCATCGCTTCTTGGATAATGCTGTAAAAACAGTACAATTTTATAATACAGACACTCTAATGAACTTTTTTTTACTAACTTTTACTTAATATGTAAAAAAAAGTAGTTAGTAAAAAAAAATTTTTAAAAAAGACATAAAGAAATTTAAAAAGTTGCCAAGTGTATTTAACTCAATCTTTTCTAAAATTAATATAGTTTTTATTTAATTGATAGATCAATCATAAAGTTATTTTGCAATATCAGAAATAGTTTTGCGGTAAATCATTTTTTATTTATAACTTTCTAAGTTATTTTTTGACATATAACAATACCCTGTTGAAGTAGACTTTAATTTAGTGGAGCGACAAAAATTATAGTACTTTTTAAATTATTGTTTTGTAAGTTTCGTGGAGGACAATTTGAAAAACAAGTGGGTGTTATATTTAGATTTAGGAGCTTGACTTTATTAAACTTTTTGTAAATTTTAAAATACTTAATCAAATTGTCTTTCATTTGTCGTTCTGAATATGTAGTTAATACCAAACTTGACAAATCGAGATTTATGCTTCTTAATTAAAACACTAGTTTAGTTTCTCCCCCTAAAATTTTTTCAAGTCTCTCAATACCTTTCTTTAAATAGGGGCTACATACTGGAGCGCAAAACTCAAGCAGAGTGTTAATTTTATTAATTGGATTCCAATTAACAAAAGTTTTGTTTGAGAATACAAAGTATCTGGTTAGTTTTTAATGCTGCATTGTTTATTTGATCAGACCATATAGGTTTTATGTTGAAACAAACTTCTAGCGAATTTACAAAACCGACATTTTAAAAAGGAATAAGAGTGTTTGATGAGTTGAGCATACCAATAGAGTAAAACTCTATCAAGAAAATCATGACTTGATTATTTTTTGAGAAATACTTCCAAAATTCAGTTCAAATAATATCATTGTGATTAAAGTATTAGTATTTTTTACTACTTTTTTTAACGACAATTAAAGCATTAATATTTTTTGCTATTGTCAACTAATAATTTTGCACGCGCAATTGACTTGTTAATAACTATATTAGATTTATGATTGGTGTGTGGATGGCGTTAGATACAGTTAATAATTATGCGCCAATAATAACCTGACACCAAACTAGTTTGCTTATGTGGTTTTTATTAAATTTACATTTGAACAATTTGATATCATTTCTTATGTAGATAGCAACTCTTATTAGGCTGGACAATGCTAAACAATTGTTTAGATTGTCAAGAGCCCAGATTTGGATATTAGAATTGAACAAATCTATTAATTTTTATAGGTGAGCTACAACCAGCATAAAGTTAGATTGGATTAGTTGAATACACCAGTTTTTATTAATAGTAATGAGGCTATTGCTTAGTTGTTAAATAGTGTACTGAGTACTATCTATACTTGAGTCAAGTTCTTTATAAATTTAAAATGACTAAAGTACCTAAAACTAAAAAACACAAAAAACCATTGTCATCACCAAGTTCTCTAAACCTACCATTTACTAATATTCGTGGTCTTCGAAGTAACTTTTCTTCTGTTGAGTCTTATCTCTTGCAAAGTTCACCAGACCTACTTGCTCTTTGTGAGACTAATTTGAGTTCGGCTGTCCCATCTTGTGATCTTAGTGTTGATGGTTATCTTCCTTTAATTCGTAAAGACTCCAATAATCACATGCTTGGCCTGGGCATCTACATTCGTAAGAACTCACCCATTTGTCGTGAAACTAGGTTTGAATCTACTGACTATTCTTTTATGTGCTTTCGTTTAGCACCACTTCACTCTATCGTCTTTCTCTTTGTTCCATATCGCATTCCTTCATCCCAAGATTGCACTATTCTCGATGTTATTTATGATCAAATTGACCAAGCCCTCTCTCTTTATCCATCGGCCAATATCGTCGTTGTTGGTGACTTTAATGCCCATCACACCGATTGGCTCGGCTCTAGTGTCAGTGACTCTGCTGGCATTAAGGCCCTCAACTTTTGCCTTTCTCAATCTTTAACTCAAATAGTCAACTTTCCAACTCGCTTTCCAGACAACCCTAATCATTTACCTTCTCTACTCGACTTATGTCTTGTTTTGGATCCTAGTCAGTGCTCAATTTCTCCACATTTACCCTTAGGTGCTTCTGATCAAGGTTTGATCTCTCTAAAACTATTATCAAATTCTTCTACTTCATCAGAATCCCCCTATCATTGTACCACATACAACTACCTTAAAGCTGACTGGGACTCTTTCCGTGATTTTCTTCGTGATGGCCCTTGGGTAGAAATCTTTAGTCTTCCTGCCGACAAATGTGCTTCTTACATAACTTCGTGGATTCAGGCTGGAATGGAATCTTTTATTCCCTCTCGACGATTCCAGGTCAAGCCTCACTCTTCTCCTTGGTTTTCCTCACATTGCGCGGCAGCAATTTCTAATCGAAACCGTTACTTCCATATCTATCAGCAAAACAATTCTCCTGAAAACAGACATCTGTTCACTATCGCCAGAAACCATTGTAAAAAGGTTTTGTCTGACGCCAAAGCTCGCTATTCTCAGGTCATAAAATCTCGTATCTCATCACAAAAATTAGGCTCTCGAGACTTCTGGAGAATCTTTAACAGTATCAATAATAAGGGCAAATCTGTTATTCCTTCTCTCTTGTATGGTTCAGACTTTGTCACCTCACCTAAAGACAAAGCTGAATTGTTTGCTAAGAACTTTTCATCAATATCATCTCTCGATTCCACTAGTTGCGTTCTACCTGACATAGCCGTCAAACAGGTTGATCCCTTGCTTGACATTCGCATCACTTCAGCTTCTGTATCAAAAGTAATTTCCTGCTTAGACTCTTCAACAGCTTGTGGTCCTGACAACATTCCTGTTGTAGTCTTGCAGAAGTGTTCTCCAGAGTTTTCATCCATACTTTCAAAACTATTTAACAAGTGCTTATCAGAGTCCTGTTTTCCATCATGCTGAAAAGCAGCATCTGTTATCTCTATTTTCAAAAATTCCGGAGAGCGATCTGATTCATCTAACTACCGTCCCATTAGTCTTCTTCCTGTCATAAGCAAGGTTTTTGAATCTTTAATCAACAAACACTTAATCTCTCATCTTGAATCAAATAACTTACTTTCTGATCATCAATATGGATTTCGATCTTCTCGTTCTACAGCTGATTTGCTAACAGTAATAACCGATAGGTTTTACCGTGCATTAGATAGAGGTGGAGAGGTTAAGGCTATCGCACTTGACATTTCTAAAGCTTTTGATAAAGTTTGGTATGCTGGTCTTCTCCATAAGCTTTCTTCTTATGGTGTATCTGGTAACATCTTTAAGATTATTGAGTCCTTTCTTTCCAAACGTAGTATAAAAGTTGTCCTCGATGGACAACACTCTTCTTCATATCCTGTAACTTCAGGGGTTCCTCAAGGTTCAATCCTTGGCCCTATACTCTTTTTAATTTACATTAACAATCTCCCAGATATTCTCACATCTAAGGTGGCATTATTCGCTGACGACACTACCATTTACTCTTGTCATGATAAGAAGCCTACACTCTCTGATTGCCTGGAGGGGGTATATACCCTGGAGGGGGTATCTAAGCTTGAAAAGGATCTCACTTCTGCTACAGCATGGAGCTCACAGTGGCTGGTGAACTTTAATTCAGATAAAACTCAATTTTATTCGGCCAATCGTTATCGTAATAATTTAGATCTTCCTATATTTATGAATGGTAATGTACTAGATGAGTCATCTACCATTCATCTTCTAGGATTAACTCTTACTTCTGATCTTTCTTTTAAACCGTATATCAAATCCATTGCAAAATTAGCATCTGCTAAGGTTGCATTTCTTTATCGAGCTCGACACTTTCTTACTCTAGATTCTATTCTCTATCTCTATAAATCTCAAATCCGTCCCTGTATGGAATACTGTTGCCACATCTGGGGCGGATCTTCTAATGATGCCCTTTCACTTTTAGACAAGGTGCAAAAACGCATTGTAAACATAGTTGGACCTGCTCTGGCAGCCAATCTCCAATTGTCACATCGTCGTGATGTTGCTTCTCTTTCTCTTTTCTACAAATACTATAATGGGCACTGCTCTAAAGAGCTAGTGTCTCTTGTGCCATCTACTAAAATTCACTCTCGTGTTACTCGTCATTCAATTAAGTGTCATCCTTTTTCTGTGACTGTTCCTAAGTGCTTCAAAAACTCTTATTCTTCTAGTTTTTTTCCTCGAACATCAGTTCTTTGGAATTCGCTTCCTTCATCTTGCTTCCCTGATTCATATAATTTGCAATCATTTAAGTCATCAGTCAATCGTTATCTTGCTCTACAGATTTAGTCTTTTCTCTTCCAGTAACTTCCAACTCTTATAGTGGTTGCTTGCAGCCTTGTTGGAAGTGAAGATGTTTAAAAAAAAAAAAAAAAAAAAAAAAAAAAGTTCGAGCTTGGTTCTGTCATTATTAATATCGCGCAAAAAAAGTCCTGGAACGAATTTAGTAGGATAAATGTTTATTTTCTCAATTGCGAATTAGTAATAAAATATTCAAGATGAAAGTTAATTATGCTGTAATAGGATGTACCAATAGTTCCTATAAGCTAGAAAAATTGAAAAATAAAACGCATTTTCAACACGATAGGAAAATACTATCGGAGTGTGGATGTGAGTTACTATTCCAAATGTATTGTTTTCCAAGTTTAAAAAGAAATAGTTTAAAAAGAGAACAGTGGATTAGTCAGCTTAGAAGAGAAGGAAAGAAGAAAGGAAGTGCATGGGAACCTGGAACTGCTGATAGAGTATGCTCTGATCATTTTGATGATAAAATACCAACTGTTATGAACCCTAATCCAACAATAAATATATGTTGATCAACCTGAACATAAAAAAACTAGAAGAACTTTATTAAAGACCCAATCACTTCTTTACCATGTTCTAGTAAAGGCGAGTTTCCACTCATCCGTTTTTCAATGGGAACGGGATAGGAAAGGAAAAAATAATCACGTGAGCATGCGTAACAAAAGTTTTTATTTGTCTGAAAGTAAACTGCGCATGCTCACGTGATTATTTTTTCGTCCCCTTTCCCTTTCCCGTAGAAAAACGGATGAGTGGAAACTCACCTTTAAATGCATCACGTGAATACGATATTTAAGTTGATCGATATTTAAGTTGACCGCCGCGGTGAGCAGACGTAATTTTAACAGAAAGAAAAAAAAAAAAAAAAAAAAATTTAAAAATGGCCATAACTTTATAAGAAATACAAGAAATGTTTATTCTACACAAGAAAGAAATACAATTATTATTAAAAGAACAAGAAAAGGTATTTGTTTGTTTACTTAGCGATAACTTGAAAATAATGCACACTTGGATAATTTTGAAAAAAAATTATCGGATTACGATAAAAAAATTCACTTGTTGGAAAACGATGTAAAAGACTTAAAAGAAAGTTTAAACTTTCATGAAAATTTAATAGACCAAAAGTTAAAGCTGCTAAAGAATTTGAAACCCCGAATATTATTAATATTTTAAACGAAAATTGTAGAATCTCCGAAGACAGGTCGAGGAGAAATAACTTAAGGATAGTTTGAATTCCTGAAAATGCAAATGAAAGCTGGGATGAAACAGAAGAAAAGGTTCAAAATTTATTATGCAATAAATTAGGAGTTAAAGGAGTTGAAATTAAAAGGGCGCATCGAGTTGGCCCTAAAAAAGAAGCTCAATCTCGAACCATTATATTAAAATTATTAAGATTCAAAGACAAATCAAACATCCTAAAAGAAACACATAAACTAAAAGGACTAAGCATCTACGTAAATGAAGATTTTTCGCAAGAGACGGCAAGCCTTCGTAAGAAGTTATTTACAGAAGCGAAAAAAAGAAAATTAAAAGGAGAAAATGTTATTGTCAGGTATGATAAACTTATTATATTAAAAAAAGGTTTACAATAAGACGAAATGATACTGTTAGAAAACAATTTTTAATCTTGCATATTTTAATAATAACAATGGCTAACAAGTTAAATGCGACAAATTTTTTTTAAATTTTTAAACATTGATCCAGATGTAAACTTTTTTGAGGACGTCATAATCAACTCAAACTATTTTGATATTGAGGAAGTTTCTAACCTCATGAATGCGTCACAATCTTTATTTTCAACATTAACTTTAAACATATGTAGTATGAGTAAAAACTTTGAAAATTTTAAATCAATGCTAAAAAATATAAATTTTGAGTTTATGGTAATATGCTTAATCTAAACATGGTGCAAAAGTGAAAAAAATAACTTTCAAATTCCAGGTTATAAAGCTATTCACCAAAATCGAGGTGGTGGCGTTGGTGGCGGTGTATGCATTTTTATTCACGAGTCAATCCATTACCAGAAAATAGAAATTCTTAGCATTCAGAATGCGGATTATGAATCATTAACTATTGAATTACTAAACCACAATAAAAAAAACGTATTAGTAACTGCTTTGCATAGACCACCAAGCGGAAATAAAAAATTATTTCAAAAACACTTAAAATGGTATTTAAAAAAAGTAAAAAATAAACAAATTTACATCACGGGGGACTTTAACTTAAATCTTCTTAATGTTAAAATTGATAACGACGTAAAACATTTCTTAAACTCACTTTTTCAATACAACATTCTTCCCTTAATTAACAAGCCTACTCCTAACTGAATCTCTCATTGATAATATTTTTACTAACATTTTTACAACATGCAACATTCAAAGTAGAATCGTAAAAAGCGATATAAGCGACCACTTTCCAATTTTTTTTATATCTGATTTTTATATAAAAGAAAAAAAAAAGCAAAGTACTAACGGAAATAAAAAGGCAGATTACTGAATTTAATATCAAGGAATTGAGAAATCATTTACTCAAAGTAAACTGGAAACAACTACATAATTGTAAAGATACAAATAAAGCTTATGCATTTTTTTACAACGAGTTTCTTAATGCGTACGACAAAGCGTTTCCGATGAAGGAAATTAAAACCAAGTGTAAAAACCTACAAAGTCCATGGATTACAAAAGGACTTATTAAATCTTCTAAGAAAAAACAAAAACTCTATGAAAAATATTTTAAAAAAAAACTTATCAAAACGAAAAAAATATAAAACTTACAAAAGCCTGTTTGAAAACTTGAAAAAAAAAGCTAAAAAAAATTATTTCTCAACTTTATAACAAAATAATATTGGAAATAACAAAAAAACTTGGGATATAATAAAGGAATTGATAGGAAAAGAAAAGAAAACTCGTGGTAATTGTTTACCTAAATATTTATATACTGAGGATGAAGGAACTAGTGAAAAAAAGATATTACAAACAGTTTTAATAACTTTTTTATAAACGTGGGTAAAAACCTAGCAAACAAAATAACTCCAGAAAAAAAATTTTTTAAATCATGTTCAAAAGAAAAGGACTATGTAATGGATGAGCTTGAGGTATCGCCTGATGAACTTCGGTTTACTTTTAATATGATAAAACCAAACAAAAGCGCAGGCCTTGATGGTATAAGCCCTAAGGTTGTTAATGAAGTTTTTGATATTATTGAGAACCCCTTACTTATTATTTTTAATCTTTCATTCAAAAATGGCGTTTTTCCTGATCTCTTGAAGCTAGCGAGAGTAGTTCCAATATTTAAGGATGGTGATATCTCAAAGTTATCTAATTACAGACCTATTTCAATACCCCCATGTTTTTCTAAAATTCTAGAGCGAATAATGCATAATAGGCTTTACAACTATCTCACAACTTACAAAGTTTTAAATAATAATCAGTACGGATTTAGAAAAGGACACTCGACAGAACATGCAGTAATTAAATTAGTTAAAGAAATATTAAATGGGTTTGAAAACAACCAATATACTCTTGGAGTGTTTATTGACCTCTCTAAGGCCTTTGATACTGTGGACCATGATATTCTTCTTTACAAACTTGAAATTTATGGAATCAAAAATAATAATTTTAAATGGTTTTGTTCCTATCTAAAAAATCGCAAACAATGCGTATCTTATGACAAAACCTACACTAAATTAGAAAACATTACCTGCGGAGTTCCACAGGGATCTATTTTAGGGCCTTTGTTGTTTATTATTCATATCAACGATATTTACTTATCATCTAGTATACTAAACTTTAATCTTTTTGCTGATGACACTTAAGTTTTTTATACTCACTCTAACATTAAAACAATCTTTACCACTATGAATAGTGAACTTGATAACCTTAATGAATGGTTTAAAGCCAACAAACTCTCTCTGAATCCTACTAAAAGCAAATATACTCTCTTTTCTAAATCCTCTAAATATGAAACGCTGCCTTTAAAACTCCCGGATATTTTAATAGAAAATACCAAGTTACAACGGACATACTGCGTTAAATTCTTAGGCGTTTTAATCGATGAGCAAATAAATTGGAAAGAGCATATTAATCTAATAGTAAATAAAATTTCAAAAAGTATTGAAATCATGTATAAAACTAGATATATGTTGGATAAAAACTGTTTAAAATCTATTTACTTTTCATTTATTCATAGCTATATTAGTTGATGTAACATTGCTTGGGCAAGCACTTATCCGTCAAGACTAACTTGTATCTTAAAAAAACAAAAACAGGCAAGCCGCCTTATATTAAATGTTAATAAATACGCCAGTGCCAATCCACTGCTTCGTAAGCTTGGAGTACTGAATGTTTACCAATTAAATATCTATAATATTCTTTTATTCATGTTTAGATTAAAATATCATATGCTACCTAATATTTTTGAAGACCTTTTCTTTATTATAGATCATAAATATCATACAAAGCATTCATTGCTTAAGTATCAGGTACCAAAAACTTTGTTAAAACAATCTGAATTCTCAATAATTTACCGAGGGCCACATTTGTGGAACTCATTTCTCCTAAATAATAGTAAAACTACAGCTTCAATCCAAACTTTTAAAAGTATCTTAAAAAAACAGTTACTTGATTATGACGTATCTCAAATATTATTTTGTTTCTAATTTTTATTTCGTTAACTTTTCTTTTTGTTTAAAAAGCGGCATCACACTTTATATCATTACTTATCTTTATATTTGTATTGTATTTGGGAAAAAAAAAAAAAAAAAAGTATTTATTATTGTTTTACTGAGATTGTAATATATATAAACATGTGTATGTGTATATGTGTATGTGCATGTGTATATATGTATATGTATGTATGTGTACGTGTATGTATGTGTATGTGTGTATAAGTATATATATATATATTTTCTTATATGATGGGTAATTTTTTTTTTTTTTTAATTTTTTTTTGGATTGATATGTAAATGATACAACGGGGCTGAATGATAAGACTTTTGTCTTCTGCCTGCTCCTGTCATATCTTAACTCAAAATGTATATATTGTAAATAATTTATTATAAATATGACGAAAAAAAAAAAAGAATACAAATCTTCACTTATCACCTCTTATGTGAGTAAAGTAAATATTACTAATCTGTTAAATATTACTAATCTCTTATAAAAATATTACTAATCTCTTATGTGAGTAAAGTAAATAGCCTTACTAATCTGTTAAAAAAATTGAAAATAAAACAAACAGTAAAGTCCAAACAAAAATTTTCTTGGCGATTAGTTAACAATGATAAAAAAATGAACTTTTATACTGGTATATCTTCCATTGCTATTTTCGACGTTGTTTTTAGTTTGTTAAAACGATTTTGACTCTCCATTCGTTATTGGAGAGGCCCAAAACATTCACGCAGCAAAGCTAAGCAACTAAAATCTATATCTAAATGTAAACTGTTATCACAAAGAGAATAATTTTTAATGACGCTTATGAGGTTGCGTTTAAGGTTATTAAATGAGGGTACTGCTGATCGTTTTAGTATTTCAAAATCTGTGTGTTCTAATACTTATACCACTTTTATTAGAATTATTGCTAACATTCTCGGACAAGCTGCCGATTGAAGTTATTAAAAAAAACTTGCCAGAGTCTATTGTGAAAGCAAAGCATCACAGGTGTAGAGTGATTCTTGATTGTTTTGAAATATTTATTGAACGTCCAAAGTCCCTTTACAACCAAGCAGTGACTTGGTCTGATTATAATCACCACAACACTGTTAAAGTATTAATTCGTATAGCTCCAAACGGATACATAACTTTTCTATCTAAATGTTACGGTGGCAGAGCATCAGATAAATTTATTACAAGTGACAATGGTTTTTATGATCTATTGGAAATGGACGATAAAGTGATATAGACAGAATATTTCAAATAAGAGAAGAACTATTATTTCGTTATTGCAGTTTACTAGGCCCACCAGGTGCAAGGGTAAAGAATTGGTGCAAGGGTACACCAGGTGCAAGGGTAAAGAAATGACTGCTAGTGAGTGTAAGAAGACTACTGATGTTGCTAAATTAAGAATCCACATAGAAAGGGCCATAATTAGAATAAAAACTTGTCGAATCTTAAAACTACCTATTTCAATGCTTCATTATATGGACGATACTATTTTATCAAGCTTTATGTAATTTAAAGCCTGCTTTAATAAAAAAAAACTCATTCTTGAAAAAAAAATAAAAATTTTAATTTCGTAACACTCTTGCATGCTAAATGCAAGGGAGTGTGTGAATTTTAGTTCCAATTTATTTAATGCTAGATTTTAATGTGGGTGGAAATTTTTTGTTTTACAGAACACGCAAAAATTAATTTAATTCTAGTGTGGTTTATAATCAAATGCACATTTTTTAACAGCTGTTTTATCATAATTAAAATATAATACACTTGTATAAGGTGAGGAATAAACGAAAAGCTCGTATTCGACAAATCGAGAATTACAAGAATAATTTTTTTTTATTGTTCAACAATTTTATAAACATGATTGTCTTTTTAAGTTTTAGATGGGTGGGAAATTTAAAAAAAATTACTAAGCCCAACCTCCTTGTATTAAACACACAAGAGTACTAAGGTTGTAATTTTTTTAAATCAATTGTATTACTAGTAATCACTTTAAAATCATAAATGAGGTGGATAAACATTTTAATTTTGAGTATTTCTTTACACCATTAATTGTCTCTTATTGTCTCCTTTTATTAGCAAAAAATACAAAAAACTCTACAGGTGTCTATATAAATTTAACTACTTATAAATTTAAATATAAGGGTTTTATAATTATAAATATATATATCATTTATAAAACACAGATTTTTGTTTTACAATTTTATTCCAATAAAAAATCTACAAAGACAGTTTTTAAGTAATGATCTTTGTAGTACTTAAAAAAATCAACTTTCATACTCAACCAACCAGCTTCATCAAATTCAATTTTATAAATTATATACCCATGAGCTGTCCATACCATAAAATAACAATTGATCATCTTAGCAGTTCCCATTTGGACCTGACATTGAGTATAATATCTATGCTTTTTGTTAATAACAAAGTTTTCATTTTTTTTTTTTTTAATATAAGGAAGAGATATATTAGGATCTTTTGGTGTTGTATGGTTAATAGAAAATAGACATTTTATTTCTAACCCCGTGGGCATGAACGTAAAAAAGACGTCTTTTAAACGTCTCATACACGTTTTGGACGTCTTTTGACGTCTTTAAAACGTTTTAGACGTCTTTTGAACGTTTAAAAGACGTCTTTTGAGGTTTGGTGCCCTTTGGGAAACAAGCTGGCGGGCAACATGAGCATCGCACAATTCTATCGGGGCTTCCGCCTATATATGGCATTTCGACATCTAAAAATAATCCACATTCATTTACAGTTAAATTTTGATGAAAAGATTTCATAACTTAGAAAAACTGGTTTGCTGCTTCTAATTTCATTGCTCTCTCATACTTCAATGCAGGTATATCTGGATTCACAAAAGCCCTGAAATACTTTGGTGTAATGACCACATGTCAACTTTAATGACTATGTTATAAAAATGTATCAAAATGCCCATGTTTAGTTTTTTTATTTTTTTCAAAACATCATGAGCTTTTGAAACAGTTAAAATTCGCTTTCGAAAATTGAATCAAAGCTCATTTGTATTTTGAATCATAGTCATGCGCTCTAGATCAGTAACTATTGTTTGAGTATGAAATTATCAAGGTACGTGTTGGTATGAAATTATCGTGTGGTATGAAATTGATTGATCTTATTTAATTCAGATTTGCTAGTAATTATTTATAAAATATTTTAAATTTAAAATTTTTATTATTTTTTTTTAGTTTTTTTATGGATTTACCAAGACTAATTTAATGTAAAAATGGAAGTTTTTTTTAATTATTCCCTTGAGGATTATTAAAAGTTATGTAAAGCGGTTGATTGTACTACGGATTGAAACGCAACATAAAAATAGTAAAATTTGTTTACTTTGTTGGAATTCTGTAAACTCTGTACGACTTCTGTAACATAAAAAAGTAACACAATCGCCGTGAATACTATCCGAAATAAACTAGCACCAAAAAATAATTATACAATTTTTTAAACTCAAACTAAAAGTATAAGAACTTTTAAAAATATTGCAGAACAAACAAAAAACACGTCTGAACTTTATAAACAATTTTCAATTTTATCTACTAAAAAAATTTAATCAATGATTAAATCATGCTTTAAGGATCAATCTTTAGATATTCAATTCTTTCTATTAAAAAAAGTTAATCATAATATAAGCAAAGAGTTTCCTAATATATATATATTAGGACAATATCAGTATTGAATTTTGTACCAATGCAAACAACTCATTTTTGACATTATAAGTATTTAGAAATCAAGTAATGGAAAACAAATGTACGCATTTTTTAAAAGCCTTAATAATAAAAGACCTTAATAATAATAACTTATTATTTTATCACACACCCTAGTGGAAATATTTCTTACGAAAAAAAAAGTACACCAGAAACGGATTACATTTTCAAAACCACCGTACCCTGTTCTGTTATGACCTAGATTTTGAAAATATTCTGTCGATATTTAAAAAAATAAAAGGGGGTTAAACAAGCTAGTTCAGAATTTTTAGTGTTTAAGATAGATAACTTCCAGAAATGGTGCTTTCATAAAATTTTGTAATAATCATACTAATGCAAAATACGATTGTTTTAGAAAAAATTGCGACAATCGGAGACTGGAAACAATATTAAACCTAAAATTTGGGTCCTTGTGTCCCATGTATGGTTTCAATAAAAAAAATTTTTTTTTCATAATATCTTTAACTAAATTAAAATTAATCGACAGATTTAAAATTTCATACAAAAACCTCTTCTCTTTAAAAAGTTATTGTTTTTAGTTTTTTATTCCCCAATTAACTCCAAAAAATAACTTTAAAAGATCACAACTTTTAAACGGCATATTTTTTTGGAATGATATTTAAACTTTAATTTGTCAATAAATTTTGATTCTAATAAATATTGAAAAGAAAAAAAAATTCATAAACGTTTTAAGGACGTTACGTTACGGGCGTGTTCTTAGAGTTTAAATATGATTGGGCCCGATCACTGGGACACAAATAAAAAGAAGATTTTAGTTTTTTGTTGTAGTTTTTAGTAATATTTAACATTATAAGTTAATAATAACTGTTTCATATTTTACAAACTAACTTTTCACAATAAATTATATATAGAATTTTATAAATATTCTTCTGTATGTTTTACCAAAGCGAGATTATAAAATGTTACATGTTTTACTTTTACAAACTACTGTTTTAATTTGTATTACGTCAATTTAAATAACCCTCAAAATTATTCTTTATTGCTAAAATATTTGAAATTGGTTAATTAAAAACCACTTTTAGTTTTAACGAGTTTTGATTTTTATGCATTACTGTAATTTGTGTTTTGTTACACGTTACGTTTGTAATATCTTTAGTTGTGCTTTGAAAATTTAAATATTAATTATTATTTCACCTTTGAAATGCCATATTCAAGGCTAAGTCACAGTCAAAGTAGGAGTAAAGTTTGTTTAATTTGCTTTGAAAAAGGAAAAAATTTAAGTAAAATACAAGGAAGGAAGTGTAGTTTTATTGAGAATTAAAAAATATTTCATTGACAATATTAATTTAAATGATAACCGTTTTCCAAATGGAATTTGTGGAAGATGTCAAACTAATTTAGTAAAAATGGAAAAAGGTAACACCAATATAGTTTTATGTAAACCATTTGATTTCTCTAAGATCAAAGAAACGATTCTAATTAGAAATCAACAGTTTTGCCAATGTGATATTTGCCTTACTGCTAGGTGTAATTTAACACGTGGATCAAATATAGAAAAAAGAGGAAGACCAACATGAAAATTTTACCCTCTCCTGGACCAGTTAAAGTTTGTAAAAGATGTCTAAATGTTATTGAACCAGGATTAGCCCACACCTGTTGTATTAAGACGAGTTTCCACTCATCCGTTTTTCAACGGGAACGGGATAGGAAGGAAAAAAATAATCACGTGAGCATACGTAATAACAGTTTTTATTTGTCCGAAAGAAAACTGCGCATGCTCAGGTGATTATTTTTCCGTTCCCTTTCCCTTTCCCGTAGAAAAACGGATGAGTGGAAACTCACCTTTACAAAGCGAAGGGAAAACCTAATGAAGCAACTAGATAAAGGTAAAAAAGTATTAATTTCATTATTAAGTTCCTATTAAAACTAAATTGTAATAATAATTCCAAAGTAATTACAAATTTTATATTGTAGATTTTTATTTAGACGATAGAGGTGCCGAATTGCAATGTTCAAAAACACTTAAACAAAAGTTCGAAAAACAAGGCAATTTAATTAAGGTTGCAACATAGAGAACTTCAATTCAAAAACTTCTTCTAAAGCTTTGTTTACTGATTCTCCGATACATACAAGTAAAGTGAACAAATTAAAAAATGCATGTGGTCTCAGTAACACACAAGGTGCTAAAGTTTTAAGTATTTTTAGAAGTTGGAAAGGTCGCAAATCATTTGAAAAAAATACAAGAAATAAACTGGTTGAAGAAGACGCCATTTTAAACGAATACTTTGACGTAAGATCTGTTAAATTTGATGAGGGTGAAAAGGTGATGGCTTATTGCAAAGATATTCTAGGACTGGTGGAAAATGTTGTCAAAAAAAGAAATATTTCAAGTGAGTACATTTTAAAAGTCGGCATTGATGGAGGTGCTGGATTTTTGAAAATTTGTTTAAATATCTTAGATCGTTGCGAGGTATCTAAAGAAAAGGTAAAAAAATTTAGTTATGACGAAGACATATGTAATGAAAAATACAATGATGGTGGGGTTAACAAACTCATTATTATTGCACTTGTAGAAAATTTGCAAGAATCTTACGCAAATATGAAAATAATAATCAATTTTATTAATTTAAACAGTATTAAATACTTTTGTGCTTTCGATATGAAGTTGGCCAATATTTTTTTTGGAATAGAAACTGCAGCCTCAACTCATCCTTACCCTTGGTGTATAGCTAACAAAAATGATTTTCAAAATTTTGAATTTCAAGGTGAACATAGAACGCTTGGAATGATTAGATCATCAGCTAATAATTACAAAAATGCTTGCAGAAAAAAAATTAAAAAATCAAAGTTATCTGCAGTACCCTATCATAATTGTGTAGACCAACCACTTATTGATTTACCAGATGAAACAAAGGTTATAAAACTTCTTGCTCCGATGGAGCTACACCTTCTCAATGGAAACACCAACAAATTTTTTAATTATCTTGATTCATATACAAAATCTAAAGAATTTTGTTTTAAAGCAGAGGAGTGGAATGAAAAACTGGGGTTTAAAAGACCAAGGCTTCATGGTGGGCAATTTAAGGGAGGACAGTGTTCAAAACATCTTGATAATATAGATATTTTGAACGATTTGATCAAGTCTTTTTCACTAGATAATGATGAACAACTTTCTTTCATACTACAGGCATTTAAATGCTTAAGAGAAGTTAAAGTTAGTTGTTTAGCGATGACTTTAGAACCCGACTACGAAAAGTAAAAGATTATCAAGTAAAATAAAAGTAAAAGACTATCAAGGATTTTAATATAAACTTGGATTAAGAGTATCACCTAAAGTACACGCTTTAGTAAAACATACAGTAGAATTTTTAAAAACGATGTCAAGTGATTATCCAAACAAAGGCCTAGGCTATTGGAGCGAACAAGCCTCTGAATCTGTTCATCAAAATTTTAGTCAGTTCTGAGAAAACGGGTAAAAGGTACCCAAATGTCACAAAAATTATTCGTAAAGATTGCATAAAGCTATTGTTACATATAACTCTCGTCATACTTTTTTTTCTGAAAGTCTTACTGATTAACTATATATATAATTTATTGTGAAAAGTTAGTTTGTAAAATATGAAACAGTTATTTTTAAGTTGTTATTTTAAATATCACTAAAAACCACAACAAAAAACTAAAATCTTCTTTTTATTTGTGTCCAATGATTGGGCCCAATCATATTAAATCTCTAAGAACACGCCCCTAACGTAACGCCCTTAAAACGTTTATGAGTTTTTTTTTCTTTTCATATTTATGAGAATCAAAATTTATAAACAAATTTTAAATATCATTCCAAAAAAATATGCCGTTTAAAAGTTGTGATCTTTTAAAGTTATTTTTTAGAGTTAATTGGCGAATAAAAAACTAAAAACAATAATAACTTTTTAAAGAGAAGAGCTTTTTGTATGAAATTTTAAATCTGTCGATTAATTTTAATTTAGTTAAAGATATTATGAGAAAAAAATTTTTTTTTTCTAATGAAACCATACATGGGACACAAGGACCTAAATTTTAGGTTTAATACTGTTTCCAGTATCCGATCGTCGCAATTTTTTCTAAAACATTCTTATTTTGCATTAGTATGATTATTACAAAATTTTATGAAAGCACCATTTCTGGAAGTTATCTATCTTAAACACTAAAAATTCTGGACCAGCTTGTTTAACCCCATTTTATTTTTTTAGGTATCGACAGAATATTTTTAAAATCTAGGTCATAATAGAACAAGGAACAGTGGTTTCGAAAATGTAATCCGTTTATGGTGTACTTTTTTTTTCGTAAGAAATATTTCCACTAGGGTGTGATCATTAAATATGTCATATTTATTTTAAAACCTACTAACAAGGCTACAAGCAAACATTATTCAACTCAAGAGTTGATAAAAAATAAAAAGAAGCAAAATGACAAAAAATAGGTTGACAGGAAGTTTAAATAGCTTTTAGTTGTGTGTGTCGGGTAAACATATGTTTATGTGTGTGTCTGGTAAACATATGTTTATATGAAGATGGGAGAGGATTTCAAAGCACCGATATTCGCAAAAAAAAACTAGTTGAAAATAAATATTTTTTTGAGCATGAAAAATATAAATAAAGAAATAAAATTTAGCTAAATGAGGACTCAAGATTAAGTTTTTTTTCATATGGTTTCCACGAGGCAGTAAAAGATAATACAAGAAGATGCAAAGTAGGGGATAATAAGAGCTTAGCTATTATCAATATAGGAATCAAATAGAGTGAATTCATGTCCACCTTTAAGTAGCAGTAGTAAGTACTAGCTAGGAGACAAAACGCAAATTAAAAAATGAAGCTAAGCGATAAGGGTTATCTAGAAAACTACAAAGGTCTGAGTTAGAGATTGAAAAAGACAAAAATATTGAGCTGTAAAACCAGCAAGGTTGGTGGTACTAGACTCAAATTATTCAATTTAATATGCATTAAAGTCAACAATCACAACAGTATTGACTGAAGTATAAAGTAAAGGGACTTGGTTAACTTAATTAGAAACATTATTACAAAAAAAAAAAAAGATTAATAAAGAGTGTTAAGAAATGGCACGTAAAAGTCAGAAGGTTAAAACCTGGTTTTTGAGACCAGAAGATCCGAGGATACAGTAGAAGAATTAGTAAGTCTGACAAGGATTCAGAAGGTCAGGTGAATTTTGCTAAATATAAGATTGTTTTTAGTTTTAGTGCATAACATCTCACTCAATTTAATAAGGGCTTTATAAAAATGAAACAATTATTAAACATCTCGACTAACGAATTTATTAAGGTTATTATTATTATTAGTTATGCAATATATAAAAACTTTTTTTTATCGCGAAAAAGAAAATATATATATACCGATTTATTACATATCAGATTGATAAAAATACATTAATATAAAATATTGATAAAAAAACATTTATGAAGGATAATTTAATGTAAATTTTAATATAACAACTACTATATACTTATAATAGTTGTTATATTAAAATTTCAAGTTGTCTGTATAATACGTATTTTTTATTTTGCGCCCTTGGTAAGGAAGAAGGTGTGAACTTCTTAGTAAAATCCTCTTTGGCGGTGCTTTGTAACAATAACATTAGGTCTTCTTGGGGCACCAAAAACAAAAATTAAAAAAAAAAATTAAATCCTTTAAGCTTTGATTTTTTTAATGTTTTAAGGGTATTGTGACAATTAAAAGTTCAGAATACCGAAATTTTGGTTTTTTAGTATAATTTTGTATAATATGGAAACTATTGAACAGAATCTAATATAAATTAAGATTAATTTTATAATTTTTTATGTTTTTAATATTATTTCTAATATATTGCAAAGATTTTTAAGTTATACTTAATTTACTTTAGGTTATCTGTTTACCTTATTTTGTCTAGATTAAATCAAGCAGAGACGATGTTAGGGGGGATGGCGACAATTTAGTCGGGAGAATTTTAGTTTTGAGGACCTTTTTTATAAAGAACCAGTCGTTACTTTTTAAGTATTCACGCCCCCTCCCCCAATTTTAATTATAGAATTGCCTCTAGGAATAAAAATGTAAACCATCGTACGTAAACTTTAGGCAAATTTTTATATCATATTAGGACGCCTTGAATATAGGTTGAGTTTTGAAAAACATTCTGAAGACCTTCAGAATTTATAGACACACTATATATGTCTTTAGTTAGACATTTAGTTCAGAAAAATAGAAGGTCTTATTAAAAATTATTTAGGCCACTAGTCACGTGATTATTAAACCAAACAACCTCAAAAGGTTTTTTCTTAAAGTTATATAAAAAGATACCAGAATAAATAATAATAGTTAAGAAAACAAAAAGGATTTAAACCTTTCCAAGAAGTCGAACCATAGTTATTAAAAAACCTAAAATTTTTTTTTTAAATTTGAAAACAAAAGTTTTTTGAGCAAACAAATTAAAGTTTTGACAACTTTTTTTTAACGATGATGGCTAAAAAAAAAATTAGTAAAAGCAGCATTATAAGGTAGTGGAAAACTTTTGCAATAAATGCTATTCTACGGTAAACCTAGGTCTTCTTGGAACATTTTGAAAAATATGTAAAATAAATACTCAATTTAATTGTTTTTTTTTTCTTTTTTTAGTTTCAATGACTATGGTATACTATTTACATGCAAATCTGCATTTAACTCCATCATCCGGCGTCTTCCAGCAAAATAATTTGAACCTCTGTATACAGCTCGCATTTTTTCAGGCTGTTGCGGCATTGTGTTTAAGTTGGAGCAGTCAGCAAAATATTTTAGCTGTTCAGTCCCCGGTATGTTTGTAGACGTTTTTGAAAGATGAGATTTATATTCCGTTTTTGCATTCATGAGTTCTTCAGCAAATATTTTTGACACATCGCTGGGCACTAAATGTTCAATTAGAAATCCTCTTTCGAGTTTCTGTTTTAGTTTTAATCTTAAAAAAACGCAAGAAGAAACTGCTAATAAAAAACCAGCAACAAGTGCGCAGTATGCAATTTTAAAAGTCCATCCTCTGACCATAGTTTCTCCTACATAATCATCAATTTTTGAGTTTATTCTCACCTCCACAAAAACCATCATAGTTAACGTTATGATATCTGAAGAATCAATTATTTATTTAATTAGACCATTGTTAATTTGCATTTTTATTAATAACTAACTTACTGCATAAATTAACTTACTGCATAAATTAACTTACTGGACATAACTGAAAGAATAAAAATCTTGTAAGGAAGCCATAAAACAACAGGAAAAAACACTAGAATCATCAATGTTATGGTTCCACAAATACAGATTATAAGAGCAACAATATTTAGTATGGCTGCAATGTCAAAGTCTAAAAAAGTAAAATGTTTAAATAAGGTAACCAGTCTGAAATAAAACTATATATTTATAGTTTTTTATAAAACTGTATATTTAAAAGGTCTTAAAAATAATTGCAGATTTCTATACATTTTTTTTAAAACTGAACAATATAATTTAAAAACAATAAGAAGCAAAGACAACCTAATACCTGTAATTTTTTGTTATCATTAAATTATTTTAAATATTTTAGAAATTGAAATCACATCTTAATTCAAATTTCAAAAAGTAACATCTGTATTTTAATATCAAATATTGTTGAGCAGGATGAAATTAAAAACTTACGTTACTATTTCTGGTTTACTATTAATTTAGAAAAGTCAGATAAACTTTAGTACCTTTGTAATCTTTATCAAGTTTCAACGCATGCTCACGGATAGAACAGCTCATAGTAGAGGATGTGTGAAACAGGATTGTTGTACATACTCTAAATAAACCAACGCGAGCATTTGTATTTGAGTTAGATGCCCACCAACTATCGCCAAAAAGTGAAGCAGTCAAAAATACAAACGTAATAAAAAAAAATAAAAAAAGAAATATTAGGAGAACAACTTCTTTTAATATTTTCATCTAAAAAAAACACAATAAATTACAAAACTTAGGTTAAACCGCAAAACTATTTTTGGATTAGATAAAAAGAATTTAAAAAGATAAAAAGATAAAAAAAAAAATTATACTCAGATTTAATTTAAAATTGTTAGTTAAACAAATAGTTGTCTAAGTATTTAGTTAAAAAAGTGTTCTACAATATTTTGTTACTGTTTAAATGTTCAACAATTTGTTTTACTTGTAGAGATGCTAATCAACTTTCTGAATAAAATAAATTTTTTATTTAATAAATCAAAAATTGCGATCAATTTTTAAGTAAAACATTAATTAAAATGCTTTTACAATTCAAAAGCAAGTAAACATGTACTCAAAGAATTCCTATGGGATAAATTGGTTGCATAAGCTGAAAAGAGTGTTTTTAATAGTTGTTTTCTTCGTAGAGATGTTTGTTTAGTAAACTTTTTTTTATAAAAGGGCTTGAGTTATAACTGATTGGTCATAGTGGCAACCTTGATTGGTCATGGTGCCAACTCTTTTAAGCAAACTTGATTTTATAACTTTATATGCGTTTTAAAGCAGATAAAATTATAAATTTTTATGTAATAACTATAACTTCAGCTCTATTTTCATGAATTGCGTTTTGATTTCTCATATGCAACACAAATCAACATATCCTGAATGGAATTAAATAAATTGAAAACTCAAACTCCAAAAAAAGAAAAGAAATATTTATTAAAACTGTTTTTATTTGGTTTTTTAACCTAGTAAACTGTTTTTATGTACTCATACGGCAGTTCTTTATATAAGCTTTCTACTAAATAATGGCATGATAACTACCGTTATAAAAGCAAATAAAAAAGTGGCTAATGTCGTATAACTTTCTTTTATGGCTAACGTGGACTTGTCCAATATACCCAGCTAATCAATAGGGAAAGACGGAGCAAGATCGCGAATGTTTTAAAAACCCTGAGTTAATAAAAAACAATCAATGATGCATCTATACTACTTTTTCAAAGTGTTTTTTTATATCTTAACAATTTATTGCCTGCATAAGTTTACAAGTAGAAAATATGTAATAAAAATCAAAATGTAAAGTTCATAAATTTGCCATCAGGTGACTTGTCTACAATCAGGTCAGGTGACTTGTGGAATCTCCAATCTGTCTCTTGTATGAAATACATAAGGGGTTTTTTGGTGGGATAGATCTGGGAACCGTATATGAAAGTAATAAAACCTAAATAGAATAAAATGAGGGTAGTTTAGCAATTTTTACTAAATCTAACAGATCTCATGAACTGTGCATTAAATTTACCTTTTCACTATTGAAAAAGATTATTTAACCTGCTAAAAATTAGTAAAGAAAAAAAAATTTTTTTTGATTTGTTTGAGAAGATATAGCCTAAAGTTTACCAAACTGTTCAACCTGCTTCAACGAGGTAAGTTAAGCAACGTTGTGAAGCAAGTTGAGCAATCAACAAATAACAAAATGGAACTTGAATAATTTATCAATAAAACTATTGTTAACAGTATGTGTGTGTATAATTTAAAAAACTTTTTGTTTTATACACTTTAATGACGTAAGTAGGTGATGAGAAAAAAATTAATTGTAAGAAAGTTACCAGGGTGACACATTTGTTAGATTTTTAAGAGAGCAGTAAAACTAAAAGTAAAAACGATTAATTATAATTGAAAGTCCGATATTCTCTAACTTTCATCCATTAGATGTTTTGTCATGCGATGCGACGTTTTTGAGAAAATTTACCTTAAAGGAGAATTGTTTTTGTTCTTTGTTTAATTTTACAAATAACATTAACAGTTTTAATGAACAAAAGTTTGTTTGTTGTTAGTTGTTTCTTTTTTAATTTACTTAGCCTCTTTCTTATGGCTATTATGAAGAAATGGTTCTTATGATGTTTCTCATAAAGATTCTAATGAATTTATGAAAATTTTTATGAAGTTAAAAATTCTTCCAAAAATATTTCCAAAAATATTCTTATGATTCTTATTAATTTAAAAATATTTCAAAAAATATTAGAATTCTTTATAAGGTCAGAATTTATACAAATACGAAAGTTTTTATGCTAACTGGTATTCATTCATAGCTATATAAATTATGCAAATATTGTTACAATCAATTACAAATATAAGTTACAATCTGTCTATCGCCATCAGAAACATGCAAAACATGTAAGTAATTTTGCTGATCGTTTTTCTCGCTCTAAACTACTTTTTTCTGAAATGAAAATACAAACAAAATTGTTTTGCCTAATTTTAATTTTGACTTACCTACGTCTTTTTAAAATTAAGCTGAAAAATATTTTACTTTCCCATATTATCAAAATTTGACATAAATATTTATATTTATGTCAAAATATTTATATTGATATAAATATTTATATTAAGGAAATTTTTAACACTTTTTTACTTATTCTACAAAATGATATGTGATTCTATATTTTATTCTATTTTGTTGTAC
>NC_061159.1:17694013-17781513 GCF_022113875.1 Hydra vulgaris | reverse complement strand
TTTTTGGAGAGCATTGTCAAGGTCGCATAAGGAGCTCTATGTTACACTTTAGCTTAATTAGCAGGACTCAGGCATGCATAGTTTATTGTTTAGGGTGCCATTTACTATCTAAAATTGATTCAAATTCTTTAATAATTTAAAACATAACTATAAAATCTAAAATTCTTAAAAAACATAAAAAATCATCACAAACCTAATCATTTACAAACGTTTGTGATCTTTGAAGTAACTTTTCATAAAATGAATCTAGCTTTCTACAAAATTCGCTAGATTTACTTGCATTTTGTAAGACTAATTAGAATTTTGCTGTTTCATCTTCACTTTTTAGTCTAGATGTTTACTATCCCCTAATTCGCAATAATTTTGCTTTTTTTTTTGTAGTTATTTTAAGTGCTCCTAGAAGTCCTTATGGTCTTTTCACAACACCGCGGGATAGCATTTAACAAGAAGTTCACGCCTCCTTCGGTACAAATGTCGCTTGTTAGGCTATAGCTGGCGTCAAACCTCGGACTTATGGGTTCTGAGCCAGAACTCTAACCACTGCGCCTCGGCTGCTTTAATAGTGACATGCTTGGCCTTGATATATACCTAAACTTTAACTCAAAAGTTTGTCTTAAAATTAAGTTTAAGACCTATGATCATCTTTTCATTTGCTTAAAGTTAAACACCTCTTTACTCAATCATCTTTCTTTTTATTTTTTTATTGTTTTTATTTTTCTTCCCAAAATTGCACTTTTTTTGGTTTTTTGAGAAGAGAAACTAGAATAGATTCTTGAGGTACACCACATTTAATTTGTGGTGTTCCCTAAGAATCTATTCTAATAATCCTAATAAAAAATTTTTACAATCAAACGATGTGCTGATACTATTACCAAGGTCTTGGTATGTTCCATTAAATATTGAATTTGACAGCCTCTATATTAGTTTTTACTTACTATTTTGTAATTTGTTAAGAGCCTGGATTTAATTTAAAAGCTTTTTATCGTTAATCATATTTAATTGTTGTTTCTAATTTCTTTTATTTTAGACCAGAATTATGAAAGAAAAACAGTTCTGAAATGGTTTTATACATTTTAGTAGCCAAATTTGGACCATAATTTATCAAGATTGAATCTTTCTGATATATTGTATGCTTATACTTGGTTTTCCGTTACATTGTTGGGTAAAATATCTAAAAATACTTTACAATTTATGATAATTTCTTCCATAATTTCCCACAATTTCATTATGCTCCTATTATTTTTTTGAAATAGGTTGAGATTTATTTTTTATTATTTCAAATTCCTTATAAACCGTTCAGTATGTTTTAAGGTTTTTTTTATATAAATTGTTAAGTTCGCTTAATTTCTCTTTTTGAAATATTTTATTTATAACTTTGATTTTTATAATTTTGATTTTGTTTCTGAACATTTTCTTATTTCGCTTATAATCTATGGACATTTTAAGTAATTGATTTTTGTTTTTATGTATTTGAAAATATTTTTTATAATGCTCAAGAAACATATCAAGAACTAGATTACTACCTAGCAAATACACTGCGTTAGGCCAACACTTGTATAATATCAGAAACGTTAGATAAACGTTATTTGGAAGTTGGTCCAACGCAATGTGCTAGCAAAGCAGCGGCGGATCCATAGGAGGCAATTGGGACGACACCCCTTAGATTTTTTGAGTTTATTTTATAGTTATACAAAAAGAACTATACATTTTTTGAATAACTATTAATTTAACCTAATATGTTATTTGGAAAAGAAGCGAGTGAATTAGGCCTAAAAAACAAAAATATAAAACTTTAATAAAATTGTATAATGGGCATGTTAAATCGGACTCTTGTGATCTTGATATATTTTTTAGTTTATTATAATTTTTTTTTTTAGTTTTACTTTTTTAGATTAATACAGTATAAGATTAATATTCAGAAAAACATTGACTGAAAATTTTATTACCTGGCCACCAATCGTACAAATATATTACCTGGCCACCAATCGTACAAATATATTACCTGGCCACCAATCGTACAAATATATTACCTGGCTACCAATCGTACAAATATATTACCTGGCCACCAATCGTACAATCTATAAATGCACAAGGGATCCCACGTGGTTGGTGGGATGGTTTCTATTGTTGGTTTCAAATGTTGGTATTAGATTTTTTGATGTAGAGAACAACCAACTTATATCTGATGTTATATATCCTCTTGCTAATAGTAACAATTGGAACAAAATATTGACTATAAAACTTAATTCTGCTAATAAGGTTCCCTCTCCAATGCCTGTGATAAAATTATTGGAAAACTCTTTGTTCTTAAATGCTAAGGATGTTAAACCTGTGGATACTCGATTTGCTAATGCTATTAATACTAAAGATCCTAGATTTTTTGAAAAGAATAATATAGCGGATTTCTAAAAGTGTTGGAAATAATTCTATTGACTTTCGTAAGCCTATCAGGTTACTTATTAATAAACCTTTGCAGCATTGTACAATTAAATTAACTGAAACTTCTTTTGATTGAGGTGGTCAATGTATTGATACAGATCAATCTGTTATGCAAAAGTCAAATGAGTTTTTTAATAAAAAATGGGAGATAATTAACACTTATCCCCTTGATTATAGATATGAACATATTCATACGCCCTCTCATGGATTAAAGTACCATATTGGTTGTACTATTACCCAGAAAATGATGTTAAATATTGCAAATACCCAGCAAATACCCAGCAAATGCCCATAAATGCCCGTAAATAATTTGCAAATACTCAGTAAATGTACGTAAAATACCATGTTTCCTGTTCAAATCAGTCGTTAATATACACAACGTCAGGGTATAAGTCTTTTGAAACAATATAATACTAGCAAGATTTTTTCTGTATTTGCTACTATTTCACCGTATTGTTCTGTTTCTAAGAAACCTTATAGTATTGAGCAAAATTTTTATGTTTATTTACAACTTTATCGCAAATTTGAAAAAGATTCCTATTTATGAACAGAATAAAATAATTTGTCTGACCATACTGTTTCTGAAGATGCTATGAACGCTTATTAGAATTTCTTTACCTAATGTTATGTAAAATTCATAATTTTCACGTTCATATTTCTATATCGATCCTGCTTTTAACGGATCGTTTAGAACTTTTGCATTGTATACAAGTGTTTGATTTTTATTTATTTAATTATTTCGTCCTTTGAAATAAGCTTTACAATGTTTTACAACATAACAATATAAAGTTTAAAAAATTCCGACTGGAGCTGGCAGAAGACATGGTCTTATCATCCAGCCCCGTTGTTACAAATTTAGACATAATCTTGTATTTAATACACATGCATAAACTTTTTTTTTTATTATTATTATTTTTTATTCATTTTATTCTTTTTTTTTTTTTTATTATTATTATTATTTTTTATGTCAATATAATAACATAACTTTAAAATCCATACAAATTGAAGAAAATACTTATTAAAAAAACAAAATAAAAACGTATTGCGTCAATATATAAGATATTAAGTAACTCAGGTTAAATAAAAGTTTTAGAAGTTAGTAATTGATTATAATCAAAATTGAATATGTGTTGTTTCGTTGCACGTTTAAGGTGTAGAGTGGAAGTTATAGTCTTTATATTACTTGTTAGAATCAAGTTCCGCAACCGTGGCCCTCGACAAGATATTAAGAAGTCAGCTTGTTTTATTAAAGTTGATAAGGACTGGACCTTTGATCAAACCCGTGTTTACCCTGTTAATAAACTTTATAAACGCCCTATATTACGCAATCGCGTTTTGGTAAAGATTGTGCTTACACGCTTCGTACTATGATGAATCCGTTTGTCAAAGATAATAAAATATTTTATCCACCGTTTACGTCCATGTTTAATGAAAAAGTAGAGACTCTCGACGAAGACGAACCCACAGGTAAAAAGACTAAATGTTAAATTTGTATATAAGTATTAAATTTATCTAATGCATTAAAAGTTATCTTGTTGTACTCTTTTTTATATTTGCTTAACATAAACATTGGTTAGACCATTGCGATTGTGCAGATAATTCCTCTGGTGTAAAAATATTTAAAATGTTGTTGCAAGGTATAGTATTGTGCATCTATTTTCAAAAGCCATATATTCCTGTATAACAATAACAAAATCTTCTTTTCTTTTTGTTTTGATTAAAAACAAAGTTGCACATCAATTGTTTTAATCGATGGATATATTGTTCTGCAATGTCAAGTTCATTAAAAATAGTTTAATAATTTAGACGGATCATTGCATTCTTAAACCCTTAGTGTGAGGACGTCTATGTTTCTGTATTATAGGTATACTTGTCTGAAAATAGTTTTCTTACCAATTTCCATATCGGACATAATCATCTGTAACTTCATTTTCCGAAGTTCCTCTGACTTAATAAGATGTGTTTTGTACTGTCTTGAGTTCATTATTCAGTTTTTAAATAAATATTCACTGAAATTTATCTTTGTTTTGTATTCATTTATTAATGCATATTTTTTTACTTCTTCTTTATTATCATTTGTTTTAAATAGCAAAAGGGCAGACGAATAGATAAATAGTGTTCTGCATGTAGATATCGTAGTTCTTGTAGTAACGAGCCCCATTAAGATGCTTAGTTGCAATGAAATTTCCGCATTTGAAACATTCCTTGCCGTATCGTTTTGCGTAGAATTTAGCACATCCGTTACATGTGAACATTCTTGACCTGAAGAATGTTCTTCGCATGCCAAGTGAATTGGCATCAGTACTTCGCTATCCGTAAGTGAAACTGTGGGAGGCCAATATTTTATGTGTATGTAAATTGTCATCGTGGCGGCTTGGTTTTCCGAATTTACATTTAATGTGATTGCGTAGTATAACTAAAAGTTAGTCACATTTCTCTTGTTAAGCATTTTATCAAATGCTTGCGTTTGATTTCCCAGTGTATACAACATGGTAGAAATCACTCTTTATAATTTCTGTATTAAAAATAAAATGTTCTTACTAGCATTATTATTAATTCTTTTTTAAAATGATTGAACAAAACTAATATAAAATTGATTAAAATTACCGATCTATAGATATTTTAATTAATAACAGGCGATGTATATATATATATATATATATATATATATATATATATATATATATATATATATATATATATATATATATATATATATATATATATATATATATATATATATATATATATATATATATATATATATATGTATATATATATACATGGGCGCCCGCAAGGGAGGGCAAGAGGGGGCACTTGCCCCACCTCCCCTGTATTTTCTAAATATAGAAAAAAATTTTCTTGTTTGTAACGTTCTTCATGCCATAAAGTTTGTTACTAAATTTTTCTGTAAAAAATATCTTTTAGTGATACTTCGTTACAGTTTCGGAAAAAAGCCAATGTCTGTTTAATTCCTTACATTTAATAAAGATCAATAAAAAAAATGTGAATATTTTATACACAAAAACGGTGCTGACAAGTTTAAATTGTCTTCTTTTTTCCTCGGACATATAATTTTTTTCTTCTCTTTATTTTATATCTTACATATCTTGATTTTTACATAATAGATAACAGGAAAAAAAGCAATAACAAAAAATGTTTTGCCCCCCCCCCCTCCTTTGAAAATTTTCTGCGGGCGCCTATGTATATATATATATATATATATATATATATATATATATATATATATATATATATATATATATATATATATATATATATATATATATATATATATAAATTTATGTATTACGTTATATCAATCATAAATAAACAATAAAAACGCATATGTAAATAAAAAAATTAAAAACATAAAAAATATTTTTGATTTGTAGATTTTTTATCAACTAAAGTTCTAATATTTGTACGTTATAATGTATTTATACAACCGTGTGAGTGTAAGGACATCCTTCTAGAAGCTTTCCATCGTAAAATATAAAGATAAAATATTTTCCTTTAAGCTTCGGAAAAAATTTTATTTCGCGTGATCGGTTCCCAGTTTTTTCTATAATTGCTGTTTGTTCTTGAGAGTTTTCGTGACGAATAGTACAAGTAATTTCACCATAAGGTACGAGATCAAAGCGATTTCGTAAATCAATGCTTATATCAAAAGATGATCGACTTTCTCTATGAGCTGCTGCCATTATTAAATTATAACGACAATTTTAGTATATCACGAGTTAAAAAAATATCTTTCAATAGAGATTATCTTTACATAATTAGACACTTAATTAAGGGTTTCTATACAAAATTCAAAAGCAAAAAAAAAAAAAAAAGTTAACATAATAGCCGCAATTTGTTGCATTATTATTACTTTAAATAAGTTTGACGCACTTAATTGTAACTTACAACTAAATGCGTAACAACTTACAACTAAACTTGCGTAAATAACTTACAACTAAACTTACAACTTGTAAGTAAACTTTGCGATACCCTGTGATAAGATTGTTAGGTCTCTGAACACCTTAGTTACTATAAAAATAATTTTTTTAATTTAATTTTTTTTTATTTTGTTATTTAAAAAAAAGCTAAAAAATAAACAAAACAAGTAGTTACTTGAAGTAGTAAAATGAAAAATTTAATATAAATAAAATATTTAGCACAAGTAATAAAAATAATAAAAGTAATGTTAATAAACTTTGTTTAAAAATGTAGATATGATTGTTTTGATTTAAACTTACGCGTAAAAACAACAATAATTTACTTCAAAACACTAACGCTGTGAGTAGGATTTGAACCTACGCGGGAAAATCCCATTTGATTTCTAGTCAAACGCCTTAACCACTCGGCCATCACAGCTGATATATAGCTAAGATATATTTAAACTTTATATTAAAGGTATACCGGATATTTTTGCCGAATATGCCGGATATTGAACTTTTCTAAAGTTCTATAAGTGTTTAGGGGTTGTCCATTAATTACATCAATAAAATAGGGGGGAAGGGGGTCTGAACTTTTTTGACAATTGTTCACAAGAAGGAGGGGGAAGGTTAATTAAAGTTGATGTCAACAATTTTTTATTCGAGTTTCATTACTTAAATAACGGAAAATTTGGCTGAGTTTGTATCGAGCTTCTTTGTATTGGTAAGAGGGGGGGAGGGAGGGAATCAAAAATTGACGTAATTTTATAGGGGGGGGGGGGGGGTCTCTGGAAATTTGACAAATTGTTGACAAAGGGGAGGAGGGGAGATAAAAATTTCAAAAAAATTGTTGACGTAATTAAAGAACAGCCCTTTATAAAGAAAAAACAAGATTTAAAAAAATAAAATCATGAAAAAATGGTATAACACAGGTATATGCGTTAATAATGTATAAGGAAAAATTGTTTTTCCAGTCAAATTTTTGTTTTTTCTATTTTCTATACTTTATACTATTTTTATACTTTATTCTATACTATTTTTCTATTTTCTATACTTCGTCAGCACGTATCACATGTCATACAGTTTTTCTCTTGATTTTTTAAAGTAAAATCTTGAATACTATATTGTAGACTGGCAAGACTTGTTTTTTCTTCATAAACACTTATAGAACTTTAGAAAAGTTCAATACCTGACATATCCGGCAAAAATATCCGGTTCACCTCTATTATATATTAGTAAAATATTTAAAAAAACAGAACTGTTCAATAAATATTACTAAACAGAAGAGTTGTTAGTCCTTGACCTTGCCATAAGGTCAAAAATTAAGACCTTGGCCTTGGCCAAGGTCTTAATTTTTGACCTTATGGCAAAAATTAAAACCTTGGTCTTGGCTTTGAAATATTTGGCCTTGACCTTGATTGTTTTGGCCTTGTCCTTCATAAAAGAATACATAAAATTAAAGAATTAAATGCTTTCATTTTTTTTTACGTAACTACATAATTAATCATTCTTTATTTTACGTATCTACTTTATTAAAATTTAAGTCTTTCGTCTAAAAATGTTTGCGTAGGCGTTGAAACTCTTATTATTAGCCTTGACCTTGTAACATGTGGCCTTGGCTAGGCACTTCAACATTAAAAAAAAAAAATGTAAAATGTAAACAAAAAAATTCCATTAGCTAAACATTAACGGTTAAAAAATAACAAACTTATCGTCATATTATTATAAGTCAAAAACTTATGTACCTTTTAAACCACAAAATTTAAGATTTTTTTTTGTGTTACTTTTGAGGTTTTTAGCGATTTAACGTTTCAAAAGAAACGCATCGTTTCCGTTCTTCTGATAATACGAATACGCTAATTTAATATTAGTCGAGTTACGTCATTTTCTAGGCTTTTCTATTTTAAAGTAGTTTCTAGGCTTTTCTATACGCGGTTTTTTTTTTATTTACTAACAACGCGTATTACGAGTTGCTTACTGCTAGTTTAAATAAGTAACAATAAACAAGACCGTTATTATCCAAAACTAAAAGTGTAATGCCAATAAAAACTATAATAATTAGAGTTTTAGTAACTAGGAAACAACCCACCTTTGACATTATAAATCTGTGACAGTCCTTTTAAAAAAAAATTTGTTTAATGGTGAAGCAAAAAAGATTTTCCAAACCAATAAACTGATTTTAAAAACTAAATCCCGTCTTGAAAATTGACAAGTGCTAAAAAAAAATTTTTATGTTAACTTTTTGGTGGGAGGGATACATTTTGCGTGATCAATGCTTAACATTCAAAAATATGCACACTAAAGGGTAATATAATGCTATGATTGATTTTGTTATTAACTCAAAAAAACATTTTATTTCAAACAAAATATTTGGGTTATAAAATGAACTTAATTTTTGAATCAAAAATTAAAATCTCTAAAAATTAAAATCTCACAAAAATATTTTTGGTTCTGTTGTTAAGCTGTGTTTCTACTTTTTGCAATAAACAAATTAAAAGTAATTGTATTTTAAGTCATTGGTTGAACAATAGAACAATACACCTCAAACTATTTTGTAAGCATAAAACCTCCGATTTTTTTTCTTCAGCCGCGTTTTATTGATTATCGATATTACGCGCTCAGAAGTTAAAGTGCTTAGTCGCTTAAAGCGTCAAAAGTCATTCAAAAAAAATAACGAGTTTTGAGGTTTAAAGGTTGCATGAGTTTCCAGCTAATAATAATAAAACGATAAGTTTGGTATTTTTTAAACGTTAATATTAAGCTCTAAATTATGGTATTTGTTTTGTTTTCTTTTTACATTAACAAAAAAAAATCGCGTTTTTCACAAAAGTGTCCTTAACTACATCGAGTAGTTAAATCGCTAAAAACGTCGACTCAAGTCATTCAAAAAAAATAATGAGTTTTGAGGTTTAAAGGTGTTGTATGAGTTTATAATTTTTTTTTTTCAAGATCAGTTTTCTTTATTATGTTATTTAGTAAAAAATTGCCAAAGTTTTTAATTCTTCCAGTTGGTCGCCTGTAACAACAGCTTATTAGTATCGCTTATTGATAAGTTCTATTGTTAAAATCTCTTTGTTTTCATCAGAAACACGCATTTCGCTTCGAACTTTATGCAGAAGGTCATTTTTAACAAAAAATAAAACTCCCTACAAATAAGCGAGGAGAACGAAGTTTGAAAATTAATTTCAAACTTCGTTCTCCTCGCTTATTTGTACTTCGTTCTAAAAACCTGGGAGATGGAGATTTGAGTTATTTTTAAAATCCTCGCTTATTTGTACTTCGTTCTAAAAACCTGGGAGATGGAGATTTGAGTTATTTTTAAAATCTGCATGTAAACACCAGGTTTCAGTTAAACAAATTAAATTAAAAGAATTTTCCGCTTCGCTGATAAAATTTAAAAAGTTTTCAAAATTCTTTTATAAGCTACAAATATTAATGTGGACTGCATTAAGATAACCACTTTTATTTTCGCTTTTTAAAATTTTGCTCACGTTACTAGGATAAAATTAAGAGGTTTCAAATTCAGGAAAATTAATTTTAATAAAATAATTAATATCCGGATCGGATTCGTCGTCTAAGTGTAATGCATGGGTTTCAAATAAATTAATTATTTTTTCAAAATCATTATTACTTGTTTCCATTTTCGCTATAATTTAGATTTTGCAGTAAATAATAATGTGCGACATGTAATTAATTATAATAATAAAGCGATAAGTTTGGTATTCTTTAAACGTTAATATTAAGCTCAAAATCATGGTATTTATTTTGTTTTCTTTTTACATTAACAATAAAAATGTTCAAATGAAGTACCTAGTTTTATAGATCAGAACCATAAGATCGTGATCCAAACATATTTTAGAAAGTGAAAGTGAAAGTATTTAAAAAAATAATTTAATCACAATAGAACTCTTTTCTAAAAAATGCTTTATAATATAAAAAGTAAATTCTTTAAGGTGAGTTTCCACTCATCCGTTTTTCTACGGGAAAGGGAAAAATAACCACGTGAGCATGCATAATAAAAGCTTTTATTTGTCCGTAAGGAAACTGCGCATGCTCACGTGATTATTTTTCCGTTCCATTTCCCTTTCCCGTAGAAAAACGGATGAGTGGAAAATCACCTTTACGGTTAACTTTACCGCGTGTTTGGTATACTGAATTTACCGCATGTTTGGTATACTGAATTTAAGTATGCTTTTATATTACTACTATAACATAATAAATTGTTACACAAAAATATAAAAATATTATTGTAATATGTTTTTATTACTATAATTTGTAATAATATAACATTATTAGTAATAGATGTTATTAAGTTAATAAGATGTAAATTTATTATGATGCATTTATATTTGTGTTATTATCTATAATTATTGGTAACTTTATTATATACAATTTATATGCATATATTGTATATATTATAATAAGATTCTATATCAATCTGACAGTATATATGAATCATAACATTATTACGCCATTTTTAATATTTAGTGATTTTAGCGTTACGCCAAAGTTAAGGCAGCTCACCGCTAATTTAACTTTTCTTGCTTAAATTGAGCTGAGCAAATTTTTAAAAAGTTAGATAAGTACCATTTCAGCTTGGTTAATAATACCAATTTTTTATCGCTAAACTTATAAAACTTGTGTAAGTTTTATTAAATGCAACCGCGCAAGTTTTGTAAAAACGAATTTCACAGTTTTGAACTTAAGTCAAACTTATGCAAAGGCTCCACCATAAACAGATCATGAGTCTGGATTTATAAATATTGGAATTTATCTTTGATGTTGAAGAGAAAAAAAAAATTATATAAGTACCCCCTAATCTATCTTTTTTGACTGCAATGTCAAAATATAGTTAAAATGTTCTAATTGTTTTTTGTTTTTTTATATAGAATACTGGTTAAAAAATTGACTAATAATGTTTGATTTTTAATTTTAACAAAATTATCTGTTAAACTTATTTGGAAAGAAATTTAGTAAATGTGTCAACATCATTTGAATCTCAACCAGCCTCTAATTAAATAAGTCCTTCTTTATATCATTCAGCTGCTTATGTCAGTCAACAACAACCACAACAGCAAATTTTTAATGTTTGAATTGTTGGGAATTGTTGTTCTTTTACAATAATCTTGTTTATTAATGTCAACAAGGTTACTCGCAGTATCCGTGAATGTTTGGTCATTTTACTGTCCTCTTCTATTGGGCTAGTTTTATACAGTGATGAATTGCCTGTTATTAACCCACCTCAATCCGAAGAAGCAGCTGCATATCATTCTGATATCGAATCACCGTATGAACTCCGTGATGAACGTGTTTTCAGGGAACCGAACGATTCACCTAATTTCCCTAATCAACAAGAACTTGATGATTTAGTACGAGATTTAGGTCTTGCTAAATTAAATGAAAAACTTCTGACATCACGTTTGAAAGAATGGAATTTATTTTATCTAAACTTCATAACCTCGAAATACCGAAAAAGACATGAAACATTTGCATCCTTTTATGTAGTATTAGTATCACTGTGCCACTGTCATTACGTTTATAATCTTTTTGATGACATTGGCATTGTTCACAATCTTAAAGGGTGAAGGTTATTCATTTAAGTCTAAAGGCAGTTTTGCTCCATAACGGAAACCGATTTTCTTTTATTCCAATAGCTCATTCTCTTCATCTAAAGAAAGACTACAAGAACGTACTCATGTTCATGTCATCTAAAGGAAGACTACACAAAGTAATCATGTTTTCTTTGTTTATGGGATAGCAGGGATGTGGAACAGCACTTCACGAGATGTTAGTGGCCAGTGAGAGAACATTTACAGCCTGGTTCGCACAATGTTATTAATCGAATCCAGATACCCGTTGAGAAGATCTTACTACCACTCCTTAACATTAAACTAGGTCTTGTCAAACAATTTGTCAAAGCATTAAACCCAGCTAGTGCAGCGTTCCAACATATTTAGCAAAGGTGTCAGATGCAAAAATTTCAGCAGGTATATTCGTTGGTCCGCTTTATTTATTAATTATATATAATAATAATAATAAAAATATAATTAAAGTTATGTTAGCATGTAAAGAGCTAGAGAACAAAATGTCTGCTGTTGAAAAAGAATTATTGATTGCGTTTAGACATGTTGTTCATAGTTTTTCAGGCAACAATAAGAGTAATAGCTGCAAAGAGCGGTGGAAAACTTAACTGTACGATACGCAGGTATGAAATGCAGAATGTAAACAAAGCTTCATTACCTGTATTCACACTTAGAATTTTTCAGACCAAATTTGGGTGATGTGAGTGAAGAGCACGGAGAACTTTTTCATTAGGATATCCATGAAATGGAGAAAAGATATCAGAGCAGATGGGATGCAGCTATGCTAACTAATTAGTTAAAGATGCTGTGATTTTTTGCCAAGTTTGGAATCTTTGAACAGTGTTTTAAGCTAAAATAAAATTAACACTGTATGCAACTATGGCAACTGTACAAATAAAAATTATGGCAACTGTACAAAATAAGAAATATTAAATAGTTTAAATTGTTGATATTTATAAACATGTGTTTGTAAATATCAAATAATTTAAAATACAACTCAGAATCAAAGTTCTGTAAAGTGCTAGAGCTTCCAGAAACTCCTCTAACTGGTACAGTCCTAGTCCTTCTCTAACTGGTACAATCCTAGTCCTAGTCCTTCTCTATCTGGTATAGTCCTAGTCCTTCTCTAACTGGTACAATCCTAGTCCTAATCCTTCTCTATCTGGTATAGTCCTAGTCTTATTTCTTTTCTAACTGGTACAGTTCTAGTCCTTCTTTATCTGGAACAGTCCTCATATTGTTTTATTCTATTTTTATTGCATCAGAATATAACTTATTTTAAATTTGCTGTTTATTATATTTATTTTAAATTTGCTGTTTATTATATTTATTTTAAATTTGCTGTTTATTATATTTATTTTAAATTTGCTGTTTATTATATTTATTTTAAATTTGCTGTTTATTATATTTATTTTAAATTTGCTGTTTATTATATTTATTTTAAATTTGCTGTTTATTATATTTATTTTAAATTTGCTGTTTATTATATTTATTTTAAATTTGCTGTTTATTATATTTATTTTAAATTTGCTGTTTATTATATTTATTTTAAATTTGCTGTTTATTATATTTATTTATTTTGAGTTTATTTGGGTTTATAACTCTATTTTGGGTTATTGCTATATATTTTTTAAAGATTCCTAGTTTGCAATTATTTGCATTTATCCAGGCAACTGTAATTTTTTAAAAATTGTGATATAATTCGATATCTTTTGCATAATAAATGTTTTTTTTTTTTAATTTACAATTATTTCGCTGTTAAAATATACATACATATCCATAGTAAAATTGTACATCTTGTCACCAGGCACCGTTACTATTTCAAGTATTGTGTGTTCAGTTGAAGGATTTTTTCGAAATTCATTTTGGTAAAATACATTGTTTTTAGTAAAATGATCATAGATTCTATTATAAATTACACGTTCGAAAAGTTTTGAAAATACATTAAGTATTGATATAGGTCTATAGTTAGTAATGTCTGAATGATCATTATTTTTGTATATAAAAATTACTTTTGCTAATTTAAGTACGTCAGGAAAAATCCCAGTAGATATTGAGAGCTTTAAGATATGGGTCAGTGGTTTGCTCAGGCTGTTTTTATTTGAAATAATTAATCACTAGATATTTCTTCAAACCCAGGGGTCTTTTTTTTTTTTTAAAGAAAATGTTAACGCCTTTTTAATTTCGTATAGGTTTCAAACGTTTTTTCTTTCTTTCATCATTGTAAGTATTCATTTATTTTATTTCGTTATTGCAAAAAGTTTATTTATGCATTAAAAAACAAACAACGGATTCAAGGTTCTGATGACAAGATCTTCGTGATCTTCTTTCAGTTACTTTGTTTTTATAGTTTATCATTATAAGTTTTTGAAAGGCACTTGTAATAAGAATTTTTTTTTATTATAATCACTATATAATTGTACAATGACAAACTAATGTAAAGAAAAAAAAAAAAAAAGAGTTCCACAGACAGATAATCATATTTAATTTTCATGCAAAAGTATTATCTTGATATATATATATATATATATATATATATATATATATATATATATATATATATATATATATATATATATATATATATATATATATTTGGTTGGCTATTAAAACAATTTTTTTAAAAATGTCTGCTTTCACCCTCTGTGTTTTGTATAGTAAAATAATACTAGAACTAAAAAATTAATTTTTTTTTATGAGATAGCTCATGACCCTTAAACACCAGATGGATCCCTATAATTATCAAAAAAAAAATGGTTCTTCAAAAGTTTATCATGTTGGGTCTAAAAAGAAGCGAAATTATATAAAATTTATAATATATAAAAATAGTCATATAAAGATCATTTAGGAAAAAAATTTTAATAACATTTTTTTGTAAAAATGCATATTATTAACTTTTAGATTAAAAATGTCATTTTCTAGGCAGTGAAATCTAAAATAATAATTTGGCACAGCCACACATAACACGACACAAAACACAGCACAAGTCTCTTAATAATTTAGCACTATTAACAAACTTTCCAAATTGGCCAACATTTGGAAAAATACGGCCACTTCAAATGTTTATTATATATTTATACCTATAAGTAAAAATGGAATCTTAAAAATAATAGATTTCTACTTTCATGTTAACTTCTTTTGCTCACATTTAACCTATTGGGCATGAACAAACTTATATTTAGTATATTTGCTATGGTAATGGTAATAGTTTTGCGTTTGCTTGATTGTTTGCTGTAATAAGCTAGTTCTTTCGGTACATATTTTTCTGATTTTTGAATCATTTATCATAATTACAAAAACAATAAACTTTTATAAAACATTACGCGAACATTTGAACATGTGCCACTTAAACCTCCAAAATAGGTTGTTAATCATTTTTTGATTCTTTGATTTTAAAATTTTTTCGAACTTTTGAATTTAAAAACGAACGGTTAAATAAAATTTAAAAACACATCTTATATAACTATTTAGCATTGACATCACATTCACGAAGACTACGTTGATAATGAAGATCAAATTATTTACATAGATTAGAAAACAGTTATATAAATTAACGAAAAAACATTCTAAGCTTATTTTCAGAAAAGCTGTTAAACAATAAAAAATACACAGTAACTCAATTGATAACTCAATCAACCATTAAGCAATACGTTGAAATTCAATCAGTAGTTAAGCTTCACATTGTCAATATTCAAAATTAAAGGTGACAATTTTTCTAAATATTATAGAATGTTATGTGTAACTACAAAATGCCACTATACCAATTGTTAAAGCTATTGAAGTGGCAACCGCAAAGTATCCTGTCTTATATAAAGTCTTCATCTCAAAGCCACGTCCAGTATCCCATATCTATGACAAATACAATAAACATATTAGAGGGAAAACTATATATATACACAAACACACATATTAGGATGGTATCTATAGTAAAGATATCTACAGTTCTCTCCATTATGTGTTCTATATAATTAAAAAAAAAAACCACTGAATTAAAAATTTTTTTGAATAAAAAATATTTTTAGTGGTACCTTAAGACCCTTGAAAATTTAATGAGTTCTTAATATTAATTTTTTTTTTCAAAAGTACATCTTGTTGGATCTCGAAAGAAGCGAAATTATAAAAAAACTTCAAAAAGAATAATTATTATATAAAAATACATTAGTAAAAAATTATAATCCTAAAGCTTTGTAAAAATGCACATTTTTTATTTAAAGTTAAAAAATGCCTTTTTCTAGGCAGTAAAATCTAAAACAATATTTTTTTTTTATAAAATGATGATTATTTTAAAATTTTTTTGTTAATATTAGGAACCCATTAAATGTTCAATATATATATCTATATCTATATCTATATATATATCTATATATCTATATATCTATATATATATATATATATATATATATATATATATATATATATATATATATATATATATATATATATATATATATATATATATATATATATATATATATATATATATATATATATATATATATATATATAGATAGATATATATATAGATATATATATAGATATATATATATATATATATATATATATATATATATATATATATATATATATATATATATATATATATATATATATATATATATATATATATATAGATATATATATGTATGTATGTAAATAAAATCTCACCAAATGTCGAACTCCATTTACGGTATGATAGCATAAAGGAAATGCTATCAGAAACTTCGCTGGTGCTAATACCCAAATCGGAAGATTCAAAGCTCTTATCATGTCAATATAACTTTCTGCACCCCCCGGAAGTAGTAAAGCGGCAGAGCCAACAGTAAACACAACTAAATTAAAAAAAACAATAAACAAACAAAAAAGGCAATAATTTAAGCCAAGGACAAAGCCAAGACCAAGAGTTTTAAGATCAAGGTCAAGGACAAGAGTTTCAAGGCCAAAGCCTACACAAAAGTTTTCAAAGCTAAAGATTTAAATTTTAGTCTTACGTTAAGGCCAATTGTTAACAAAACTGCAGGTAGCAAAGTGACAATAAAAACACATGATGTAAAATTATACTTTTAGAAAATCTGGCCAACATATTTATTTTCAATAATTATTTTAATTCTTTGTTTCGATTTGCATTCATATGTTGAATGCAAATCGAAACAGTATTTTCAAACGGAGGGAGTATTTGATAAAACAGTTTTATGTCAAACAACGCTGCAGGCAACCACTATTTAAGTTGAGAGCTACTAGGAAATGAAAATATTTAAAGCACTTAGCTAACTTGAGTAGCAATTTATTTTCAATTAAAATTCATTAAAGAAGCAACCATTCAAACCTATGTGTCAATTTATCTATTTGTCAGAAAGGTCCATGACCAATTTGTTTACTGTGTATTAATTTATAACAGGAAGTACAGCCAACTGGTTCATCAAGATTCATCTTTTTGTGCTATAGGATTAAGAGAGAGAGAGAGAGAGAGAAAGAGAGTATTATTTTAAATATCGATATATATGTATGTTTATTTTTTCCTACTTTGGCCAAATATATGACTATTAAAACTGGTAATTTTAAGTAAAACATCAGAATTTAAATAAGAATCTTTGAAGATTTGAATAAAATTAAAAATTTTTATATTTTTTTGGTCACTAAAGTCACCATTTAAACTATTATAAAAAAACTGATTTAAACACAAGTACCATAAACAATAAGCTTTGCAGTTGCTTTATTTCTGTTAACAAACTTTAAACAGTAACAAAGGGCTTTTTTTTAAATAAGACCCACTTTTCTAGCTGAAGTGAAAGTTTTATTTCATTTTATTTTTCTAAAACACCTGATATACAATTATTGCAAAAAACTTATGAGACCTTGACAATGCACACTAAAACAAATGACAAATGAAAAATGACTAAAAGACAAATGACACCATTCATGCACATATGTGTATGTGCATAAATTCGCTTCCAACAAGGTTGCAAGCAACCACTAATTAGTGTTGGAAGTTACTGGAAGAGAAAAGATGAAGATTGTAGAGCAAGATAACGATTGACAGATGACTTAAAAGATTGCAAATTATTTGAGTCAGGAAAGCAAGATGAAGGAAAGAACTGATTTTCGAGGAAAAAAACTAGACGAATAAGAGTTTTTGGAGTACTTAGGAACAGTAACAGAAAAAGGATGAGGGTTAATTAAATGAAGAGTAACACAAGAATGAATTTAGTAGATGGCACAAGAGACGCTAGCTCTTTAGAGCAGTGCCCATTATAGTATTTGTAGAAAAGAGAAAGAGAAGCAACATTACGACGATGTGACAAAGGTTGAAGGTTGGAATAATATTAATAAGGTTGAAGGTTGGAATAATAATACAGCATAATATACTAAAAAACCAAATCTAAGTTTTTTTGAGTTTTAAGTAAAACTCAAAAAAAGATTTATCTTGCCAGATTCAAGTTGAATTGTGTTTCTATGTTGTTCAAGAGATTAATAGAATTTATACCGGTTGTACAGATTTTATATTAATTGTGATTATAGATTTTATATCAATCGTAAATTATAGATTTTTTATCAGTTGTAAATTATAGATTTTTTTTATCAGTTGTATATTATAAAACTTGTATCAGTTGTACGTTATAAAATTTATATCAGTTGTATATTATAAAATTTATATAAATAGTGCGTTATAAAAATTATCAGTTGTATCTATCAGTTGTAAATTCTAGATTTTTAATCAATTGTAGGTATTAGAATTAATTCAGCTTTAGATTATAAAATTTATATTAGCTTTAGAATATAAAACTTATATCAGTTGTAGATTATAGAAAAAGAACTAATGCACTATGGTTTCTGAGACCCGATTATTTGGCATAAATTAATAACTTCAATTTAAACACAAAATAATAATTTTTATTTCTTAAGATAGGTTATATGTTCTAAATGTGTTATAACTAAATTTTATATGATTAAAATATATATGTGTATAAATATATTTAATATGATTAGTATATTTAATATATTTATATATATTCAATCTGTATATTTAATATACATTTATACTTTATATGTAAATAAACATCATTAAATGAATAAATGTTCAAAAAATCTGTTAAAATTCAACTATATTCTAATTCAATGAAATCTAAACAGTTAATCAAAATTAAGTCCTCATCAGAAGTTTCATCTTTGCGGTCGTCATCGCCATCACTACCTTCTTCGCTTTTGCTATGTTGATTTTTCGTGGTATTGGATGGCATTTCTGTTAGTAAACTTATTATTTTAGAAGAAAGAAGAAACTTTATGATGGTTCTGAACTCTTCTGTTTTAATTAATATTAGAAATGAAAGGATCTGAGGTATCTAAAGCTCTATGAAAAATATCTTCTAGATTTTTTTCTCTGCTGGTTTTGCGAGCATAAAATTGTCATATTTATATGTTTTATGTCTTGCTTCAGATCCTTCTTCACCAAAATAACTAATTGGCAGTACTGTATTTTTTCGAACTTGTCTGCCATGAACTAAAACTTTGTGTAGAATTGCAAGTATCAGATACCAAGGATATTTAAATATATAATGTTTTGCCGTCTTAAAACAATATTTTTCAAATTTGTCTAAATTAATTTGATACTGGCAAGAGATGAAAATAATAATAAATTCAAAAAATCGTATCCAAGCATGTAGTGGACTAATGCCATACTGTAAAGTATTAGGTTTAGGCCTAAATAATTCTGTGGTTTTTAAATCCTACACGTTAAGGAAATCATTGGGAGTAACTCCACATATCAGACAAGCTTGGTTTGACTTTGTTCCAGTTAAGTTAAAATTTTGCCATAAATTAACGTCATAAATAATGTAAAGCTGATTTGAATTTTTTAGTTATCAGACAAAAAAATCGTTATTGGCTTTAACTTATATATTTGTCCATCAGTATCCTTTTTTTCTTTTAAAATGTGTTCTGTGGATTCTTTTATGTATTCAATTTTATATGGTCTTTAAAACCGCACAGATTGAGGAGTGCGATTGTTCCATAAGATTTTATTATCTTCTAAACTTAAACGGAGTGGTACAAAAGTTGTCACAAATAAATTTGAATCAGAATGACAGCCAGCAGTATCAAACTTTTGTTTATAGGCTGAATGACCAGAACTGCCGTCAAATCCATAACTAAATATTATCTCGGCAGTAATTTTGTTAATATTAAGGGATTCCATGTGCTGAAAAATCACTTCTTGTAATTGTACAATATGTCTCACTGTATGTTCTAATAAATTCAGTAATGGTACTTGTGCAATGATATTGGAAATTTATATACCATTTGGTCTACATGCCAATTTAAATTTCCAAATCTCTTTGTAATCAGGATATAAATTAAAATTTTTGGTAACAGCTCCTTGTCTAATGTTTTTATACTGTTGTTTACTTAAATTGGAATCCAAAATTAATTCTAATGCTTCCTCTGCTGTATAACGTACTGTTTCTTTTTTTGTTGAAAATGTAGTTTTTTTAATTTTAGTTAGCCGAGATGGACTTTTGTTCAATTCTTTTAGAACCAATGCTAAATCGCATTTCTTTTGCTGATGTGAAGCCATACCTGCTGCTTACAATATAAGAGAGTTTCGTGCAAATTATCTTGACATAAATTTGTCGCTTCCAATCTCTTGGCCCGATTCGATTTTTCAGTATATGATAAACTTGGTCGTCCAAAAGATCTTGATGGAATTGACTGATAAGAAGATGTTAATGGAATTGTATCATCAGAAAATGTAATTTCTCTCTTCAACCAATCTGAATTTTTAGTTTTAAATCACCCCATTGTTCTTTGACTATCTGATCATTTTCTTTCAAAAGAGTTGCACAAACGATATATTTTCTTTTGAATATTATTGCTAATAACTACTGTTATATCATTTTCAACTATTTGAATGACGTGCTCAAAAACATTTGAGTTTTTATCATTTTTATCTTTCTTTTCCAGACATACATTAAATAAATCCTCGTATTTGAAGCGGTACATCACTGCAATAAAATATTTTTGCAAATAGATATATTTTAAATTAGGACAACTAGGGGCAAGTTTTGAAAACTGGAATGTATTTCTGAAAACTAACAAAATTTAATCACGTAAAAATATTTTTGGAGAAATACGGAAAATAAAAGAAGAAATACTTCTATACACTAATTGCTTTTACATAATTAATAAAATAATGCAACATTTTAATTTACTTAAATATCTTTAAAAAGAATATATCTGAACAAAAATAATTCACTTTACAGAAATCAAAAATATATTAATTATTTCAAAAGTTATGTATTATTAAGTGAACAGCTCACTTTACACTAAGCTAAGGTAAAAAATAAAAAACTTACTTCCAGACATTGCCAAGCCAGTAAAGCGATGAGTGCCAGACAAAAGACCAGGTAATTCAAATCTGAAATTTTATTAAAAATTACACAGGTCAACAAAAAAAATATTGTCGAAAAAAAAGTTATTCAAAAGTATGTCAACCTGGGTCTCAAAAGAAGCGTATTTTTATATAGATTTTAGAAAACAAATATTTTTCCTTAAAACTTATTGACAAAATATTTTTGTAAAAAAATGCTAAAAACTCTTAAAAAATTTTAACAAAATGTTTCTTAGCAATACTACAAAAAGTACTTATTTTGATTACAAACATTTTTAAAATCTCTATGAAAATCTCTATGGAAATTTCTATGAAAATCTCTATGAAAATACGCTTCTTTTAAGACCCAGGTTGACATACTTTTAAATAACTTTTTTTTCAACAATATTAGGGATTTTACCCCAAATACTAAAGATTTAAAACCAAATATCTTTAAAACTTGACGTGATGGTGAAAAATGAATTGCATATTTGAAATGAAAATGAAAAATGCTATAAAAAAACTAATTGTTTGCTCGGCAACAGAAAATTTTTTTTTTTTGGTCGACCTGTGTTATAAATGTCATATAAACTAATATATTTTTACATTTTATTTTCATTTAAAATTTACATTAAAACTTAAAAAAAACTGGAAAAAAAAGGGAAAGATCTTAAAATAATTAAAGTAAAGAAAAGAAATTTTTAAGAAATGTAATTAAGAAGTAATAATATTTAATTAAGAAGTAATAATATTTAATTGAGAATAATAAATATTTAATTGAGAAGTAATAATATTTAATCGAGAAGTAATAAATATTTAATTAAGAAGTAATTTTATTTAATTGAGAAGTATTAAATATTTAATTGAGAAGTAAAAAATATTTAATTGAGAAGTAGTAATATTTAATTAAGAATTCTTATTTGTTATTAAGAATTTGTAATGGGATTGAGAATTCTTCATGGAAATGACTTTTAACAAGTTAATAATATTAAACTTTGCTTTTTGTATGCACCAAAAATGAAATTAAAAATTCATTGTGTTAAATACCAGTATACTATGATCCAGTATATATATAACCCTAAAGACTGTCAATAAATTTGAATTAATTATTTTTGCTTTTTGATGGTTATTTTCTACAGTATTTGATCTAAACACAAACTTTTAGCGAATGTATTCTGTCTTTCAAACACCAACTAAAAAAATTGTAGTTCTAATGTAGACTAATGTTTTTTAGGAATTATTAACTTATATTTATTATAAACTTATTAATTATAAACTTTGTTTATAATTTTTTGTTAGATAAATATGATACATGCTATGTAATTCCTAAAAACCTCAAAAATGTTGTGTACTATACTGTAATAGTGTTTATGTGCTATCAGCTACAAAAATGTCTACTTATTTCCTAGTAATGAATATTAAGAAAAAAAAAAGGGTTAAAGGCTGGGAAATATCTGATAGTAAAAAAGTACACTGGTGTTATAGTAGTCACCATTCCTCTTTTAAAATAAGATGGGTTTTAAAGTTAAAAGATTGCTCCATATTTTTTTTATTTTTAGTACTTTCTTGATGTTGAACCTACTTATGTACTTAATGATTATATAATTAATCGAATTAAATTAATTGTTATAGAAGGATTTTTTTGTAGCTTAAATTAAATGTGGAAAGATTCTATGAAAGAAAGTAACCAAGTTTTGATGGTCGCCATGCCGTCATATGATGCTTACAAATATGTGATTTATTTTTTATTTAAAACCTGATTATCCACATTAAAATATTTTTAAAATTAAAAAAAAAATAAAAATTTAATTAACGTATTAAATTCTTTTGTTGCTTTTTAAATAAGAAAAAATCTGAAATATATATTTTTTTTATTTAAAGAAAAATCAATTATTTTGAACTAAATAAGTAAAAAGGTGTTAACTTCATTGGCCTATGGAGGCCTTGAAAGCCCTGGGGAAAATGTTAATTGTATATTATTACTTTATCTTAAAAAGCTTAAATTTTTTTAATGAAGAAAATGTTTTATAAAACAATTTTTTTAACTAAAACTTCAATAAAGTGTTATTTTATAATTAGTTTAGGACATAACAATGCGATGACAAATATTGATAAAGTTTTTAAAGTTTTCAAATTGTGCAGCACAACCATTAGCCATCAGAAAAGTAATTTATACACATCAGGTAGATTTTCTTTCATACATTTAGTTATACTTTCTTTAATCTTGTAAACAAACCATGCGTCATGATCAACATCTTCTCAAAGGTTACAAAAAAAATTTTTCTTTTAAAAATGTTTTCTCTTGAAAATAAATTGACTGACTTTTGCTTCAATGATAACTTTGAACTTCATCCTGGACAACAAATTAATTATTTTCAGCAAAATCTCCTAAAATTAGTCATTATTTTGGTTAACTTTCTTTACAGTTTTTCAAGTATCTGCTTTATCTTTTTGCTATAAATGAATGTGTGGTCAATACTGTCACATAAGAAATTATTAAATTAATCTAGTAGCAATGATTGTAAACAGTAATGTCGTACAGTCAGCACTCTGCTTGAATAATATATCTTCTTCTAGTCATGGTCTATAAACTCAAGCACTAAACAACTTTTTAAGACTGAAGGGCATAGTCTTGAAAATAGACATTAATACTATTTTCAAGTGAACTAACAATTTAAGTCATAAAATTATTATAAATTTTATTGATGCATTAGTTGTAATGTACCACTAAAGTTTCAGAGCACAAAAATTTGACAAACTGACCCAAACATTAGGATAGTTGTTTTTAAATGCAATTCATTGAGATTAAGTAGTAATAAACTTTTGTGAACATATTTTTTTAAATACTAACAAAATCTTTTTTTCTTGGCATCTTCTTGTTAATGTTATTCATATGTTTAATCTTCTTATTAATGCTAATCACTAACTTGACTGTTTCTGGTAAAATAGGGTTTCTAATTCTTTTTCCTGGCATTACTAGAATCCCTTGCTTATTTTTAATGTCTGAAAGTACAAACAAAATACTCAGACACTTCAAAGTAACTTGATAACCTTTTATGTGTCCGTTATTCTGGTGTAAGCATTTACACTTTATGGCAATAAAAGTTAGGGGCCATTGCATAATTACGTCACGCTAAAAATCATCATTTTTGACCTACCCACCCACTCTGTAACGTTTGGTCACAAATCTCTAGACCCACCCATGCACCTCTCTTAGCCTGATGTCACTTTATTATAGTTCACAAAATGGGGGATGATTGTTGAAAAATGTTTATATTTCGCTGTATACAATAATTTTTATTATAGAATCATTTTATTTATCCCCTGGTAGTGGTCACACTGTAAGAAATCACCCAATTTTATTGTTGGGGTATAAAGAGAAACTTTTTTTTACATTAAAATGTCTAGATCAGTGGTTGCCAACCTTTTCTTACCACTTCCCCCAAATTATATATCATAAAATCTTCATGGACCCCTTTGCTTTTAATAATTATTATAAGATAAAAATTTTAATAATGTAATTTTTATTCATCAGGATAATATTTTGTTTGAATAGACTGTCTAGTGAGTCTGTTCAAAAATATGCCAGTCTATCAAAGTATTTAATCTTAGTTAATATATGATACAAAAGCAGGTCAATGGGAAATCTGGCACTGCTTACCAGCAATTAATATCAAAAAAAATTCGGTTTTGTTTTTGATAGAGCATGTCTAATATATGCATTGATATTGAGTCTATTTTTTTTTTAGTTTTAAGATATAGCATAGCTACATCTTTTTTTTTTTTTTGTAAAACCTTTGGTAAGTCTAGAGAAATCTTTACATTGTCTAAAAAAACAAATTTAAATAGGCTTTAAAATTAACTGAAAATTTAATCCTGAAAAATATTTTTCTTTTAATATATTAGTTCTGCAGTAACTATGAAAAATGTTAGAATACCTTTAATAGCAATTTTAAGTACTTTTTAAAAAAAATAAATAAATCTGCTCAAAAATTTTTTTTTTCAAATTTGCGCACTACATTATTTCTTCTTGCTGTGTACAAGAAAGGTCTCAAGATGAACAAAACCTTGTTTTTTAGAAAATAAAGTTTTGTGGCAATGAATGTTTTGTGGCAATGTCACATTTCTTCATATTCAATATATTTATTATTTATACTAACATTAGTTAAAAAAAATAACAAGAAAATTCTTACAAATGTTAAAATGATTATTAACTCAAACTTTTAAAAAACAAAAGTATTTATTCAAAAAAAAATTCTGAGGGGAGAGAGAGAAGTAGCACTTCCCATTGCCTTCTTTGAATGAACATGATTATGTAAGTTTTAAAGGTGTCCTATAACTCAACCTAATTTTGAAAATTCTCAAATCGTAAATTACAATGTTTTTGATTTTCAACCAACAATTTTTTATTTTTATATTTACACCTAATTAAAATATGTATTACTGATTTTCCAACATACTAAATCGTTGAACTAATGTATTTTTGACCTACTGAATTTTCAACTTACTGAATATTCAACTTTATAACTACGCCTTTCTGGTATGTATTTGGTATATTTTGTTAATAATTTTAATATGATCCAAATTTGATCAGCTTTGGCGCAGTGGTTGAAACACTCTCTTCAGAATCAGGAGGTACAAGGTTCAATAAATGCTTGGAAAACTTATTGTTAATTAAAAAAAAAAATTAGTAGTTTTAAAAAAAAAAACAATGCTAAAAACACAGACCAGATAATCAATTGAAAATTATTTTATCTTAAATTGGTTAAAAATGTAAATCTATAAACTATAACTTATAAAGTCGAAAAATAAATCGGTCGATAATGAAAACGTCATAAATTGGTTGAAAATAAAAAAGACTATCATTGGTTGAAAACAATTTAAGCCTCATTAAGTTATCTGAAAATTAGTTCCACTTTTTAGAAGATGTTCATTATGTAGAACAAATTTGTAGGTCTAACTTTTTGTAGGTCTAACTAATCTGACACGGTTTTAAACTAGTTATTATATAACAAAAGTTTTAATTTAAAAAATTTCTTTCAATTTTTTCCCCAGGGATTTTGAGTGACAGCCTTTTTAGCACCAAAAATCAATAATTTACAAGTCAATAATTTTGAATAAAATGGGATAAACAAGGCATTTATTGAGACTACCAAGTTCCTAGAGTAATATTTTTGAATTCCTTGAACAAAAATTTATTTAGGCTACAAATTTAAGGAAAATCATCAAACCATATTCTGACATTTTAACATATAATGTTTTTGACATTATATGTCAAAGTTGCTTTGTTGTCAGAGTCACAAAAACGTGGAATCAGCAATATTTTAACTGACAATATATCTCAACAACCCATTTATATTTTTAGTTCAAAATTTTGCAGCTATCACTTATTTATTATGGATTGCAAATAATGCTAAAATAAAACAATTGTGAGATGTATGGGTGACATGATCTCAATGATTTTATATTGGAATTTTTTGCTATATCTAGGTCACTCAACAGTCGTATTTTCAATAACTATAAATTACTAAGTATTGGAACTTTGGCAAGAATCATTTTTATAGTCAGATTACAGGATAGTATATTGTTTTTGGAAAATGATCTTATGAGTATTGAAAATACGCAACATGTATATTGCTGATTGATGAAGTTTACATCAAACCCACATTAACTTATCATGGAGCTGCATTGACATTCTACTGATCAACCAAGTGTCTTTGAAACTTGTTTTAAAATGTTTATGATTTTCTTCTGTTTTCAATTATTTATTCCCTGAGATTAGTTAATGAAAAATACTTTCCCCTGATGTTGTTGAAGAATATAATACTTTTGCAACTAGAGCTATGACCAAATCTTTGCTTTATATGTGACAAGTCTCTTTCAAATCTTTTCACACTAAATCAAGATATAAGTCAAGCAAAGCTTGTCGCAATTTGATTTAATTCTTAATTCAAAATTAATTAAAAAAGTTTAAGTCCCTCATGACTCAATAAGTTTTTTAGATTTTTTCTTTCGACTAAATAAAAACAAACGTTCAATGTTTAATATTATTCACTCTTAATGTAATTATAACCATATATACATTATATTCAATTAGTTTAAATTCATGCTTTTTTTTATAACATTTGCAAAAGATCAATTTTAAAAGACTTTCAGACATAGAAGCAAGATAATAAAAATATTTTAATTTGTTAAAGTGTTGAAGTCCCTGATTTTAAAGTTTTGTCCCTGATTTTAAGGAATTTAAGAAAAACCTTTTTCAGGTACTCTGACTTTTCTGAATTTACAAAACATTTGGTTTTCTATGAACCCTGATGAAGAAAAATAGAATGACTTAAAAAAACATTTGGTTTTCTATGAACCCTGATGAAGAAAAATAGAATGATTTAAAAAAACATTTGGTTTTCTATGAACCCTGATGAAGAAAAATAGAATGACTTAAAAAAACATTTGGTTTTCTATGAACCCTGATGAAGAAAAATAGAATGATTTAAAAAAACATTTGGTTTTCTATGAACCCTGATGAAGAAAAATAGAATGACTTAAAAAAACATTTGGTTTTCTATGAACCCTGATGAAGAAAAATAGAATGACTTAAAAAAACATTTGGTTTTCTATGAACCCTGATGAAGAAAAATAGAATGACTTAAAAAAACATTTGGTTTTCTATGAACCCTGATGAAGAAAAATAGAATGATTTAAAAAAACATTTGGTTTTCTATGAACCCTGATGAAGAAAAATAGAATGACTTAAAAAAACATTTGGTTTTCTATGAACCCTGATGAAGAAAAATAGAATGACTTAAAAAAACATTTGGTTTTCTATGAACCCTGATGAAGAAAAATAGAATGACTTAAAAAAACATTTAGTTTTCTATGAACCCTGATGAAGAAAAATAGAATGACTTAAAAAAACATTTGGTTTTCTATGAACCCTGATGAAGAAAAATAGAATGATTTAAAAAAACATTTGGTTTTCTATGAACCCTGATGAAGAAAAATAGAATGATTTAAAAAAACATTTGGTTTTCTATGAACCCTGATGAAGAAAAATAGAATGACTTAAAAAAACATTTGGTTTTCTATGAACCCTGATGAAGAAAAATAGAATGACTTAAAAAAACATTCGGTTTTCTATGAACCCTGATGAAGAAAAATAGAATGATTTAAAAAAACATTTGGTTTTCTATGAACCCTGATGAAGAAAAATAGAATGACTTAAAAAAACATTTGGTTTTCTATGAACCCTGATGAAGAAAAATAGAATGACTTAAAAAAACATTTGGTTTTCTATGAACCCTGATGAAGAAAAATAGAATGACTTAAAAAAACATTTGGTTTTCTATGAACCCTGATGAAGAAAAATAGAATGACTTAAAAAAACACTTGGTTTTCTATGAACCCTGATGAAGAAAAATAGAATGATTTAAAAAAACATTTGGTTTTCTATGAACCCTGATGAAGAAAAATAGAATGACTTAAAAAAACATTTGGTTTTCTATGAACCCTGATGAAGAAAAATAGAATGACTTAAAAAAACATTTGGTTTTCTATGAACCCTGATGAAGAAAAATAGAATGATTTAAAAAAACATTTGGTTTTCTATGAACCCTGATGAAGAAAAATAGAATGACTTAAAAAAACATTTGGTTTTCTATGAACCCTGATGAAGAAAAATAGAATGACTTAAAAAAACATTTGGTTTTCTATGAACCCTGATGAAGAAAAATAGAATGACTTAAAAAAACATTTGGTTTTCTATGAACCCTGATGAAGAAAAATAGAATGACTTAAAAAAACATTTGGTTTTCTATGAACCCTGATGAAGAAAAATAGAATGACTTAAAAAAACATTTGGTTTTCTATGAACCCTGATGAAGAAAAATAGAATGATTTAAAAAAACATTTGGTTTTCTATGAACCCTGATGAAGAAAAATAGAATGACTTGAAAAAACATTTGGTTTTCTATGAACCCTGATGAAGAAAAATAGAATGACTTAAAAAAACATTTGGTTTTCTATGAACCCTGATGAAGAAAAATAGAATGACTTAAAAAAACATTTGGTTTTCAATGAACCCTGATGAAGAAAAATAGAATGATTTAAAAAAACATTTGGTTTTCTATGAACCCTGATGAAGAAAAATAGAATGATTTAAAAAAACATTTGGTTTTCTATAAACCCTGATGAAGAAAAATAGAATGACTTAAAAAAACATTTGGTTTTCTATGAACCCTGATGAAGAAAAAAAGAATGATTTAAAAAAACATTTGGTTTTATATGAACCCTGATGAAGAAAAATAGAATGACTTAAAAAAACATTTGGTTTTCTATGAACCCTGATGAAGAAAAATAGAATGACTTAAAAAAACATTTGGTTTTCTATGAACCCTGATGAAGAAAAATAGAATGACTTAAAAAAACATTTGGTTTTCTATGAACCCTGATGAAGAAAAATAGAATGATTTAAAAAAACATTTGGTTTTCTATGAACCCTGATGAAGAAAAATAGAATGACTTAAAAAAACATTTGGTTTTCTATGAACCCTGATGAAGAAAAATAGAATGACTTAAAAAAACATTTGGTTTTCTATGAACCCTGATGAAGAAAAATAGAATGACTTAAAAAAAATTTGGTTTTCTATGAACCCTGATGAAGAAAAATAGAATGACTTAAAAAAACATTTGGTTTTCTATGAACCCTGATGAAGAAAAATAGAATGATTTAAAAAAACATTTGGTTTTATATGAACCCTGATGAAGAAAAATAGAATGACTTAAAAAAACATTTGGTTTTCTATGAACCCTGATGAAGAAAAATAGAATGACTTAAAAAAACATTTGGTTTTCTATGAACCCTGATGAAGAAAAATAGAATGACTTAAAAAAACATTTGGTTTTCTATGAACCCTGATGAAGAAAAATAGAATGACTTAAAAAAACATTTGGTTTTCTATGAACCCTGATGAAGAAAAATAGAATGACTTAAAAAAACATTTGGTTTTCTATGAACCCTGATGAAGAAAAATAGAATGATTTAAAAAAACATTTGGTTTTCTATGAACCCTGATGAAGAAAAATAGAATGATTTAAAAAAACATTTGGTTTTCTATGAACCCTGATGAAGAAAAATAGAATGATTTAAAAAAACATTTGGTTTTCTATGAACCCTGATGAAGAAAAATAGAATGATTTAAAAAAACATTTGGTTTTCTATGAACCCTGATGAAGAAAAATAGAATGACTTAAAAAAACATTTGGTTTTCTATGAACCCTGATGAAGAAAAATAGAATGATTTAAAAAAACATTTGGTTTTCTATGAACCCTGATGAAGAAAAATAGAATGACTTAAAAAAACATTTGGTTTTCTATGAACCCTGATGAAGAAAAATAGAATGACTTAAAAAAACATTTGGTTTTCTATGAACCCTGATGAAGAAAAATAGAATGATTTAAAAAAACATATGAACCCTGATGAAGAAAAATAGAATGACTTAAAAAAACATTTGGTTTTCTATGAACCCTGATGAAGAAAAATAGAATGATTTAAAAAAACATTTGGTTTTCTATGAACCCTGATGAAGAAAAATAGAATGACTTAAAAAAACATTTGGTTTTCTATGAACCCTGATGAAGAAAAATAGAATGATTTAAAAAAACATTTGGTTTTCTATGAACCCTGATGAAGAAAAATAGAATGATTTAAAAAAACATTTGGTTTTCTATGAACCCTGATGAAGAAAAATAGAATGATTTAAAAAAACATTTGGTTTTCTATGAACCCTGATGAAGAAAAATAGAATGATTTAAAAAAACATTTGGTTTTCTATGAACCCTGATGAAGAAAAATAGAATGACTTAAAAAAACATTTGGTTTTCTATGAACCCTGATGAAGAAAAATAGAATGATTTAAAAAAACATTTGGTTTTCTATGAACCCTGATGAAGAAAAATAGAATGATTTAAAAAAACATTTGGTTTTCTATGAACCCTGATGAAGAAAAATAGAATGATTTAAAAAAACATTTGGTTTTCTATGAACCCTGATGAAGAAAAATAGAATGATTTAAAAAAACATTTGGTTTTCTATGAACCCTGATGAAGAAAAATAGAATGACTTAAAAAAACATTTGGTTTTCTATGAACCCTGATGAGGAAAAATAGAATGACTTAAAAAAACATTTGGTTTTCTATGAACCCTGATGAAGAAAAATAGAATGATTTAAAAAAACATTTGGTTTTCTATGAACCCTGATGAAGAAAAATAGAATGATTTAAAAAAACATTTGGTTTTCTATGAACCCTGATGAAGAAAAATAGAATGATTTAAAAAAACATTTGGTTTTCTATGAACCCTGATGAAGAAAAATAGAATGACTTAAAAAAACATTTGGTTTTCTATGAACCCTGATGAAGAAAAATAGAATGATTTAAAAAAACATTTGGTTTTCTATGAACCCTGATGAAGAAAAATAGAATGACTTAAAAAAACATTTGGTTTTCTATGAACCCTGATGAAGAAAAATAGAATGATTTAAAAAAACATTTGGTTTTCTATGAACCCTGATGAAGAAAAATAGAATGACTTAAAAAAACATTTGGTTTTCTATGAACCCTGATGAAGAAAAATAGAATGATTTAAAAAAACATTTGGTTTTCTATGAACCCTGATGAAGAAAAATAGAATGACTTAAAAAAACATTTGGTTTTCTATGAACCCTGATGAAGAAAAATAGAATGACTTAAAAAAACATTTGGTTTTCTATGAACCCTGATGAAGAAAAATAGAATGATTTAAAAAAACATTTGGTTTTCTATGAACCCTGATGAAGAAAAATAGAATGACTTAAAAAAACATTTGGTTTTCTATGAACCCTGATGAAGAAAAATAGAATGACTTAAAAAAACATTTGGTTTTCTATGAACCCTGATGAAGAAAAATAGAATGATTTAAAAAAACATTTGGTTTTCTATGAACCCTGATGAAGAAAAATAGAATGATTTAAAAAAACATTTGGTTTTCTATGAACCCTGATGAAGAAAAATAGAATGATTTAAAAAAACATTTGGTTTTCTATGAACCCTGATGAAGAAAAATAGAATGATTTAAAAAAACATTTGGTTTTCTATGAACCCTGATGAAGAAAAATAGAATGACTTAAAAAAACATTTGGTTTTCTATGAACCCTGATGAAGAAAAATAGAATGACTTAAAAAAACATTTGGTTTTCTATGAACCCTGATGAAGAAAAATAGAATGACTTAAAAAAACATTTGGATTTCTATGAACCCTGATGAAGAAAAATAGAATGATTTAAAAAAACATTTGGTTTTCTATGAACCCTGATGAAGAAAAATAGAATGACTTAAAAAAACATTTGGTTTTCTATGAACCCTGATGAAGAAAAATAGAATGACTTAAAAAAACATTTGGTTTTCTATGAACCCTGATGAAGAAAAATAGAATGACTTAAAAAAACATTTGGTTTTCTATGAACCCTGATGAAGAAAAATAGAATGATTTAAAAAAACATTTGGTTTTCTATGAACCCTGATGAAGAAAAATAGAATGATTTAAAAAAACATTTGGTTTTCTATGAACCCTGATGAAGAAAAATAGAATGATTTAAAAAAACATTTGGTTTTCTATGAACCCTGATGAAGAAAAATAGAATGACTTAAAAAAACATTTGGTTTTCTATGAACCCTGATGAAGAAAAATAGAATGATTTAAAAAAACTCTACGAGTTGAAATCTAGCAATCTTTTAAAGCTTAGCAAATTGAATGAAATTTCCATCAAAATTTGAAATGAAATTTCTCATCAAAACCAATTGAGAGAACTTGTTAACAAGTTTTCTTTGATGAAACAATTGCTGCACTTAAAAATTATTAATTTATTTAACCATCAAATTTATTTATTTGTGAAGTTTTGAAAAATTTGTAATATGAAATGTGTTGGAGCAGACATTTTTAATAAAGATGAGTTATTAGATCACACAAGTCAGCTATTCTTATTAGATACAATATGATTAAAAAAGTATGGCCTAAAACATATTATTCAGCTTACAAAAAATACTTCTGAATGTATTTCTCATGTGTAGAGGGTGTGTAGGGTATTATTTAACATGGCACAATATCTTTTGAATTGTGGAAATGACTTTGTTATCCTGGAGTAGTTTCCAATTGTGCATTAAAAAAAGCTACCAGCAAGCTTCGCCAGGGTTCTAGAGGAGCCTATTTTATTACTTCATTGAAATTATACTTTGAAGGCAGTTCCTATGTATTGTTGTAGATAATTTCTTCTTTGTTTTGCCTGTAACACTTTATTAACGCTTTACACAACATGTTGTCAAGGCCAGTATTTCTAAAACACCATGTCTGCATCAAACATCATTGCATCTTAAAAAATCCTCAATATTTAAAAAGAGTATTGTTGCTCCTCACAAAACTGATTCAATGAATTTTTATGTAAATCCTAGTGTTTAAGTACAACATCAAAAAATTTCAAATTAAAAGCATGGTGCAAAATAGTGTGTTGAAAAACTAAAATGTAAAATTTGTAAAAAACAAATTACAAAAAAATGACACATACTTGTAGATAGTGATATGAGGAGAAAGTGGTCTCTGCATTCTATCATTTTTTTCCCAAAAACCTTCATTTGGTATAACTTTTCTTTGAACTACTGATGCAGCAGCTGCAGCGTTTTGTTGTGTAGCTAGAGCAAAGCTAGAAAAATATAAAAGAGCATAAATATTTTCAGTAATGCAGTAAAGCATAATTTGTAAAACAATTTTATAAGTAACCTTATTTTAAAAACTAATATGCATAATTATGCATTTTGTGTAATATGTTTTTAATCTAACTGGTGCAGCATAAAGAATGAGGCAATTTATACACCGTTTTATTAAAATTTCTAACAATGTTTTTTTCTATTTTTTTTAATTTTTCCCCCTCTATTTCAGCGAATGGTTGAGCAAAAAAAATTGGAATAGTTTCAATATTTCTTGGATTCAAAAATGACAATTGATCTCAGCATCAGAAAACTGATTAAATCTTATATTTACTCTGGTTTTGATGCTCCCAAAATCTACAATATGCTTAATAAAACTGTTTCCAGAGCAACAGTTTATAGATGGGTCAATTGCACAACTCATTGCAAAATATCAGCCAAAAAATCTTCTGGACGACCAAGTAGCAAGAGAACAAAGTCGTTCATTTCAAAAGTAAAACGAAATGTGTATTTGAACAACAACAAAAAAAAATCGGCTAGAAAAGTTGCAAAAGAAAGTGGATGCTCAGCTAGAACTGTGTCAAGAGCAATCTAAGAATACTTAAGTTTGAAAGCACACAAAAAGATTAGAGTACTGCCTTCACTGCCGCGCACATTTCAAAGAGAAAGTCATTTTCTTTTCGAAATGTGCGCTGCAATGAAGGCAGGAACTGGATCAGAAATCACTTCAACAGTGAATCTTGCCGTTCAATCTTGTTTTCTGATAGAAATTTTTTTAAATTAAAATAGGCAATTTAACAGAAAAAAAGATATTGTGTATGCTCAATCGAGATCAACAGTTAATCAAGACGTTGGTAAGAAGAACGTAAGTATCCATTCAAAGTCATGGTTTAGATTGGGTTTACTTACAATGGACCAACCAAAGTAATTATTTTACCAAAAAAATTTAAGTTCAATATGGATTTTGATATTCAAAAAGTACTTCCCGTTGTTAAAAGCGATGGTATTAGGTGGATTGGAGCCAACTTTATGTTCCAACAAGATGGTGCCATACAAGCAAAAAGACCATCAGTACTATCGATGAGATTGGATTATCAGTTATTTGGTCTTCAAGTTCCCCAGACTTAAGTCTACTTGATTATTTTTTCTGGACTGAAGTCGAAAATTGTTTGAAAAGCAAAAAGTATCAGAACAGAAAAGAATTGGTTGAAACAATTCAAGAAATACCAATAAAAATGATCCAAGATTCAATCGATAATTTTAGCTCTCAAGTTTATTCTGTTGAGAAGAATGAAGGAAGGCTGATTTTAAATAAATAAAGCTGAACTTTAAGAACAACAGTTTATCTTTTTTTTAGCGTTTTTACTTTTAAAAGGTCTTTATATGTTGCCTTAAAAAACTTCTAAAAAACTTATCTCTTTTGCCTCAAAACAAAGTCAATATTGGAAAAAATAATTGATTGTTACAACAATTAAATCGCTTATTATATATATATATATATATATATATATATATATATATATATATATATATATATATATATATATATATATATATATATATATATATATATATATATATATATATTGCTTATTAAGTTAGCTAATGATTATTATGAAAAATAATTTTGTTTAATTTTAAATTATGAAAAAGTATTTATATTGATAAAATTTTTGTTAAATTAAAACGGTTAATTGTTTTTTCATAAACAAAAATCGTAACGTTTTCAAATATAAATAATTAGTGTGAGTTTTTATAAAATTGCTTTTATTATTATTTTTTATAAAATTGCTCTTATATACTACTGCTATTTAAAAAGTAGTTTAATATTTTTTCTATATATACAAATAAATAAAGCATTTTATTTCTATTTGAAAGTATTCCCGATGTATTCATTTCAGGGACCGCAAATACAACGAAACTAATATTTAAAATTATAAACTTTAGTAACCGCTTTTTTTTCAAAAAACATAGTTGCAAAATCTGTGTTTGTTTTAATTATCCCTTCTTCTTTTTTTAAGATTTGACATGGAAAACCTTTAAAATTGTATAAATTCAATTTGAGCTTCAAGTTGATAAGACCGAAGGACTTCTTGGGGTGCGTAAAAAAAAAAACATTTGTTGTAAAGTTGTTTTTGTAATGCTAATAAACACTTCCTCTTGTACTAACGCTTGTACTTTATAAATAATTTTTTATCATTTCTCTACAGCTATATGTTCCATATAGCACACATTTTTTTTCGTAAGCGAAGATTTATAAATATTTATAATCTATAAATCTTTAAATTAATAGTTATTAAAACAATTATATATATCTAGATATTTTAATAAAATGACTAAATAATGGTACAGTTATTTAGTTATTTATTTACTAAAATATAGGTGGCATTATTTTATATATATATATATATATATATATATATATATATATATATATATATATATATATATATATATATATATATATATATATATATATATATATATATATATATATATATATATATATATATATATATATATATATATATATATATATATATATATATATGTATATATATAGAATAATAATATATATACTTTTTAAATGTTAGCGTTAATGTTTTTTAAACAATAAAATAGAACTCCTATTAGGTTATAGTAAAAACGCCATGAAATTTGTTTATTTTTAGGAATGAAAACTTAAAATGTGTTTACCACAGCACAATAAAACGTGCTTGCAGCACGCACGGTGCCATTTTTAATTCTAAGGAAATCCAACTATAACTTGTTGCTTTAGCATGTTGATTTAACTGGATAAGGTAAATTTTTTATTGATCTCGCATGTACTTTTTGGAGCCAGCACACCCCTGGTTAAATATCTATAGGTAACTCATTTAGTGTTTAAGGATTATCCAGAAATTACGCTAGGGATGGCACTTTTACTTATTTTAATGTAAAAACTCGATTTACTTTTAAGCTTAAATTACTTACATAACTTTTCTTTTTTTTTAACATCTTTGCTTCCAACAAGGCTGCAAGCAACCACTAATTAGTGTTGGAAGTTACTGGAAGAGAAAAGATGAAGATTGTAGAGCAAGATAACGATTGACAGACGACTTAAAAGATTGCAAATTATATGAATCAGGAAATCAAGATGAAGGAAGCGAATTCTAAAAAACTGATGTCCGAGGAAAAAAACTAGACAAATAAGAGTTTTTGGAGCACTTAGGAACAGTAACAGAAAAAGGATGAGGCTTAATTGAATGATGAGTAACACGAGAATGAATTTTAGTAGATGGCACAAGAGACGCTAGCTCTTTAGAGCAGTGCCCATTATAGTATTTGTAGAAAAGAGAAGGGGAAGCAACATTATGATGATGTGACAGAGGATGAAGGTTGGCTGCAAGAGCAGGTCCAACTATGTTTACAATGTGTTTTTGCACCTTGTCTAAAAGAGAAAGGGCATCATTAAAAGATCCACCCCAGATATGGCAACAGTATTCCATACAAGGCCGGATTTGAGATTTATAGAGGTAGAGAATAGAATCCAGAGTAAGAAAGTGATGAGCTCGATAAAGAGAAGCGACTTTAGCAGATGCTAATTTTGCAACGGATTTGATATAACGTTTCCAAGAAAGATCAGAAGTGAGAGTTAATCCTAGAATATGAAGGGTAGGAGACTCATCGAGTACATTACCATTCATAAATATAGGAAGGTCTAAATTATTGCGATAATGATTGGCTAAAAAAAATTGAGTTTTATCTGAATTAAAGTTCACCAGCCACTGTGAGCCCCATGCTGTAGCAGAAGTGAGATCCTTTTCAAGCTCAGATGCCCCCTGCAAGCAATCAGAGGGAGTTGGCTTCTTATCGTGACAAGAATAAATGGTAGTATCATCAGCAAACAATGCCACCTTAGATGTGAGAATATCTGGAAGATCGTTAATGTAAATTAAAAAGAGTATAGGGCCAAGGATTTAACCTTGAGGAACTCATATTAAAATATATAATTCACTTACATTTAAAAGTAATTCTTTTTTTATTACATAAATTATATTACAAGTAAAACTTAATTACATAAATTTAATTACTTAAATTCGTAACTGTTACTTGAAAAAGTAATTTATTTTTACAAGTAAAAAAAATTACTTTGAAAGTTGTTTACTTTTTCTTCAAAAAGTAAATTACTTTTCAGGTAAGTTGTTAAAAAGTAATTTACTTTGAAAAATAATTTTGATTTTACTTACTCGCGATTTTACTTTTGAAAGTAAAATAAAAGTACATTATAAAAATAAATTACTTACATGTGTAAAAGTAACTAATTAGGAAAGACAACTTACATAAAAGTAATTTGAAAAAAAAAAGATTTACTATTAAAAATAAAAGTAATGTTTTTCTTTCAAATACTTATTTTACTTAGTAAGCAAAATGTAAATTACATTATCTACTTCTTCAAAAAACAAAGCCATTTTACAATATTTTTTTAAGGTAGGTAGTTTATTAAAAAGTATTAGTTGATGGGTACATCTGGAGTTTACTATTTAGAATTATTCAGATGTATGTGGGCTGTTTTTGCGGCAGGGCATTACAAATTATACAAGTAGGGGCTAATATAGTTATTAGGATGGATTTGTAAAAGTAAGACAGTGACGGTGGACAGCGGAGCTATAAGGAGCAAAATTATTTTTTTATTTAGATCAAAAGTAGATTATTGGTCCTAATTTAAATGTGGTGAGGGGAGGGCATAGTTTTAATTTTTTTTTTACTATTTAGATTATTTTTAAAGTGCTTCCAAGAAGTCTGTACGGTACAAAAGCCCGTGTAAAAGCATTTAACATCACGCCTCTTTTAACCGATGTCGCAAAACTCACCCATTTCGTGGTAAACTTTTAACCTTTATGATCAAATATTTATTATGCATTATTTATTTGGTATGGGGTGGGGGGGGGGGGGGGGAAAGATAAATTAAATACTATAAAACAATATTTGTTAAGGGCAAGGAAAGCCAGAATTTAAAAAAACGGTCCTTTTGAATATTTTATGGCCGATGCCTAAACCTACCCACCACCACATAGTCTAGTACTGCCCAGTATAGCCATGGACCGGGAGTAAGAATGGTTTTAATCGGCAGCATTTAGATGCTTATAAACCAAATACTGATATATCAAAATTTACAAGGGAAAAAAAACTCAAAACCGCTCACAAAAAATGTCGCCAAAAACTAAATGTTAGTTATTTTGATGCAAGTTGTACTTTTTGCATTTCACTTTCAGTTGCACAATATCCTCTCTAATTTATTTTAGAATATAAGTAAACTTACTTATAAAATATAAATTATTTTTAGTTTACTTTAAAAATTATATAAAATATAAGCTTATGTAATAGAATTTTTTCTTTATATAATTTATTTTTTACAACAATTTTTTTTTACTTACATAATGAAAAATGGCAATTTATATAATATTATTTTATGAGTAAATTTTATTTATATTTGGTCGCCTATTACTTTTATGTAATTCTTTTTCATATAAAAGTTTTTTTTTACAATTACGGTAATATAATTTTTTTTTTATAAATTATTTTATATGTGAATGTAAATTACATTTTGAGGAACTATTAAATTATGTAATGTAATTTGAAAAAGTAATTATTATTTATAAGCTAAAGTAAATTGGTTTTTTATGAGACTTACTTTTCCTTGTAAAAGTAAATTACTTTTTGATGTAATCTGTTTTTACATAAGTTACTTTTGAAAGTAAAAAAAATCACTATATAAAGTAAAAGTCGTTTCATAAAAATTAATTACTTTTTTGTAAATGTAAACTCAATTTGAACGGTGACAATTACTTACATAATAAACTTTAAAAAAAAAATTTACTTGTGTAAATAAAAAAAAGTAAATAAAAGTAGCCCTAAATTACGCAATGTTTAAAAAAAAAAAAACTGTAAGAGAACTTAAGCTTATTTATGCAGCGAATTTCATTAAACTTAATACGCTAGTTTCATTTTTTAAGTTGAGATTCTGCAAGGGAAAACTTTTGATATTTTTTATGCAGCGAATTTCATTAAACTTAATACGCTAGTTTCATTTTGTAAGTTGAGACTCTGCAAGGGAAAACTTTTGATCTTTTTTGTTTTGTTTGTTAGTGAAATTTAGCATTGCATAATTTACAGATGATCCCTTAAGTTAAATATCTTATTTTAAGATACTATAGTTATTGTTATTAAAGTTTTATTTCTCTAAAGAAATTACATTTTTTTTTTTAGTTTAAATATTGTTTTTTGCAGGTTAGCGCCTTTAGTGTTATTGTGGGGTAAATATCTGCAGAAACTACATTTAGTATTCAGACTAAATATTTATTACGTAGATACTACATTGTGTATTTTTACCTGCTCTGTTTTTTATTGATTTAAGAACTTGCTTTTTTTTTAATTTGAAATGTTTGTGCTAAAATAGACATTTTAATGAAGTTGAAACTATTCATTTGTAACTGTTTGTAACTTTTATAAACAGTTGTAATTGTTCATTTATAACTTTTAGATTAATGGAATCAATTCAAAAATTGTAATTAGATGATTTTAAACAATTGAAACTATATAAGCCTGATGTGATTTATAAATATTTTATTTTGTTTTTTATATAATAGTTTAATTTTCTTTAAATACTACTTTAAATAGGTATTTTTATTCATAGAATTCTTCATAGTTATGTAATGTTTTAAAAAATATGCAATTTTAAGTAGGGAAAGTGTGGGCATAACGGCATATTGAGACACAACCATTTTTTTACATTTACCTTTGAAAAATGTTATCCAATACGGCAAAAAACATACCACGCGTTGGTAAAACAGTTTCCTTCATTTTGCTAATGTCAAAAAGAGTGCCTGATGCGTTTCTGAGAAATTGTGCATAATAATGTTTATTTTGATAAAAATATTATATTTACATCAAATTTTTCTAGACCTTTTTTTTGAGGATTAAGCAATGTTTGATTTTTATATTCAAGATATGTGTTATTAGCGTTATTTCATCAAGTTAAAACCATTTTTGATATTAACATAACCTAATAAGCAAGCTATGAAATTGTATTCTTTTTAAAAACTCTCTTTTGTGGCAGAACAGCATAGACACACAGGAGGCACAACCGCATACTTTTGATATTAATCAAAGTTAAATAATTACGAATACAAAGGTTTTTGTAAATATTATTACACTTTTTGTGTAATAATATTTACAAAAACTTTTTTTAATTTTTTTCCTATTTGCAGCTATTTAAAGCTTAATAACGTGGTTATTGAAATAAACTGTTAAAAAGACACATTTTGCTTTTATTTTCATATAACATCCAAACATTTTAAACAAAACTTTAAAATGTTATTGACAGAAAGAAAAAAAAGTTGAAACTAAAGATATCAAAAAATGAACAAGTTTAAGTTAAAGAAGTTTATTTTATTTTGTACACGTGAACCATTATTCATACCAAATACCAAATACATAAAAAAATGTAAATATTAAACTTTATCTTTATTAAGTTGATTTTTGTACAAATAAATTCAACAAAAAACTTTTTTTGAAACATTTGCACTAAAACAAAAAGCATGAAAAAAAGTATTAAAATTGTCACCTAGATTTATATATTGCAACTTAAAAAATAGTTTAATAGTTAAACTTAAAAAGTAGTTTAAAGAACAAATAATTTATAAAAAAGAGTAATAATAACTAAACTGGTTTTATAATAAAATAAATTACATATTTAAAAACTTAAAACTAATAAAATTAACTAAAAAAATATAAAAAATGTATATTACAATTGAAAAATAAAATATATGTGATACAAATAAAAAATTAAATGTAATTTACAAACCAGAATCATGCACTTACCACCTTTGAGAAAGTCCAATTCTGATTAAATGTCTAGATGTAGATGTCCCCTTTGATAACAACCTAAATCATGTAAATATTATATACTATTATTATAAATATCATCTACTACAAATTTATTCTAAAAAGACTTAATTTTAATTTTCATTATCACCAGTTTATTATATTTATCTATAACTATTAAATTACTGTATCAAATTAAATATTTCTAAATAGATGAAGTTTTATTTATATATTTCTAATAAATAATTTTATTCTTGCAAAATTATTGTTTCCACGGTAGGGAACCAACAGAAAGGCAAGCATATTAGAACTCTTGAACGCACCTTAGTTATATTGGGTGTAGTTAATTTCAGTCCTTAGTTATATAGGGTGTAGTCAATTTCAGAGTAAACTCCTCAAGCAAATGAGCAACTGGATTTCATTTTATAGTGCACCAAGGCTTACCTAATGACACAGAGATTCAAGCATTGCAAAAAACTTGCATACGATGTATATCTGCTATGAAAAATAGTCAATTTGCAAGTAAAAATCTAAAAGATTCCACTCCCTTAGATGTAATGGTAACAATTCATTCTTTACTCAATCAAAACATCTAATCAGACCATCAAATTCTTGCTGATTGGGAAACTGTAGTTATTTGATTCACTACTTTTTCCCTGGGCCCATTCACTCACTACCTCATAGATTAGAGAAATTAGAACAGGTGAGCACATTATATTGAACACTGAAGCAATTGAAAAAGATACATAAGAATGAACTATATTCTTCTTCCCTTTGAAACCTTTAAATATTGAAACACCCACCATAAAAAAGTAACTATTGTTTAAATGATCTGTCAGCTATCTTTAGATTCTTGATATGGCAAAAAGTATGTACATCTTGCTGCAAAAAATCAGTTTACAAATCATACCCTCAATGGTATATGGATCTTATGATTTATCCTGATCACTTAGGGGTCACCCATATAGTACAAAGGCTTGACTCACTTTTTAACACAATTGACACTTGACATAATTTTGACCCACCCCTGCATTTTGCTATAAATTTTTTTGAGTACGCTCCACCTCCATAAAAGTAACTATGTTTTTAACCTACCTACCCAATAGTTTATGATATTTTTTTAATTAGATGTCTTCTTACTTGTAAAATAGATCCCTTGCCCCCCCCCCCCTAATCTCATAAAAGCTAATTGCAGACCTCCTTTCCCTCATCCGAGCGTACATACGTTCTCTTATTCTTATTCTAAAGTCTGCTATACTGTAAATTTTTATTGCTTTAGCTGCAAAATACTTATTTTCAAATTCTATTCAGCACAAAATGTGTAAATATTCTAATAAATAAGGCAATTTCTTTAACTTTTGGTAAAATCATTTAATTTAAAAAATACATGTTTCGACTATATCATAGCCATCCTCAGTTAAAATACATTAAAGCGCTTCAATCAAATTTGTAAAATTAAGTTGAACTAATAGACCTTATAATAACAAATATAATAACACAATAAAAATGCAATGAAAAATGCCTTGGAAGCCTTGTTCACCAACTTTTAAAGCAATTTTACAAACAACAGAGAATAAAACAGCAATACTCGAAAAAAGGAAACAAATACTATACAAAAGAGAAATCTATCTAAATTAAATAAACTTAAAAAAAAATTGAAAATTATAAAAGGAAAAAATTTTTCTTAAAAAAATAATATATCTAAATATTTTACTGTTTTTTCTTGTGTTTTTTTGGCATTTGTTATTTCCCACTACCAAAATTGATACAAATTGAGGAAAAAAGCAGATAAGAATATAACGAAAGTAAAAATATTTTTTGATATACAATTTATTTGCGACATTTGTCAGTCAGTTCATCAGCATATCAAGGAAATGCACTTTCGTTGGGTTAGATTTTTTGTTAGGTTTTTTCGTTAGATTTTTCGTTAGGTTTTTCGTTAGAAATGCACTTTCGTTGGGTTCTTCAAATTGTGCATTCAAAACTAATAGTTTACTTCCAGATGATTGTTATTCATGATGCTCCAAAAGCTTATTGGCGTTGTTAATTTACTGAACTTATTTAAAGAAATTTTTAGTAAACTATTCAAAACTTTTTTTTAAGGTTTTGAAAACATTCAAACAGAGCAATCGTTAAATGCATAATCTCTAGTAATTCATATAAACATTGGAATATAGGTAACATAAAGAAAAGAATCACTGATACCAGTGTAAAATGAAAAAAAAATTTTGTGATTTTCTACTAACTTATAATTGCTCTGTTCTTTTAAGAACATTGAGCACTCTATTTTGTAGAATATATTTTAAAAATTTAAATATATTTAAGTTTAAATATATATATATATATATATATATATATATATATATATATATATATATATATATATATATATATATATATAAATATATATATATATATTAGGGTGGAGTGAAAAAACCTTTTTTTGGAAATTCATTTGAGCTGGGTATGGAAAAGTTGCCTTTGGGTACAAAATGAACTGTGGTAAAAGCATTTTGCTATAGATTAATATTTAGGTCTGCCCCAAAGCATTTGAAAATTTGAATATTTTGTTAATTTCGGCATTTTTGGCTTAAAAAATAATAATTTCCTATCATTGCAAATTCAAGTTGGCTGGGTATGCAAAAGTTTCCATTTAGTACAAGGTAAACTGTGGTAAAAGCATTTTGCCCTAGGTTAATTCTTAGGTCTGCCCCAAAGCACTCGAAAATTGTCGTTTTTCGTGCATTTTGTGGTTTTCGGAGAAAAAGTTAATAATTTCCTATAATTACAAATTTCAGTATTTACTTTATTTTGTTTGAATTATTATGTTAGAAATTAATTATTTTATTTTTATATTATTATTTTAGATTAGAAAATTGTTTTAGATTAGAAAATTCAAACAACCTCGCATCTGTGAGTGACGTCCGAACAAAAATAACAAGAATGGCTGGTGTTAGTGGGTGTAAGAAGCACAAGACACGGCTGCGTACCAATTGCCCAATTTTCGGAAATCTTTCATATTTACCAGAGACCGTTCTTCCCACAAATGCTGATGTGATGAAATATTACTTGTTCCTTAAAGACGAAATGACATATAGATCTGCAGACATATAGATCTGACATATAGATCCCTTCAGTTGCTAAAGTTTCAAGTTGTGTTTCATCGAAAGTCGAAGCATTGTGGCACAAAGCATCGATTCCAATTATAACACACAAGCGGATTGTAGCGAAGATAAAAGAACTTCATGACAAACATCGAAATATGCTCAAGCCCTTAAAGAGGCGACATAATGATCCTAACTATCAAGCAAAGATGCAAAAGTTTTGTACAGAAGCTAATTTCCAGTTGTTTGACATCGCAGTCTGCAAATGCTTGGACATAAATCACTGCAATTGTGAGAAAAGTTTTAAGGTACCAGTTGCAGAAAAACCATTTTTGGAAGATCAAAGAAGTACAAGAAATATGATGATTGGAAGTATAGATAAAGTTGTTACAAATCAATTGAAAGAACGCCATAATCGCAAAAGAAAACTTTCCAATATTTACAAAACTCCAACAACAGCCACTACATCTAACTCCCTATTGTCTTCAAATATTGTTGAAATCAGTTTGTCTTCTGATACTGAAACTGACAACGATACTGATGTCCATTTTCCCTCAATACATAAGGTTCCAACTACTGGAACAGCAGAGAAAAAACAGATGAGAGCAAACATTCCAAATATCTCAAAGGAATGTGATCGCCATAGCATTTCAGATCGTGCTGCGGCAGCCATTGCTAGTGCCGTGTTGCAAGACATTGGTATCGTGAATGACTGTGACAGTACCATGGTTATTGATAAAAGTAAAATTCGAAGAGAAAGACAGAAGGTTAGAAATGAACTTCAATCCCACCTTGCCTCTAATCTAACAGGTTTGTACTTCGATGGTAAGAAGGACAAAACAAAAATGCAACTCAAGAAAGGTTCCAAGTATTATTACAAAATAGTTACAGAAGAACATGTTACACTAACTCAAGAGCCCCATTCAATATATGTCGGTCACATAAGCCCTGAAAATGGAACATCAGTTAAGATAGCATATGGCATAGTAGATTTCTGTGATTCAAATGGAATTTCACTAGACAATTTAGTAGCTGTCGGTTGTGATGGCACAAATGTCAACACTGGTGCGTTGGGAGGTGTCATCTGTTTACTTGAGATGAAACTCGATAGGCCTTTGCATTGGTTCATTTGCATGCTTCATGCAAATGAGCTCCCTTTTAGACATCTTTTGTGCAAGTTAGATAGCACCACAAGTGGACCAAAAGCTTTCTCAGGTCCAATCGGTAAACTACTTCCAATCTGTGAAACTTTTCCTGTAAAGCATTTTTCAACTGTAGAGATGAATAGTTTTCCAGATGTAAATTGTAAAGATTTAAGCACAGATCAAATGTATTTATATAAATTGTGCCACGCAGTGAATAATGGTGAATGCCCAATAAATCTGGCAAATAAGACTCCAGGTCCTGTAGTTCACTTGCGCTGGCTGACAACAGCTAGCAGAGTTCTGCGGTTATATGTTTCGATGGAAGATCCAACTGAAAATCTCGTGACTCTTGCAACATTTGTTGTTAAAGTTTACGCTCCTACTTGGTTTTACATCAAGACGAAATCATCTTGTACTCAAAGGGCACTCCATCTATGGAAAATGATAAACTTTTCAAGGTACCTTAAAAATGACTTAAGATGTATTGTGGATGAGGTAATTCAGAGAAATGCTTATTTCAGTCATTACAAAAACATCCTACTTGCAATGTTGACTGATGAGCGCGAACACATAAGGAAACTGGCATTCAGAAAAATCCTTGGTGCAAGGGAAAAAAACAGTCAGTCACTAAGACGCTTTCGTGTACCGAAACTTAATTTCGAAGCAGATGACTACACTAATCTAATCGACTGGAGTGTTGTCCAGAAAAGCGAGCCCCCTGCTACAAAGAACATCTCAACTCATGAAATAAAGTCATTTGTAAATGGTGTTTCATTGACTGAACCAGTTTTAAACATTCCAGAGTTTCCATGTCACACTCAGTCAAAGACACGTTAAGCTTTTTACTGAAGCATCAGCTACTGTTTGCAGTTTTGATCGCAGAGATGGAATGATTCGTGCCACACTGGAATCGAGATCAAAGACAAAAACTTTCAACACTAAGTCTCAGTTTCAATTATAAAGATTTAAACAACTGTGAAGTTCTTGGATATATTATACTTTTGTAATGTAATTTAATATGCCTATAAACAATCTGAAATATGTATGAAATTGGTTTTGCAAAAATTAAGACTTTTATGATATAGTGGATCCTAACCATCTACTAAGAAAAAGCAATTTTTAAGTTTTTTCAGTTTAACAGATACAGACCATCTAATAAAAGTGATGACTTTTAGATTATATTGTTTGTGGGTAAATAAAAAAAGGTTATTTTCAAAAAATCTTAGGGGAGAGGGGAGAGGCAATCACCCCCATCCTGCTCAATGAATCCGCTCTTGATATGTGTGTAAATATAAAGTAACATCTTTATGCATGGGCCACCCTTAGCACTGTCCATTGGTCCTGCACTTAAAGGGACCACAGCACCCATAAATTAAATACAGAATTTTAAGTAAATAATTATTCAGACTATAAGAAAAATTTTAATTAAAAGTGAAAACTTTTTTCTTCACAAAATCATATTTATAATAAAAAATAACATAAAAAGGAAAATAATCATTTTAATCATTTGAAATTCCTAAATAAAAATTAGCTTGTATGCCCATCATACATGACTACTCTATCACTTTCATATCAAAATATTTTTAATCTAGTCAACATATCATTACTGTGTGAACCAGTCACATTATTAGATTGTACTCATAGCTCTGTTTTGTAACTTTTGTAGCATTTGAATATCATTTTCATTTCAATAAAGAGTTATGAAGTGTAATATTCAAAATGAGGTGTGATAATTGTATTAAAAATTATTGTTTAACTCACCTAGCAATTCTCACAAGATAACCAGTCATCATAACAATTTTGGCTGCAGTATACCTAATGTGTTCAGAAATTGCAATGAATTTTAATACCCAGGTATATTACACATTCACTGAATTTAACTACTTGATTTTCAAGCTTGATACATTGCTAGGATATTTTTCAGTGATACTTGAATATTTTACCTTCAAACTTGTAATCAACATGCTTATTGACTTACTTTCAATGCATTTAGTTTCAATCCATTTTCAATAAACCAAATACCGTGTACATCCAATTCATTATTTAACCTAATAATCAATTTTCCCTAACTTTGACCTTCAATGTAGACTAATGTGTCATCTGCAAAGAGAATAATGTTTACATATCTGGTAGCACTGCCAATATCATCTATGTATATTATAAATAACAGGGGCCCTAATACTGATCTTTAGAGGCACACCTACCTCAATAAGTATTTCAGATGATAACTGATCACCAATTCTAACTCTTTGAGTTATTCTTGTTAAGTAGCTTATAATTAATTGAAGTACTAGTCCTCCCATTTTGTAGCACTTAAATTTTTCAATTAATATTTAATACTAACTGTTTCAAATTTAAGTCTAGCATTGCTTCTATTTAAGTCTAGCATAACTGTAATAATGAACATACTGCTATCAACTGCTGCCTTCCATTTTGAATTGAGTAGTTAATATAGCGGTCTCATGTCTTGTGGTAACTTTGGCAATCTCACTTTCTGTATCAAAGTGGATTTTTTCCAAGTTTTAGATACAAAACCTGTTTTTAAAGATAGATTATTTATTCTTAGGTAATTTAAACTTATGACTAGATATACTTTCTTTAAAATTGATAAAATCATATCTTCACACATACTTTTTTTTTATCTCTAAGGTCACTTACTATTTTTTCAAATTGATATTTAGAAATTTCTTTTTTTTTGAAAAAATTCATTTTTTGATATTTTTACACTTTTATAAATTCTGTACTATTTGAGGAAATCTTGTTTGTTTACTATAAATTATTTTGATGTTTTAAATTATCAAACAACAAAAATATTATTTCGATGTTTTAAATTATCAAACAACAAAAATTATGTTTTTTATCTGAATTAAAATAAATGCTAATATTTGAATCAATAATACTAATAATTGAGTTAAAATGCCAAAAACTCGGGAGTTCAGGTGTATCAACTTCTAATGTTAACATATACCTAAATTTTACGATAATAGCTATTATCGTAAAATTTGCTTTTCAAATAGACAACATTAGGTAAGATTTTTTTTGAAACTATTATTCTAATAATCTTAAATTTTTATATGGTTTAACTCGCTTGAACAATTTTTTGAATGAAATAAGGTTTGAAAATAATGCTAATTATATAATAATGGCAATTACTGAGCCACTATTTTGCAAAGAAATATACCACTCTCTTGCAACGAAATTGAATTTTTCAATCTATTTTATTTTTTAAACCAATCATGTTTAAATTTTTTTTTTAATGAACTGGAAGTTTAGTTTTTATTAAGAAATAGTTCAAAAAAGCACAAAAGTTAAAATTCAATAGCATTAATCACCTGAATGTAAATGGAATCATTTTCTTTTTCTGTTGTTTTTGTTGCTTAAATCGCTATTCGTGCGCACTTATACGATATGCAATGTAATTTTTGGGAGCTAAGCCCAAGGCTTGAAAAAATTTAACCGTTACACATTTCGTCCCCTCAGTATTATCTTGTTCTTTCTACAAATGAAATAAATAAAATGTTCTATATAATATACAAAATAAATTCAAGAAGAAAAATTATATATAAATAAATACAATGTTTTATGTAATGCGATATTTTATATCAGGTAGAACATTGTGTTTATTTATATATATATATTTTTTGAATTTATTTTTATATTAGGTAGAATATTTTATTTATTACATTTGTAGATGGAACAAGATAACACTGAGGGGACAATTTAGCAAGAATATCAAAGTAGGAAAAAATAGAAGATATCTAAACATAGTCATATTATACTTCTAGCCATAAGTTTTTGGGGTCAGGAAAATATGTACTGATCACTCTAACCGGCGCGTTCGCAGTCGCGCTAATTTGATTTTTCGGCGTTTCGGATTTGACACTTTAAGGTATTGTGCAAATTCATACAAAAAAAAAAAAATTAACATAATAGATAGATTAGTAACTTAAAAGTTGTTGATCAACGCAACTTTCCGCTCTAAAGAAGATTTATACCTAATAAGATCTATATTCTATATCTTTACGCATGCAGTTTTTGTTAGACTGTCAAAATGTAATATATGTAATCAGATGATACATAGCTATCTGTTTGACATTGTATATAAAGTACTTAAATGAAAAGTATAAACTTAATTTTTTGTTACTAGATTATGTGGCTACTAGCCTAGCAAGTCTGGTATATGTGTGCTTTTCCTAGTTTTACAATATGAAAATCTTGCACCATTATTTAGTCGTGTATAACTTTAATATAATAAAAAAACCTGTTTCAAACAGGTTTCTTTATTAACAGAAAACAAACAGTGTTTGTTTTTTGTTATTGTTGAAGATATCTTTTGTAAGCTGAAATAATGCACTGCCTAATATACAATTACATAATTATACATTACATGTGTAAGTACATTTTATTATAGAGTAACGTGTATTTTATTTTTATTCATCCATTCTAGCTGCCCCCTATCACCGGCCACCCTTGGGCTTTAGCCTCGGTCAGCCCTTTGGTAAATACAGCCCTTGGTATCTATGGTAAAATAATACATCAGTTAAAGGCCTAATAATATACATGCAGGTGTGAGCATTAATGTGTTGGACTTTTATAAACTTAAGCCTTGATCCTGATATTTTGAAAACTATTAAATTCTTAGTCTTGGTCTCGGGTTGGCTCTATGTCTTGGTCTTGAACTTTACTGTCTTGGATGCATCTCTGTTTTATGCTAAATTTAAGCTTATCCACAGGTTTTAAATTTCATCGAATAATTTTTTAATGGTCAAAAGATGTGAATATTAAACTAATCTTTTAGAAAAATTAGACATTATTACCGAGGCTCGAAATGATCGCTGCTTTGCACTATTAATTCTGTTAGACTCCACTAAAGCATTTCTCACTCATTTTTGTTCTCCTGAAACTAAAGGGATTCGGTTTTTTTGACATGATCCTCAATTGGATAAAAAAATTTTAGCAAATGAAAACAACGTGTAATTCTTGGTGACTCCTCTTCTGACTGGATAGATTTTTTCTGCACTTAAAGTTCTTGTCACTCAAGAGTTTTAACAAACCCGAAATATAACGTTCAAATATTCTTATTTAACCATTAACATACCCCAATTTAAGCTACTCTATGCACAAAATTTTCTAAAAAAACGCATTAAAAAAAATCCTCAGAAATTGTTACAATCTTATCAAATTTTCTTTTAACTTTTATAATACATTTAAAAATACAAAAACTGCAATTGAATTTAAAACAAATGTTGGTAATCACATTTCGTAAATATACCCAACATCAAGAATCATTTAAAATCTAGCTTAAATACCCGAATAACGCCATTTTATGCAATAATGATTTAAGCTGTAAAAAATTTAAAATAGTATATTTTATTTTATAAAAAAATAATACACGGAGGTATTATAAAATATTCATTTTTAATCTATTTTAATTATTTTTTTACCCTTTTTACAATTTTAGCTCAAGCTGGCTTCTGTTTCGTAAAATGAAGTTCAGTATTTTCTATGATGTTTTTAAATTAAAAAAAATAATTCCAATCGAAATAATTCTTCAGAGATAAAAATTATATAACTATATTATTACTTTTTGTACTTTGTTCAAAAAAAATTGTCCAATCTTATCAATTAGAATTGAATCTTCTAAAAACAACTCAACTAGATCAGATTAACTTTGAAAAAAATCTATTAACTTAAGTTAATAGATTTTAACTTTTTGAATAATAGTTTAACTTTTTGAATAATTGCATGCTAATTAGCATGCAATTATTCAAAAAGTTAAACAAATTACCAATGCTCAAATAAACTTACTTAATGAGTATATAATTATTCAAAGCATTAGTCACCATTGATTATTGCATTCTTTTAGACATAATAAAGCCAAACCGTACTGTTAATACATTCTATTATTGAGTTTAAAGTTAAACTACCAATAGAAAGGAATACTTCCATAACCTACTGAAATATTAAATGTCATATAAAGAGTTTTTCCGACTTAGCTGACGTTACAGACTTTTAAAATTAAATTTAATAAACAGGGGTGGATCTAGAATTTTTCGATATATTCAGTTTAGTAACTTTTAAAAAGATTTTAAATTTTAAACTTTTGTATGTTCATTTTTATGTCATATAAGGATGCCATGCTAAAAATTGCCCTGATTAGAGCCTGAGAACAAAATACCTAAACGTAGGTATTACCCGTTTAAATGTTGGAAGGATGGGGAATTTTATTTTTTTCAAAAAAAAAAAAAACCTATTTAAAAAAAAACTAAAATTTGTAAATTTTTTAAAAATACCTAGAAACTTGTCAAAAGTTCTTTGCAAAAAAACTTTTTATAAAATTAGAATCCTGTTAACAAAATTTTTTTTAGATAAAAAGCTAGTTTTAATAGTAAAAGAAATTTTGATTCGACAAATTGATTTTAAAAACAACTTTTTTAGTAAGTTTTCACTTTAATACTTAAAACTGTAGTCTTTGTAATTTTTTCATTATTCAATAGAATTATACAAAAAGTAGAGGATTATTAAGTCAAATCAAATAAAGTTCACCTGTGCTTATAAAAACCGTATTCGCAATGAAGAGTAGAGACATAATCCCATAGCAGAGTTGTATGCGCAATAGAAGAGCTGTATCCGGGTAATAGCAAAATTTAGGCGTAAATAAAACTAAAAAAGTTATAACTTTTGCAATATTTGATACTAGTACATAAAATGTAAAATACTAGTAGAAAAATGCATGCTTGAAAAGTTTTTGATCCGTAAAGAGGAAAATCATTAAAATCAGCTTAATTTTTACTAAAAACTGTGTGTGCTTTTGCTAACTATGTGCACTTGTGATTACAATTTTGTACCTAATAACCTTGAAATAATTGAATCAAATACTAAAAACAAATTATTCTTAAAGTTATTTTTGTCTTTTAGGTAGACTAAGCAAATGTGGCGCAATGATAACGTAGATTATGCCGCTGTGGCGCAATAAATATGTAGACTATGCAGCTGTGGTGTCATGATAACGTTGATGTGGTGCAATGATCAGAATGCCAATTTCAATGATTATTTACACTTCTGGCCATTTAAATCTGAAATCTTTAGAACGACAAAAAAAAAAATTAAGTATTTTTTAATAAAAAACCACAATACTGGTCATTTAAACGTTCAATAAACATGAAATAATAAACGTAATAATTTTTAGTTTTATTAACTTTGTTTTCAAAAACATTCTTATTTACATTTTTAATTTCAAAACTTTCGTAAAACGATCTTAAATTGTTAATCGTTCGTTAAAAAACAATAAATTGTCATTAATTCAGTGCCGGATCAAGGAAGGATATAGTGGATATATATGGATAGATATATATGGGGGCTATAGTCCCAAGTCCCGCAAATTTTGGAGCCCCCAAAAAATTTTAGAAGAACTTTTTTTTTTGTATTTTTTTTTTTTTTTTTTAAGGCTCTGGCCCATAAAAAGGCCTCAAGAAGTCTTAATCCGCCACTGCATTAATTAATAAATCGCGAGGTTAGAATTATTTTGTTCTATCTCCATGTTTTTCCGAATTGAGAAAATTAAATTCAAAGTTTTAAATGAACCTGCAGACCAAATAACATAAAAAACGCAAACAAAACCGATTTTTATCAATTTCCCATATAGGCTACCACAGTTTAAAAGAATTTGTTTTAAAATATTTAAATTGCAGGTGTCTTATTTACTAGACCTTGATTTGGAGATAGAACAATGTAATACACACTTTTTTTGTAAAATACAGTATTATTTTGTTCTATCTCCATTTTGTGTAAAAAAACATATTACAAATTAATATATTGTTGCAAGATGAATTTATATTTTGGCAATAAAAGTACTCTAAAGTACATATTTGCTTTATTTGAAAAAAAAAATTATTTTACACAGGTGAACAAACTACATGAATACGTGATTTTGTCAAAACAGAGAAGATAAATAATATATTATCTTAAGATCTTTACAATGAAATAAAACTTAAGTTATAAATTCCAATAACATAACATCTAAAGTACATTGCACAGTAAAATGATATCTCAAATTAGGCAAATCAAGCATATCTGGTTAATCCATTAAAAATATAACATTTCAGAAAGAAGTCCATTTAACAACATAAAATATAATACAAATATTTAGACAATAAAATAAATTATTTTAAAATACTTTTATAAAATGCAACGTCTACAGCAGACATATACATGAACATACTTTTAAGGTCCTTGGCTTTATCACTTGAAATTTGAGCACACTGATTCAAGGCAGAAGCCATTGGTACAACTGCCAGAGGTCTTGTTATCACAGATGATGAAGAGCGCGGATTGTTAGGAAGACGCCTAATTCGTGCTTCTGAACAAACATCTGAAAACGACTTTCTGTAATATACATGATCTGAAAACTCTGCTCTGTAAACCAGATGCTTTATCTGGCTATAGGGAACAAGCTTAAAATTGAAATAGCTTGCAATAGCTGAAAAATGTTTGAAATCCAATCTTTTTATTTGGTAGACAAAAAAAGAATTTCTTCTTTGAATAGCAGAAATTGCTCTAGTTAAACCTAAAGGACTAAATATTTCAAGAAGAGCAAGTGCTCTGTCAATTTGACTGTGGATATTGTCAACCTCTTGTATACTAGAATGTCCTGGTTTTTTTTGCTCAATTACTCTAATTTTTGGGTAACATATCAAAAACTGACGCAAGAATATGGACATATGACTATTTCTGTTTTGAGGCACACAGGAATCGAACCATGTATGAGTTTTCAAGGTCAATACATACTACAGCCACATTTTTATCTATAATTTTGCGGTCTTTATCTCCTTCTGCTTTAGTTTCATTCTTAAAAATAATGTGTTTGGTAAACTTTTGGGTTTGTTCCTCAGTTGGATTTACTAGATTGCGGTATTCATAGCATGTATCACATAAATCAGTTTTTGGCTTTCTTCACAATAGGTTAAGTAAAGTTCATACATCTTATTAGAATTTAAAAAAGCTTCAAAATATTCTTTTTCTGTTCTTTGACGACAGTAGTGTGATGGAACACGTGGAAATGCATTGATATGATCTGTAACGCTTTGTTTTGATGATTGATCTATAACCTTTTTGGTGTGTTTCCCCCATTTTGAAAGGGTTGGGCTTCCAGTAGTATCATTTTTTTTTTATGATGATAATAAACTCTTCTACTACTTATATTTAAAGTTGTGAGGTAAAATTCTTTACAAACTCGAGTTTGCAAATCACCAACAAAAAAGCTATAATAAAATGAATACGCTTTTCGCGAATTTTCATTGATGGTTTGATGACGTTTCTTCTGAAGTCGTTCAGTGGTTCGACTGTAGAAATGTCTCTTATGCATGTCGTCCATAGACCAAAAATCAGCAAATATACGTGTTCTTTCTTCATCACTAATATTTTGTGCGCATCTGATTTTAAAAGAATTTAGACAGCCTTTCTTTTTGGTTACAGACTTGCATGGAACATATTCTCCCTTTCTATTTTTATACGGCTGACCAGATTGTCTTAGCTGCTTTCTCACATTCTGTGCCCAAGTTTTAGGTGCTGACTTTCGTTTCCTAGTTTTTCCATGTGGGGGCAGAAGACGAGCTGTTGTTATTTCAGGTGTATCATTATGATAGCCAAGAACAGTCAGATCAGTTTCTGAAACAAAAACAAAAAAAGTATACATATATATATATATATATATATATATATATATATATATATATATATATATATATATATATATATATATATATATATATATATATATATATATATATATATATATATATATATGTATATATATATATATATATATATATATATATATATATATATATATATATATATATATATATATATATATATATATATATACATATATATACATATATAATGTGAACAATAACATATTTTACCTTCAAAGTTTTGTTGTTGTTTTTCTGTAATAAAAACTTCCGCAGCTGCCATTTTGACATAAATAACTTTTGATTGGATAAAATGGAGGTAACACATTATAATTTTAATTTATAAACAGGATTAAGGAGATAGAACAAATTGCAATGTCAGGTATAGTATATTAATTTTTTTTTTTTACTGATTTTTTTGTAAAAAATAAATATTTTATCTATGAGAAGCAAAAAAATTAATCTAACTCAATTTTTTTGATTTGTGGAGATAAAACAAAATAATTCTAACCTCGCGAAATGTCAAACGTTTGTTAATTTTTTTTTTTTTTTCGTTCTTTTTATTACATGTAAAATAAGCGTTACAATATTTCAAATAAAAATATATAATAATAAATTTATATATAAATATAATGGTCGTTATAAGAAAATAAAAGAACGCGGGGACTCGTAGAAGACTATACGGTCTTGTCGTCGAGTACCGCTAAGAAATGCTCGCGTTAAAATTTAAAAGATAATTACAAGATTAAAAAATTAAAATAAGTTAACAAAAGTAAAAAACTTAAAACACTCCATAATAAATACAAGATGCAATATATCTATTATATATGTAAATTATAGTTGTTAATGATACACATATACTTTTTATAAGTTCATGTTTAAATAAATGGTAAAAATAAAGATCACAAAAAATATCAGAAGTATATTGTTAAATCATCGATTGTAAAAATGAGTTCTTTAAGCTTTTGTTTAAAAGAAAAGTTACTTTGATTAATAAAATCCTCAGTAAAAATTTTTAAAACTATTTTATTCCATAAAAATGTCCGCGATAATCAATACAAAATTTAAAAAGATTTGTTTGAAAAATGGGCTGCTTAATAAAACTATTATTCCGTAAAATGTATTTATTTTTATCTTTTGATGAATAAAAATTATGGAAAGAAATTGGGGATGAATTGGTTTAACATTTAAACATAAAACAAAGAATATTAAAAATATTAATCTCATATATATTAAAAAATTTCATTTCAAATAAAAGAGGCTCGGCATGAGTTTAACGGTCTTTAAAATATATAAGACGTGCTTCATGCTTCTGCTGACAATAAAGAGGTTTAAGTTTGTTTTTATTTGCACTACCCCAAGCAATGTTTGCATAGTTTATGTGGCAAAGAATAAATCAGTGATATAATTGTACTAAAGTTTGTTTATTTAAGACATTTCTCGCTTTGTACAATATTCCTATACTTTTTGAAATTTTACTTGATAAGTTTTTAATGTGATTTTTCCATCTAAGATTTTTATCTAAACAAACGCCTAGAAAATTAGTTAATGTTACTTTTTTAATTTGTATATTGTCAATAACAAGTGGAGGCATGTTATTTGGCAGTTTATGTTTTTTGGTAAGAGGATGGAAAAGAATCCATTTAGTTTTATCAATGTTAAGGGATAGTTTGTTTGTCTTAAACCAGTCAGATACTTTGATTAAGTCGATGTTCACGTTATAAAATAAAGTAGGAATGCTTTTGTGAGACATAAATAAATTAGTGTCATCAGCAAACATAATTGTTATTAAATTCGAGGCTTTGTATAGATCATTAATATAAATAAGGAAGAGAAGAGGTCCTAATATAGATCCTTGAGGATCTCCACATGTAATATTTAACAAATTTGATGAAAATGATTTATCAGCATAAACAAATTGTTTACGATTAGTTAAATAATTTTTCAACCATTTTAAAACATTGCCTATTATACCATAGTATTCTAATTTTTTAATAAGAGTTTTATGATCAATTGTATCAAACGCTTTTGCTAAATCAATAAATATTCCCAATGTAAATTTAGAATTGTTAAATGTGTCTGATATACTTTTTGTAAGCTAAATAATAGCATGCTCTGTTGAATTAATTTTTTTGATTCCATATTGCATGTTATATAATAATTAGTTTGTTAAAAGGTGATTGTATATTCTGTTGTACAAAATCTTTCTAAAATTTTAGAAAAAACAGAGAGGATAGAAATTGGACGATAGTGTTTTACATTATTAAAATTGTTAATTGTTAAAAGATAATATTTAATTTTCGTACATTTCATATTTACAAAATAATATAATAATAAATTTTTGGTAAATATTCGCGTATTGTTAAATGGTAATCGTAAAGTTTAACATTATTTTATTTACAATAAAAAAAAAAATTATTATAATAAATCTAACAAATTAAAGGAAAGATAAATCAAAGTTTTTTAAAAATGCAATTGCTTTGGACATCATCGATCCTTAGCGGAAACTACTAACACCTATTTATAGACACATAAAATATTCATTTCAACAACGTCTGGTTGCTAAAGCGCTTTGAGTTATGTTTGTGTAAACTGAATCCGTTATAGCAGGTATATTGTCATCAATAGATTGATAGTTAAAATTGTGTTCTTCAACAGAATATGGTCTTGGAACCATATAATGTATATTTTGAAGGCTATTAAATGAAAAGTTAGAGTCAGCTGTGGACTGTTTTAGAAACATTTCCTGTTCACCATTGGCCTTGGCAGTAAAAGCATATCTGGGAGGCTTGCAATTTAACGGATGCGAGGTTTCGCCAACAAATTCTTTTCGAAGTTGCCTGTTTTCTGAAAAAAATGTCAAAAATTTCAAAAAAATAGTCGAGACAAAAAATAAAATGGGATCAGCCGATTAAGCACTGACTTTGATGATGGCATTGTAGAAATTTCTTTGAAAAAAAAAATTTTTATATAAAAAACATTTACTCTTAATATTTTTTCAATGAAACCCCCCACGTAAGAATTACTCGCAGGGTAAATACGTGATAATATGTCGCGGGTGAGAAAAAAGGCTGGGTTATAAATTTATTTGGGTAAAGGGACCAAAGTCCCACGTGGTGTAGATGTTAGAGACCAAAGCCCCATGTGACAATGCCCCACGTGGTATAGATTTAAAAAAAGTGTAATTAGGGAGGTTGAGAAAAAGGTGCATGAAAAATTCCATTATATTTATTGATAGGGGGTATAGCTAATATATATACAATAAATGTAATAAGGTAATAGTTATACATATTTAGTTTATGAAAACAAATTTAAAAAGATAAATAAGATATATAAAAAGCAAATAAATTAGTGAAAAAATAGCACGAACAAAGAAAATGTCATAAAACGAATCTCACGAGTTGAGACGTTTACAAGGCATATATATATGACATGGAAGAAATGTCGCAAATCAGATGTTGAGGTTAGGTAGACAGAGGTTATTATTGACAATTCAAATTGCAAAACAGTTTGGTACAATTTCAGTGGCGTAGCTATCTAGAGACTACGCGGGGCAGTGCCCTGGAGCCCTCAAACTCAGGGGGCCCTTGAATTCTTACCAGAAATTTGTGTAAGAAAATTGCATCAATCGCTTTAAAATAATGGTAGGCCCAACCTTTCTATAATAAACCCTTGAATCTTCTCTATTTCGTTTTATTAGCCAAACCTATACCAAATATTAATTGTAAATTATGTTGTTACTGTTTAATATTTTTATTACCTGCCCTGCAGTGCACAAAAAAGAGATTAAGTAGAATAGCATTTTTAAAGTATTTGTATATTCCATATTTTTATTTTATAAAAACCTAATCAGTTTACATTGCAACAAAGCCCAATTTTTTAATTTGCCCAGGGCCCTTGGTTACCTTTGTTCGTGCCCACTGGGTAGAGGCACGTTTCAAAAAGTGGAAAAATGAAGTTTTACATATAACAAGATGAGTACATCAATAATGGTCACACTGAAGGCAATAAACTTATACGTCCATATAAGAGATTATTTGTCTCACAACAACAAAACAAAAATATTATTAAATATTTTTATTACAAACATGTAAAAAAAAAAAAGTCAAGTTAAAACAACATTTATTTTATCACATTTAAAAGCTCTGTTGTGTAAATACGACACCATTTACAGTTTGTTATAAGTTCAAATCCTGTTGGTAAAGTTAACTTTTTTCCTAATACATTTAAAACGTACTTAATAACACATTCAAAAGCTTCGTTAAACATTTTTTTCGCTTTTTTAGACTGTTTTTTCATTGACATTGTTATCATTTTTTGTCTATAGTTTTTAGAATTATTTTAAAGACATTTCTCTATATTCTAGACACTGAGTTCAAGACACCGATCATGTGACAATTAAAATATTATAAAAAGACAATATACTTTTTGTAAAATCAAATCAAAGCATAAAAGAGTACAACGTTTTAGAAAAGCTTCTGAAACTTAAGTTACAATTTTAATATACTTTTATATAATCAATCTTCAAACATTATAATAAATACAAAATGCGAAATGGTAGGGTTTTGCGCAGCTTCGTTTAATTTATTTTTGTATTTTTGATGATATATATAACGTTTTAATAAATACTTTTGTCTTTTAATTGCAACATATACTATTTTCTAAATTAATTTTGTTTGAAAAAAATATATTATAAGTTTCTTGAAACTAATTTATCACCAAACTGTAATAAATTAGTTTCAAACCGTACCAAACTGTTTTGCAATTTAAATTGTCAATAATAACCTCTGTCTACTTAACCTCAACATCTGATTTGCGACATTTCTTCCATGTCATATATATATATGCCTTGTAAACGTCGCAACTCGTGAGATTCGCTTATGACATTTTCTTTGTTCGTGCTATTTTTTCATTAATTTATTTGCTTTTTATATATTTTTCTTATTTTATTTATCTATTTAAATTTATTTTCATAAACTAAATATGTATAACTATTACCTCATTACATTTATTGTATATATATTAGCTATACCCACTATCAATAAATTTAATGGAATTTTTCATGCACCTTTTTCTCCACCTCCCTAACTACACTTTTTTTTAACATCTATACCATGAGGGGTATTGTCACGTGGGACTTTGTCCCCTAACATCTACACCACGTGGGGCTAACATCTAGACCACCTGGGGCTTAGGTCCCTGTACCCAAATAAATTTATTACCCAACCTTTTTTCTCATCCGCGACATACTGTCACGTGTTTTAACCCGCGTGTAATGCTTACGTGGAGGGTTTTATTGAAAAATTTTTGAGAGTAAATGTTTCTTATTTGAAACCGACTACGTGTAAAAGGTAATTTTTTTAATCATAAACATCTTTAGCTTTTTAAGCTAGCTGTCCTCGTAGCCTAATCGCTGTCTTTATCTTTACAAACATCGACAGCTTTTCACTAACTTAAAAAAGCTAGCAATCCTTGTCGCTAAATTGCTGTCTTTATCGTTACGACTATAGCTATTCGCTAGCCAATCTCCCACCGGGTAATGTATTTACCAAAACTGACAGGAAAACTACTTCTGCATCTTTAAACTATATTATGCAGTATCAAATAGACAACACCAACAAGCTTGATTCTTAGATGGATTAGTTGCAATAGAATTTGTTTAATTGTAAATTTACCGCTTATTAATCAATGCTTCAAGATGATATTAGGTCTACAGACATAATATCATCTTGAAGCATTGATCTATCTAATCGCGAAGCGATTTTTATATAAATCGCGAAGCGATTTTTTATAGAGCAAATCGCCGGGAGATTTTTATTTAAAAAATCGCAATCGATAAAAAAGTACTTTATTTTTATATTTATAATCGTTACAAAAGTATCTTTATTTTTATATAAATTGCGTGTTCATTGGAATTTTTTTTTATATTGAGTTTTATTAGTATTTTATTTATAGAAAGATGATCATAAATTTTATTGTAAAGGATTCTTCAAAAATCTTTGAAAAACCAGAAAGTACAAATATTGGACAATAGTTAGTTAAATTTGATAAACATTTAAATATTGGTGCAACTTTGGCTATCTTTGGTTGATCAGAAATTATATTTTGTTTTACTGAACATCTAATGACCTGAAAGAATATAATAAACAAATAATAATAAAGAATAATAATTTTGCTCAGATAGGAAATAAATGAATTAGAATAAAAACTAAATTTTTCTTTGTTGCTTTACTATAACATATTATTACAAAATATTAATGTTATTTGTACATATTATAACTGTATTTATAATTTTTTCGGTAATTGGTCTTCAAGAGTGCTTATAGGTAAGTAGATGTTATGAAATAAGTGTTCACATCTGTAAAATAATAGAACATAATTTTGTAATGGAATCTTGATAAAATATAAGTTAAATATAAATTAATAAAAACAGGTAGTTCTTGTTAACCGATAAAAAAATAGTTATACATGCATTTACAGTATTATTAATACTGTAAATGCAATTGTTCATGGAAGATAACTTTTAAAACTGCGTTAAAAGAGTTATAAACTTAGAATTACCTTATATAAACTGTACTTTTCTTGGTTTCATTCCAGTGAAGTCGTCAATAATGTCATCAAAACTTGGTTTTGTGTCAGACTCAATTGATAACGTTGCTAGGAATGATATTCTTTCTTTACTCATGAACAAATTAAAATATGTATTGATAAGTTTCAAACGAGAAAAACGTCTTTCTGCGCTTGCCACAGTAACAGATATAGTCAGTAAAATTCTAAGCGCATTGAATGCGTTAGGAAATGGTTTTAAATCCTGTTAATAAATCTCAAAATTAACGCACCTGTTTCCACCTCAGCCGTAAGGAGTTTACGAAGAACCTTAAGTTCATAAAGATGTTTATTTCCAATTTAGAAACGATTATAGGTCTTTACACTTTTGGAACAATTTCTCCTTTGATGAAAATCCGAACATAGTTATGTAATTTGTTTAATCTTTTTTTTTAAGTACTGTGCTGCAGTATTTGCAACAACAAAAAAATACTCCACTTTAAACGTTTGCTCGGCGGATTCTGCTGTAAGAACATCTTCTCCCTCTACTCAAACACTTTTCTTTTCATTTCTCTGCCTGACTTTTGAAAGCGCACAATTTTTTGCATTCTTATGGTCGTTACTACCTAATACAAATGAGAACTTTGTTCATATGTTAATTAATTTAATTATTGAACATATTGCGCGGGTAATCAGATATTTTAAGTACGTATATTATTATTATATTAATTTTATTCAACCAAAAATTTACTTATTTTTTAACTAGAATAAAACCTAACTGTGCAAGACCATTCTGAGTGCGAGACCTGGAACGGCCGCTCCACTCGCCCCAATCTAAAAACAACGCTGATTTTATACACATAAAATTTCAAATTAAATTAAACGAATAGCAAAACAAACTATTCAAATCAGTCAATAAACCTACAAGCACAAAAGCTATTAAAGTAATTGTGGCTATATTTTATTTTAACTCTGTTTTTTATCTTAAGATTATTATTTTTTATAATTTCTATTTGATTTCTAAGACTAATTTAATTTTTGATTGGTCATGGCCGACGACATGGGTTTGAAAGTAGAGGCGCACCATCTTCAATTTTTAAAAAAGTCGTCTATATTTAGAATTTAAAAAAAAGAAAAAGAAAAAAGAAGAAAGTCCTTTAGAAAAAAAGTGTGGGGGGAGGGGGCATGTACCCCTGGCCCCTCGGTGTCGTCGTCAGTGATATGGTTATTGCTTATTTTGTTTTTTATTTTTTTATAATATATATATATTTTTTATTTGTTTGTGTTATAATTTTTTATTTTTTGATTTAATTATTTTTCATTTTGTTATGTTATTTGATATTGAACTTACATTTCTTGCTTTCCATATTATTTCATTAAAAATATTAGTGCTTTCTAAATTATTTTATTAAGTTTCTATTAATTTTGAAAAATTAATAGAAACTTAATAAAAAAAAAATTAATAAGAAGAAAGTATTGAACGTTAATCGTTAACTCAAAACAAAGGACTGTTACTTATTTTCTACTACTTACGAAAAATTATTGAAATAAAAATAAAACGACTGTATAAAGAATAAGTAGAACGACTGTATAAAGAATAAGTAGAGAGTTGGTGTGGAAGAGACTAACTATGAACCTTGTAAGACAGGTCATGGTAAATTCATTATTCAACATATTTTCAACTCTATTTCTATATGTTTTTTAATATTTTTATGCCGATTGCAATTAACCAACACTTTTCAAACGGGTATTTTAATTATTATTTATCGTTTAAAATTTTTTCATGATAATTAAATTATAAACTATTTTTTTACTTAAACTATTAAAAGTTAGACAACATGTAAAGTATGTTGAATAGACTTACTAAAACTCATTTAAAAAATATATATAAAAAAAAAATTGAACAAATATGTATATTTAGATAAAATAAATAAATAAATACTTAGAAATATAATCAAAACAAAGATTTGTTACATATTACATATTAAGTGAAAGTGAACAGAAATTTTTGACATCGTTGAAGTATTTTAATTCACAACTCTTTATTTATTTACACTTTTGCCGATAAAAAAAAATTTACAGTCGTAACTTATAAAAAAAAATAATTACATGACCGGGGCTAGAAGAAGACAAATTTAGTCTTATCATTAAGCCCCAAAAAATGCGTCATTACTAGACAAAATATAGTTTGACAATAAAATGTAGTTTCAATGTATATATCTCTGATTTATATTATAAAAGAAAATTTAAATATATCGCATATCGTTTAAAATTTATAGTTTTTCAAAGAATAAGATTTAACAATTGTTTTGTAAAATAAAAGAAACAAAATTTAATAAAATATTAAAATGACAAAAATAACATTTAAGACTTGATTTGAAAAAATAAGAAAATATGATTTTATTTAAAAACATTTTATTGGTAGAGCATTTTATAGTTTAACTTATTTAATTATATTTATAATACTTTTCATTGCCAATTAAGTAAAAGCAAATAAACAGTATAAAATAAAAGTAAAAGAATAATAAATAACGCAAAAATAAAAAACAAATTTCTCAAAAAGAAGAATATCATTTAAAATAATAAAAACATATGTACAATTGTTGATTAATTATGTATTAATAATCTAAAGTAATTAATTAATTAACTATTAATTATTGATTTCTAATATAAAGAAGTTTTATTAGAAAAAATTTAATTCATTTTCAGTTAACAAAAGTAATTGCTTATGTTTTGTTTTGAATTGGTTTAGAGAATAATTAGTTTTCATTTCATTATTTAATATTATGTTCCACAACTTTGGTCCTCGGTTTACAATAGAGAATTTAGTAGCGGAATAATAAGTTTTGGATTGAATGTAGTTGTATTTTGAAAATCTTGTAGGGTATATGTGATTTATTTTTTCAAAAATTGAATGAAATAAGATTGGCAATATATTTTTATCAAGTTTGAACATGAAAATAAGAACTTGATAGAGGTTTAGTTTATATACATTTAGGATATTGAGTTCATTAATAAGTGTTTGTGTGTGTGAAAAACGATCTACGTTTGAAATTATCCTTATAGCCTGTTTTTGTTTGCTAAGCAATTTTTTTATTTTTGTCGCGTTAGTGCTACACCAAGCAATGTTCGCATAACTTAAGTAGCAATGAATAAAAGAAAAGTAAATGTTTTTTAAACAAGATCGATGTAATAACTGCTTTGCTTTGTACATTATTCCTAAATTTTTTGATATTTTATCTTCAACTACACCTATGTGTTCCCTCCAGGTTACATTTTCGTCTAGAAACTCGCCTAAAAACTTTATTGATTGCTCTCTCTTTATTAATTGATTGTCAATAAAAAGGTCTGGGAGTTCTAAGGGAATATCTGATTTTTTATGTAGACGATGGAATAAAGTGTATTTTGTTTTAGTAATATTTAAAGATAACTTGTTTGATTTAAACCATTGGGTTAGTTTGTCTAGTTCTTTGTTTAATGTTTGGAATAATATATTGATATCTTTATTGGAATAAAATAAGCTGGTATCATCTGCAAATAAAATTGTATTTAAAATGTTAGAAAATTTATTTAAATCGTTTATATAAACAAGAAATAGAAGTGGCCCTAAAATTGATCCTTGAGGAACACCACATTTAATTGTCTCATAATTAGTTTTTCCTTCATCATAAACTATATACTGCTTCCTATTGGTCAAATAACTCTCGAACCAGGACAAGTTAGTATTTTTTATACCATAATTTTTGAGTTTCGATAGAAGGATTTGATAATTGACTGTATCGAAAGCTTTACTTAAATCGATAAAAAGACCTAGGGTATACTTGCCTTGTTAACACTTACATTTAACATTTATTTATTAATTGAATAAAGCATGGCTTTCACTGCTATCAAACTAAAACTCTATTTTACCGCTTTTTTGTGATTATACCGATTCATTGAAACCAAGTGTTTTAGCAATTCTCAATTAAGTTTCGATTATTGATCACATTATCATATTAAAAAAAGAGAAACAAACTATTTACTAACTATTTGCATTAAATTTTTGATTACATTTTACAACAGTTAGAACTAAAGGGTAGACTGTCATTTTTTTTTGTTTAATAATGTTAAGTTGGGACATTACATTCTTTTTTTGTTTAATAGTGTTAAGTTGGGACATTACATTCTTTTTTTGTTTAATAGTGTTAAGTTGGGACATTACATTCTTTTTTTGTTTAATAGTGTTAAGTTGGGACATTACATTCTTTTTTTGTTTAATAGTGTTAAGTTGGGACATTACATTCTTTTTTTGTTTAATAGTGTTAAGTTGGGACATTACATTCTTTTTTTGTTTAATAGTGTTAAGTTGGGACATTACATTCTTTTTTTGTTTAATAGTGTTAAGTTGGGACATTAAATTCTTTTTTTGTTTAATAGTGTTAAGTTGGGACATTACATTCTTTTTTTGTTTAATAGTGTTAAGTTGGGACATTACATTCTTTTTTTGTTTAATAGTGTTAAGAAAGGGACATTACATTCTTTTTTTGTTTAATAGTGTTAAGTTGGGACATTACATTCTTTTTTTGTTTAATAGTGTTAAGTTGGGACATTACATTCTTTTTTTGTTTAATAGTGTTAAGTTGGGACATTACATTCTTTTTTTGTTTAATAGTGTTAAGTTGGGACATTACATTCTTTTTTTGTTTAATAGTGTTAAGTTGGGACAGTCAAAAGGTATTCCTCTTTTTCATTCCAGTTTAAAAAAATATATGAATTTACTTGTGTCAACTTAATCATTTTTGAGATCAATTATTTTATCTGATAAAATATTAGCTTTAAACGAAATATTATTATTATTATTGTTATTATAAAAATTCTACAAGAGAAGGTGTTAGCTTCTATAAACTGGATACCTTACGAAGCCCTGCTATATTAGACTTTAATCTAGGGGAGCGATAAAAGCTATCGTATTTGTTTTCAAATTCGCTTACAGAATGTGAGGAAAAAACAGAAGAAGGCAAGACGCTCCATTGGGATACAATTGTATTAGTTAAGATGTCTATGGAAGTTATTTCATGTTTGTGGCTATTGTTTCGTAATTTTCTTGCATGAAAATTTCAAATACAAGCAAGTACTTGTATTAATGACTTCATTAAAATTTTTGTAGATTTCGAAATACTTAATCAAAGCGCCTTTTATTTGTTGTTCTGAAAGTGTAGTTAACACCAAATTTGCCAATCGAGATTCATAGTTCATGTTTCTTAAATTAGGAATTAGTTTAGTTGCTCTGCGTTGAATTTTTTTGAGTCTCTCAAAATCTTTCTTTAAACAGGGGTTTCATACTGAGGCGCAAAACTCAAGTAGTAGGCCTACATAGGTAGTGTATAGTTTTAAAATTATAATTAGAATCTAATTAATAAAAGTTTTTTAAAAATACCAAGCATTTGGTTAGCTTGTAATGCTGCATTATTTATTTGATTTGACCACTTAAATTTGTTGTTAAAATAAATTCCTTGTGACTTTACAATATCAACATTTTCAAAAGAAATAAGAGTGTTTGATGAGTTAAGCATACCAAAAGATTAGTCTAAAACATCGAAGCCACAATAAAATCTCAATTCACATTTATTGATATTAAATTCCATGCTCTAAAGTTTAGACCAACGTAGTAAGAAACCTATATCCTCCTGGGCTTATTTTAGATCAGATAAGTTTATATAATCAAAATAAAAACTGAGGCATTTTATTAATAAAAATTAAAAACAGAAGTAAAGCGATAACCGAGTCCTATGGAACTCCACTTAGTATATCTATCAGGTCAGAAGAGGAGTCACCGAGAATAATACGTTATTTTCTATTGCTCAAAATATCTTTTATCCAATTGAGAATCATGTCACTAAAACTGTATCCTTTTAGTTGCAAATGCGTGTAACACTATTAAATGCTTTAGTGAAGTCCAACAGAATTAGTAGTGCAGAGCAGAGATTATTAGGAGCTTTAATAATTATGTCTAATTTGTCTAAAAAATTAGTCGTACACAAACGGTTTCGAACAAATTCGTGATGATGACAGGATAATAAATTGTGGGTGTACAAATGTTTTACTTAACAAACGACAGGAGTTATCAGAATAGGTAAATAGTTTTCTGTAACAGTACGACAACCTTTCTTGTGAATGGGTGAGACATTTGCAAGCTTCCAAAAAGATGGAATTTGATCATACGCTATGAAGCAATTTTAATTATAAATAGTCATACCTTTTAAGCTCTTAAAGAATATTCAATGAAATTTGAAACCTGTGGATAAACTAAAATTTAGTATAAAACAGATATGTAGACGAGAGAGTAAAGTTTAAGACCAAGAGCTAAACCATTTGGAAGAATATTAGAAAAAAAGTTAAAAAAAGAAATTGTACCAAATGCATTGCATATTATCAAAAAAATTGGTTTTATGTTAACAAAAGAAGTTGATGTACATAAATTCCAAAGTTTTTGGCACTTTGACTCGATTATTAGTATTAATAATTTTTTAGACCTATATATAAAATTATATATAGATCTAAAAAACTCTAAAATAAATTTTTTTTTGTTTTTTGAAAAAATAATTTTAAAAACAAATAACATAAAAGCTCTTTTTAATATATTTCCAAAAAAGACATAAAAGCTCTCTTTAATATATTTAATGAAGAACTATTCAAAAATAAACGAGTGGTTTACAAGTAATAGGCTTTCGTTAAATGTAGAAAAAACTAAATTTTTTATTTATTTTCTAAATCTAGTTCCTTAATTTTCTAGGAATAATAATTGATGAAAATTTGTCATGGAAACCACATATAAAATATAAAGAAAATAAAATATTAAGAAAAATTTATATATTATATAAAACAAAATCATATTTTAACACTTCTTCTCAAAAAAAAAAATACTTTTCATTTATTCATAGTTTTATCTCTTACTGCAATATTGGTAGTACTATTTATGGTAAGTTGAAAAAACTTTATAGTAAACAAAAACATGCATGCATGATTATATTTAATGCACACAGAACTTTTCATTGTGAAAAGTTCTGTGTGCTTTTAAGGAAGTTCTCTCTTTTAAGGAAGCTCGGTGCACTAAGTGTCTATAAATTTAATATACACCAAGTTCTACAATTCATATTTAAAACTAAACATGGGCTCTCTCCAATTGTATTTCAGTCTTACTTTAGTGAAATATTGCTCAAGTATCCTACTAAAATTTTAATTAATAACTTTATTGTTCCAAAAGCTTTTTTTAATTAATAACTTTATTGTTCCAAAAACAATTCAAAACTAAATTTTTACAAAATCCAATACCGCGGACCGTTTCTATCGAAACATTTTTCAAAATTTATCACTAAAAGTAATAATGTTCAAGACATCTCTTTATTACAAAAAGACTGATTAAAATATCTCTTTTAAAAATAATACGCAAATAATATAAATCATCTAAAAAATAGTTATTGACACTACTTCATTTTTGTTGCAATTAAAATAATCTAATTTAATTTTTTGTTGAAAAACTTTAATACTTGTAAATTATTATTTATCGATGATATAATCTTATATATATTTGTCAATTCTGATTGATTGCTTGATTGTTTGATCCTAGTTAACAGCCAGACCATTGGTCCTAGAAACTCGAAATTTGGCATGGATGATCCCCATGACCCAGAAGTGACATAGGTCATGTCAAGTTGATCTCAGAGGTCACTGGAGGTCGTCCGGGGTCGTGGGGGCTTTCAAACAGTCATTTCTCAGCGGAGGGGGGGGGGCGGATAGAAATGCACAGTTATTCCCCGCCCCCGGGGGTGGAGTTCGGATAACCTCGGGTGTGACCTCGGGGGTTGCTGGAGGTTGGAATGGTCTGGGGTAGGGGTTAAACGTTTCCTATAATGTGATTTTTGTTGGTTTCTGTTGTGTTCTATGGATTGCTGTTACCTATTTTGTCATTTTCCAGAATTTTCTGGAATATTCCATAAAGCACAATATGGCTGTTCCAGAACATTCAAGAACTTTCCGGAATGTTCCATGGTACTCTTTAGCTCCATCTAGAACTTTCTATAGGGATATAAATGAATCACCAGAAATCACACATGATTTAAGTCAGTTCAGGAAGTCAATTTGCTCTTTACAAATTGCTACAAAGAACAGGTATAGAAATATTATTTTTTGATCTTATATATATTTGTCAATTCTAATTGATTGCTTGATTGTTTGTTCCCGGTTGGCAGCCGGACCGTTGGTCCTGGAGTTATCCGGAATGTTCCATAGTGCATAATGTGTCTGTTCCATCACCTTCCAGAGAATTCGGGGGCTTTCCAGAGTTTTCCGTTGTGCTTTTTGGCTCCGTTTGGAGCCTTCCATGGGGATGTAGCACATAGATCACGGAGATCGCACATAGCTCAGTTTTACCGGGTTGCTGAGGTGAACACATCATTTGCGGGGTTGCAGTTCTTGGAATCAGCTCGGGGGGGGGGGGGGATCGGTTTGCTCTTTGCATGTTACTACGGGGAACGGGTGGGGAAATATTGTTTTTTGGTGGTAACTAATTCCTTTTTGGTTCTTTTATTTTTTGGTGGTTAACTTGGTACAGGGGCATTGTTCTTTTCAAATGAGTATTGTGTATGAATATAATAAAATTATGTGTGTATGGTGTATATAAAATCCCCGCATGGAAGAACTTTTAGCGTTGTGTACCAAGAGGCTCTGCAGCGGTTTTTTTATAGTACTCAGGATTGAGAGTTTTTTAGTCAAGTAATTGATTTTTGGAGGGTGGGTTTTCTTTGTACACGAAACTTTGATTTGTTTTACCGGTGCTCAGCGACGCGGGCACCTCTGCTAGTGCGTTATATTTTAACACTAATATTTATATTATATTATTAGTTATACTGTAACTAACGTGTTTTAAATTCTTACTATGAACTTAGCTACTTTTCATTTTTGTATATTAACTGACAATTTTTTAATATAAATTTTATGATGAGGCTTGATAATAAGACAATTTATGTCTTCTGCTTGCTCCAACTCTCTTATTTATTAACACTGTTTATTTCATTGTAAAAACATATTAAAAAAAAAAAAAAAGAAGATTGCCTCAAACAATACAGAATTTATAAAAATGTAGAAATATCAAAACCTAACTATTGAAAAAATTGAAAGCAAGAGAATTTCAAACTAAAATTGATATGCTTAAAGATGAAAGCAAGAGAATTTCAAACTAAAATTGATATGCTTAAAGATGTGTTGCTATCTGGAAACTAAGTGTAAGGCTCAATTTGATATATGGGAAAAAATCGTGTTTGATGTTTTAAATGAAAAATTGATTGCTGATAAATATTATGCATTTCTCATCCAGAGCATTTTAGATATTGAGAAATTGATAAAAAAAAGTTGAATAAATGTGTCTGTTGCTCACATAAAAATATTACTCATGTTAGTGGAATGAATGAATTTTAAGAAATTTTTAAATATCAGTTTGGCAAAATAGTAAGCAACTTTTAAGATAAAAAAAATTAGATTTGAAGATCAATTTAAAAAATAAGTATATCAAGCCATAAGTTTAAATTTGCTAAGATTAATTAATCTATCTTTAAAAACTTTGAGAAAATTTACTATAATACCCATACAGAAACTGACATCGCCCAAATTACCGCAAGAAACTAGTATCAGTAGAAAGTTATTGAATTAGCAGTATCTGAGAAAGTTATTGAATTATGTGCACATTTACAGTTGCCTACTTATTTTAAAGAAAATATGCTATTTAATAAAAGCTTCCAAAATAATCATTCTACTGAAATAGCAGTTCAACTACTCATTTCAAAATGGAAGGCAGCAATTGATAGCAGTATGTTCATTGTTACCGTTAAACTTAAATAAAGCATTTGAAACAATTAATATTAAATATTAATTGAAAAATTTAAGTGCTACAAATTAGGAGGACTAGTACATCATTAGTTTATAAGCTACTTAACAGGAAAAACTCAAAAAGTTAGAATTATTGACCATTTATCAGCTGAAATACCCTGTGAGGTAGGTGTGCCACAAGAATCGGTATAAAGCCTCTGTTATTTATAATATTCATAAATGATTTTGGCAATGCTACCAGATTCTCTTAGCAGATGACACATTAGTCTACATTGAATGTAAGAGTTTATGATAAAGTTATTGAGTATGTTGATTACAAGTTTCAGAGTAAAATATTTAAGTATCACTGAAAAATATCCTAGCATATGTATCAAGCTTGAAAATCAAATAGTTAAGTTCAGTGAATGTGTAAAATACCTTGGTATTAAAATTGACTGCAATTTGAATTTTTTTGGAACACATAAGGTATACTGAAGCCGAAATTGTTATGATGAGTGGTTATCTTGTGAGAGTCGAAATCGCTAAGATGAATAATTATCATTTGAGAATTGCCAGGTGTCTGAGTAGGTGGTACAATTATCGCACCTCATTTTGAATATTGGGCTTTATTATTCTTTGATGCAAATAAATATGATATTCAAATGCTATCAAAGTTACAAAACAAAGCTAAGAGAACAATCTAGAAATGTGACTGGTTCACACATAGTTATGATATATTTACTAGATTAAACTGGGTATCTGCAAAAGAAAATATTTAAATGAAGGAATTTACATTTATACGCAACACTATTCAATTGCAGAAAATGGATGTCTTTGTATAATATATAGGGTTTTGTATAAAAAACAATGAAACACACTGTTATTTTACAAGAAATGCAAATTATAATCACTGAACAAGAAATTGATAAAATTGAGATAAAATTGTACAATAAATTGCAAAATAAACTTTTAATTGCTTGACAGGAGGGGTTTCAAGGCATACGTGCAATCAATATTTGATACTTTAAAATCAAAAAAATATATATTCGGTGTTTTAATTAAGTTTAAGTGAGTTCACTAAAGGTTGTCAGAAAAAAAGCCCGAATTTTTAATTTTCTTGAAAATGCGTAAAATTTTTAATGAACAATTTACAAGTCCAAATTTCATGAAAGCTTTTAAGTTTTTTTTTCTCACAGCCTAGGCTTCGATGAGGAAAATAAAAAAGCAGGTTACTAGACAGATAATAATTTGTATATTGTAGACAAAAAATACGTCAATAACATGTACTTTAATTTGAAGGTTTTCTGTTTCCTTGTCGTAAATCGTTTAAAATATATCTTGCATGTCTGTTATCAAATACACATCAAAACGCTTAATATCAAAGTAATTTGTTTTAAAAACATCTTAAAATACTTTAAAATGTATCTATTACGCATAAGTATTTGTGCTGACTGAGTAGGTTCTGTTTTTAGTACTGGTAGGTTCTCACATGATGAGAACCTACTAGTACCACAATCTCTTTATACTCTCCAAACTTTTTTCATTTAAATTAGTTAAACATAAAGTGTTTACTATGCAACTATTTTTAATAAGCTTTTGAACGCTACTGTTATTTATGTTTAAGCTGAAGTTGCTATATGTTATTTTTTGTATATATATATATATTGTCTTTGTATGTATATATTGCCTTTGACTGTATATGCATACTGGTTGATTGAACAAGGTTTTGACTGTTTTTAAGTTTTATTTTATCTCGCCATTTCTTTTGATTGTTCTTTACAGGATTGAAAATATTTTAGGCCTAACTTTTGTGTGTACTTTTTTTTGTAGTGCTTTCTTTTATTTTTCTCAATTTTATTTTTTGTTCTTAATTTCTGGCAAACTTATTTTTGCCCATATTTATCAAGATGATGACGTCATTTTATTATTTTTCAAGAAGTCATTTTATTATTTAAATCAACTTTTTTCAAAGATGATGATGTCATTTTATTATTTATCAAGAAGTCATTTTATTATTTAAATCAACTTTTTTCAAAGATGATGATGTCATTTTATTATTTATCAAGAAGTCATTTTATTATTTAAATCAACTTTTTTCAAAGATGATGATGTCATTTTATTATTTATCAAGAAGTCATTTTATTATTTAAATCAACTTTTTTCAAAGCCTATGGTATTAAAATGTCTAATATAAGCCAAACGTTTTTATATAATTTATAAAATTCTTGTAATGTTTTTTCTACAATTAAAACTCTTGTTACCAAATAGTTCAAACAAACCCCAAATATAATGTTTCAACATGTTCCCATTTAACCATTAACATACCCCCATTTAAGCTACCCAACATCAGAATCATTTAAAATGTACCTTAAATATTTAAATGACGCCATTTTTTGCAAAGATTCGAGCTATAAAATATTTAAAACATATCATTTTTTTATAAACAATACACAAAGGTATAAAATCCATTTTCAATCTTTTTTTAGTTATTTTTACTCTATATACAAAATTAGTTCAAGCTGATTTCTATTCCGTATACTGATATTGACTTTTGTTCTATCTTTTGAAGCATTTACTAAAGTTCAATTTTTTGATGTTTTTAAATTAGAAAAGATAATGCCTAAATTAAACTATTCTCCAGACATTAAAAATTATAAAACTATTACTTTTTGTATTTTGTTCAAACAAAATTGTTCAATTGTGTAAATTATAAAAGAAAATTATAAAAAACTTATTTTAATTAGCATGAAGTTATTCAAAAAGTTGAACAAATTGTCAACGACTTAGATAAACTTAGTTGATAAGTATATATTGATTTATCCAAAGAATTAGACACAGTTAACTATTGCAATCTTTTAGATATAAGAAAGCCATACGGTATAGTCAATCCTATTATTAAATTAAAAGTTACTTATCAATAGAATTGGATCTTGTAATCTTAAATCTTTCTAAGGGTAACAATTAAATCTTACCAATAGAAAACCAATAGAAAACCAATAGAAAGGAAAGAAAACATAATAATAGAAAGAAAGAAACTTTTAAAACATTAAATGACTTATGCACAGTTTTCGATGAATTGATTCTTGGTTCGATTTATCTTTAGACTCACATTACAGACTTGTAATGCATCTTTTAAATGAAATTAATTCAATAATTTAAATTCGATAATTATGGGTGGATCTAGAACTTTTCGATATCTAAGTTCAGTAACTTTTAGGAAAGTTTTAAATTTTAAACTTTCAAATGTTCATACTTATGTCATATAAAGCTTTCATGTTAAAAATTGCCCTGATTAGAGCCTGAGAACAAAATACCTAAAAATTGGCTCATCCGTCTAAATATTTGGACGAGTGATGCCTACTTTTAGGTATCTACCCAACATTAATGTTGGGAATTTAGAAAATTTAAATTTTCCGCAATTTGTATATATTTATAAAATATTATTAATTTTTTTTTTAGATACTTAAAAAAACTTCTCAAAAGTTCTAAACTTTTTATAAAATGTTGTTAACAAAATAATTTCAGATAAAAAGCTAGTTTAAAACTAAAAGAAAGTTGATTTGAAAAAATGCTTTAAGAAACATCCTTTATAGTGATTTTTCGCTTCAATACTAAAAAACTCTACATTTCTATAACTTAATAGAATTACACAAAAAAGTAGGAGATTTAGTAAAATTAAATGAAAAAATATGTCCAGGTTCGAAACGAGCTTCTGGACATATTTTCGCGCGACGGCAAGGAAAGAGGTGTGAACTTCCTGGTTAATTGTACTTCTGCGGTGCTCTGTGACAAGACCATTAGGTCTTTTTGGGGTATCTCAATAACAAAAAAAAAAAAAATTTCAGACGCGCTTATAAAATTTAATCTAAAAGCGTAATCGCAATATAGGACAGAGGCAAAATCCCATAGCAGAGTTGTATGCGCAATAGAAGAACATTTGATACTTGTACATAAAATGCAAAAATGGTGAGTTTACTCCATGCTTAAAAAATCTTTGAGCCGTAAAGAAAACGTAAGATTATTAAAATCAGCATAATCTTTACTAAAACCGTGTGTGCTTTTGCTTGCAATGTGCACGTGTGCCTTTGTTTACTGTACTATTGTTTCAATGTGCACGGGTACTTTTGTTTACTGTACTTGTGTTTACAATGCGCACAGGTACTTTTGTTTACTGTACTTGTGTTTACAATGTGCACGTGTGCTTTTGTTTACTTTACTTGTGTTTACAATGTGCACGGGTGTTTTTGCTTACCTTATTTGTGCTTCTGCTTATAATGTGCACTTGTGCTTTTGCATACAATGTTCACTTGTTCTGTTGCTTACAATTAGCACAAGTGCTTTTGTATTTAATAACTTTAAATTTAAATCAAATAATTAAAATAAATTTAACTTAAATTATTTTTATCTTTTACGTAGACTATGCAACTGTGATGATAACGTAGACATGGCGCAATAGTTATGAAACTATGCAGCTGTGGTGCAATGATAACATAGATGTGATTCAGTGATCAGAATGCCAATTTTAATGATTATTTCGCCGTTATTTACTTTACAGTTCTGGCCATTTAAATCTGAAATCTTTAAAACGACAAAAAATAAATCAAGTATTTTCTTATGAAAAACCACAATACTGGTCATTTAAACGTTCAATAAACATGAACTAATAAACGTAGTTTTATTAACTTTATTTTCCAAAACATTCATATTTACATTTTTAAGTTCAAAACTTTTATAAAAGATAAACGTTTGTAAATTGTTAATTATTCGTTAAAAAACAATAAATTGTCATTAATTAATAAATGTCAAACGTTTGTTAATAGATATAAGATAATGTTTAATTTACGTATATTTCGTATTTACAAAAAAATATAATGATAAATTTTTGGTAAAAGTTCACAAATTGTTAAATGGTAATCGTAAAGTTTAACATTATTTTATTTACAATAAAAAACAACAATTATAATAGTAAATCTAACAAATTAAAGGAAAGACAAATCAAAGTTTTTTATCAAAACTGCAATCGTTTTGTACATTGATTCTTAGCGGAAACTACTAACACCTATTTATAGACACAAAAAATATTCATTTCAACAACGTCTGGTTGCTATAGCGCTTTGAGTCATGTTTGTGTAAACTGAATCTTTTATAGCAGGTATATTATCATCAATAGTTTGATAGTTAAAATCGTGGTCTTCAACAGAATATGGTCTTGGAACCATATAATGTGTATTTTGAAGGCTATTTAATGAGAAGTTAGAGTCAGCTTTCGACTTTTTTAGAAACATTTCCTGTTCACCATTGGAATTGGCCGTAAAAACATATCTAGGGGGCTCGCTATTAAACGGATGGGAGATTTCGCCGACAAATTCTTTTCGAAGTTGTCTGTTTTCTGAAAAAAAAGTGTCAAAGACTTCGCAAAAATAGTCAAGACAAAATAAAAATGGACACAGCTGATTAAGCACTGACGTTACCGCAATGGCGGTTTGAAGAAAAGCGATTATGCAATAAAAAGCAATAAAAAATCGCATTAATTCGCACTCAATTTTTCGATAAAAATAAAATCACAATAAATCTCTCAGCGACTCGCTCTATAAAAATAACAGCATCGCAATTAACAAATTAAATATCGCATTTGTAACTTTAAATATCGAAAAATAACGCATTACCGAAATTATTTGTAAAAAATAGCATTTGTAACGCGTAAATATTGAAAATTAACGCATTACCGAAATTAATTGTATTGCGGTATTGCCAGTGCTTACAGCCGGTATTTGACGGCTGGTAGATAAGATAAAAATTATGCTAAGAATATAAGAGTTAATTTTTTCACTCATAAATATTAGATATATTTTTATTGAGAAATCGATAAACAAAATATTAAAAATCAAGTAAATCAATAATCGATTTATGGTAAACATTTACTAATAATCGAAAAAATCTATGAAGCTCAGAAATCCAAGTCATTCCAAAAATTATTTACTCACGTTTTTTGTGTTTTAGCAAACAAATAAAAGAAACCACAATAACAACAAAAATGACTGCTCCACAACCGCTTATAACTGATATTGTCAATAAGTTAAGTGGTGGATTTCCTACAAATAATTTTTATTTTTTTAATGTGAAATTTTCAAAAATTTCGTAGCCTAGTTTAATCTAAATGTAAAAAAATAGTCAAAAGTTTGAAGTTAAGTTTATTAAAAAAACTTCTTTACTCACTGCAAAACTATTTGTTGTAAAATTAGTAAACCGTTGAGTACCTGGAGCTACTTTTTCATGATAATTAGGTTCATCAGAAGGATATGATAAATCTAGAAGATCATTTTCAAAATCTTTGTGGACCAATTTGACCTTAACATCACTTATTTCATTAACTTCTTGTATAGTTCCATAACATTGCCTAACTGAATTAACTTGTGAAGAAACAGTACTGGTGTATACTTTATTCAATGTTTTATTAAGGAAATTAATTACATATTTTGTTGAACAATTTCCATGTTGTCTAAGGTGCCAATCAACACTAATGCAATAATCTTGCTTTTTTATCCATAAAGGTGATTCTTTGACTAAAAAAGTGAAACACAACTTAATAATTAGAAAAAAATTACAATTTTGATAAAATAATACCCTTGAGCATTCACTAAAATAAGACTTTATTTTTAAATATGGCATTTAGTTTAAACTGTTTTAATTATTGGAATCATCACCATCTCAACCTTTCTTAATCCATTCTATCAGACACTACTCCAAAAAAATGATTTAAAATCATTTTTTCTTTACTTATCTTTTAGAGTCACAACACCATTCATTCGATCGCCATCTTCTCTGTATTTTCAAAGCACTGAACACAATTAACTGCCATACCTCATAACACTCTGTACACATGTGGAGGATAACTTTTCTTTGCTTTTTATCAATGCACCTCTTGCAATCTGAATTGATGGTATTTCTCTGAACTTGACACCTAGCTTTTGTCCTAAACGCCTCTTTTGCACCAAAATTAAAACCATAATTATCTACACACTCTATCTTTCTTCCACTATTTATTTCAACTTCCATTTTGAGTATTTTGTTTTCCAAAAGTTTTTCAAATTTTGTCTAACAATAAATAAAATCTGTTGTTCTTTTTCCTGTCCTAAAATAAAACTGAATGATGAAAACACTTAAATTGATAAACATATTGCTTTTTAACTTGATGCCAATAATTCTTTAGATAAAAAAAGGAGGGGGGGGGGGGATCCATCCTAAAAAAAGACTGTTCAAATAATTAAAGATTATTCACAAACTATGTTGAACTAATAATTTAAAAAAACTTACAGTGTATTCTTATTTGTGTTTCAGCACTGATGGTTCCTTGTACGCCACTAACTTTATATCTCAGATAACTACCACAGATACCTGCATCAGCTTTAAATTTTGCTGAAAAAATATATATATTGTTATCTAAGCTAATAGAACTACCAGGTAATGAATCAGTATCTCCAAGATACCATTCAACATTAGGTTTTGGTTTTCCCTGAACTTGAATAGATGGATTATGTTCACTATTTTCATGAAGTGTCCACACAGACGGAAAGGTGCGCGTTAAGATTGCAGGTCCACCTGTTAAAATATAGTCATTAGATTTGAAAAAAACCAAAGTTGTTGTGTTATAAAAATATTAACACTTTTATTTTAAAATACAATTAAGACTTTTATTTTAATTGAACTGTTTTTGAGCTTGAAGAACAACTAAAAAAAAAGTTTCAAAAAGTTGCTACTGTAATAATAACATGAATGAATAAAACACAAAAGCAAAACAAATTCTGTTTGAGTGAAATTTTATATTTTAGCAAACATGAAAAATATAACAATGCCTCCCTGTGTACATACTTTGACTGAAAGTTTTGATTGGTCAAAAGAAAAAGAAATTTAAGTTCACCAATTGTAATTTAAACAAAAATATTACAAAATAATCAGGGGCAATTTTAAACCGTTTTTGACAGCGTTGACCATATTTGAACGTCGTCTATTTGAACGCTACCCAAATTCAGAAATTGAGCATTTTTTTTTACAGCAAATATTGTTTTTTTCGTGAAAAAATGCTTACATACAACAAATTTCCTTATGTTAAGCGCCGACACAGGGACAAGGGGGGTACCTACCCAAATTATTTTCCTAGAATAGCCCCTGATAATATATACAATAAACCTAATTAATCAATCAAATGAATGACAAAATGTATATTGCTGCCAAGGGCTAAGTAGATGTGTGATCCAATGTGAACAAAGTAAATCCAATTATTCCCTGATTATACCAATCTTAATTTAAATTAGACTGACCCTAAAACAACAATTAATAGATGTAAAACCTGTTTATTTGATCATTGAATTTAAGATGACAAGCTTTGTGTTAACCTAAAATTTCAATTATTTTTTAATTAAGTTAAAAAAAAAAAAACATAACAAAAAAGTTATCATTGAATTGTCTATATTATATTAAACTATTTTTATAAAATAATCTTTACAAAACGATTAAAAATACATTAAACAAAAGCTTCTTTTTAGCAAATTTTATTGTTTATTTTTATATACTATAATACCGCCTAAACTAAAGATTTGAACTAAAGATTTGAACATTTACTTATCACGCATAAATTAAAAATTTTCAATTTTTTCCTGAAACATACAAAAAATAATATTGATAATTGATATTGTAAAAATAAAAAAATGAAAAGTAAAAACTAGTACTCAATATTTGATTTAAAATGAAGACATCTACTTTGACCGAACTTTCAATACCACCTCATATGTTCATCCGCTATATAAATACTTATAAGGTATCACAAACTTAAGGTCGCAGATAATGAAAACTAATTTTTAAATGTTTTATTGTAAAATAATGATATAAATTCAGGTAATATTTGAGGATATTTAACTCTAAGGAGAAACTAAGGAAGGTGTTGCGCCAGGCTCAAAAAAAAAAGTCTTTTGAGGCACCAAAAAAAACAAGATGGAGCACATAAAAAATGCCTTTTTAAATATAAGTAGTAGTATTTTTAATTTTTATTGTCATTAGTCAACTATTTTATTACTTTGGCCATTATCACATTTGCTACGCTACTGGTTAATAAAATTAAAAATATATTTTTTCAATTAATTTAAAAAGGTTTTATCAATTAACAAAAAAATACTACTTTGCTTTAAATGAGCTTTGTATGTTTATTGGCAATTCTTGCACAATATTTTTTAGAACAATATTACTGCTAATTGGCTCATTTGTTTTATATCTGTGAATGACCAAAGTTAGAGAATTATAAAATATCACTTTTTATAAAAAAAAGTATTTATTTTTCAAAAATTATTAATTTTTTTTTTAATTTTTTAAAAAAATTTTGTGATTCTTAATAATACTAAGATTAAATATGATCATTTATTTTAACAATTTGTTTATTTTAGAATTTAACAGTATGCATTTTTTGTAATTGTTGTTTTGCTAAAGAATTATTTCAGCAGCTCCCATATAAACATTATTTTTTTAAATTTTATTTTATAGATTCATCTTTACGAACTAATTACAAATATTATTTTAGAAAAAAAAGTTAGTAAAATTTGATTTTCGCATGATTTTTTTAATATTTTTTCTTAAATGACAGCTACGTGGTGACCAAACTTTGGCATTAGTAGTATTGTATTTCAGATTCTTTGATATTAACTATCTGAATACATTCTTTACACCTACAGTAAAAAGAAACTGCTTTTTGTTCATAAGTTTAAGCTATATCTCTAACAATAGGGTAAAAATATATGAAATCATCCAGACCATGACACCCTTACATCTCAGAATTTGTTTATTTTTACACCACTTGCAGTCCATATCAAAAAAATAATAACTGCAAAAATTTTAGTTGAAAATACCAATGGGTGCCAGAGATATCTTCAGTTGAAATAATGCTGACTCAGCATTTTAGTGATTTTCTGAAGCGACTACAAAGCAACTTTGACAAACAGTATCTTCATAATGGCTAGGGGAAATTTCCTAAAATTTGGTACTCTAATAGATTTTAACTTAAGGAATCCAAAAAGAGCACTCTTAAGACTCGATTATCTCAAGAAATGCCTCATTTATCCAATTTTGTTCAAAATTATTGACTTGTAAATTAGTGATTTTTGGAGGTAAAATAAAGACTGTGGCCCAAAATCTCGAGTAAAAATTTTAATTGTATATCATTATTTCATCTTAGGTCTACTGAAAAAAATTAGATTCATCAATTGTCTCTCTAATACGTGATCAAAATTTGCATTTAAAAATGGTGTCTTTTTAGAAAAATTTAATTTTTGTAACAAAAGCAATTAAAATATTTTTTAAAACATTTATTTGAATAAAACATCAAATAGTGTCATTTATTGAATAGTTTAGGACATTTAGGCCAAGGAAGATACTTTCCACTCCCATGGGAGGCCCCTACGCCCCCTCCCCTAATCTCCCTAGATTTTTTTTTTTTTTTTTTTTTTTTTTTTTTTTTTTTGCATAAAATGAATAAATAATGCAAAAACATACAATTTAATTTTAATTTTGAAAAAAAAAAATTTCATTATTTCAAATTGGTGACTTAAAACCTCCCTTTATATAAAAAACAAACATAAGTTTTGTTTTGTTCTTTTTAAAGGTATTTACTTGTTTGTATTTTCTTAAAGAATTACTTTTAATTTTATAGTTTTTATATTATTTTGTTAGGTAATAAGTAATAAAAATAATTAATATGGAGAAATGTGACATTGGAAAAAGTCTTAACATTCATTGCCACAAAACTGGATTTTCAAGAAAACAAGGTTTTGTTCAATTTAAAGATCTTCCTTGTGAAAAACAAGAAGAAATAATATGGCGAGCAAATTTAAAGGAAAAATATAGTTCAATAAGAATTATATGTTGTTATCATGAGCAATTCTATGGAAAATATTTTGAGAGAAAAATTACAAAGTGTTGCAATCCTTTTGGAACACACAAGGAAAGTAAAAAAATTGCAATAAAAGGTAATCTTACCTTATTTACAACAAAATTGATATGGAAATTAAAAGAAAACAATTTATTATTTATAAAAAGTTTTATAATTTCAGTTATTTTAACAACGTAAAACTAAATTTGTTTTTTAGGTAATATAAAGATTACCATAGACATGGCAAACTATTTGCAAAAAAATAATGTTTATGTAACCCCAGGTTGGAAATTCTGCAGTAAATGTTACAAAAAAGCAATAGAAACTGATGAAGATTTAAATTCACAGGAGGAATGGGAATCAAAAAGTGAGAAAAAAATTAAGTTAGATACCACAATAGAATTGCTTGGAATCTCACCGGTCAAACTAAAAAGTCTTTCAAAACACAGCAAATTGCCTGTAGCAAAACAAAAGTTTGAGAACACTATTGACAGAGTTGCAAAAATAGTCTCATTAGCATATAATATTAAAGAAACTTTTTTAACAACAGAAATAAAAAGCCCCATTTTAAACAACAACATTAACAATGACCATGATCTAGACATTTTAATGTATGAAATAAATAAAAAAATTTCAGAGACTGACTCTTATCGCCATAAGGTGCTAATGTTAACACTGGCACCAAAATCATAGACACATAAAAAGATATCAAGCTACTTTGAAGTGTCTGAGTATCTTGTTCGAACAGCAAGAAAAGTTAAAAATGAGAATGGAATTCTATCATTACCCGGGAAAAAAACTGGAAACCCACTTTCACCAGAAACAGTTAATCTAGTGATTAACTTTTATCAAAGTGATGAATTTTCAAGAATGATGCCAGGAAAAAAAGATTATGTAAGTATTAAGAAAAACCAACATGTTCAAAAAAGATTATTGCTACTCAATCTTAATGAATTACATGTTGCATTTAAAAAAGACTACCCTAACGTCAAAGTCAGTTGTCAAAGTTTTGTACTCTTAAACCTAAATGGTGTATTACAACTAATGCGTCAGGTACCCACAATGTATGTCTTTGCATACATCACCAAAATACAAAATTTCTCATTGATGCCATTAGGTGGAATAAAAGTTATAAAGATTTCATGGCATTGATTGTTTGCTCTCTTGAAAATGCAGAATGTATGTTGCATCGATGTAACCAATGTCCTGGTATTGAAGCGTTAAAAAGTTTTTTAGTGCAGGAGTTTATGGACCATGAGCATGAAGAAGATGTAGTATTTAAGCAATGGCAGAGTACAGATCGTACAACACTACTTTCACAGTCATTGCCACTAGATGAATTTATTGATTTATTATGTGACAGTATTGACAACCTTACCACTCATTCATATATTGCAAAAACACAAAGTAGATACTTAAAAAACTGTAAAGAAAATCTTAACCAAAACGAATGCTTAATTTTAGGAGATTTTGCTGAAAACTATCAATATGTTGTTCAGGATGAGGTTCAAAGTAATCACTGGAGCAAAAGTCAATGCTCACTTTATACAGTTGTACTTTATTTTATAGAGAACAAACTTCTCAAACATAAATCTTTTTGTTACCTTTCGGAAGATGTTGATCATGACACAGGATTTATTTACAAGACTCAGGAAGATATAACTAGATATATCAAAGAAAATCTACCTGATGTATCAAGTGTGAAATACTTTTCTGATGGTTGTGCAGCACAATTTAAAAATTTTAAAAATTTTATCAATCTTTGTCATCACAGTAAAGACTTTGATTTAAATGCTGAATGGGTATTTTTTGCTACCAGTCATGGTAAATCCCCCTGTGATGGTATTGGTGGGACTGTTAAAAGAGTAGCATGTCAAGAAAGTCTAAAACAAATAACTACTGGGCAGATTTTAGATGTTAATTTAATGTACTCCTTTTGTAAAGCCAAGATAAATGGAATTTCTTTTAAGTTATTTTCAAAAGAAGAAATTGATCAAACACGAGCACAATTAGAAAAAAGATGTTTAGGTGGAAGAACAGTTCCTGGCACAAGGATGTATCATCATTTTATTCCAATTGCTCAAAACACTATAAGTTATAAATAAAATAAGTATTGATGCATGCACTGAAATATTTGATATCATTCCAAAAAGCAAACATTATGTAGATATTTCATTAAATATTAAAAAAATGGATTATATTGCATGTTTTTATGATGGATTTTGGTGGGTAGGGATTGCTGAAGATGTAAGTGAGCTTGATATAAAAGTCAGATTCATGCATCCACATGGACCAGGTAAAAACTTCTTTTGGCCAATAAGAACTGACGAGTGTTGGGTGCTCAATTCTGAAGTTATATGCCTAATTTCTACACCCACAACAATATCAGGTCGTACATACAACATAACTGATTTAGATTTGGAGAATATAAACTGTTGGTTACAAAAAAAAATTAATTATGCTTAAAATAATTTTGTTTATATTTTATTTACCTAATTTGCATTTTAAATGTCTTTTATTTTTTTTAAACCCTTGGATTGTAGGCTGAGAAGGAGGAGTGGGGGTTTAAATAAATCACAAATCACTCCCATCTTATTATGTCAATGACTATATTAGTCTAAAACTACATAAAGATATTCATTGTCAATATGTTTTAAAAACATTTTAAAACATTTGTTTTTGAAATTTATGACTTAAAATCGTAAAAAGATCTTTGAAATAAGAGGTAAGTATTTATCGATTTGAAGTAACGCAAATAAATCGTTTCTCAAACTTAAACTGAAAAAATATGTTTTTAAAATGTATTTTAACAATCAACTATTATTTATTCATTTTATGTAAAAAAAAAAAAAAAATTCTAAGGAGATTTGGGGAGGGGGCGGAGGGGCCTCCTGTGGGTAGGGAGGGCATCTCCCTTGGCCCATGACTTTAAATGTTTATTAAATTTAAACTAGTCAATATATAACACTATTTGGTGTTTTATTCAAATAAATGCTTAAAAAAATATTTTAATTGCTTTTGTTACAAAATTTAAATTTTTTTAAAAATTTAAATTTTGTAACAAAAGCAATATCCGTATGTTAATAATATTATAAATAAAATAAATATTTATTCTAAATTTTAGTGCCATTCTTCTATTCGTCTTTAATTATTCCATAAAATTTAACCATGAAAATTTATATATAAATAAAAACATTTATATATATGTTTTAACATTTCACGACGTTAGAATTATCTTGTTCTATCTCCACATTTTGGAGTTTTGAGATAAAACGATTTAAAAAATAAAAACTTTAGGAGACGACATAAAAAAACAACTTTTTAACTTACGTTTTCTTTGCAACTTTTTTACTTATAACTTAGGTTTCAATACAATAGAAAAACATTATTCTGAGGTACATAGCCCTATCAATAACTCAATTTTTAAAAAAAGTGGAGATAGAACAAGATAATTCTAACATCGCGATTTGAAATTTACTTTTTAATAATTATAATAAAATTTGAATAAATTACAAACCAAATGGTTTTAAAAAGATTTATAGAAGTATAAAAACAATAAAGTAAAAGTTTATGCTTGTAGAACTAAAAACTCTCGTGGTATTTGATTATTTTATACTACATTAAGTCTGAATAAAATAACACATACCTTTAACAGTTTAATTAAAACGCTTTTAAAATGGGTTATTGCCCAAAGGCTCTAATCATAAAAGTATAAATAATGTTTTATATAAAGCCACATTCCTCTGGAATTATTAAAACCATGTGCTTAAAAAATTTCCAAGCGTTCAAAAATAATATTTTACATTGTAATGGTATAAAATAATATGCAAAGTTTGTAGAACTTAAATTTATTCATAATTAATATAAACCATATCATTTTTATGAAATTATAAATTTTATTTGTTCTATTTACAAATTTATGAAAATATTTTTTCTTTTAAAGATAATTATGCTTGTTATTTATGCTAGTTTGTAAATACTGATTTATTAAAGTTTTTTATGATATTTATGTTTGTGTGTATTGTCTATACAGTTTATTGTACAGATACTCACTATTTTTTAAACTGCTGTATGCAATCAACTATTAATAAAGTTTTAAATAAATAAAATATTAGTTACAAAAACTATTTTTGTAAGTTTTATTCATACATAATACATACCTTTAACAGTTAATGGAAAGGCTATTTCTGGATGAGATTCTAACAATAACAAGTCACCTTGCTCAAGAAAGAACTCTGCGTCTAATTTATATGTTTTTCCATCTGAATAGCTTAAATTATAAAGCACAACACTATATTCTTCGTTTTTAGAAAAGTTAACTGATATTTTTGTATTGTAATTTACTCCAAATTTTGTTAGA
>NC_061159.1:17639013-17691513 GCF_022113875.1 Hydra vulgaris | reverse complement strand
AAATGTCCAAGGATGAAGTTGATGAACATGTGGCAAAACTAGCTGAAGATGTTGAACTACAAAACAGAGGGTTACTCATATTATTTTCCTCTTGGTTAGATTGAGACTGAGCGAAAGTCTCATTAGATGTTTTTAAGGAGTAGGAGATAGAAAAGAATGTGTTTGCTTTGGTACTTTGCCTAAAGCAGCTTCATAGGCTGCTTTAAGTATGGTGCTAATTTTTTTCTTTGAGCACCAGACAGTTTTTTTAACATCTTTAATAAAGTAATATTCAAATTCAAATTAACATTGTAAAACTTTATTTTGGTTTCTGGAAACATAAATCCCCCAAGTAATTTTTAACTCATCTTTAAGGTCACTACTAATTACAGTTTGCAACCTTTTTTATTAAAACGGACGCAAAGCAAACGTTAATAATCAAATTATTATCAAAAGTAATTAAAACAAACGCCGCAAAAAAAAAAAAACACGCTACCATAGCGTAAATAAGAGAAATCTAAATAAATATATAACATATTTAAAGAAATTTTTAAAAAGCAACATTTTTGAAAAGGACTCAAAAGTAAAAAAATAAGCATTTTCTCAGAACCTAAGAACTTTGTGTGCAAACATAACCTGAAATATCCATTAAAGTCAATGATTGAAAATGTTGGGCGCCAATATATATATATATATATATATATATATATATATATATATATATATATATATATATATATATATATATATATATATATATATATATATATATATATATATATATATATATATATATATATATATATATATATATATATATATATATATATATATATATATATATATACTCTTTCATGGTAGTTAAAAAGAGTTTCCCATAAACTGTAGTTTTAAAGAGCGCGTTAATAAACCAGACCAGAAAAAGTTTAAAAATTTAATTTTTTTTTTTTTTAAATGATAGACTGCCTGCCCAAACCAAACCCTCAGTCGATGTAGCAGCACTCCCTTGCGAGTCAGGCTATTTGTCAGTCGTTGTAGCAGCACTCCCTTGCGAGTCAGGCTATTTGTCAGTCGATGTAGCAGCACTCCCTTGCGAGTCAGGCTATTTGTCAGTCGATGTAGCAGCACTCCGTTGCGAGTCAGGCTATTTGTCAGTCGATATAGCAGCACTCCGTTGCGAGTCAGGATATAAGATAGAAATAATATTTAAATAGTCAAACAATAAATTAAAAATCAGCTAAAACAACACGGCTCTTGTAGTTGTTAGCAATAAATGCTTATAAACAGCTGGTTTGTTTTCCACATATTATTGGGACAGAGTTCTAGGAACATTCTCTTCCATCAAGATTTTAAACGCCTCTCTCTTTTCTTTCAAATTCCAAAACTGGAACGTTTCTTTCAATATTAGCATTATATTAGTTTGTAGCTCTACGATGGGTTGCGTCAATTTAATTTTTTTGCCATTTAACATGCACTGTATGAAATTTAAATCAAGTGTGTTGCATGCATCAATTACTTCGTTTGTAAAGGATTTTTTATACTGTGTTTCCTGTATTTGATTAACTATCAGTGAGTAACAAGTTTGATTTTTCAGCAGCCTGATAAAAAGATTAACTTTGTTCCTAAGGAGAATAGTTGAGATATCTTCTATTTTAAAAAAAGAATGAAGGTAATTTTTACTGTACTTCGAAATACAAAAAAATGATTTTAAGACTGCTCTTCCAACAGCGTCTATTTTGCTGAGAAAATTAGTATCATATTTACATAGTTCAAGACCATATATAAGCTTCGGCGCTGTTAATGTATTGTACAGATGAACAATTATTGATGGCTGGCAGTAACGAATCCCACTGTCGATTAGAGCTTTTGCAACTGATTGAAACTGAGTTATACGCTCATTTAAATTTTTCTTTCGGAGTGTTGCAATTTTATTTTTGCTGGTATTGTTATCCCATTGAAAACCCAGATGTTTTAATTTATTTTGAAGATATATAGAAACTCCATTAATTTTAACAACGTTGTTAGGAATATAACGGTTTTTTGCGGTGTTTTAAAAATTTTTTAATGTGCAGATTTTGTTACAGTTACCATGCTAACGAGTATTGTCAATATTGTCTCTTTTTGAGCTAGATATATATATATATATATATATATATATATATATATATATATATATATATATATATATATATATATATATATATATATATATATATATATATACATATATATATATATATATATATATATATATATATATATATATATATATATATATATATATATATATATATATATCTAGCTCAAAAAGAGACAATATTGACAATACTTACCTTTGGAATAAAATAGTTCTGCCTAATTTTGATCCTTTTATCCGTTTTTCTGTTTTTAAAAATGAATTTAAAAAATTCATTCTTGCTATGGATGACATTTTAAGTTACTATTAGCTTGAAGTATAAACTTGATTTATGAGATTTATAATAATATTTATATTAATAAATTTATTTTCTTTAATTTATATCAGATCTATAAAATTTATTATTATGGATTATTATAACAAATTTGTGAGAATTATTATTACAGATACGTGATTAATATTATGAATTTATTATTATATATTTATTATTACGGCCGTTTTTGGATTTATATTTTCAGTTTTATGGTATGATAAAATTGTAAAGGTTCTGATGATAAGATCAGTAGATCTTCTTTCAGAAGCCTTGTTTTCTTTGTTCTTGTAAAATATAGTATTTATTTTACGGCAAATGTAAACAAAAAAAAAAAAACAAAAAAAAAAACAATATATATATATATATATATATATATATATATATATATATATATATATATATATATATATATATATATATATATATATATATATATATATATATATATATATATATATATATATATATATATATATATATATATATATATATATATTAAAACCGGTTGTCCCCGCATCATAGACCCAGCATTTGAACTCTTGAACGTGTCTAAATACCAAAATCCAAATTGTCATCATAAGACTGATTTTTATCATTAATAAAATAATCTTATATAATCAGTCATCTTAAGATTATTTTTATAATGAGTATAATCATAAAGGTTAGTTTCCATTCATTTTATTTTGAAGGGAATTTGAAAAATAATCAAGTAAACATGCGCAGTTGTTTCCTACAAACTAAAAGTTATACTACGCATGCTCACGTGATTATTTTTTCTTTACATTTCCGGTAGAAAAAGAATAAGTGGGAGTATATCTTAAAAAGTTGTTAAATAGTAATTTTATATTATTTCCACGAAAATATTTACATTATTACTATGTCCAAATCATAAATCGACTTATAGTCCTACTATATATACCTAAGTTTTTTGCGGGAAGATTTCTAATTATTTGCTTTTCTGTCTACAAGTATACACGCGCATTTTTTTTTTTAAAGAGAATATTACCATTGGAAATTCATCTTTATAAAAATTATAAATTTGTATAGTTAGCAGAAGAAAGTATCATTCAAAAGGCGATCAAAGTCCACCTGCAAATTATACATAACTATGCTCAAATTATTAGGTAAATATTTTTTTTATCAGTATTGATTCTACTTCTGATATTGGCCGTGTAGATTAACTGTGTTAATTTTTCGGTATGTTCAAAAGATCGGTTGTCCGGTAGAAAGATTAGCGTTTTTACCCAACTCTAGTCATAATTCTGAAGAATAAGCAGATGTTATATTTTAGTTTCAGAATTGGATGGATTCGATATAAACAATAGTTGTAGTTGCGATTACAATGCGCCTAACATGTCTGGTAGGTATACAGGATTTCAACCTCGCATTAAAAAAGTTAATGCTTTAGCTACATTAGTACCATGCTTGACACACTCTTAAATTCTTGATAGTGGATGCGCTGTGGACTGTTTTAGAAATGCTTCAGATTTTTTATTTTGCTTTAAAATATCTATAACTTTTTCAGTGCTTTTATATATAGGTGAGAAATACTTCAGAGCAATTTAATAAAAACAGAAAATGCATCACTTAAAAACTATAAGATCCCAGTTGGTCAGCCAGATCTGATGTAAAAACTAGTTTAAACAAAAATTGAAATGAAATAATTAATGCACTGTCTTTTATTAAAGACGATAAATCACAAAAGTCAATCACAAGATCAGGAGCTTGAAACGATTAAAATGGCCACATTAGGAGGTGATATACTAAGATTCAACAAAAGTAAACATTTGCAATCAGTTAAAATTCATTTAGAAACAGTTGTTAGTTTATACAAATCGTTTGTTAGATATGTATTAGGTTTAAGTAGCATGTTTGATATCTATGAAGCGAGAGAGCAATTAATAAATCGGAACACAAAACATATCGAAAAACACTCAAAACAAAAACAAAATTAACTGCAGATGAAAAAAGAGAAGAAGAAATGAACTTTGAAATTCGAGACTCTTTAAGGATTAATACATATTATGCTATTATTGATAAACTACATTTTAAATTGAAAAGAAAAAAAATGTGCTATGATAAAGCCAATAAAAATTTAACTTTTTGTTTTAAATAATAAAACTCTCATCTTCAGAAACTTGCAAAAAACCAGAAAAAATGTGTGAAAGAAACCAGAAATACTTCCAAATGTGTGAAAGAAACCAGAAATACTTCCAAATGTGTGAAAAAAACCAGAAATACTTCCAAATGTGTGAAAGAAACTAGAAATACTTCCAAATATAAAATACAATTCAGAAGTTATTTAACTAAGTTAACCTTAAAACGTAAGACCCAAAACTGTAACAGATATTTTAAAAATGATCAGAACTGATAAACTTCAAGAACTATATAACTATCCTCAATGCGATATCTACTATAAGTAGACATAACATAAAGGGTATATCTAAGCTGCCCAACATCCAATTGTTCAGCCGAGAGAACATTTTTAGCATTAAAGAGTGGTTAAGTTTATTTGAGGTCGGGAATGAGGTTGGGAATGACTGGTGTGAATGTCTTAATAGGTTAGCAGTTCTATTGAATCTGCACTTACCATAGATATGGACTCTAATGACATAATCACAAATACATTTGAAAAACAAAACTCAGGTAGAAATTTATGTATATTTAAATAATGTTTAGTGAGTTCAACTTAATATAAATATTTGTATTAAAAATGTTATTGTTTTTTTTTACAATCACCCCATATCAAAGTATTCAGTTATTTGTAAATAAGGCACCTAAAAAATTAAGACCCAAGGGCGCCGAAAATATAAATACGTCTGTGATGGAGTTGCCGTTATTATGGAGTATAACCATATTTATGGAGTAGCCATAATTTCGGCTACTGCTGTTACCGAAATGTATCTAAAGAAATAATTAGGAATGTTTGAAAATAAGGTGATAAAAAAAAGTTAATAATATAGGTTAATGAAAAAAAAACGCAAATTTTTTAATAAGCTTATAAAAAAAAGTTTTTTTATATAAATTTTATCGTTATCAAAAACAAGCATTATATTCACTTAAATGTCATGAGTTTTTGAATTTATTAAAAACAAAATTTGAAGAAGTTTATTATCTAAACAAACAGATAAAATAAGGTAAATGTTTCACGTAGAAAAATTTTTCCATGGTAACTTATTTATTATGCAAGCATGGCTATATAGAGCCATTAGTTATATATAACTAATTAAACAATAGAATTTTTTAGCGTTAATTTTTTAAACAATTCCATTTTATTGTGTTTATTTAAATATTAGTTTTAAATTGCTGTAAGTTGCTATAAGCGTAACACATTTTGTAAAATAAATATCTTTACTTAGGTTATAAGTTTAAAAAAAATATCCCCGTATTTTAAAATTGAACTCTTTAAGAAACAATCCGGGATAAAAAAAAAAATAATCTAAATATAATTTGTTTATGATTTAAATCATATAAGACCAATTGTTTTCATACAAATACTATTGGATGTTTTGATTCTTGAATTACGTATGTTGACGCTTATGTATTTCGTGAATCAAAACCATTTTTTATTAGTTAATTATTTTATTTAAGATAAGCAAGTTTTTAAAACTTTATACAACTGTAGAAATGATTTTGCAACATTTAGAAATCCATTAACAGCATTTTAGAAATACATTTGCAACATTTAAAAATTCATTTGCAACATTTAGAAACTCATTAACAACATTTTGAAAAGCATTTGCAACATTTAGAATAGGTTAAAACACATTTTAAACTTTGGCCAAAGCTATCTTGTTTCACGCTATATAAAATTTGTTTATCTAAGATTATAAGCAACTTTTTTAGTTAATAAAATTTCCTAAGGTATATAAATCTTAATCATGAGACATCTTAAAATTTTAAAGCAATAAATATTGAATTTAGAAATTTAATAGATTTAATTGCTATATATATATATATATATATATATATATATATATATATATATATATATATATATATATATATATATATATATATATATGTATATATATATATATATATATATAGCAATTAAATATATATATATATATATATATTTAATTGCTATATATATATATATATATATATATATATATATATATATATATATATATATATATATATATATATATATATATATATATATACATGCTTATATATATATATATATATATATATATATATATATATATATATATATATATATATATATATATATATATATATATATATATACATGCTTCAATTCGAGATTCGATTTGAAAAAAATGCTTCGATTTTTATCGAATCATAAATTTCCGAATTTTTCTGGATATTTCCAATCCATTTCATAGATATCCGGCGCTATGGTAGTATCAAAATAGTTTTATTTATCCAAAAATATCTTTTAAACAAACGCTAAATTACTAATCAGAGCGAGAAGAACACCCAAAATAATTTGTTTAAATTTTTTTTTAAATGTGTTTTATAAAAAAATGTTTAAACTTGGATTTCCTCATATTATTGATTTGGTTCGTGATTTGATACGATTCATGGATCATGACCTGCTTTGATTCGAGACTCAGTTCGAAATTAAAAATGCCAATTCGCAGGGCCCTAATATATATATATATATATATATATATATATATATATATATATATATATATATATATATATATATATATATATATATATATATATATAGTTTTAAATGTTCAATTACTCACCGCGCCATAAAATAACACCAAGACATAATAAAGGATAAATTAACAGCATGCTTTGAGATTTTTAAAAAAATTGAAAAAATTTCAAAACTGAATGTTCTTCCTTTTCAAAGATTAAAAAGTGAGATTGGGGAGTTCACATTTTTGACATTCATATGTTAAAAGAAAAAAAAAATAAAATAAAACAAACATTGATATTAAAAAAGCAAATGATAATGCATAATGTTTAACCTTGTCAAACAAAATGAACGAGGCACGTGTAAAAACGTAATAGAATATTGCAATATTTAAAATCTGTTCTATTATGAGCCCACAACTGATTTCCTCTATATGAACTCTAACTTGCCAATATTAATTGTTTAAGTAGAAATTTTAATTAATATATATTGTTAACTTCTCATTCCCTCGCGACGCAAGTAATTTACTGTGCTTAGAAACCATGTTTAACAAGGAAAGTCAGTGCAGTGTTTAAAAAATGTTTGAAAAATTTATTAAATTAAAAAATTATGAAAAATTTAATATAACATAAAGCATATAACGAAAGTAAGTATAAAAAATATCTCGTTGAAATATTTTAGGGGCGAGACAAAAGCAGAGGTTTTTATTGATTTTTTTTTTTTGTGTTGCTTTTATTTACTTTTTACTTTGCCGTTTTATTTACTTTTTATTTTTGAATAAAAAAACTAACGGTGGAAGCTGCTGTTATAATTTAACTCTCTTTTTAACTAATATTCTAATATGTTTTAAATTATCAAAAAAATAAAAAAATAAAAAAAATAAAATTTATCTGAATCTGACACCTATCTAACTGTTTGAAAATTTCAAATCTATTTGACAAAGTTTAAAATTTTGATATATGGAAACTAATGTATACACATCTGTTACACAAGTATTACACCATCAAAACAAATACACAAGTGTTATACCATAAAAACAAATTCGATGACAGTTTATTCTAATTTATCGCTTAATAATAATAAATAATATTTATTTTTAGGCCAGTTATTAATTGTAACCTTGAATATTGTAACTTATTTATTTTTCAGCTTTAGGTCTGCTTTAAGATTGGTTAACGTTCACCAAGGCTGCCGTTATTTGGTTGTTGAGTTTAAAGTCTTCAGGGATTACAATTCATTTTTTAATTACATTCTTTTTTTTAAAGGAGAATGACATGAAATAGCTTTTTGTTGATTTTTTTGATTCATGTATCATTTTATGTTTCTTAAAATTAAAACTCATTAGACAGCAATATAACCATTGCTTGGCTTTACTTATGTCTGCTTTCAAGAAGTCCGCCTCGGAGTCTGATTTATGACGCCAATAATCAAGCTATCGTCAGCTTAGAATTCAACTGAATGTTAAAAATTATCTGTAAGATTGTTGGTGTACAGAATGAATAAAAATGGTTCTATAGTCAAACCTTGTGGTAGACGCCAGTTACGTTTTTCCCGTTTGATATGTGTCAATCGATTACAATTTTTACGCACGGAACAATCCATTGTTCCGTGCGTAGAGCTCCTCTTTGATTCAGTAACTTTAAGGTTTGTGAAGGCTTCTATTATAGAGGACTTTGTCTAAGACTTTTATCATATACGTGAATATGACGTTTATTCCTGTTTTTTTTTTTTTTTTTGACACTATTCATTAAATTCATTAGCGACATTATAGGAACGAGTTGTACTTAGTTACCCAATGACAATTCAATAAAAAATACAATTAAATATTTTAAATTACATTTAGATTACACTTAAAAAATAAGATAGAGATCAAAAGAACTCTAATATTTTATCTATAAGTAAATTTTTTATTTTTTATTTATTTAAGTTTATTTTTAAAATTAGGAAAATTCCAATTTTTGGAAAAATCAAAATTTTTTTAAATTATTTGGTTCCATTGAAAAACTTCGCGATCTTCCAAAATTTGTATGCGAATAATGTTAATACTTAAAATTTTCATTTCTCATATCATATTTGTTTTTGGGCTTTATTGCATATAAATTTTAAAAAGATATAGGACTTAAGTTTGTTTCAGAGCCAACGACACCGGGGAGGAGGAGGGCAGGGGCACGTGTCACCCTCCCTCCCGCCTGCCCCCGCCCCCCACTTTTTCTAAAGGATCTTTTTTTTTTAAAGAAAGTTCTAGATATAGAAGACTTTCTTTAAAAATTGACAATTGTGCCCCTCCATTTTGAAACTGGATTAAATGTTAGATATTGTCGGGCCTGTATCTAACATTTAAATATAAAACAAAGAATATTAAAAACATTAATTGTTATATATTAAGAATATTCATTTCGAATAAAAAGTTTTTGCATGAGTAAAACTATTACTTCTAATCTTTCTTGAAAACTATATATCAAATCCGTTTCAAAATTAACATCTGCTAAAGTTGCATCTTTATCGGGCTCAACATTTTCTTAATGAGGATTCTATTCTCTATCTCTATCTCAAATCTGGCCTTGTATGGAATACTGTTGCCATATCTGAGCGGGTTTTCTAATGATGCACTTTCTCTTTTAAATAAGGTGCGAAAACGCATTGTAAACATAGTTGGACCTTCTCTTGCATCCAAACTCCAACCATTATTATATCGTTTTAATGTTGTTTCTATTTCTTTTTTCTACAAATACTATCATGGGCACTGCTTTAAAGAGCTAGCGTCTCTTGTGCCATCTATTAAAATTCATTCTCGTGTTACTCGTCATTCAATTAAGTCTCATCCCTTTTCTGTAAATGTTCCTAAGTGCTCTAAAAATTCTTATTTGTCTAGTTTTTCCCCTCGAACATCAGTTCTTTGAAACTCGCTTTCTTTATCTTGCTTTCCTGATTCATATAATTTGCAATCTTTTAAGTTGTCTATCAATCGTTATCTTGCTCTTCATTTCTTTGCAGCCTTGTTTTGAAGCTAAGGTGTTTAAAAAAAAAAAAAGATGCTATGTGATTATTTCGTTAAAATCACTAAAATCTAAAATTAGAGAGGCCAGAATTGTGACTTCATAACCAAATAATCCTTATATTTGTTAAAGTTTGCATTTTTATTTAATTGCATTATTTTATTACGATATTCTACATTAAAACGTTTTAACCAAAAATTGAAAACTAATCAAATTTTTATAATATTTAATCCAATATACTTTAAATTACAATAAAAACACATAAAATTTTTTTTCAATACACTATACTCAAGCTAGTACATTTATATAAAAACACATATATAATAGATGTTTAAAATAAACCAATGCCAAGATATTAATTTTTGGTCGCTAGTTTTGGTTTGGTTGGTTTAAATAGGTTTTGGTTTTACTATTGTTACTCGTACACAGGTTCGCACTTTGAATCGGACACCATGCTGTCAACTCCTTAAAGATTAATGTAAAATAAAATAAAGAAAATATGGAAACTTAATAACATACCTAGTATAGAACCAAAATAAAATGTTACTGATAGCACTATAGAAAATGTTTTTGGTAATTCATTATATATAAATTTCTATTCTAAATTTTGTTACTTTAATTATCTCTGATATCGTTTTTCTAAAGATAAAGTTAAATAGAACAAGTAAATTATATCTTTATTAAAATATAAATTAAAAAAAAAGTATAAGATTACCTTGACATTATCTGATAACTGAAAGACCCTTGCGATAAAGCGTCGGGCGATGTGAATTTTACGTCGTCCAAGAGCGATTTTGCGTGTAGCTAGGGCTAATTGCGTCGAGCAAAAAATTTTTTGTTTGAGATATTTTTGAGCGGCATTTTAATGAAGTAATTTACGATTATTTTAACGTTTAATAAAAAATTTTAAAAACCGCACGCAGTTGAAATAAAAGTTTGAATTAAAAAAAATTAAATATGCTTATTATTTACAAGTAGAAAAAATTCAGATTAAAAAAAAAGTTTAAATATTTTAAGCTAACATTTTAATAAAATTATTCAGCAATAGCAAAGTTGTCGATAAAATTGAACAAAAATACTTTCTTTTAGTTTTAGATTTTTAACTTAAATAATTGTTTTACGGGGGTTTGTTAGGTTTTAAAATTATTCCATAGATTTAAAAATATTTATTAACTGTTAGACGAATTCAAAGTATGTAAGAGTAATTTCGAGGGAACATTTTAAAAATTGGTAAGCGCAAATTAAAAAAAATGAAAGGATTAATATTAAAACGTATTCTACTTGATTCCATAATAAAGTACAGTTATTAAAAATTTACTCAAAAAAGTTACTTTAAATAATAACGATCGCTTTTATGTTAAAAGTTACCGAAGCGTGCTCATGAACAGCTGCTGAAAAATAAAACGTCAATAGTTTTTCGAATAATTTTTAATAATATTTTTTAAGAATAATTTTTTCGCTGAAATATTTTTTTTATGCCTATAAGATTTTTATTCTAACATTTTATTTTATTTTACTAGAAATAAAATTCCTTGTTAACATTAAAAATCTATTCAAAACGTTCGTTTAAGTTTTTTATTAATACGAGTGATTGCGCTTATCAACCGCTTTATGAAAATAAATGAAAATAAATAAATAAATATTATATAAAATCGCTTGTAAAAATATTAGCTATTGCACAGTTTATAATCGTACAAAATTAAAATTTCCAGTTTATTACTCGCTGACTTTTTAAAAAGAAAAAATAATTATTTGAAAAACTTTAAATTACATATTTAAGAAAAAAAAAATCAAATCTTAGCATATTTTATAATCTTTTTTAAATTTAAGTTATAATGCTTTTTATTCGTTTAGTATAGACAAAACGTGACAAACGTCGAGAAAATAAACAAACGTTTTTACATTTTAAAAAACGAAACATTCCAAAACATTTTTAAATAATAATATTTCTACATAAACGATTTGCGGTAATTAAGTAAATTGGTGCGATAAATATGAAAAGCAAATAAAAAGAATTTAATGACGTCAAAAATCACGCCGTGCTTATGCATCCACTGATCTCAAAATAATAACTGGATAGCGTATTCTATTGTTTTTCGTAAAAAAAGTTGAAGCCAACTTTGGCCTACCAAGATGGCGTCGGTTAGAACTGATAGCGGTTTGAATCATATAAAAATTCTGACCGAATAAGAAAAGTAAACTATTTTTAAGGAAAATAAGATGGCGAAATAAATTTATTTGATTTCTAATTATTAAAATATTCAGCTAGTATACACTTTTTAAATAAAGTTTATAATTTATGTACCTTTTAGTTCTTAATTACTCAATGCTGTGTGCTAGAAGGTTAATAACACAACTGTATGGTAAGCAGCAACGTTGTTTACGTTGTTCTTTAAAGATTGTAGAATCTTTAAATAATTTTAAAATCATGATTTTTGTAGGTAGAAACATTATTGTACAAATGCTGTATGAACTATTAGCTGAGAACTGTGAGTACACACAACTCAGAGGTTCCTTCTAGGATTATAAAAGTCATTTTATTATTTAATGCATTAACTTTCTGGACTCAATAATCAGTGAAAATATAAAACAATATTTATATTCCAAAGTAAAAAATAATCTCTCAATGACTTAGAAGTCATTGTCAAACTCAATTGTGAATAATTATTCCTCGAAGTTTGAAAGATAACTATTGACAGTTTAACACATACATAGTATGTAAAGATGTAACATATGTATGTTACATTTCATTAAGAATAAATTCTCTTGGGGAGGTTAAGTTAAACCAAGCAAATGTGTTGTTTGAAATGCGAAAGGACAGAAAGATGTCTCCAAAGGTTTCTTACATTAACAAATATTACCCTGCCTAATGATATAGGAATTAAAAATGCAAATGCAAGTGTTGTTTTGAGATCAGTTGATTTATCAAAAGTATTCACAGAACTAACTCATCATATGCTTGATTCGTCTTTAACTGATAAGCATTTATTTTCACTGATTAAAATTATTTCGAAAAATTACTCAAAAATACACTTTTATCAACTACGCAAAGAAGTAAATAACAAATTGACTGGAAAAAAGTTTAGGAAGCAGTTGATTAAATTTGTCTTATTCAAAAATCAATGAAAACATTTGTTTTTAGTATACCATTTTAGTGCACAGATATGGTAAGTGCAAATGACAGCTTCTACAGTTTTTAATCTTGCACTTACCATATCTGTGCATTATGCCATCGATATATACACAGTTAACTCCTGATAACTCAAACCTTTAAAAAATTGAACTTCCAGTATTTGCTCGGACACTTAAAGGTTACGACTTATCAGGAGTTATATATGCATATATATATATATATATATAATATACATACAAACATTTATATATATATATATATATAATATATATATATATATATATATATATATATATATATATATATATATATATACACACTTAAATGTACTAGGTGAGTATATTTATGTGTGTGAATATTGTTAGTATATTTATTTGTATTGAAAGAAAAATCTATTAAAATTAAACTAAAATAATTAATGATAACAAACTCTAGAAGGAACCTCTTAGTTGTGTGTACTCACATAGCTCAGCTAATAGTTCATGCAGCATATGTACATAACAAGTATTTGTTTAAAAAAATTTTTTTAAGGCTGATTCATATTAAACAGATACTAAGCTGTCTATTATGCAGTTGTGTTATTAACCTTCTAGCACACAGCATAAGATAATTAAGAACTAAAAGGTACATAAATTGGTTATTAAATTTTTTTGAACGATTTTATTTATCTTATAATAAAATATATTTATACATATTTATAAAAAATATATATATATATATATTTCATAATATAAATATTATTTTTCCTAATATATATATTATATATATATTAGGATAAATAATATTTATATTAAGCAATGTATATATATTTTTTATGAATATGTATAAATATATTATATATATATATATATATATATATATATATATATATATATATATATATATATATATATATATATATATATGTATATATATATATATATAATATATATATATATATATATATATATATATATATATATATATATAATATATATATATATATATATATATATATATATATATATATATATATATTTATATGTATATATATATATATATAAATATATATATATATATATATATATATATATATATATATATATATATATATATATATATATATATATATATATATATATATATATATATATAAATATATATATATATATATAAATATGCCTACTTTTATTTTTAAAAATTGTTTTTTTTAAAAAAAAAAAAAACTTATTTGTGTTTAAAATTATATCTTTATCGATTACGCTAAAGGTTTTTGGATTTTTTAAACGGTACTTCTATAACGGTTGGCAAACTACGCCGCCATCTTGGTAGGCCAAAACTGGCTTCAAAAATTTTCCCGAATGCGCTATCCAGTTATTATTTTGAGATCAGTGTTATGCATCGCGCAGTTCTTATTCATCCTATACATTTCACATACATCAATACCTATTAGGAGCAAAAAATAATGTCTCTAACCTTTTAAAAACTATGATAAATCAAAACAAGAATAAATATGCAGACCAAAAAAAAGCTATAACTATAGTTAACTAGTATAAGTAACTATATAAAAAAAATTAATTTTACAACTTATTTAAACATACAGTGTCGTACCACTTGTCACATGTTTAAAATAGCTAATTTTAAAAAAATAGAAAATATAGAATATAGTAGAATATTAGTTAAAAAAGTATGATATAAACTTAGTCTTAACTATACTAAAAAATTATGCATGCCAAAAGAAAAGTTAAAATACAATTTTTTTAATTTTATTAATTCAAACTTACAGTGGGATACCACATGCCACGGGTCTAAAACAGTAAATTTTAAAATAATATAAACACGCCAGATATAAACTTATTATTATTATTGTTATTAATAGTTGAAACTCAACTAAATAAATATGCACGCCAATAGAAATGCAAGTTGCAATATAAATTTTACAACCAATTTAAACTTACAGTATGAAAGCTTATACCAAGTGTCTAAAATAGCAAATTCTGAAATAATATAAACAAGCCATACACAAACTTAGTTGTAATCTAATTATATAAACATGAACGTCAAAAGAAATGCAAGTTAAAATATAATTTTTTTTTAAATAAACTAATTCAAACTTACAGTGGGATACCACATGCCACGTGTCTAAAACAGTAAATTCTAAAATAATACAAACACATCAGATATAAACTTAGATTAAACTTAACTAAATAAATATGCAAGTTAAAATATAAATTCTACAACCAATTTAAACCTACAATGTGACACTAAATGCCATGCCTCTAAAGCAGCAAAATCTAAGATAGTATAAATAAATAAACATGAATGTTAAAAGAAAAAGAAGTTCCAATATAAATTTTTTAATTTTACAACTAGTTTTAACTTACAGTGAGATAACAAATGCCATGTGTCTAAAAAAAAAAAATTATAAAATAATATAAACACACCAGTATAATCTTAATTTATGATATCGGATGCTACATGTTTAATTTGGAAATTAATAAAAATTGCAATTTATAAAAGCATATTAACTAGCCATGTAAACTTAGCTTTAACTAACCTAAATAAATATACCTATCAAAGATGTTAACATTTTTAATTTTACAACTGATTTAAACTAATATGGTATGTTACTACATGTCATATGTCTAAAATATAAAGTTAAACAAGACTATAAATAATCCATTTTGTCTATATTATAGAAATAATTATTCAACTAACCCTTTACTACTAGTAAAGGATTAGTTGAACTTTTATTTCTATAATATAGACTATATGGATTGCATATATTCTTGCATAATTTTCTAGATTTAGACATGTAGTAACTTACCATATATTATATGTATTAACTTACCATATATGTTATTATATATTATTTAGTAATACTAATGGCTTTTAATTTAAAATAAAATAAACCTTATTGTTAAATTTTCTGTATAAAGCTTTATATAGAAAATTTAAAATAAGTTAAATAACCTTCGAAATAACATAGCGTAATTTAAATTATATTTATCCATTTGCTTTGTCTACTAAATGTAAAGCTTTTTAAAAAATGGCATATCACACTTACTGCAACCAACTTTTATCTACGATGTAAATGTAAATGTGAGAAAAACGCATTCAAAACTTTATCATTTTCAAAATAAAAAGATATAATATGCTGAAAATTTTTTTTTGACCGATTAGAATATTTAATCCGTTGAATTAACAAAATTTCAAAGAATATGTAAATAGTTAATTTTACTCCGTTAATTTTCTGGTTTTTGGTAACGAATTAATCCGTTAATTTGACGAAAAAGCGCAATCTGTTACTTTTTTTAACGGACTGTTTTTAGAGTGTGCCTCTATTTACAAAGTCTATTATTTACAGCATATAGCAAGACAGCTGTAGAGCGAGAAAATCAAAAGATTGGTTGTCTGATTGATTCAGTCAAGCAATTATTAAATAGTTTAGATAGAATTTAAAAGACTTTTTGAAATTATTTTTGTTGGACTTTTATAGGAATGGCGTCTGGAACACAAGCCATAGAAGAGTTAAATTGAGATATGAATTTAGCAATGGAAGCTAGAGTGATTTGAATGTCTAATAATTGGTTAACCTGTTTAACTGGAATGGAAGGAAGAGCATGGCCATAGGATTCAAGAGTCGAATTAGAAGAAAAATTTTAGCCTTATCTTTGGGAGAGGTAATAAGATTAGTCCCATGAATGAGAGGTGAATGCTAAACAGCACCTTTTAACATTGCATTTTTGCAAGAATAAATAGGGGCTAGTCTCAAGAGAGTTTTCCTTTTAAAAAAATGAAAAAAAAAGAAGTACAAGTTGAAAGAAGAAATATGAGTTGAAAGATTTATATATATCATTGGATGGTTGGAACCACCTAAAGGAGAAAAAAGAGAAACTAAACACATGCTACGGTAAGAGAAAAGACACAAACTATTGAGTGAAGGTAAGTGATTAAGGCTATCCGGAAAATGAATCACAAAGTTAACAATCTGAGTAAGAGATTGAAAAATAAAGAAGTTATGGGTTTTAGTGCCAACAGGGTCAGTGGTGTTAGAGCCAAGCCACTCAGTGTGATGAGCAATAAAGGCACCAATAACAACAATATTAGAAGAGGGATAATGAAAAATGGATGATTTGATCCAAAATTATATTTAAAAGAGTGCAGTCTTGAGAAGAAGAAGAAGAAGAAGAAGAAGAAGAAAGAAAAAGTACCAAGAGAAAGGTGATCGAGTGGTAAGTAGTAGCATGTAGAAGAATTCTAAAAGGATTTAAACCTGATATTAAAATAAAGAGTTTACTATTCATTTTGTGTAAATATAGTCCAAGTTTTTTTTTTTACTTCGTTTGAACAAGTAAATTTAAAACTTTTAAATCTACTTGTTTCTACTAGTAAATTTAAAAGTTTTTTCAAAGTTTTTATCTGATTAGGGTTGTCGCGAAGAGGTCTCGTATGGGGTAGGAGGGGGAGGAGCTCTTACAAGCATTTTCCGATTAACGATAAGATAAAATAATTGTTCCTCAATATTTACATTGCCAACTCAAATGCTAAATATACAAATGTTTCAACTCAAATGCACCTAGAATACCTTTGGGTTGATATAACCCCCCCCCCCCTAGAGACGGCTCTGCATCTGATAGAAGAAGATTCATCTTATAGAAGTAGTTTGTTTTCGTTAAATTAAAAACAAGAAATTCAAAGTTATTAGTAATAGTCGGCGTGGCTAGACCCCTCCCCATCCCAAAAAACAAGCCGCTCTTTTTTTAATATTTTAAAAAATTTCGACTTGGCATTACTTTACACTAAGTGGCTTTGAGACTATACAGTTCTTTCAATATTTTTTTATCAAATTTTTTCAATTATTATTTTTCTTTGTATTTTTCAGAAATTTGTTTTCAGAAAATTTCATTGTTATTAAAATTTGACATTTTTTAATTTAATTAAAAGTTGTAAAATCTTAAGTATTTGATAATTTGAACTTTATACCTGTATGGACCTAACTCTAAACATTTACATTTATTATTAACAGTAATATATAATAATTATATATTTGTTTATATAAGTTCTACGCAGATTTTGCCCGTTGTTTTCTTTAATTATTTTATTTTAGTGACGTATTAATAAAGTATGTGTAGTGAAAAAAATATACACTTAAGAATCATTAAACTATGTTGCATAATTGTGGAGTGTATTATAGTATAAATGTCTTATGTCTAATAAAAAAATATATAAAATTTACAATCAATAAACTATGTTGTATAAACCTAACTTGTTTAGCTAACTACTTTTGCTTTTTTTTATAACTGTCAAGCCTTCGTAGCATTTGTAACCCTCCTCAATTTAAGGGAGTTACAAATTTTATATGGACATAATTTTTGAACGCTAAAATATTTTACTATGAAACTTAAAATTTATTGATGAATATAAGTCTAGTTAATAATAGTACAAAAAATATTTTATCACCTGGTTGCTCTCACATTTTGGGCTGGGGAGAGGCACAAGTTTTGGGGCTTTTTTGTTCACAGGCTACAATCATCGCAATTTTTTGCAAAGCATCCTTATTTGACATAAGTATAAACATTTAAATATTTGGATTATTGGTGCTAAAAACATAAACATATTAACAAGTAGTAATTATTTTCAATGTCAAATAAGTATTGAATACAATAGTAAATACTATCAAAGTGTTTTGAGAGTTTTAAAACTCTATAGCAATTTCTAAAATGATTTTATTTCGGTTTGTATATTTTCCTTTCTGCATGGTTCTTCTTTACAATCAGCTGTTCGTCTTCTGATATTTACTCATTCTTCTGCATACTCCTTTGGCCGGAATTTAGCGGTAGACCTTCAATGCTGAGAAACATCAATGATAATCTATGTTTTAATGACAATATGCTTGGCACATCTGTACAGATGATGTTCATGATTTAAAACAAAGGTGTGGAGTCGTAAAAAAAAAGTAACGACTCCGACTCCAGTTCTTGAAATTTTTTGAGTACAACTCCGACTCCGACTCTAACTCCAAAGCAAAATTTTTGAAAAATTCTTTGAATTCTTTAAAAAATATTACGCGATAAGTTAAAAAATTTTTTTTTAACAAATTTATGAAACGTTCTTTAAGGTTTAGTATAGGGATGGCTCTTTTACTTACTTTTTTTTTTACTTATACGAGTAAAACAATCTTTATCAAAAAGTAAATTACATAAGTAATTTTAAACGTTTTATGTAAATTTACATTTCCGTATAAGTAATTAATTTTTTTGAAACGACTTTTACTTTATAATGTAAGTTTTTTTACTTTCAAAAGTAAGTTATGTAAAAAAAGATTAGATCAAAAAGTAATTACGTGAAAAAGCTGTTTACTTTTACATTTAAAAGTTAATTACTTTTGAAAACTGTAATTTACATTTACCTTTAAAAGTAACTAATTAAAAAAAATTATATTAAAAAGTAACTTACATATAAAAGTATATTACATAAAAGTAATATGCTAGCAAATGTAAATTAAATTTACAGAAAAAATAATATTTTTTAAGTAGGAATTTTCTATATTAAAAGTAATAACAAATCTTTATTAAAAATAAGTTACATAAAATAAAGTTTAAATTACATAAACTTACATTTTATATAATTTGTAAAGTAAATTAAAAGTAATTTATATAAAGTAAGTAAATAAATTTACTTATATTTTACAATAACTTTGACAGGATTTTGTACAAAAGTAATGCAAAAAAGTTAAATTTTAAGGAATAAGGCATAAGGCATTTAGTTTTCCCTAACATTCGATTTGCGCGGTTTTAAATATTTCTTTCATGTAAAGTTTGAAAAAATCAATAATAGGGTTCCGCCCATGATTAAAACTATTTAATTCCGGTCATGATAGTTTTAGCTATAATAAACATTCTCTGAAGCAAACCGTCTCAACAATGTTCACTCTCTGGCCAACCGTTCAAAAGGTCTGGACAAAGCTGAAAAAAAGATGTTAGCAGAAGGCGCATATACCTATGGGAGACTCAGAAAGGGTAGTTTGTTTGAAAGAAAATTAATTGGCATAATTGTTAGTCCTTTTTACAAGCTTTTGCGTAAATGTATTTATTATTTAAAAACTAAGGAGAGTAAGTTTAAACTTGTCCTGAATTATCGGGACTATAACACCATGCCTTGAAGAATAAGAAGCTCCGAACATTTTCTTTGCTACATCGGTTAGGAAGAAGGCGTGAACTTTCAATTAAATGCTCATCAACGGTGCTCTGTGCGAAGACCGTAAGGACTTATAAAAAACATAAAAAATTTAGAACTTTTCACGTAAATATCTTTATCTGCATGTAGTATCAGTGGCCTAGCTACCGCAATGCCAGTATAAGCAAAACTTACGGTTCCACAAGCAACTGAACCTAGAGCCGCAAGGTTTAGGAGATATATTTAAGATATATTTAAAGAGTTTTTTTTTGTTTTTTTTGTTTTAGAAAAGTTATTGTTCCAGAGAAACAGAAATTGGGCACCTTGGTCACGTAAGCCTGGATACAAAATACCCTAAATATTTACCATCTCTACTCTAAATGTGAGGGCAACAAATTAGTAATGATTTTTTTAAAAGGTATAATTTTGTAAAGTTTACACCTTCGCCTAATGAGGTGGTTGTTCCAATCTTTTTCTAAACATTCTCATGTGATAAGCAAGAACAAACTAATGTTTGGCACTTAAGTATGTTTTTATTTATACCACAATAGAGCATAATATTAAAGATAATTTAATATTATGCATTATAATACAAAATATTATAAAAATATTTAAAATTTAAATTATGAAAGTATTATGACACTACCAAAAATATACTAAACAGGTGCACTTTTGGATATATAAGTTGTGCTAAGTTCGATCGATATAATGTACTCTGGTTCAATAACATTGTCATATTACCAATTATTTTTTAATAGTTTCTTTTATACATGAGATTTAAATTGCTGTTAGTAATTATTTCAACCAAAATTATTGCGTTTTAAATTTTGAGACAAAATTTACTTACGTAATGCTAATATAATTATTAAAGACATCATTATATTAATAGTTATTCATAGTCTTTAAATAAGTTTAATGTGGTTTATAACAACACGTTAAAAGGTTCTCAGAAAACCTCATTTGTACGCAACTATACAATGATATTATTAGTCAAAGAAAAGGCTGTTGATTAATTAATTGTAATTGGTTTGTTGATAAAAGGAATCGTTGCATGTTCAAATTGTAAAGCTTTTTTTCATTGCAGCATAATACCACGCAACACCACTCGTATTTAAATCAATTTAAAATTAAATCGTGTTTTTTGTTTAATAAATTTTTTGATGAATAATATTTTTTATTACACCGTTATTTTTACATGTTTAAAAAAAAAATTATTCAAAACACCCTGTTTTACATTAGAAAAAAATTTCTCTGTACGTAAAGAGCCAATTTAAACTAGGGTTGTTCGCCGAAAAACAAAACTTGCGAAAATTTCGCATTTTTATCTACCGTAATAGAATTGTTATTACGGAAGTTGCACATGCGAAAATGCACATTCCGTAACGCGCAATACGAAAATATAAATAAATAAAATTCCGTAATAAAGCATTGCGAAAGAAAACTTGCGAAACAAATCATTTCGTAAGAATACTTACGAAATAGTTCCTTACGGAAAAAGCATTCCGGAATGTGTAGTTACGAAAAAGACGCAAAAGATTTTATGTTACGATATATTTAAGATATTAACTGTTAACAGTTTAAATAATAAATAATAAAATTATAAAAAAATGATTCTTCAAATGTTTATACATATATACCTAATATATATATATATATATATATATATATATATATATATATATATATATATATATATATATATATATATATATATATATATATATATATCTATATATATATATATATATATATATATATATATATATATATATATATATATATATATATATATATATATATATATATATATAAATATATATATATAAATATATATATATATATATATATATATATATATATATATATATATATATACATTAACGGGATTTTACTGTATATATATGTATATATATATATATATATATATATATATATATATATATATATTTATATATATATCTTCATATATATATATATATATATATATATATATATATATATATATATATATTTATATATATATCTTCATATATATATATATATATATATATATATATATATATATATATATATATATATATATATATATATATATATATACACATTAACGGGATTTTACTGTATATATATGTATATATATATATATATATATATATATATATATATATATATATATATACATTAACGGGATTTTACTGTATATATATGTATATATATATATATATATATATATATATATATATATATATATATATATATATATACTTATATATACAGTAAAATCCCGTTAAGTTGGACTCTCAATGAATAGATAAACAGTATGCCTTTCCTTTTAAAAAGTATAAAGAGGATGTGTGATTAACAATTAAATACTTTATTATAAAGAACGAGAGATCTCTCTAAAGGTAAATGATATCAGAAAGAGTAAAAAGAGAAGAAATATATGTGAAACAGCGGGATGTGAACCTGGGTCTACGTGGCCAAATGTCTTAACTGAATGAGCTATACGTTCATTCAACTAAGAGAATAGTAATATTTATTTAATATATAATTTGAAACTATATAAAACAGAATTTACAGAAAGAGATACGTATGCAAATAGGATTCTATATATCAGGAAAATGAATAGTAATGTGAACCTTTAGATGCTTATAATTAATATCTGGACTCAAAAACTAGTTACTTTTAATGGAACACAATAGGCTGTAGGAGCCTCAGGGAAATTATATTCAGAAATGGTTATATTAGACTCAGAGTTAGCTAGAAATTATTACAAAATATTTAGGACAGATGTCTAGTACAAAAGGCAAAAGATTTAAAGCAAAATGAATTATATTATTTGAAAAAATTGTTTTACGTACATTTCATCATAATTTAAGTAGAACTTAGTAAAGCAAGGGAAACGTGTTGAATTAAGCACAATGAACTCAATCTTAAAAGAATAACTAACAGAAGAGAGGTTGTCACTATTGTGAAGGCGACGAAAGATCTGTAATATAGAACATGGAGGTCAAAAAATGCTATCTTAAGTAAAAAGAGTTTGATGAACAAAAGTTACAATGGCTGCGGGATGCGAACCCGGATCTCTGCGGCGAATTATCACGTATCTAACTGATTGAACTATACAATCTTATACTCAAATTTATATCTTATTAAAATTAAAAAACAAAAATTTTCTATGATCTATACTTTGAAAAGCGTATTCAATCAGGACTCTACATACCTTTAAAATCTGCTAGAATTTTAGTAACGTGCACACTTTTAGAAATTATTGAAATAGGTATATTTTATCAGAAATATGCTTAAGCTAAAGCATATTTTTGATCCTCTTTTTACTATTTGCTTAAGCATATTCGAACCTGTTTCAAAAATTTCATATGCTTTAAAAAAAAAACATGTATATTCCTACCCATCATTCTTATTTTTAATATACGTAATGAGTTCAAAAAACATCGTTGTATATATTTATTATGGCACGTTTCGTAAGTTTATTTCCGTTAAGAATTCTTTCGTATGTTGTGATCCGAAATACTTTCGTTTCGAAAGAAATTTTATTTTTTATCAATATTTCTAAAAATAAAACCGTAAAAATTTAATAAGTTATTTTACTGAAAATAAAAATTCATTATAAACATTTTGGGATTTAAAGATGTTAATTTTTACAATTAAAATCAGTCTGGCAAACAAATTTTCTTTATAGACTTCAAAACGTCGTTTGGCAAAAATGTTTGTTTCGCAAGTGCGACTTCCGAAACCGCTACTTTCGTATGTTGCAAAATAGTTTTGTTTCGTATGTCAACTTGCGAAATGCTAAATTTCGGAAGTGGCTTTTGCGAAATGAACATCGGCGATTTTAAATGTTTTGTAACATTCGGTACGAAAAAATGTAATTCCGTGTTTTCAATCTCCTTACGAAAGAATGTTGTTTTTCCGGAATTGCACGAAATCCTCCGGTTAACAACCCTAATTTAAACGCCCTTTGGTATTTTAGCTACTTACATATTAATTTTTCAGGTAGTGGAAGTTGGGTTACAGTAGATCGAGGGGCACAGTGAATAAGAGTCATTTTCTCAAAGGTTAGAATTTTGTTCATCTTAGTAATGTAATCATTTTATGTGCTCATATATCAGCTGTCTTTATTTATAGTAGTTACCACAAAGTATTTGTCTACCGGCTTTTGCAAAGGTAATTTTTGTTTTTAGCTAACTAAAGTAAATTTTCTTACCTTCCTTATGTTTTTTAAGGAGATTATGGTTGAAATAATTTTAAAAGTTGAAGTTTTTCATTCGGATTATTGATATTTCCTTTTAGTAGTTTAGCTTTTCTTTTAACAACACTCATGTTCCAATAAATTAGACTTAAACTAAATTTGTTATGAAAGGGCACAGTGAATCGGGGTACAGTGAATAGGTTGGTTCACTAATGTCCAATTAATGATCTTAAAGATTAAGTTCATGCATTTTTAACAAACAAACTACATGAAAATGAATTTATTAATTTTAAGTTTTTAATAATAATATTTGAATAATTTTTTAATTTTTTAATACTTTTATAAGTTTTGTTATCAATAAAGTTCTTTTTTTTCGTCTCAATTTTCAAAAGGTCTATTTTTACAGTGTCTTTAGCCTTATATTTATTTGACTATGCAGCTAATCACTATAATTAATTCACAGCTGTGTTAATTGATTCACTGTGCCCCAGTAGTGGGGCACAGTGAATAAAGTAACGAAACTCACTCTAAACCTTTCTGTGAGCCGATAGATAATAAATATTTGGGTTTCAGTAATTTATTATCATGAAAAACATATATCTCAATCCTTTCGCCTTGAAAAAATAAAATACATATTTTAACTTTTGCTTAATTTTAAAAATAAAATCCGATCGACTGTGCCCTAACTTAACATATATTTCCAAAAGTAAACTGCACCACCACAATAGTTTCTACCTTAACCGGTCAGATCTCACTGGGTGATGACAAATATACCAACTTATAAAAAAGCATAAATAGTAGTTCTACCAGTTCTTATCTAAGATGGCTATTAAAAACCACTATTAAAACCCACTATTAAAAAATCGCTAAATAAAAAAAATACACTTTTTCATTTTTTTAAGGGTTTAACTTTATGCACAATCAAATAAAAAAAAAAATTTAATTGTTGTTTAAGATCGAACCCTTATACAGCAATCAAGTTTGCCCTTACTTAATTCTCTTGAAAGGTTTGGAGTTCCAAAAAATTACAAAACTTACTAAAAAGGGTCTTAGCATCAGTTTAAAATTCTTTTAAAAAACCTACAGATCTCGATCTCGACATTAACAACTAAGCTCAATACAGTTTTAATGTTAGAAGATCAGAAAATGATGGAGAATTTAATGCCTCTTGTTCTTTTTTTAATGTATACTGTTTTTTAAAGGTTTTTATTTTGTTTTTGTTTTTGTGCTTTAATCCATTTGAAAATTCCCTACTAACAATAAGTTGAAATTTTACAATCTTAGGGAGGTACGACACACCCGCCCCTCAAGCATAACCCAGAAGCTGCGCACGATCCTTCGTCTTTAAAGAAAAAAATAAACTTTGTATGTAAGCTAGTTAACTTGTCGTGAACTAGCATATATAAAAAAATATTATCCTTTTAACCAATGTACCAAATTGGACTTACACGTTTGGCTTCCCCGAAATTGAATGTGAGCATGTAGGTCAACTTAATTTTTATGAAAAAAAAATTACAAAATTACAAAATTTTTATAACAAAAAATGACAAAAAAATCTTTTCGACAGAAAAAAAAGGTATAAAAACGAGCATAAAAATTTTTTAAAAGATGAAACTTGATAGATCTTGTTATTTTCATAAAACTCTTATTACTTTCACGTAATCCCTTCCCTAATATTTCTGAAAATTAATACTATTTTTCAAAAGTATAATTAACAGTTGTGTAAAGATCTTAACATTTGACTCCTCCAACAACTATTGCATAACCTTAATCATACAATAACGATTGTGTTGGGATTGTAATTGCATAAACAAAGGAGGGGGGGTTTAGCTTTATAAACAGATAAAACTGTAATTAAATTTTTTAAAGAGAATACAATTACGTATATATAAACTTTTTTTTTTTCAAATAAATAAAAAGCTTGGAATCAATATTTGTCCTCCAGCCCTGTATTTTTTGCCGATGGCCCTATATAAAAATATTTTTGTAATGACTTGCTTAAGACATCCTTACGGACACTTAAACTGCTGCTGTAAGCAGACAAATTGAAGTTTTAATTACAAAAGGTAGTAATTATTGGAATAAAGTCATTTCTTGTTCACAGTTTTTTGAATATTAAAACTTAACAACTACGCAAGTTGATGCCATAGTATTATTATTTCTTCATAAATATTACTCAAGATAACCTTCTCATAAACAATTGAATCACGCATAGCAGTAGTAAGTGGTATTTTTTTTCTTTTATATGCACATTTATTATACATGTACAATATTTGTTTATATGTATATTAAGGATGCGCCGAGCGTAAAAAGTATCTTCAAACAGTACTTTTTTTCAAGACATTTTTTACACTACTCCAACATTAAAAAATTAGTAATGAAACATAAATAATGTAATAAATAAAAAACATTAAAAACATAATAAATAAGGTAAAATAAAAAATAAAAATAAAAACATTAAATATATGGTAATTTTGGCAGGGTGATAATTTTAGCACCCCTTCAAAAGACACCTAAAATATTTATTTGTTTGGTTGTTCAAATCGTGTTTGGGTATTGTAGCAAGGTAAACAATATTCCTAATAAATAAGGTTTAAACTTCTTTTTTTTTTGTAATATAGGTACGCTGATTTATGATTGTTATCTTTGTCTAAACATTTTTATCTTTTTCAAAATGATAAATGATTTTTTTTTTATGAACTTGTAGCAAAAATTTTTTATTTATTTTACTCACTAACATTTAATAACGCGCTGAATGAAAAATAATCTGAATTATACCTTAAGTGAAAGTTACGTTAAAACTTTTAACTAGCGAAACGCTTTAAAATAAAGGAACAATTTATTGATAAACGCTTTAAAATAAAGTAACAAATTATTGATAATTAAAGTATATGTCACAGTTCTATATAAAGGGGGAGCAATTTTCATAGCAAAAAAATCAATATTCCTGAGACACGAATCGATGCCTATTATTTATAAGATGAAAGTAAAAAAATATTTTTTGATTTTGATTAGATCTTAATGTTCCTCTTTGGATTATAAATTCTTGACGGGTACTAATATTTTTGAATTTTGTTTTAAAACCATATCAACCTTGAACTCAAAAAAGGCAGGAAAAAATGCTTGTTTGATAAATAACAATTTTATTTAAAAAAAATTTCAGTGAAAAAAATATTTGCAAAAATATACCTTGAAACCCCCGTTTTGTCGAAGACTGGGATTTCAAGGTATAAATAGAGCTGTTTTTATGAAAAAAAACAGCTCTATTTTTTTATTTTTTATTTTTTAATTAAAACAAGCAATATTTTCAAAATCAGCATATTATTCTGCTTCTTTTGAGTACCAGGTTGATATAGTTTAGAAGGAAAAAAATTTTTAATAGTATAGTTTGCAGATTTCCACTTTTTTTTTTTATACAAGTAAACAAATCGTTGAACAGCAAGTCTAAAACCAACGTATTTATATTTTGCAAATTTTGGCTAATGCTACAATATATACGCTGCGTGGACTACTAATTCTTGTTAGTAATTAAGTTACTGCAAGTGTTAGTAATTAAAATTAAAGTAATTAAATTACAGTTAGTGTTAGTTATTAAATTACTAACAACTACCAAAAATATTTTGTTTATATGCTATGCAAATTAAGGTAGCCATAGCAACCAAAAAAAAATTAACCTCAGAATTTTGAACCTCATTTTACTACATACTCCCAATATTGCGAACTTAGCGCAAATAAAATACTGTTAAAACAATGTTAATGTAAAAATGAGTAGTTGCTATGCAATATTTAGTACCATGGCAACCAATTTAAAACATGTGATATCTGAAGGGGATGAATTTAAGGGAATAATCAACTCAAACTTGATTAAAGCATCATATAGCTTAAACAAAAATAAGGCAGCACATGGTAATTATTAGTTATAGTGCGGCAAAAAATAAATTTCTTAGTGTTTTTTTTTTTTAATTTGTGATTTTCAAAGTATAACTGAAATAACTTGCTATGACATATTTATTTAACACATTGGCTTTTCTTATCTTTAAATACTCTAGAATAACATGTACTAATTATTCGTAGATGTAATTAAAATATAACAGTGTTGATGTCACCGTAAATTACTTATTTAAAATTTTTTTTAAATTTCAATATTGAAATGCTTAGAATCATGGTAACAAAGGGATTTAATATAAATAAATTATCAATAAATTTCTCCTAATATATGTAGATACTAAAATTAAATAAGTTTTCAAGATTAAGACAAGACAACTAAAATTTTTCCCATTTTGTCCACCTACTAGTCCGCTGTGCACTGGGTAACCGACTAAAAAAATAATAAAACAAAAATATCCTCGATTTTATTGTGCGGCCCCTTATGCGTTAGGGCAACCGAACATAAGAGGCCCGATAATAAAATTGCGCACCTGGTGCTGGGTGAGCCCTGCTGTTAATACAGAACTGACGGTACATTTAATTGCTTTTTTATTACACTAGTTTTATTACGGTAGTGAACACCTTTATTACGATCACTGAAATATAACGCAGAACAGAAACATGACAAAAATAGTTATTTTAAAATAAATAATTAATTAATACGAGCGTTACGATAAGTTATATATATAAGTATTTAGATACAATCATAAAAAGTATTTTGGCTTTATCTAAAGTGTTAAACTATATTGTTTTTGGAAAGAAATTTAATTTTCTCAGAAACAGAAATTATGTTCTGACATACCATTAAGGTGGCTCTACCCCTTTTTTTCTAAATTCTTTAAAAATTAAAAAAAATGCCTTTGCACTAAGTTAACTGTTGATATATTTAATGAAAAAAAAAATTTGACAAAAAGTTTTTAGAAAAGCTGAAAAAAAAAAGCTGTGTCAGCAAAAATTATTAAAAAAGTATCAAATTTTAAACATTAGTTTCTCAAAATCTGTAAATAATATTTGAACCAAATTTTGACAGCATAAAGGTAAAGTGGTAAAGTAGGTTCTGAACTAAAATCAAAATTTGAAAAGGTACTAATCCATAATGGCTGACAATTATTTTTGAGCATTGAAAAATAAGGTCATTTTAGCAAATCAAAGTGCGATTATACAAGATCCATTTGTTCTAAATAGTTGTTTTTAGTTCAGAACCTAGTTCCAATATTAAAGAAAAGTCTGTGAAAATTTCAAGTCAATCGGTTAAACAGAAGTACTAAAAACTGTTGTTTGAATTTAAGTGAACGTAACAAAAACTTATTTCTGAGAAAAATGAAAAACAAAATTAAAAATTAAATAAATAGTATACAAACATGAAACTAGTGTGCCCCAGAACTATAAGTTTCACCCTCTGTCTCTTTTTCTTTGTCAAAGAATCCTTTTTTAAATGCACTCATACTTTTCCTCTGTTTTTTCTTTTTTTCGCTTATTTTACTACTAACTTGTTTGATACAAGTACTGTCCTTTTTTGTTGCATACAAAAAAAAGTATTTCCCAGGAGTCAAATTTAATAGTTTAAATACACGATTAAGTCCTATAACACCTTCATTATAATTTATGATAGCAGAATATACTCCTATCTCTAAAACAGTTCTTGACACAAAACAAGACTTTGGGCACTTATTCCAAATTAATTGGTTTAAAGCTTCATTTGGGTTTTGGGTAAACCCATGTAACCATTTTTAAACACTTTTTCCATGTAACCATGTAAACACTTTTTCAGAAGATCTTCAGAGCCAAGATCTTTAAAGATGCCTTCAATTTCTTTTTTTATAGCCATTTAAATGTGCTTTGTAGGTATTTTACCTTCAAGTTTATCTTTTTGCCATTTACACCAGCTCTTTGTTGTTCGAGGGCAAAACAAATGGCGACTTTCTGAATTTATGTCAGAACAATGATATAAAACTGCACCAACTGCATGCCTCATTAGGGGTAGTTCTTTATTCTGCCTTATGGCCATCCCATAAAAGTTTTGCAAAGTGTTAATTGCTAAATCTGTTAACCTACCCCTACCATTAATTTTTTTTCCATCAGAGAGCAATTTACCTTTTAACTCTTTTCTTTTGTTGCGCAGGCGTGCATCAAGGCGCTTTTGAATGTGGCCAATACATTCCCATTTAATGGGAGTCAACTCATCACCATATGGTTTAGGCTGTACTACATCATTAAATGAGGCAGTATCTCCATCACCTATGTAGTGTGCGTATCTTAAACCATATTTTTCAACTGATGAGTGAAATATTTCTATAGCTCCCGCGGATTCTATTGCTCCGGACGATTTTGAGTGGTTAATATCACAACGGTAATTTGCTTTCCAATGTTCATATTCAAGAGTATTTTTTTTTTCTTCCAGACAGCACAACTCTTACAGAACTTAGACATAACATGAACATCTAAAACTTTTTTATTGTCTTTGGAGATAGCTGAAACAACACCATTTAAAGAAGAATATCCTCGCTTCTGCCATGTTCTATCTAAGCTGACATCACAATCAACTGGAAGTTGATGTATTGAAGAACCAGTATTTGCAGAAGTTCTAATCTCGTTTGCAGCTTTTTTCATACATTTAGATGAAGCAGAGTCATAAACATTATGTAAAAGATTATTAATGTTTTTATATGAATTAAAAGTCATTGGAGGTTGCATATTCATACATCCAGCAAATGTCTTTAAAGCTTCATGTCCACAACCAATTTCGCGAAAACTCATTACAGCACGTACATTGACTTCTTGAATGTGTTTATTTTTTATTGCAGGAGATGAGTAAAAGTTATAACTCCAATCACAAGATATACATTCTAGTTTAATGTTATGCGAAAGTCCTAATTTTTTTATTTGGTCAAGACTGACAGTGACCTAGTCGCCACATTCTAGGCATCTACTCAAAAGTTGAAGACAACTTTGCAGTACTCCAAAGTGAATTATTATAAAGAATTTAGAATCTTCTTTTTCAACAGTTAAAAGTGAATTATCTAAACTAATTTTTGATGATGAAACAGCTTCCTTTACTATTGGTTTATCAATTTGATTTATTGTAGCACATGTATATCTGTTAGATAAAAACTTTTTCTGATCTTTTTCTGATCAATCTTATTTTATTTTTATTATTACCCATATTTAATCACTCTATAAACATATAAAGAACAAGTGCAGTTATTTGTATTATTAAGATAGATAAAAAATATTGGATGAGGCCACTGTGTTGACTTCAACATAACATAAACAACATTACTTCTTGTTAATTAAATGTCATCATTTAAATGAAAACTATAACTTGTAAATAACAGAATGCCGTAAAACAAAGTAAACAAATTAAAAAATGCATTTTGTTGTTCAAAATTATAAGTTTTTTGTCAAAAAATGGGCAGATAAAACAAAGCTGACGCGGTTGCTAAGGTGTTGCTATGGATAACATCTCAAATGACATATTTTTGGAATCTGCAATGCTTAAACTAGATAAAGAAGCAATAAAAAAATATGATTTTTTTTTGTTTTTTACATTTTTAAGAGGGTTGAACCACCTTAAATTAAAAGCATAAAAATAAAATATCCTGTACAGATACAAGAATATCTCAGCGGAATACACAACAATGCTCTTAATAACTTAAAGTAAAAGTATGATATTGAGAATCTTTTTCCAGCAATAAACTACATTATTAGTTACAAAAAAATAAAACAGGAAACCAAAAAAAAAAGAAAAGAAAAAAAGAGCAGCATTAAGTTATTCTTTTTTTTGCAAGCAGAACTGTTAAAAAAGAACAAAAATTTTATTTATTTTTTCTCTTTTCATTTCATTATTGAATTTGTATAAATAATATAAACGAGATCAAAGCACCAGTACTGCTTAATTTTTATTTTGATAGATATGGCTGGAAAAAGAGATAAAGAAGATTATCTAAAAGATCTTTATTTGGAACGCAAGCGTTTATCAACATACATCGTCAAAAAAGTTTTTCTTTATCTCAAAGAAACATAGAAACTGTAGAATCTAGAGGTCAATCTGGCGGCAGTAATACATATTCAGGTATATTCGTAAACATATTTTGTATAATGAGATATGAAAAAGTCTAGCTAATGAAAATAGAACGTAATAATAATAATATTATAAAATTATAACCGATAAAAATACTCTTATACAGTCATTAAATCGGTCTTTAATTTGCGTTGATACGTGAAATATATTTTAACGAATTTATTTTTATATTATAGTTTCGAACTCTGATACTGACGATGATCAAATTATAAAATCAGTTTGTAAAATGAAGCCATTGTCCATTAAGTCACTTTTTTCATTTGTTTCCGAAGCTAATAAATATATTTGTTTGATGTGTCCAGAAAATGGAAAACTTATATGTGGGCCTGAGCCAAATCTGCGAAAACATATATTTCATATTCATAAAAAACCGGAGTACCTTTACGATTCTCAAAAAAAAAAATTGCTCAAGATCAATTCCTCGAAACGCAGAACAGAGATGACATAGATGAAGCCTTAATAAATTGTATTATTCAAGATAGCCGCCCTTTCAACGATTTTCATAAACCTGATATTCAACTCCTTCTAAACATTCTTGCTCCGCATTACAAGCCGCCTCATAGAAAGACAATAGCTAATCAATTAAGAAAACGGTATTATCAATACAAGAACGATCTTAAAGCTAAGCTTAAATTAGTTGCCTACATAGCACTAGCAACAGATTTGTGGAAAAATTGAGTTGGATCGTATTGGCTTTGCATAACAGTGCATTACTTAACAAAAAAATTTAAATACAAATCAAAAATAGTTTGTTTTCGTAGGTATTATGGAAGGCAATTAAGTAATAGACTTACAGCATTTGTACAAAAATAAATTAATAAACTTGAAATTGAATCTAAAATTGTTTCAATTACAACTGACAACACTGAAGATATTAAAAAGGCGATTGGACCTATTGCTTTACGACTTTCATGCATTTGTCATAATTTAAATCTTGTTTTGAACCATGGAATCAAATTGTGGACTAAACCATCACATAACTTATTAGATAGCACAGCAGATGTAGATGAAGATCTTATATATTACAATAATTATAATGAAAGCGATATCGAATCAAATGGAAATAGTTCATCTGACGATCAAGAAAAAATTGCATGCACTTATGACAAAGAAGACGTTAGCTCAGATGATGAAGAAAGTAGCGAGGAGGAGCAGGCGTCAACCAATGAAAATGTTGAACAGTTATTCATTTATTCATCAATCATATTATTCAGGTTAAGAAAGACGATAGTTAATGTTAAACAGTCTTCTGTTTTGCAATCATTTGTTTTTAGTGAGATTAAGAAGCAGGGACTGAAATTAAAAAAACTTTTCGTCAGATTTTCATGTACGTTGGAACTCAACATTTTTGATGATTAGTAAGATAATAAAAGCGAAATATGTTTATAATAAAATTACCATAGATCCTGGCACTATCGATGGGTTAACAGAAAAACAGATTAATAAACTCAAGAAACTAGCTTTGTTATCAGATGACTGGAAGTTCCTAGACATTTTACATTATAACCTTGCTCCATTTTTTGAAGCAACTAAACTTCTCTCTACTAAAAATTTTCCAACACTTTCTTCAGAAAAATTCGTCCAAAATACGTTAATGAACTTTCTTGAAAATGAATCTTCAGCTAAATGTTTTCTTTTACAACCATCTCCTACGGTGGAAAGAGAGAACATGTTACGAGCTAGTCTTCTCAAGTTCATGAAGGTATACTTTGTTGAAATATGTCTACAAAACAAAAGCTGCAAAGTTTGCTAGCATGTTTCTTTGATCCGAGAACAAACGAGTGTCTTACAGAAAAAGAATATCAAGAAGCAGAAAGCAAACTTATGAAAAAATTTGCAAAGTCAGCACTCCGACAATATCCTCGAAGATCAACGCATACAAACATTTGTTTGCAAAATGAACAAAATTATTCGAGAAGTGGTTAGTTATAAACCTAAAATTTATGTTTGTTAAAAAACATTTGTTTTTAAATTTATATAAAAATTTTACTTTTTTTACATTTTCATTGTTGTTAAAAAATAGATTACATTTCAGCTAATATAAATACTTGTTTTTATTTTTAGACATAATTGATTCAAGTAATGATGTTCAATTTAATGTTTCACCTGAAGTTCCTGTTAAACGCAAAAATGGGTTTGCTAAGCTTGCAACATTGTGTGGTTTTAATCTGTGCGAAGAAAAAACACAGTCAAAACGAAATATAAAAGAGGAGTTATCTTTTTTCAATTATACTATAAAAGCAAAAACTTGGAAATTCGATGAATTTTACTACAAGTATAAAAACGATATTCCAATGTTAGCCTCTAAAGCAAGAGAGGTATGTACTTCACCTGCTAGTTCGGTACGGCCAGAATCCTCATTTAGTGTTGCTAACTTTATTCATCGCAAAGAAAGAAGTAACTTAAGCTCGAGAAACCTGCGGTACTCGATGCTACTTAAAGAGAAGAATTGAAATTTTACTTTAAAACTTTGTATTTAACTGAAAATGAGGAAAAGTATTTTAACCAGTATTTTAAAAAGTATTTTGCTTTTTTGAACCATCCTACTAAATTTGTTTAAAAAAACAAATTAAAATAAGCGGTTGTTGTAGTTATGAAAAGTTATAAATTTTTTTTAAGTTAATTTTAAAGTTACTTTTACTATTTTAACTTTAACTTTTTTAATGTTATTTACATCAGTTATTTAAATATTGCTTTTAAAAGACTGTCTGGTTTATTGTTCTTGCTTTGGAAATGGCTCTGCATTTTGCAATTTTGTTCTAAGTTTTGCATTTTGGCTTCTTTTATTCAGCGTGGTTGTTGTTAAAAACCAATCTAACCAAAATCAAAGTTATTTCTTGAAATGACTAACTAGAATAACTGTTAGATATTAGAATAATAAAGGAATAATTAATGTCTGGAATAGGCTATTTGAAATTAGTTAATTCCAGACAACAGCTTTATGAATAGATATTAATAAATAAACAAAAACAAAAAAAATTTTCATTTCTGTTAGAGTGGTTGTTACGACCAGGACCAGGGTGGTGAAGGGGGTATCACACCCCAAGCTGTTATGTATGCATTTGAGTTAGCGCATTAGCGTTAACAACAACCACACTGATTAAGAGAAGCAAAAAGCAGCAGCATAGCTACAAATATGCACGACTCTTTTATGGTAAATTTTTATCAGGGGCATTAAATTATTTCCTCCTGACAAAAAAATTAATACTAAAACAAATAAATAAAAAAAAAATGCCTTTTTAAAGGTTTTTTGCAAAAATCATTCTTTCTAAAAAGTTAAAGACCTCAATTATTAGAGAAAAACAAAATATTAGAGAAAAAAATAAAGGGTACAACCCTCTTTGCAGGAAACAAATTTAACATGCAATTTCATTGGGACTACCCAAATGCTGTCATGATAAAGTAAAATCAAATTAAAGTCTAAAAGATAAAGTAAAATAATTATAAAAAAAAAATAGATTCTAAAAAGTGGAGTTCTCCCATGGGCTCTGAAGAGAATTTTAAGATTTACTTTTATTAAATTTACACATATGCTGGAAGTTTCAGAGCTCTAGCTAGTCCGGAAGGTAGTGAAAAATCAATCGCAAGATTCCGGGACAACTGATAGCCGACAAACATCTTGTAAAGTCAAAATAAAGTTTTGAAAAAAAAAATTACAAGTTTATTCTAAAGCGCTATTTTAATTGAATAAGATTTTATTTGTCCTATTGTCCTTGTGCGGGTTGGACACCAACGCAACAAAAAGTAGGTTATTAGGGTGCCCATAACCTATATTAGAAGATTAAACAGCTTTTCTTACCATCTTTTTTCAATAGAAATTTCATTATATATGATAAAACGCAATATAATTTCATTATATATGATAAAACGCAATATAATTTCATTATATATGATAAAACGCAATATAATTTCATTATATATGATAAAACGCAATATAATTTCATTATATATGATAAAACGCAATATAATTTCATTATATATGATAAAACGCAATATAATTTCATTTATGATAAAACGCAATAAAAGATTAAATCTGATAAACACTCCTTTAATCATATAAATTATAACTTATAGTTTATATGACTTATAATTTTTTGAAAACTGTTGTAGCAGTCGATGTCCTTGCGGGTACCAAAAATATTATATTGCGTCATATTACCATAACAAAATACTTGATTGAAAAGGCAAATACAAAGAAAAAAACTGGAGAAAAAGCGCGCTTTAACGAACAGTCAGGGTTTACACATGCACGAATTACCCATAGCTAAGAAATTATGCTCCTTTCCTCCCCCGACAAAGTTTCATTACGGCCACTAACCTATTTCTACTTAACAAAAAAAAAAAGAAATAAAAAATCAATGATTATTTACCAGCTTCTATTAGCACTCATGCGGCAGGGTTCCCGTCTCTACAATACCGTTATTCCCGCATGACTATATTTGTCTCTAATTATAATAGAACTACCGTTTTTGATATACGTGAAAAAAATTTTTTTCCTGATGCCCCACCACATACTTGCCCAAATACCTGAAGTAGTACCCAGAAGTACACAGAAAATGGATTTGAATACGCTAATCATCTCAAAATTTACGTTAAATCAACATTAATTGAATGTTCTTTAAGAAAGTAAATAATATAACTTACATTTTCTTTCTTACAAAGTATAGTATAAAATTTCGAAGAAAAAATTACTTTTATTTGTAAAAGTAAATAACAATTTTTTTCAAATTACTTTTATGTAAGCTAATTAATGCTTACTAGTTACTTTTACACGTAAAAGAATTTTTTTGTTATGATGTAGTTTTATTTTACTTGGTAAAGTAAGTGTTATGCTTTTTAAATATTATATTTACGTAAGTTTACTTCATAAATAACTTTTTTTACATTTAAAAAGTAAATTACATTTCGATGTAAATTTTTTTACATAATTATAACCAAAATTACTTTTAAAAGTAATTTACTTTACACGACTTACCATTATAAGTAAGTTACTTTTACAAGTAAAAGTAAAAATGCAAAGAACTTTTACTTGTAAAAGTAAATTACTTTTTCAAGTAACACTTACTCATTTAAAAAACTTAACTTAAGTAATTAAGTTTTACACGTTATATAATTTACGTAAAAAAAAAACGAATTACTTTTAAATGTAAGTAAGTTATATATTTTTATATAAGTTATGTAAAGTAATTTGCGCTTAAAAGTAATTCGTGTTTTTACATCAAAATAAGTAAAAGTGCCATCCCTAGTTTAGTATGAACATAAGGTTAATTGAATGTTTTGTACGCGCACATGTAATACCGAGAAGTTTTACTATTGGAGTCGGAGTCGTGATTTTGTTCAGCGACTCCGACTCCGACTTCGACTGCGTTGAAAATGTCGCAACTCCACAACTCCGACTCCGACTCCACAGCCCTGATTGAAAAGCCCCTGCATTGCTCACAAGTATGATCATTGATGAACAAAAAAGACCTTGGCAATCTCAGTCGCTCTAATGTTTGAAAAATATGATCACATGAAACGGATACATGTTGTAGACCATTAAAATGATCCTTGAAGTCTCGAAACTGAAATAATCTTTTCAGAGGAGTTTCCAAATATTATTGTGAAATTTGTATTTCATTTTGTTCATTTTGTTTCTAAATGATGAAGCAACCCATCATGTACTGAGAATTCGCCCAATCTTAAGAAGACAAAGTTCCACCTCAATTGCTGTTGCAGAAAACTATTTCTTTGTTTTTTAAAGACTGACTGCTGACAAACCATAAAGAGTATCAATGTGAGTATCGAAGATGATTACCCAGTGGGAAAAAAGATATCTTTAGACGAATAAAAGACGTCTTTTTTATGACTTGTTATGTCTTTTTATAATCAGCCTAAATAAAGACGTAGAAAAAACGTCTTTTAAAAAGACGTCTTCAAAAAAGAGGTCGAAAAGACGTCAATCGGTTGTACGTCTTCAATAAGACGTAGAAAAGACGTCTTTTATATCGATGACCTTTACAAAAAAGAAATGAGAAAATTTTCATTTAAATGTTAAATTAAACAACTCCCAGTAGAATTTTTTTTCTTTAAAAAGAGGAGAGGAAAATTCACTAACGTTTCCCACTGGTAAACAACTTAAGTTGTTTATAAGCAAATCATAGGTTGCTTATTATAATTATAATAAACAAATTATTATTTGCTTATTAACAACTATCGTTGTTAATAGGCAAATCATTATTTGCTTAAGAAAATTAAAACTAATTATTGAATCTATAGAACCTAACATAGATGGGTTTTAACCCACAGTACCGTAATTACGATATCTTTGTTACGTTCTGATTGCCCGTTTTTCGTTTACAAAATACTTTAATAAAACTTTTTTTTATGTGAAACGTTTTTGCATAGAAAATTTAATTAAAAATTAACTATTTTCGGTAAGCAGGTTTATTTTATAATTTATATGATTAAATATAGGAGAATAATTTATAAATAATTATTTATACTTTTATATTGACATCTAAAAGAGGTTTTTTTCGCGGCATCGGAAAGAGTTTTTTGTTATACTTTGTATGAAAAGCTTTTATTATTTTCATTTGATAAAAACAGTTTTTCGTAAATGAAAAGTAGAAATACTATAGTGTATAGGATACTATAGTATTCTTATAAGTATGGTTCCGACCCCGAGCAAAAAAACTTTTTTAGAAGTGCGTAATTGATAAACAAAGACGTCTTAAAGACGCATTTTTTTATGTCTTTTCATTACAAGATAAAAACAAAAAAGACGCCTTTCTAATGTCGAAAAAAAGATATCGATTAGATTTGCATATTCGATTTAAAAAAAACGTCTTAAAGACATCGTAAATAAGGCTTTTAGAGTCGTCTTTTCGACGTCTTTTTTTCCACTGGGTAATCACGTTGCGTGTGATAAATAATTGAATAAATAGATCATTTTCATCTATTTTGCTGTATCATACAAAATTGAGTAACTTTTTTCTTTTAATATGTTTCAGCTCCCCCCCCCCCCCACACACACACACACGCACCTTTCGCGACCTTCCTACGCCACTATATAGTGTATACGATATATAATAATATTTATAATATATTTTAAAAAGTTGGTAAAATATATATTTTTTTCTATATATATAAAAATATCAACATATATACGGTATGTTGATTTTTTTAGTTATAAATATTTTTATATCCTTTCATTCGTTCAGCTGTGATGGCCGAGTGGTTAAGGCGTTTGACTAGAAATCAAATGGGATCTTCCCGCGTAGGTTCAAATCCTACTCATAGCGTATATTTTGGATAAATATCATGTTTTAAATATTGCCGTCTCTGATCGATTTTATTAATTCAAAGGGTCAAAATTAATAAAGGACGACTTAAACAAAGAATATAGTTTATTTTCTTATAGACTATATAGTTAAGACGTCTATATTCTTATACACCACGGCTTTTTCAGGCAATCTAAAATTGGGCATTACGTCACGAGTTTAGTACAAAAATAACAATTTTTGCATAACAAGTTTAAAAAATCACCAACTTTGAAATCATATTTTTTTTTTCTATTAATGCTTTTATCTTTAAATAAAAAAAATATAAGAGATCTGTCTTTCCATGTAAAATAAATATTTATAAAAGGAAAAGAAATAAAAGTTTTAAAAATATTGCTAATGACTTGGGATCACTTTTCTGTTTTTTGTGCCAACTAACACTTGGAAATTTGGAACACGTGACATGAATATTTGTTCTATCCAGATTTCCGTGGACATTAGTAATTTTTTTACAAAAAGTCAGTTTTTAAGGCAATTATATTTTTGTTTTTATTCTTTTTAAACAAAAAACGTAATATTTTTGAAATGTCCGCGAAACTAGTAATACTTCAATCCTATATTAAAATGAAAATCAAAAAATTATTTTCTGTACCTCTAGCTATGTTACCAAATATGTTATCAAATTTAGCATGTTTAGCACTAAAATTGTTTTTTGCGTAATTTATTGTTTATATTTTGAAGCACTGATCCAAGTTACGTCACATAAACTTAAATGCGTTACAAAATCACACTCTAGTATGTAAAAATGATTATCAACTTAGTGAAATTCTCTTCACAAACTTAAATATTTTTTAAATATGTCTTTAATATATATTGATAGATATATTTGATTTCCAGTCAAACTCTTTTCTTTTTTTTTTCCTTTTTTTTTAAAAAAAAAACAACATTTTATGTAATATTTGGCAACCCGGTGGGAAATGAGCTAGCGACTAGCGAGCGACTAGCTAGCTCTATAGCGATTTTGAAGCGATTTTTTTTTCCTATTTTATTTTTTGCTAATATCTTTAACATCTTAAAATTTTTTTTTTTACCGATTTTTACTGTTGAGTCCATTAGATTTATGAGGATAACTGAACTTTAAACATTGCGATTTTGTAGCAATGTGTCGCTAGCTAAATATCGTAGCTTTGTAGCTGGCTACTAAATATCTACAAATCTATAGCTGGTTGATAGCTACATATCAAAAATTTTAGACAACGATTTTAGATTACGATATGACACTAGCTACAATAGCCAGTGGGTCTTTATCTTATTAAGCTAGCTGTCCTCATAGCCAAATAGCTGTCTTTATCTGTACAAATATCGATAGCTTTTCGCTTACTTAAAAAAGCTAGCAATCCTCGTGGCCAAATCGCTGTCTTTATCGTTACGATTATAGCTAGCTATTCGCTAGCCGATTTCCCACTAGGAATTTTGTTGTCTGACTTAAATAATCCCTCAATCGATTCACATTAGGTTTAAGTAAAATTTTTGCTCTAATAATGGTATAACAATGTTTATATTATATATTAAACAACATAAGTATAAATTGATTTTCTAACATATAAATTGATTTTCTAACATTAAACATAAGTATAAATTGATTTGCTAAAAAGTAACATTAAACTTTTCTGCGCGTTTATACGAAAATCAAAGAAACTTTTGATATTTTATTGAACATTAAAAGATAAAACATTTTATTGCTGATTTTTTTTTTTTACAGAACAAAATTATCTGTAATATTTCAAAAGTTATTACAGTTTTAGTAACCTTAAGTAAAGAATTTAAAAAAATAACAAAAAGCCGTATGTCCACCTTAAAACAACCGTGAGACCGTCCCGAAGAGATTTTAAAGGCCGTCCCAAAGAGAATTTAAAAGGTGGGAGGAGGGGGGGCGACGTATCTGTTTTTTACCGACGTAAGCCAAAAATAATTTTTTATCTACTAACTTATCTAAAAAAAAAAAAGGTATAGACTATACAGGATATATTAGGAATATAGTTCTAATAGGGAGAGTTGCCATAGTTGGAACAGCGCCTTGATTGGGAACATTTGCATTTATTTCTGAAAAAAAAAAAAAAGAATTATGGCTATATTTTGCATTTTTTAAGTAAAACGACTTATTTTCTACATTTTGACACATTTTGAAAGTTGTTCCTCAAAAAATGCATGTGCAAAAAATAAGGTTCAAATAGGTAGTAGAGATTGTCTAAAACTTTGACGTTTATACCTATAATTGAGGTACGTAAGAAACAACTACTTCATCTTAATCGTTATTTTTTTTAACTAACTTCTTGATTGATCGAATAGTTGTTAAAAACATATTCAATAAACTTTTATTCTATTAATCCATTTCGATTACAACTCTCAAAGATTACTGATTACATTTCAAAGTTTTTCATTTTTTTGAAAAAGCTTCATTTTTTTGAAAAAACGCAATTTTGACTTGGAATAATCCTACTACAAAAACTGTAACTCAATTTAAATCCATTTTTCCGCTTCGCTCTTCCTCCAGCTAAGCTAGCTTAGCTGGAGGAAGAGCGAAGGGAAGGGAGAAGGAAGTTCTTCAAACTAAAAAAAGGGAGGGAGAAGGAAGTTCTTCAAACTAAAAATTGTATAAAAACTTCAACTGTTAGCTATTATACTCAACTACTAGCTATTATACCTCCGTGGTAACAATCAGAAACCTTAAAAATAATACTTTATTTTGTGATTTTTAATAAATAATTAAGAGAACGTCGTAACAGTTGATGTTTTTATACAATTTTTAGTTTGTAGACTTTCAGTTTGGCAGGGTAGTATTAATCCTCTTTTAAGTTTTGAAAGAATTGTTTAAATTTTTAATGTAAAGATAAAAATCATTTTTAATCAATTTTTGCTGATTTTACTGTTTTTTAAAAAAAAAAAAAAATTTTGTTCTGATTAAGTAATAAAAATGTTCCAATTTAGTTGCTTTGATTGGAACAAAATGGTATCTTTGCAAAAACAAATTTATTTCCAATAAAAATGCAACCAATAAAGTCAAATAATGGTTAAAAGTATAGTAGGGTTGCCTGTTTGTGTTAACTAAATCATAAATATTTTCATAGTTAAGCCATTTTTGTTTAATAAATATTTATTGCAAAAGTGTTCCAATTAAGGCAACTCTCCCTTATATATAAAATCGTTCTAGGCTCTAAAAGTTTCAAACGCTGAAAACGAACCCGTAAAGTGCTATACATATTAACAAATAAATAAATTAATAAAATATATTAATCATGTTATTTAAATAAATATTATTTATTTACAATATGAAAATCATGAAAGCTATAATAGGTACTTATACAAATTGTAGCAAAATAGTTTGTGACAAGTTATAATTTGTCTGTATTTGTTCAACAAAGTAAGCATGTATTGATAGTACAACGATACAAAGTAAGTTTGCATTGATATAATATACATTAGTAACCACTTATCTATATAATGACTGGATAAGGCATCTCTAATACCTGTAAATTGAAGCCGAAACTCTATATTGGCGGTCATTTTAAGAGGTCCCAATATTGATGAGCTGAAAGTTTTAATTTAATTCTAAAAGAAACCACAATTTTTCAAAAAGCTAAAAAAAAATGAAAGAAACAGATTGATAGGAATACTAACAAATGAAAAAAGACGACATCAACAAAATAGTAAAAATCTGTTAAAAATGTCCATCGAATTTTAATGCGTTCCTTAGATCATTTCTCTAAACAGGGGCGGATTATAATTGAGGCAATTGAGGCACGTGCTTCTGGCCCCCAAGTTTTGTTAACACATATCGCTCAATGTGCAAATGTAGTCACCACATGGGTTCTTGAAAATAGACTACTGCTTAATGTAAAAAAACAGAAGCTATCATATTTGAAACCAGTAATCAAACATTAAAAAAAAAGACGAAACCCAATTTTTATTCTCAGGTGCAACTCTTGCTGCATCAAATTTGGTAAAAATTTTTGTTATCACCTTAGATTTAACACTCTCTATGAACCAGCACATAAAGAATATTAAAAAATTCTGAAACTACCATATTTGTATACTTCATTATATTCGTCCATTTCTTACCAAAAGTGCTGCAAAAATAATTCCCTGTGGAATTGTAAATTCTCGACTTGATTACTGTAACAGTCTTCTATCTGGAACTTCTCAAAAAAATTTTTTTTTTTTTTTTTTTTATTTTATTTTTTAATTTTGCTTACATTAAAATGTCAAAGTACAATTATATATGCCATATATATCGTGTTACAATTAAATTCGTGTTACAACATTTATCAACTAAATTAAAATAAGAAAAAACACGGACATACATATATAAATATAAGCATATATACACATACAAATGCGTAGATGCGCACATACATAAACTGCTTACAATGAAACATAAGCTAGGATTTGAAAGAAGATCACAAGATCTTGTCATCAGAACCTTATAAAGTACAAACAAGCAAAATAAATATCAGTATAAGATACTAAAAAATAAAGTAAAAATTAAAATAAAGTACTGAATTCAAGTTGTATAGCAATTTTCAAAATCAAAATTCTGCAAAACTATATTATTCCATAGGTGGGGTCCACGATAAGCAATGCAAAATTGATTAAATTTTGTGTGACAAAATGGTTCTTTTAAAAAGTTTATGTTTCTCATGTCGTATTTGTTGTTAGGTTTGAGTTTGAAAGTATTATTAAAAACGGTAGGGGATTGATTATTTCTCCATAGATATACAAAACATAAAACTTTAAACACATTGAGTTCAAATAAATTTAACAATCTCATTTCAGTAAAAAAAGGTTTTGTGTGTGTAAAACGATCGGCATAGTTAATTATGCGGATCGCATGCTTTTGACGACGATAAAGAAGTTTTAACTTACTTTTTACAGTACTCCCCCAAGCAGTGTTGGCATAATTTATGTAACTGTGGATAAAAGAGTAATAAAGTTGTTTTAAGCAATTTTTGTTTAGGTAGTTACGAGCTTTATATAGAATCCCAATGTTTTTTGAAATTTTGGTAGATATATAATTAATATGTTGATTCCAGGAGATGTTTTCATCGAGATAAACACCTAAGAATTTTGTAACGGAATCATTTTTTATTTCAATTTCGTCAATAAAATGTTTCGGCAAATTTATTGGTAAAAATCGCTTTTTTGCATGCGAATGGAATAGAGTCCATTTGGTTTTATTAATATTTAAAGTTAGCTTATTACATTTAAACCAGTTTGATATATGTTTTAATTCTTTATTCATAGTAGTAAAGAGTTCGTATATATTACTGTTTGAGAGGAATAGATTGGTATCATCTGCGTACATAATGCTTATAAGGTTAGAAGCTTTATTCAGATCATTTATATATATCAAAAAAAGTAGGGGCCCGAGGATTGAACCCTGAGGAACACCGCAGACGATATCAAGACAATTATTTTGATAGCCGTCGTTACTAATTACAAATTGTTTTCTTTTTGTTAAATAGCTTCTAAACCATTTTAAGGCAATACCATTAATTCCATAATATTCAAGTTTTTGAAGCAGAATGTGATGATCTACCGTGTCGAAAGCTTTTGATAGGTCAATGAAGATACCTAACAAATACTGTGATTTTTCAAAAGATTTTGAGATTTCATGCACAAACTGGATTATTGCATGCTCTGTTGAGTTATTTTTTTAAAAACCAAATTGTTTGTTGTACAGTAAGTTATTTTTGTTGAGATGTTTGTATATTCTATTAGACATTATTCTTTCTAAAATTTTTGAAAAAACCGAAAGAACAGAAATGGGTCGATAGTTGCTAATATTTGATCTGTCACCTTCTTTAAAGATAGGAGTGACTTTAGCAACTTTTAATTGTTCTGGAAAAATTCCTTGATTTATAGAAGCTCTAAAAAATTTAAAAAGAATATGTTTTAATATATCGAAACAATCTATAATTACGTTTCCATTAATTTCATCTGCTCCTGTTCCTTTGTTTCTTTTCACAGAATTCAAAGCTACTTCAAATTCCTCAAAAGATAATTCTGAAGATAACTCATCAGAGCAAATGCAATTATCCATATATGGATAATTAATGACGGCTTCTTTTAATGATTTTCTTGTACCTATATAGGTACAAGAAAATCATTAAAAGAAGCCGTCGTATTTGAAATCCTATTTGATAAGGAAGGACCTATCCAAATAAAAAATTTATTAAATTCATGGGATATGGCTCTTGGGTCATATAAACTTATGTTATCAACTTTAATCATCTGCGGCAGAAAACCTAAGCACGATTTTTGTTTTCCAGTAATTTCTTTCATAATTTGCCATGTGCGTTTTAAATCGTTTTTAAATTTATTAATTAGTTCTGAGTAGTAATTTCTTTTTAAGTTTTTACGTATTTTTTCAAATAGATATTTGTAGTTTTTGTATATTTTTTCGCTAGCAGATGTTTTTGTTTTTAAATATTTAATATACAACTTCTGTTTAATTTTTGACGATTTTTTTAATCCCTTCGTAATCCAGGGACTTTTTGAGCTTTTGTTAATTTTTATTATTTTTTCAACAATTGGAAAATTAGCGTCGTAAACGGAAAACAATGTTTTATAAAATGCTTCGTAGATGTTATTTGCATTTTAATAATGTAACTTTTATTCATAAGGATAATATTTTATTTAAGGTATTTTTGAATAGACTAGACACAAAATCAATATTTATCAATGACACAAATATTTTTTATCTTAGTTTATGTATGATACAAGAACAGATCAGTGTGAATTCTGACACTGCTTACTAGCAATTAATATCTGAAAATTTGGTTTAGTTTTTGATAGAGCACATCTAATATCTGCATCAATATCAAGTCTATTTCTTTTTTTTGTTTTAAGAGATAGCATTGCTGAAAACCCGGCTTCACACAAATATGATGTTGAAAAAGGAATAAGGGCTTTAAGTGCAATTGATGAACACAATGGATATGAATTCCTCATTTTCAACCAGAAGTTATTTAATGGTGCTACTTTGAAGTGATCCTTAGCCGTGGTATCATTCTTTAACTCTATAAACTCTTCTTGTGCTTCCTCTTTCACATTTTTCACATCACAAGAAAATGGTGATATAATAACTTCACTGCTCAAAAGATTCATATCTGGAAAATAGTTACCAAATTCAGTAATCAAATTATCTAGGTGACAAACTATTTCTGTCTTTATAACTTCAGGAAGCATGTTAACTCCAATTATGTTATTTAAATTTTGAAACATGATCAAGTTTCCATTATTAATTCTAGTCTTGTGCAGTTTGAGCTTTTCAATAAATGCCTTCAGTTTATCTGAATGTGTAATAACATTAGCATTTTTGCCTTGAAGTTGCAAATTTAACTTGTTAAAATGACCTACGATGTCCACAAGATAAGCAGTTGTTATTTCAAAATTATCAAATTCAAAATATTCTACCAGTCCACTTTTCATTTGACATAAAAATTCTTTCACTTCATTTCTAAGCATGAAAAATCTTTCCAAAAAATTTCCAGCAGATAGCCATCGCACAGAAGTATAAAACAATAACTTATTGTGTTCAGCATTTAGGTCAGAGCAAAATTTTGTAAAAAGGCGAGTGTTAAGAGCAGAAGATTTATATAATTGACCAACTTGACTAATTGATTAAATACAGTTTTCAAACTACCTGGTAAAGTTTTGGTTGCCAAAGCCTGTCTATGAATAAAACAGTGTACACCAACTACATTTGGAGCAATCTCTTTCACCCTAGTCTGTAATCCAGACTTACAACCCATCATGGCAGGAGCTCCATCAGTAGTAATTCCAAACAAATATTTCCATTGTAATTGATTGTCATTGAAAAACTGTTTTAAAATTTCCATAATATTAGCTGCTTTTGTTGTTGTTTCAAGGCAAGAAGAAAACAAAAATTCTTCTTTAAATTTGTTATTGTGAATATACCTACAATATACAATTAGTTGTGCCATTGAACTTACATCTGTGGACTCATCCAACTGAATAGAAAAATATGGGGATTCTTTAATTTCATTAATAACATTTTCTTTAATGTTTGATGAAATATCAGTTAGCCTTCGTTTGACTGTAGTATTTGATAAAGATATATTATCTACCTTCTTTGCAGCTTCTTCTCCAAATAATAATCTAACGATTTCTTTTGTACATGGAAGTATAACTTCTTCAGCCAATGTGTGAGCTTTTTTGTTCTGTGCTATTATATATGAAACCTTATAGGATGCTTCTACTATATTCTGTTGAGTTTGGTAAATAATCCCAGTTTTATCCAATTTGCATCTCTTCAGTGATTCAAATTTTCTTTTGAAAAAATCAGTATCTTTTGTTTGGAGATCAGGATGGCACTTATTCAAGTGAATAGAAAGCTTTGAAGGTTTCATAGAGTCATTTCCTAGTACTTTATAACAAATAACACACTGTGGGTAGCTAATGGTTTCTTTAAGCATGTAGATAAATCCATATCTCATGTATTCATCTAAGTATGACCTTTTTTTACTTTTAGACATCTAAAGTATTTAAAAAATATTATAAAAAGCATCTATAGATAAGAGTAGTATAGTATCGAATTTTTATAGAAAATAACACAAATTACGTTCTTTCAAACAAATCAGTAAGGTTATCTTTACCATGAGATAAGATTTTAACATTTTAAATTTACGGATAAAAAATGATATTATATAGCATTTATTACTTCGTAGAGGTCCGCAAGTCCTCGTCGAATTAGTTTTGTCTTGTCTTGTTTTCGTCGAATTAGCAAATTTTGTGTAACAGCTTTCTCGCATAAATTACATTTTTAATTTAAAATTTAATTTGTTTCTTTCAACAGAAAAAAATAATCAAAATTAAGTTTCACTACCAAAAAATATTTAGAATTTACGTTTATCTTGTGGTCCGCTTAAAAAGTTCTTATGGACCCCCAGGGGTCCATGGACCACCGGTTGGGAACCACTGCAATGGAGCAAAGATAGTTGATCTTTAAATAGCTCAAAGTTTTTTTGTTTAAAGACACGTTTTCTTACAACTGTAGGGGTGTTAATATTTTTTTCTAAATTTGAGTTTATAATAAGGAATATAGGAAAATGATCGGATATATCAGTTTTTAAAATACCTTTTTGAATATCTTTATTAAAAATATCAGTTGTAATGATATTATCTATTAGGGTAGCCGAGTTTATTGTTACCCTAGTAGGGCGAATAATTAAGGGTATAGACCCTGTTTCAAAAATTGTGTCATAAAATTTTTTAACTTTATACTCATCGTTATAAAGAAAACAATTCATATTAAAGTCCCCAATTACAAAGCTCTTTTTTTTTTCTGCGTCGCTGGTATTCACGATATGTTGTAAAAACATGCTTAAGTTTTTACTCACGCCGTCAGGTGGTCGATAACAACAGCTTAGTAAGGTTTTTGTTTTTTCGAGTAAAAGTTCAATTGTTAAAACTTCTTTATCGCCATCGGAGACGCTTAAATCGTTTCTCATATTATAAAAGATACTTTCATGGACATAAATTAGAAGCCCTCCACCTCGTTTACTCGTTTTTCTTTCTTGTGAGATAATTTTAAAATGAGGAATAATAAAAATTTTGTCAAAGTCGTTTAATGTAACCCATGTTTCAGTTAAACAAATGATATTAAATAGATTTTTTGTTTCTTCTAATAAATTTAAAAGTTTTTCAAAATTCCGGTTTAAGCTTCTTATATTGAGGTGGAGAATTCTAATTTGATTGGAACTTTTTTTAATTGCATTCTGAAAAAGAAAACCTTCAAGCTCTTTAGGATAAAAATAAGCACAATCCGTAAAAGTATCGTAATAAAAATTATTATCTGGGTCTATGTTTTTATCAGAGGAAAAGTGGTTTCCTTCAAAAAAATTAAAAGAAATGGATTCAAAATCGTTCATAAAAGCCATGATTATTAAAATTAGGTTAAGGTTTCTTTTTTAGAATGCGTAATTCGATTATTTGTTTGGAACGTTTTTTAAAATATTAGTTTTAAAAGAAATACTTTTATCGTAACGAACCGAAACATTCTCACCGTTTAAACGTCGTTCTTTTACTTCCGCAAATAGTTTTCTTCTGATTGCAACTGTTTCGCGAGAAAAATCCTCGTTTACATAAATGTTTGTTCCTCTGAGACGAGCTGATTCTTTCAAAATTTTGGCTTTGTCTTTGTATTGTTGAAGTTTTAAAACTATCACCCTCGAACGTCCATCTTTTTTTGGCCCAGTGCGATGTGCTCGTTCAATTTCAATACTCTTTATACCCAGTTTTTGTAGAAAAAATGAATGAACTTTTTCTTCGGTTTTGTCCCAAAATTCTACTTTGTCTTCACATATTCCCTCAATTCTCAAGTTATTTCTCCGCGATCTATCTTCGAGGTTACGGATTTTTTCGTTTAAAAATTCATTATTAGTTCTTTCTTTCTCTAATTGTTTGTTGATGTCGATTTTATTTTAAAAATGTTTGTTGTTACTTTCAATCTTTTTATCAATTACGTGTTCGTTGAAGTTTAAACTTTCTTTTATATCTTCAAGCTCTATTTTAATTTTTTTAATCTTGTTTGCATTTTGAGTGATATTTTTCTCAAATTTATCCAATCGTTCGTTTAATATTTTTGTATTTGCACTAATAATATCAATTACTGTTTTTTCTTGGTTTTTTAATAAAACTAAAGTTTCCTTTTTAAAATCATTAAGCATTTCTTTCATCATTTTTTTTATTTCTTTAAGTGTTACAGCCATACCTGATGTTGATTGGATCTTTTTAGTTAGTAGATTCGTAGGTTTTTTAGTTGTTTCTTTATTATACTTCAATTCCGTAGACTTTATTTATTTATTTACTTTTTTCTAGTCGATAACTTTTATTTAATTCAGTAGAATTTTTAATACTTTTCTGCGCACAAAAGCGTCTGTTCACTTCGAAAGCTTGCGTGAAATTCTAAACAAACTTCAACGTATTCAAAATAAGTTAGCTTGTGTTGTTTGGCACTCTCCTATCTGTTCACAATCTGAAAATTTGCTTCAATTGGTTACCAATACATCAAGAAAAGTTTACAAAATATCTGTCATAATTTATAAAACTATATCAACCAAGTCTCCTGCATATCTTTTCGATCTCTTTAAAATTCAAACTTCCCAGCTCCCCAACACAATATCGTCAGACTGTTGCCAACTTGTATGTCATCAAACAAGAACATCGCTTGATACAAAATCTTTCTACACATCTGCACCACGAACTTGGAACAATTTAAGTAAAAAAACGCGTGATGCAACGTCTTTAGGAACGTTTAACAAAAGACTAAAAACTGAACTTTTCAAAGCTGCTTACTCGACCTAAACAATGTTTGTTTATTATTGCTTCTTAATCACTTCATCATATTAATGATTGTTATCGAACTATGGCACTTTAATCTCTAATTATTATTATTATTATTATTATATTATATTATTATTATATATATATATATATATATATATATATATATATATATATATATATATATATATATATATATATATATATATATATATATATATATATATATATATATATATAATCTTATTCTAAACATTGCCCAAAACACTTAATCTGTAGCAATTATATTGATAATAAAGTCCATTTTAAGGACACTTAATATACATATATATATATATATATATATATATATATATATATATATATATATATATATATATATATATATATATATATATATATATTATTAAATTTAATATATATATGTATTTAAGTTTTGTTATTTAAATATATATATGTATTTAAGTTCACTTAATATACATATATATATATATATATATATATATATATATATATATATATATATATATATATATATATATATATATATATATATATATATATATATATATAATATATATATATATACACACACAGAGTATTTAGTCCTTCGCCTTGTCTTAAGGCTAAAAATTAGGTTCTTGACGATGGCCTTGCAACTCTTGGCCTTAGTCTTGGCCTTGAATTTTTTTTTCTAATTTTCTGTTTATTTTAGCGAGTTCATTTTTTGAATTTAGAACAATAGAATTGTTTAAAAGTAATTACATGCTGTAATTCATTAAGGTGGTAACCCTAGAAATAATTTATTTTTTGAGTTCGAGCTATTTATTGATATTTTGTAGTAAAACCTAATTCAATTTCAGAAAATATAAAAAAAAAAATCATTCAAAAATTTTTTTTTGCCTTGATTATCCAAAAATAAATTTGTTAAACTTCAAACAATGGGGTGTATTTGAAAAGATAATATCTCACTATATAATAACTCTACCGCTTTGAAATATGCAGAAATGTTTGTTATATATAATATTTTCATTTGTGATAGAGTTTTTTGATTTGCCTCGATAACTCTAAAGTTATGCAAAATATTTCAGAGTTTATTTATGTAGTCACTCAAATAAGTACCAAAATTCATATAAATCAGAAAATTTCTCATTATATAACAAAATCCTATGAGAAATGATTTATCAATGTCTTATAAAAATGCCCTGAAAATTTCAGTTCATAAATCCATACCATTTTTAGAAAACCATGTTTTGAAATGTGGAATGTCTCAAAAATTATTAAACCTGGGAAACGAGACTTTTAATAAAGTA
>NC_061159.1:17596513-17634013 GCF_022113875.1 Hydra vulgaris | reverse complement strand
AATAATTTAAGAGGGGATTGCTTTGGACTCTTAGAGCTGCACTTATGTTAAAGATGACTACAAAGCGGCAATTATGTTAAAAAAGAAATGGTCTCTCTTAATAAAAAAGAGGTTTTCCTTTTTAACAGATTTTTAGATGCATGGAACTCAGTTTCAATTAAAGGTGTAACAGCAAAAACAGCTTTTAGTTAATAGATAATAAAACATAACTGCTGTAGTGCTATAAAAAATAGAGTGCAAAACAACATTTTTTTTCGGGTACATTTGCTTTAAATGTACCCGAAAAAAAAGCTAAAGTAACGAGTAATTCAGTAAAGAAATTAAACGTGCCGCAAAAGCTCGCATTAGCAACGAAAATATGCTGAGCTCATTATTAAATTAGAAAAAGAAAAATTAGGAAAAAAAATTGAAAGAAAATAATAAGAAGCAAAAAGCCATTAAAGGCAGCACTTCACAGCAATCCATATTAAAGTATTTTTTACCACAGCAAATTAGTTTGCATATTGCAAAAGATGAGTTTTTAGAAGCCTTAAAGCTGATTTTGGTTGAAGGTCTTTCATTCCAGGTTCAACTTATTTTTTGGTTAGTAATTATTTTTTAATTAAAAAAAAATCTCAACAGTTATAAGTTTTTTTGGCATTTTTAAATAAACATTTATCTAAAAACAATATTTACAGGTGTTTTATCGGGAACCTATTCAACAGCTTTGCGGAGAAGTTTGGATTTAAAATAAATAGAGATAATATGAGAATTCAAATTATCGATCTTGTCAAAAAGCATCGCGAACAAATCAAAAACAAATTATTGAAAATGCTAATTTATTTGAAAGTCAATTCTACATCAAGGCATATGCGTCACTACCTCGGTATAAATGCCCAATACTCGAACAATGATGAAATTGCTGTAATTAATTTTGGCACAATTGATACAAAAGGAAAACAAACGGTGGAATACACAAAAAAAAATTATTGAAAAGTGCTTAGATAAGTTTGGAAGCAATAAAACTAATATTTTAGGCCTCAGTGTTGACAACGCAGCAGTGAGTATCATATTTTAAAATTCACTATATATTTTTTGTTAATGAAAAAAAATTCAATATTAGGTGATTAAAATTTATTATTTTCCTTAAAATCATTTGAAAATTAAACTGTTTTGATAAAATTTTTTGTATACTGTAAGGTATAATCACTAAACTTTGAATTGATTATTGAAATCATATTTAATATCTTTAGGTGAATATAAAGTTGGTTCAATGTTTAAAGACAAATCATTTAACTTAGACGAGTTTTTAACCCATTAAAATTAATTAAGCAGTTCCCTGAAGTAGTACGGGATGTCTGCCGTCTCGCTTTGAGCTACCCATATCCCAAATCAGTGTCGAGCGTCTGTTTTCAGTCTTAAAGCACATGATACCAGACCATTTTAGTCGATTTACATATGAGTTAATTGATGATATGCTTTTTTTACGTTCAAACGAGTTTTTTTACCTGAACATTTTTTGATGATGTAGGTATTGTAATATTTTGTCCTTGTAACTTTATAATTTAGCGTGTAATTAATGTAAATAATCATTTAAATCTTTTTATAATTTTATGATAAGGTGTTTTCAAATAATCTGAAAAATTGAGTCGAAATCTGAGAAATCTGTGTGTGCGACAAATCAAATAAAAACCTTTGGAGTTCTATTGTTCTTATAAATTCTTACGATCCAGCAAAAGCAAGACAAATTAACTTTTGGGATAAAGCAGCCGTGGCGCAGTAGTTGCGCACTTTCCTAAAAAAATAAGGGATCCGTGGTTCAAACCCACCTTTGGTTTTGCAATATTGGTTAGAAAGTAGGAGTGAATTTCCTGTTAATTGCTTTTCCAAGGTGCTCTGTTATAAGACCGTAAAGGACTTCTTAGGGTACATAAAATAAACATATATATAACTCATAAGAGAAAATATTTTCTCTTATGAGTTATATATATGAATTTTTGTGTAAAAGTTCCAGATAATAAAAACCCCATATACAAATGAAGAAAAAAAAATTGTCAATGGAGTCCATGATTTTTGAGCTGGAAGTCTCGAGTCCCGCAGTCCCAAAAAATTGATGAAACTTCGCATCCCTGGTTTATTAAGCAGTTTGTTTGCTACTAATAGTATTACGCAGTAGTGCGTAACTTCTTTTTTCTTTGGTTTCAACACCTTTTATTTATTGTGTAACTTATTACTTAGTTTGTTTCTTTTAATATTTTTACATTATAGTCGGCAAAAAATAATTTTTGGCTTTATTTGGAAAAAAACAAATACGTCACCCCCTTCCTTCCTTTAAAATCTCTTTGGAACGGCCCTGATAGTTAGTGACTAGATTGTGTTTAGATCATCCCACCCGCAATTATTTTGACGACTTTAGTAATTTGCCGAACAATATGCTATTTAGAGATAAAGGTAGAGATCTTACATACATCGGCTGATTTAGGGATAGGCGCATCAGAGTGTACACACAATTACTAATTTAAGATTAGGCGCAGTCAAGTGAACACACATCAACTAAAGGTTTTGGTTTGGAGGTGCAGCAATAACAATAGACTGATTAAAGATTTATTATAAGAAGATTGTAGAGATAAAAAGGTTCTTTCAGAAGGTTCTACTTCAGCAGATTCTACTGAAATAAATGGCAAAAAAATTCCAATTGAAAACAATGATCAACAATCAATTTAAAATATTTTCTGTGTAGAGAAAAATTTGATAAATTGTTATTCCTCTGAAATGTAAGGCCTACATTTGTTAACGACGCTGTTAAAGATTTTCCAAAAGTCTAGAGCCTAACTTTTAAGATAAGATACGAAGTTTAGTGAGCGGAGAAAAATGAAGCTTAGCATCTGACAGCATTTTTTTATCTCAATTTCTTGCAATAATAAATAGACTTTTGTTTTTAAGAGAGTTAATTTTATGAAAAAGATGAAAAAAATAATCACAATTAGATATAGCAGCTGCACAAGAAAGTGAAAATCATGGAATAGATTGAGGCTTGTTTTGGAACCAACAAGAATAAATAAAAGCTTTCATGGTTAAGTAGGAGGCGGATTTTTCAGGTGGGAGGAAAAAGACTTCAGCCCGAAGACCTTCGCAAAGAAAATCACGAAAAGACTCTCAGTCAGCTTTAGGATATAGAGTGAGTCCGAAAAGAAAGTACGAGATGAAAGCTTTAAAGAGATCATTGCATGGTCAGAACCACCTAAAGGAGAAAAAGGAGGTAGTGAACACAAGCTAGGATCAGAGACCAGAAAAAGATCAAGGAGTTAAGCTAAATGATTAGGGTTGTCAGGAAAACGAGTCACACAGTTAACTATCTGAGTAAGAGAATTAGAAATGCAGAAGTTAAAGGCTTTAGTGCGAGTAGGATAAATAACATTAGAGCCAAGTCATTCAGTGTGATAAGAATTCAATTCAATTTTAAAATCAATATTGGCAGAGGGCCAAAGTAAGAGGTCAAGATGATCAGAAATAAGATTTAAATTAGCGCAGTCTTTGCAAGAAGAAAGATAAAGAACAAAGAAAATGGAGATAGAGTGAAGAGGTGCTAAGCGGAAACGCATAAAGGAATGGTCAAAGGATTTGAACCTGATTTCACAACAAATAGGTAAATTGATGCGTATGTATACCCCAAGCAAAGCATGTGACTATTGGAGTCTTTGCGAATCAAAGGAAACTACCCATCAACACTAAGATTTGAAGAAAGAGCAACCGAATTTAAATAAGAGCAAGCGCGTTTTAAAAGATATTAAAACAGTTAGGTGGTAGGAATGTTTAATACTTTTGCCTGACTTTTGGCATGATTTAAGTTTAAAGAAAACTTTCATTTTAGATTCATAGATAGAGCACAGCCACCTAAGTAATAAGCTATGCAAATTTTTCAGTCCTGTTTATTAACTCTGAATTGTAACATAGAGCTCTTTATAAGGCCTCGACAATGCGCACCAAAAGCATTAACAGGGACACCATCCACGTGCAACATGGCATTGTTAATTCTCTGATATTTTTCAGCTGTTAATGGAATGAGCCTCTATGAAAGCTACCACAGAGTTTGGGATACCTTTCTTCAAGGTAGCCTCAGAACTATTAAACTGAATTTTAGAGTTATACCCTCATTAGAAGATAACAGGAAGAGTTGCATAGCAACTATTGCACTATTAACGAGGCGCAAGCAAAAAACGATGTGAAGAGTCAAGAAAATTCAGCATTCATCATACTAGGCAGGAAGCAATGTTTACATCTACGCCAGCCTAATAGAAGAAGAAGAGATTTGAGGCTGGTTAGTAGAATTATTCTGCTTAGCCCTAAAGTTTTTGCCCAGGAGGCCTCATACAAGAAGGTAGATGGATGCTGTTAACAACTGCCAAAGATGAGTATTTTTATTGAGACACCATTTTTAGTCTTTACTCAACCAAAAGCCCCAAAGCCGGGGAATATTAGCTGGATGCAGTTAACATCTACCCGAGATGTGTATTTTTATCGAGACACTATCTCTAACCTTTACTCAACCAAGAGTCCCAAAGCAGGGGATTTTCATGTTGAAGTTTCTTTCTCTTAGCCTTTTCCTAAAAGAGCACACTCTAAAGGCAGCAGGGTATGTTGCAGTTAGTACCGGGTTAGATATTACTAGAAGCGTGAGCGTGATGATCCTGAATCATACATGACCTAGAGTAATTAAATTAATTCATTTGCAATATCAAAAGCATTTCAGTGAATGTTTTGCAAGTGAATTTTTTATGTCAAGACTTTTTAATTTTAATCAGGTTCTATAAATACTATTAGTATTACTCAAGACTACTATGACTACTACTGGTAGTATTGAAGTAGCTCTTATTTGAAGATCAAATCTAACATTTTAATTGAATAAGTTTAAATATTTAACAAAAATAGAAATATTAAGAAGTGCAACATTATGTTACACTTCTAGAAAAAAGAAGATAGAAAGCAAATGGTAGAAAATCAAAAGAAAAGGAGTCAAGGTTTATTGAAACTAGTGACGATTAAGTATGTTTTCCAGTACACCAGACGTTGTTAATTAGACGGTAAAAATTATTTTTATTTACTATAACAAAAAATAATTCCATAAAATTTTTGTTTACTTTCAGTTCTTTTTTTTTACTGATGAACTATCGATAGATTAATTAACAAATTATAAGGGATCGTCCACAAATTACGCAACGCAAAGCTTATTTTAAAAATATAAATAGGAGAACACTTTGCTCTTTTGAACAGCGGCTTTTGCTGGACTTGAAGGGTTATTTATACATGGATTAATTAAAGACTCTGCGAGGAAAAACTTTTAACACTTTTTATTTTGTCTATTAGTTAAATTTTGGGTTACGTAGTTTATGGACGATCCTTAAATAATTGTTCTTCTTGTGTTTCTTCATACAACAATTATCAAATAATTAGTTCTGATGAAAGGATCAATAATGCTGAATTTAATATTAAAAAGTTGTTTGTGAGAATGCAGGGGAAACAGATAAAAGAATATATATATATATATATATATATATATATATATATATATATATATATATATATATATATATATATATATATATATATATATATATATATATATATATATATATATATATATATATATATATATATATATATATATATATATATATATTTAATCAAAGTAAGAAAAATGTTTTTTTATTATCATATCTAGTAATTTTATTTTTGTAATTTTATTATCCTAGTTGTAGCTAATGTAAATTAACATTGTTTAAATTTATCTAAACTTCATTAAAGCCTTTAAACAACCTAAGTTAGCAACAATAACACGACTAGAAAAAACTTCAACGACTTTAAAGCCTCATTTAGGCAGAATGATTTAAAATCTTTAGTTGAACTATACCATATATCAAAACTAAAATTTGATGAAATTTTGGATCTGGAAATTATTCTTTCAGTTGATAGTAATAAAAAGGATTCCTCATTGAAAAATTATGCATTATTGTTTTCAGTTTTCTACTAGATTTTTTTTCTCCTTAAATTTTGTGACATTTTTATAGATAAGAATTTTTTTTCCAGATGGAATCATAATATAACGTGGATGGAAAATCTACCATGGATATAAGATATAATGTCATGAAAAAATTGATGAGTGACAAGGCTTCAATATGTTTTAATATAAATAAAATAATTAGAAAATCTAATTTTGTGAAAAATGTTTAATTTTGTTTTCTGTTGTTATTAGTAAATACATCTTTGAGTATTTGCAAATTTTAGCTTGTTACTTTGACCAAAAACCTAAAAAGGTCTCTATTGGTTGTTATTAAATATGGGTCTAACACAGAGCTTTGTGGTACACCAATAGGAAATATTATTAATGCAGATTTGGTGTCATTGATTGAAGCTACGTAAAACCTATTAAATATCGATTGAAGCTACGTGAAACCTATTATATAGCTAAAATGAAAACCATTAGAGTGGTATTCCTTTGATAATGTGGTATTTCATTTTATTGTGGGGGAGCTAAAAGCAGCCGTGGCGCAGTGGTTAGAGTTCTGGCTCAGAACCCAGAGGTCCAAGGTTCGACGCCAGCTCTAGCCCAACAAGCGACATTGGTACGGAAGGAGGCGTGAACTTCCTGTTAAATGTTCTCCCGCGGTGCTCTATGATAAGACCGTAAGGACTTCTGGGAGCACCTAAATACATACAGAAAAAAAAAAAAAAAAAGAAGCTGTATGGCTCCTATAAACATAGAGCATATTTAGCATAAATTCGGCTGGATTGTAATATATTATGTTGCTACTTATCCCAATGTATCAATGTTTGTTTCTACTGTAAGTGTGTTTTTTTAGATGCCATAACAAGAAAAATCAACTAAAGATAACGTTAAACAACCGCCATAAGAATGTGGCTGCGTATGCATGGCACGCTGTTCAAACGCCTAACAACAAAAAAATAATAAAATAACAAATAACATCGTTTTGATTGAAAAAATATAAAATGCCAAAAATATTTTACTTTTCAATTTAATATTGTTTATCTTTAGGATTTTATTTCTAGATAAATAGAAAAAGAAAAAAAAAGGTAATATTTTGAAGCCATAAATGTAAGTTTCGCACAAGGTTTTAGTCATTATTTAAAAAAAAACATTAAGGTTTTAGTAGACATTAGGGTATTCTTTTAAGACAAATCAAAATAAATTCTGCATAAGGTATTGAGCAAATGTGCAGTTTTGTTAAGAAAGTATAAAAAATGCGCTTTAAAGAAAAAAAACAAATAACACTACAACCAAAATGCCATTTTGGTTGTACCATTCGATTTTTTTTAAAGTAGTGTGTTATTGCCAAATCCAATTAAATATAACTGTCTTGCTGTGTCTGTTAGTGTCTGTTAACAGTGGCAAAAAATATTTCTGAAGACATTCAGCGATATACAAATTGGCAGTCTTTTGGATGACAAATAAAGCTCTTTTAAGGCCGCAACAGCAAATTGATTGTCACACGATGATCTTTAGAGCAAACTTTTCAGTCTGCAAATAATTATATTTGTTGCTAACATAAACACTTTTTGAATGATAATAATATAGATGACCTGTAAACTGTGAGAATTTTTTTTTTTTGCAGAATGCTTTGCATCAATTTTCTCAGTTAAAAAGTTTGACAAGCTTCCTTGCGCACCAAATTGCTTTAAATTCTCTATCAATTGGTTGCTTTGGAGTACTTTTTTCTTGGTGTTATTTATGCCGAATTTATGCTAAATATGCTCTATGTTTATAGGAAATACTTGGATAAACAGTAAATCATAAGTACTTTCTTAATGGGGTAAAAAAATTATTTGTTTTAAAACTTTAAACAAACAAACAAAAACTGTTACATATAAAATGAATATAGTTTGCGAATAAAAGTTTATAAACTTAATTTAAAACTTAACATTAAATATGATGAAACTTTTAAACTTAAAACACTTTATTTTCTTTAGCTCATTTTATCCAGAGCCGTGGCTCCTCCACGCCCTCACGTATAGCACAGATCCTTAAAATGCCTACCTAGCTGTCCCAAGAACGCCACTTATACGGAAAGTTAGCGTAAACGGCAAGGTGCCCTGTGATACAAATTTTGAAATCATTTAATTTTGTCCGCGGAAAATTATTTAATTTGAAAGTTTAAATTAAGTCAAATTTTGACTTCATAGTGCGCCAATAAAAACACTTGCAGAATTTGAACCACTCAATATAATTTGATAAAAATTGGTGCAAATGTAGCCAATAGTCACACCAAACTCTGGACAAAATTTCAGCCTGATTGGATGACTGGTGTAGGATTTATTGCAGTTTTATTTGAAGTTTTGTCAGTTTTTTGCTACTTATACCTCAAAGCGTTACCGATTACTTTGAAATTTGGTCACTATTTTTAAAATAACGGTTACATGAGTGTTCTACTATGTAATACTAACAATTTTTGTTATGATTATTTTATCGGTACATGTACAGTTTTCATTTTATAGACCAAAATAGTGATTTTCTACTTAAAGCGTGATTTAAATAGTCTTATGCTAATAGTGTCGACACGGCCTTCAAAATGGAGGGAGTCAACCTCTCTCGACATATTAGCTAGTGAAATAAAGGCAACAAATGCATTTCTTTATGAGTATCGTAAAAATGGATTTTCCGACGCACGTATTAAGGAATCAGAAATCGCAGAAGTATTGGGCATTGAAAAGGTTTTACCAATAGTAAGTTTATGAAGAAAAAAATGTCAATTTATTCATTCGATTGTGTTGATCACACTCGGCAACCTAAATATCAGTATAAAGCATTTTTTTTTTTGCCATTAATTGGTATGTCAGTTGCATCAGTAAAAGAGCGTTTTGAACATATCAGCATTGTCACAAAGCTTAATGACTATCTTTACCAATCTAAAAGTCTTATCAAAGCCTGTAATGAAAATTCTTTGTCTATATATTGCAAAAGTTTGCAAATAAAGCTTGGTAAAATAGATTTTGAGGATTTAGAAATGGAGTTAAAACGATTTGTAAAAATTAACAAGGAGGAAAAAAATGCCTCAAAAAAGAGCTGCAAGAAACTTATCCCAATTTAGTTGTTGCATTACGAATCATTTTTACTTTATCAGTTACTGTTGCAAGTGCAGAACGTAGCTTTAGCAAGTTAAAACTAATTAAAACTTTTCATAGGTTAGTATAAATAATCTTGCTTCATTATACATAAATACATGTAGCTATATTTCTTCGTATCATTAAATAGTTCAACAATGGTCGATGAACGTTTGTCTTCTTTAGCAACGCTGTCGATGGAAATCGAGGTTGCAAGAAAATGAATGAAGACATAATAAATGAGTTTGCAAGCATGAAAATACGTCGCAAACCTTTTTTTTAATGGTTTGGGACGTACTTGTATTATCTGCGTAATACATTAACAGTATTTAAAAAAACTCTTTACTAGTAAACTCTATATCAATTTAGTAATTATAAAATATATTTAATTGAATTTAAGCGTTAATTTGATTGTTTTTAGTCTTATGAACAGCGACATAAATATGTCTGGTACCCTGCTTTTCGGGGTAATCTGTAAATTTTATCCACTTTTTTAGAAAAAATAAATAAAAAATTGGGGCCCAAATTACTAGTTTTGAGGAGCCCCAAACCAACTTGCCACGACACTGATTTTATCAAAAAAAATATTTATCAAACAAACTGTTTCTTTAAAAATTTTTTTATTAGATCACAATTGCGGTTAAATGCTTTTACAACATATTTTCTGAATAAACGTCACATCAACAATATCAAAATAAAAATTAAATATTCAAAAAGATAAAAGTTTTCTCTTAACGTTAAACTGCTGAACGCGTAGACATATGGCCTTTTCGCACGTAAAATGCAAGCTTGGTAACGCCTTTTAACAAGGCGTAACATTCGAACTGACACTCAATCTGAGTATTGGTTCAAATTGGTAAGGAAGGAGATGATTGTGCGGCCGTGGCGCAGTAGTTACAGCGCTTGCTTTATAAGCAAGAGATCCAGGTTCGAAACCAGCTCTGGACATATTTTCGCGTCACGGTAAGGAAGGAGGTGTGAACTTCCTAGTTAAATGCACTTCCGCGGTGCTCTGTGACAAGACCGTTAGGTCTTCTAGACTACCGGGTATTTTTTAAGCATATTAATAACTATATATATATATATATATATATATATATATATATATATATATATATATATATATATATATATATATATATATATATATATATATATATATATATATATGTATATATATATATATATATATATATATATATATATATATATATATATATATATATATATATATATATATATATATATATATATATATATATATATATATATATATATAAAGAGTCTAGGAGTCCTAAAATTTTTATGGACTCTCTAGACTCTGGACTCCGGGCTAAAATAGGGACTCCGACTGCGGACTTCGCATCCCTGCAATAAACATACTTTTGTTTGTATGTATTAGTATAACTAGTTATAGTGTTATACATTACGTACTCAGCTAAACAAACAAAAAGTATTATGCAGTTTGTTTGCTACAAATAATATTACGCAATATTGCGTAACTTCTATTTTCTTTGGTTTCAACATTTTTTATTTATTGTGTAACTTATTAGGCAGTTTGTTCGCTCCTAAAAGTATTACGCAATAGTTCGTATTTTACTTATTTCCTGTTTCAGACTATGTTTTATTGTCACCGCCCCCCGCTGGTATATATAAATATATAAACAATATATTTATATACATTATGTAGTTGTATACATACATATATATATATATATATATATATATATATATATATATATATATATATATATATATATATATATATATATATATATATATATATATATATATATATATATATATATATATATATATATATATATATATATATATATATATATATATATATATATATATATATATATATATATAGCTACATAATAATATATTGTTTATATAAGTTATGGTTTATATTGTATAAAATAAAAATGGGTAAAGTCTCAGAAAAAATTAGCAGGATATTTTATCCTCCTGGAGTGACTCATCTTAACCCAACTGTTGCAGCAGCACTTTTTCTTATTCTGGTTGGTTACTTTTTATCTTATTACCTTATGACTTTTTATAATTAATAAAGATGATCATCCTGGTTTTTGTTAAGAAATCACAGGGAAAATCCTAGTTTTAATTAAATTTTAATGAAAGATTTATACTCTTCTATATAAAAACTAATCAATAGTCATCTTTAGTAAATCAATAGTCATCTTTAGTAAATCAATAGTCATCTTAAATAAATGTAATGATTTTTTTAATAGTTATTCTCCTATATTTTACTAAAATTACAAAATACAACTTTTTAAAAATAATTTAAGTCTTTGTATGATTGATATGTGATCTATGTATTGTATGCTATATTAAGTCTTTGTATTTTTTATCATTTTTAAAGTTAAAGCAATCACTAGTGTTACAATTATTTTTAGATGTTTATATAAAATAAGTGTGTAGACTTTTTTTTAATGACCTTAAACTGTCAGAGCTATATTTAAAGTTAGTTGATTGATTAAAATAACAACAACAACAACTACAATAATATAAATAATTATAATAATATTTATAACAATAATAACAATAGCAATAATAACAATAATAACAATAATAATCATGATAATAATAATAGCAATAATAATAATCATACAATGTTAGCTATAGTTTTATATAAAAAAAAAACAGATAACAAACATATTAACTTTCGAAAAGATTGTGCCCCTTGCTCTTCATATTTCTAAAAGCAAAGTTCCCAATCTTTTTAGCTGGTCTTCATAGCTATAATTTCTTAACTCATTAATGCATAATTCTATTATGGTTTTACTTAAGATAAATACATTTGCCTAATTACTTTTCTATTATTATTTTTGAATGTTTTCCTTATTAATCACAAAAAACAGTTTCGCTTATTATTTATAGTTGCAATGTCTTTTTTGTATTTCAGTTCTTTGCACCAAACAAGTGCACCTAAATCTTTTTTCTTTTCAGTTCTTTCCATTTTGTGTTTGTTTAGTTTGTAAGATTATTTCTTCCAAAGTGCATCACCCATTCCTATATATTATTAATAGCTTGTTTTAAAATTGATCTTTTAGATTAGAAATAGCAGCTATAAGATTTGTGTTGTCTACAAACAGTTTGCTTTGACATCTAATACTGTCCAATAAAGTTAATTCCTAATAACTTAAACTTCCTAGGGACCTTCCTTTAAACCAGCTTCAAACTCATATATTTTATTTCCCAAAGAGCATGCTATTGTGCATTTTACTTGCATCTGAGTTTTTAAACCTTCTAATATAGGATACTTTTACATTGACTTTAATATCATGAAAAATTTCATCCCCAACATTTATCTCATTTCCTTTTATACTTTTTGTTCTAAAAATAAGAATATTTCTTCTCCTTTTTCTTTATTTTTTTTAGTTCAACTTTCTTCATTTTAATTTTAATTGTGTTAGGTATGTTATGATATGCTTTAAGTTGCAATTATTTTTTGGAAGAAGTTCCACTCTTTGTCTTAAGTTTTGATTCTAAGATTCTAGTTTGCATTTCTAAAAATTTCTTAATTTTTAAGAACTTCTAACTCATTTTCGTTAACCATTCTTTTATTTTATTGTTATATTTTAATTTTTTATACAATACTTATTGTTGCTATGGCTCTCTAGTTGCTTTAGTTAACAATTTTCCTCATTTATTTTTATGAACTTTAAATAGTTTATGTTTTTTTAATACTTATTTTGATCACAATACTTAGCAATTACACACTTTAATGCTCCTCTGTTTTAAAACTCTTGACTAGAGATGGTGTCTTGATGATAATGTTTTCATATTCAGCAAATGTATACTCCATTCAGTTACTTTTTTTTCAAGAGTAGCCTGGTATAGTTGTAAACCTGTGTTATTTTGTTTCCTGCCTCAGATAATGAATACTTTTTGACTTTACTTATAGATTTTTGTTTGTGCTTCCTTGGTAGCTGCTATGCGGCTTTTTTTGCTATCTTCTAATAAATGTTCAGTTTTAAAACTCAAATTAATGGTTTCAATGTTAGTTGATAGTAAGATTACCTGCAGTTTTCAGAGAGGCTAATTCAATGCATACCTGTAAGTTATTATTGTATTAGTAACATTATGTTACTCATAAATGGTACCATGTGCAAAAATACTACTATTATTACACTATAATAGTATTAGTTATAATCAAATCATAACTATAATAACAAAAAAAATTTAATCACAAAAAACCATCAGTGCCATCTTTTTGTTTATCTTTTACAAATACTTGTGGTCTTAAAATTACTTTTTTACCTGTAGAATCTTTACCTTTGCAAAATTAAACAAACCAATATTTTTTGAAGCTCATTTAGGTTTAGCTGTGTCCTTGTACAATTTAAAATGCTCAATAGAGAGCTGTTAATGTGCATTAAATGGAAATAGTGAGGCAATGGCAATTTTTTTTGCGTGGTGGTCTTCTTCATAAGCTTGCTTCATATAGTGTAATTTAAAAAAAAATTAAATATATACTAAATATTGTTAGATTTATTATATAAATTTAATATATGTACAATCAGCCCCAGAGCTTCAAGCTTATGTTTGGAAAACCCATTAAAAAAAACTGCATTTCCAGGTTCATTGCAATTTTGCTAAGATCATTCGCTTTGCAAAAATTCTGTTTCATCACCAAGATAAGTCGTCTGCTCATTATGGATTGTTGTTTTGGTTAAAGGCAAAGCAATTGCTCTAGAGCAGCAGTAATATCCTGTGGTTGTTTTGCAATTAGTTTTATAGCATCAATCTGAGTTGAATGTCTGGTCCCCGAAAGCTTTTAAAGCAAGATCTTCTGGGACTGCAGCTGAAAGCTAAAATATTTTAGATTTTTACTAATTTATTACAATAATCAATGAAACTAATACACTAAAGTAATGAAGGATGACAATTGATATTGAAGGAATACAACACCAGCTTTCAGGCTGATAATTGATATTGAAGGAATACAACACCAGCTTTCAGGCTGATAATTGATATTGAAGGAATACAACACCAGCTTTCAGGCTGATAATTGATATTGAAGGAATACAACACCAGCTTTCAGGCTGATAATTGATATTGAAGGAATACAACACCAGCTTTCAGGCTGATAATTGATATTGATGCAACTTAAGTAGCATCATAAAAATACTTTTAAGAGTTTACTGTAATTTTATATTGCACATAAATTATTATAAAATATTGCACATTGTATCAATTTTATCATGCACTAATTTATTCCAATGGTTTGCAACGGTTTTTAAAAAAGTGCTGACATTCTGGGTAATGTTTGATTAGTTGTTTGCAGGGAATATCTTTTTACGGATATTTCCGGAATTCCGGATATTTTTCTCAAAATATAGTTTTTCCGGATATCCAAAATGTTTTCTCGTACATTCAAGTTTATATAATATTTTAATGTATATACATTTTTCGTTTTCAGTGATCAGCCATAAAAAAAAAATGTCAAAAATGTCTATAAAAATTCTGAAACCTACCAGCTGAGAGCAAAATTAGGAGAATAGTAAGGGAAAATATGTTCCGGATTTTTCCAGATATTTTACATAAACTGTATTTTCAGGATTTTTAAAAAATGACCTGGATGATCACTGGTTGTTTGGGTTCTCTTTAATATCTCGATTTATTATCTTTCTGGCTTCTCCCTTATATCTTGATTTATTGTCTTTCTGGCTTCTCCCTCATATTTTGATTTATTGTCTTTCTGGCACCCCTAATATCTTGGCCTTCAAACCATTTGTTCTTAATTAGTTAAAGCATTTTTAAAGTTGTGCACTAATATACACTAGATAAATTTAAGAAAATCAAAAAAAGTTTTTTGAGTTATTATAGTTTATATTATAAATTAATATATACTTGTTCTTACAAATTAAAATAAGTATATAAATTTTTATATTATTATTCTTATAAATTTATATGCTTTTATATTCTCAAGTAAAAAAATAAGTTTTAAATTAAAATTTGGCACCTTTAAAGCCTTGGCTCCTGGGTGAAAATCATCTTTTGTACCTGCCTTCTGCTGGACCTATATACAATATATTGTATAAATATAAAACATGTACAATATATTTTATAAATGCATTGTAATGTACTGCAACTAACTCAACTAATTTCAATAAGTTGCAGTACTTTAAATTAGTTGCAGTAAAATACTTTGAATTAGTTGCAGTACAACATATTGAGTTTGTAATGTACTGTTACTAACTCACTTTCAATTCATTCCTTAGAGTTTAAGTATATGACATCAATGTAGACATAAAAAAATTAAAAAAAGAAAAAGTTTCTTTTTCTGTTTTTTTTTTTTTTTTTGTATCTTTTTTTTTTCTACTTCTTTTTACTTTTTTTTTAATTACATAAAAATGTTTTTTTTTCACAAAATTGATTTCTATATTTTTTTCTAAATTTTTCAAAAAATTCCTAAAAAGGCTTAAAGTATATAATTTTTTTCTGTTCTAATTAATAATAGATAAAGTGAAAAACAAACTATGAGATAGAATGGTACAAAATGTTATTCAAAATGCATTGTTTCCTTGCATAATAACCCTGACAAAAATATCAGGTTTACCAAGGGTGATCAGAAAAAATCAATGCTAACCAAAAACAATCTTTTAAACATGAAACATATTTAAAAGAGACTCCTGGACAAGAATACTTTAATTTATAAAGTTATTAAGTCTGAATTTTGAAATTTATAAAATCAAATAAAGTCTATAATAAATAAGTTATTGTAAGCACACCTAATTATTGTTTTTTTTATAGGAAAAAAAAAGAGGAAAATTATATTAAAGTGTAAAGTAGAAAAACTGAATGTTAAATCGAAAGATAATTTTTGAATGGCAAAATTTAATGTTAAATGGAAAATTTGATAATATAGCTTCTCACGTAAACTGATGATTGAATTTTTAAATAGAAGTAGATACTAAAATAATTGCTTGTTATAGCACAATTAGTGGGAAAAGTAGCTCTTTATTTAATTTAAGTTTTTCGATTTGTTGATCGTATAACAATTGCATTAAATAATCACAATACACTTGATTTAAGCCATGACTATATTAAAATGTTTTATACATTAGTGATGTGCAGAGTATCGCGTTCGGGCCTGGGGACCTGATAATTTGACTATTTTCCTGGGTACTCGGTATTAGTCATTTTGTTGCAGTACCTGGCACTGGGTATCTTGAAAGAATTTTTTTTAATGAGCATTAACCTTATGTGCTTTAACTATTTGTTGTAGTTCTTTAAATTGTGTTAAAATAATATTAACAGGATTGCTTTAAGTTTAAACTTCAACCAATAAACTTCTATACCTTAATGTAAATCCAAGCGTGTTATGGAGTTGATAACCACAACCCCCTATTTCTTATTTATTTATTTAATTATTTACTTAAATATTTTTTAAAATATATTTTTGCAAAGTAAATAGAATTTATTGCATAAAGGAAACTGATACCGATATTTGAATAGCTTCTTTTTATTGTGTGAGAGAATTTTTTTAACAAGAGAATTTTTTGAAGTTGATAGAGTCAGTTTTTAAGTTCTTGATGTTTTTGTCATTAATGGCTTTAGATGGAAAGTTATTCCAAATATTAACAATCCTGAGGGAGAAAAATATTTTATGGACATTGAGCTTACACTATAGTTTGGGTAATTTGAATTTGTTACCTTGAGTGTAAATATAGTTGTTCATTAAAAAGAAACTTGCTATATTTAATTTAATTAGCGCAAATTAGTCAGCATTATTTTGTGAAAAGAATTCAGAGCTAGAGATTTCACAAGCTCATATTTCAACATTTTAAAATATCAGGTGCCATGTACCCAAACTCGGAACCAGTATTTTCTTCCGGATAACCTGAATCTAGGCATAAACTAGTTCCGGAACATCTCCACTATACATATCTAATTTCATGGTCATACTGGAGGACTACATTTTCTAGTCACACAATCATGCAAGCAAGAATTGTTTCAATGTACTCTCAAACAATATATTTGTGTGGAGATGCACAATAAAATTTAGTATTCTTAAATATATTTACTTGTTGAACTTAGCATTAGCAACATTTATGTTAATATAGCATTCGCTATAGATTATTATCTCATAGGTATATAAAAGTTATATTTTTAATGATGATATGATTGATAATAATATCATCATAATAGATAATATGTAAAAGTAAAGACAATTACAAAATGGTGTTTTAATTTTTTTTATAAATATATAAGCTAAAGCATTAATAACTTTATTCTCTAATATACATTTTATTTTTTTTAATTTATATCTGCCTTTATAAGTAAAATATTTAGTTTGCAATGTTTAAAGAAATGTATTTAAATTTTTTTAGTTTTCAACTCTACTCACTTTAACTACGCCATTTTCTTACTTACCTTCTATGGTTGCTGTAAGTATTTTTACATTCTAAATAAAAGGTTTTACTAGAATTTAAAACAATTTCTAAGTTAAATTTTGATGATTAAATTTTTTAACTAACATTAAACTTGACATCAATATTGTTGAAAAATGTCAGTTTATGAGAAATGACATACTGAAAACAAATGACGATTGATTTTAAATGATAGCTGACAACAATTAGCAAGGGATAATAATGAAATAAAATAATGCTTCAAATATTTTTGAAGTTATTTTACTTTTTGAACTTGGTAAAATTTTTAAAAGTCAAAACGCTGGCTTTTTTGAATTTTTAAGTTCTCTAAACTTTTAAAATTGTTTTCAGTTCCATATTAAAGGAAGTTATAAGAGTCAAGCTGTTAAAAATGATGCGCAAATTAAGTTTTATAAATATTACTTTGTAAAAGCTAGCGTTTTGGCAAACGCTAACTTTAAAAATTATTAGTGATTTTTTTCTTTTTTTCAAATTGAAATATGCTGAGATCTGCTAAAATCCTCTGGATTTATTTTGCATACATAAATGGTTAATTAATGAATTCAGTACATTTTATGTCCAAGTGGACATAAAACAATACAGCTATTATAAGGTTGCATTTATAAACCATCTAACTATTGTTACTTAATTTGAGTGGTTTGAAAAAGATCATGACCCAAGAAAGCTACCTATACAGTTATAAAAAATGCATACATTCTGGTATACAAAAATTATAGAATTAAAATCTAACTGTTTTGTCCCATTAAAAAATTCTGGTTAACAAAAGTGATTAAAATCAAATTATTTTGTCATTAAAAAAAAATCAGTTTTTTGTATTATTCTTTCATAAATTTTTTGGTAAAACAATTTGCCATAAACCATTAAATAATATTTTAGTTTTTTTTTTATAAAGAGCTGTTTTTTTTATTAGGAATGATATTTGGAAGTATAATCAAAAGTTTTGGATCATAGTAAGATAATGGACAATTACCAAAATGGTTGCTGCATTTTGTTTCCTTTAAAACTAGTGTTCTTTTTGAGGTTAAGTAAATTAAGTAACATAATGTGGGTACTTCACGGATAAAAGGTTTATTAAAAAGAACCTTGTATTATTAAAAAGAACCTTGAAATAAATCCTTTCTCTGATTTTCAGCCTATACAAATTTTTTAATTGCTGGTCATTTTCTTGATATTCTATTCTAATTTTAAATACTAGTCTTGGTGCACAATTTTAAATTTACTGGATTTTTTTAATTGTGTCTTTTCAATTCCATATTAAAGGGAGTTATAAGAGTCAAGCTGTGAAAAAAATAGTAAACAATAGTGCACAAATTTTTATATAATAAGAATTGTTTTATTTTGAATATTTTACTCATTTATTGTAACAGTTTTTAACTATTATTTTTCTATTTGTGCTTTTTAGGATAATTTTTTTATAAGACATATTCTTTTTGTCACTTACATTTTTTGTTCTCCTAAACAATTTTTCTGCTTTTTTTTGTTTTTGCCTTGGTTGTATATATTCTTCATCGCACCGAGGAGCTGTTTTGACTGTTTTTATTATTTTAGTTTTCAAAGGAGCATGTTTCTGTACAACATTCTTTCATTATTAAATTGTACATTAATATTTTACCTTTAAGATTTTCAGCCAATGATATTTGTGATTTATATATATATATATATATATATATATATATATATATATATATATATATATATATATATATATATATATATATATATATATATATATATATATATATATATTCTAGAGCACCCTATTATATATATAATAGGGTGCTCTAGAAATGTATAGTGAAAATTTTTTTTTCTTAAAATCTAGCTCCCTGTTGATTTTCCCATTCTTTTATCTATTTTAGAATAAGTAAACAAGTTTTAAGCAATTTAATAGTGTTTAAGCCTTGCCACCAGCTCCCAAAAAAGTAATAGTTTGAAATTTTTTTAATGTAAATTTACGATATGTTATGTTTACATACGTTACGTAAATTGGACACAGATTTATGGCAATTATTACATAAATGATACAAAATAATTATAATATGAATATAATATAAATTAATAAATAAATAATTTATAAATAAAGCATATAAATAATAATTTTTAATTGATAATTAATTAAAATAATATTTTAATATGTGTATTATCCTTTAATTATCTATTTTTATAATATCTTTCTTAAAATCTCTTTTATTCTATCATTTATTTTTATTTTAAGGTAAATTATCAAAGATTAACAAAGATATTAGATGAAACTAAATTTTAAGTATTGCATTTTTTTACTTGGACGCTACTCATCAGATTAACCCAATTATGGATAGACCGGTTTTAAGAAATGATATTGATATCTGGTAATTAGGAAAACCATTAACTCAATCGTTACCATCAAGAATTCCATCAAAAGAAGATGTCCTATGTCCTGCGTTTCTTTTTCTTTATAAAAGATGGACCCATGAAACATACTAAACATGTCAACTGTAATGGTGCTATAGTAAACACGGTTATTGCAGAAACTCAAAATCAATGGGATAAAGGTGGAATTGCAGTTCAACACAAAGACAAGGTTAAAGCAAAATTTTTGGATTTGTATGATGCTATAGAACACTTCAAAAGAAGAAAGGATGTCAATCTAATGAAGCTAAAGAAAAACTGTTTGTTGATGATCTAAAAAATTATTTTTATATTTCTCACCAAGATGCTCAAAACAAAATAGAAACTGATCGACTTCTTGATAGTGAGCAGAAAAAAGAAGGTATTGAATTTCTTATGGCAGTTAGAGATCAGAAGCGAGTTATTTTGGGATCAGAAAACCGAGCATACAAAAGGAAAATTACACAGAAAATACAGAGAGAGAGAGAGAATTGAATTGAAAAGAATGACAAGAAGAATGGTTGAAGAAAGACAAAATCTTTCAGCAACAACAAGCACAAAACCTGAAACAATACATCCTGAAGTTGCAATCTGCAGATGACTCTAGTGTCACAGTTACAAGCAGTTCAGACAATTCTGAAGATAAAGATTTTGAAAATCTACATAAATCTGCTACGAAACCAAAAAATATCCAACCTGATAAAAACAGAGTAATTACACTGGCTCTTCCACGCAATCTATTCAAAAGTGAAAAAATTTCAGCAATGGCAGATTTCTTAAATTTATCAGCTGGTAAAAGAACAGCTTTCATGGCAGCTATAATTTCAGAGGGTGGTGCTGATTTGCAGTGTGTGACGGCTGATAAACTTCGAATAAAATATGGGGATGAAATTAAAACTACATTTGTTTCCCCAAAGTATGTTACATTACATTGGGATGGAAAAATTGTTCCAGAGGATACTGAATGGCTAGGTGTTCTTATAGCTGGGATTCCAAATTGTAAAGAAGGTAAACTACTTGGGGTTCTAGTAATCTCTGATGGAACTGGTGCAATTATGGCTAACCCCAGCCATTCTCTTGTGGTTCGGTGGAAGGTCACAATCAGTTGAAAGAACAGTCAATTGTTGGACTTTTGATACCAATCAAATTTTGGGTGGAAAAATGGTGCATGCCTACAATTAGAATCATTGCTAGACAAGAAGCTTTTCTATTTTGTTTGTCGACATCATGTAATGGAAAGATTTTTATGTTCTGCCTGGCAAAAGATTTTTGGTCTGACATCTAGTCCTGACACTCCTGAGTTCAAAGAATTTAAGAAATCAGAATTTAAGAATTTAAGGTGCCAGAATTAGAAAAGAAACAAATAGCCAGACAACTTATCAAAGTAAAGAAAGACATGCCAATGGATAAAGGAGTACCAGTTTTTCCTCAGTTGGTTTCATCCACAAGATTAGTACACTTGATTGGCAACAAATCCTGTTCAACCTACTCAAAATTGAAACTGCCTGGTTACACTTGCGGCCAGCACAGTGGGAAACAAGTTGTGATTTTCAAGAAGCAGCAATGTTTATTCGTCATACAAAAATTGTTAATGATCTTGCTGAAAGAGCCATGAAACTCATGACAGACTTTGCAAACACTTTAACTAAAAATGAAATACAGAAACAATATTTGTTACAGGGTATTGAAAAACACAGACACAAAGTACCAGATTTAAAAAAAGGAACCCTGGGAAACATTTAAAAACTGTTTTTTTTCTTAGAGAAATCAGTACTAATTTAGCATATTTAAATCTTATAAAATAACCTTACTGAACTTTTTTCATTATGTTTATTGTTTAAATGAACATACCAACAGTTTTTCTAAATTAAAAAATTTTTTTTTGTTATATTTTCAATGTTACTTTTAAAATTATTATTATTTTTTGAGTTGTTTTAAACTGAGCTAAGCAATATTGCTCAGACATGTTCCAGATACAGAAACATTCTCCTGTGGAAACAGTAATTATGTATGTAACCGTATCTATATATTTTAGTCATTTTACAAGAAACCAGCGTAAAAATTTCAGCCCTGAAACATATCTAGCCAACCCAGCTATACTTCAAATTACCTATTATGGATTTTGCATCTATACATAGAATTTATATTATCTTCTGGTTCTAAAAGGTAGCTCAGACATTTTCCAGAAACAAACCTATTTTCAATGTTACAGTTTTTTTGTAGTATTTTCAATGTTAAATAATATGAAAAACGTTTTCTTTGTAGTGGCAAGGCTTACTGTTGTTTCTAAATCTTAAAGTATGATTTTTCTTATATTTTATGATAAAAAAAAGGGAATATATAAATATATATATATATATATATATATATATATATATATATATATATATATATATATATATATATATATATATATATATATATATATATATATATATATATATATTTATATTGAATGATAAAACAGTTTAAAAAAAAAAAAGATAAGTTGTTATATTTTGTATATATATACAGATTATGCCTATATAAAATGTATTACATTTGATGTCAGGTCAGGTTTATCCTGCTACTGGTAACATGTAACCCAGTACAATTTGCTTCATGTCCTGCTGCCTTGTAGGATATGCAAACTCCGACATAAAACACCCCCTGCCTTGGGGCTCTTGGTTGAGTAAAGGCTAGAGATGGTGTCTCTATAAAAATTCTCATCTTGGGCAGATGTTAAATGCATCCGGCTGCTGTCTTCTAGAAGGCCTCCTAGGCAAAGACTTAAGGGGTAAACAGATTCTATCTGTTGACCAGCCTTGCACCCCTTCTTCATCTATTAGGCTGGCGCAGATGTATTTTTAATACATGGTTTCCAGTTTAGGATGTTAAACGCTGGATCTTCCTGACTCAATTCATGGATTTTGCTTTTGTCTCTGTTTTTATGACTAGGCAACTCATTCTATTATCTCCAAATGAGGGTACAGCTCTAAAACTCAGTTTTATGGTTCTGAGGTCGGCTGGTAGTCAGGTTTCCTGAACTCTGTGTAGCTCTCAGAGAGACTGATTCCATCAACAGCTGAAAAATATCAGAGTACTAACAGTGCCATGTTGCCCATGGATAGTGTCCCTGTTTGTACTTTTGGTGCGCATTGCCAAGGCCACATTGGAGCCCTTTGTTATAGCTTAGAGTTTATTAATGGAAATGAGGCAATTGCTTGGGCTATAAAACAGTGTACTGAGTACTATCTATATTTCGAGTCAAGTTCTTTAACAAATTTAAAAATGAATAAAGTAACAAAAACTATAAAACACAAAAAACCACAATCATTACCAAGTTCGCTAAACCTATCATTCACCAATATTCGTGGTCTTCGAAGTAACTTTTCTTCTGTTGAGTCTTATCTCTTGCAAAGTTCACCAGACCTACTTGCTCTTTGTGAGACTAATTTGAGTTCAGCTGTCTCATCTTGTAATCTTAGTGTTGATGGTTATCTTCCTTTAATTTGTAAAGACTCCAATTGTCACATGCTTGGCCTGGGCATTTACATTTGTAAGAATTCACCCATTTTTGGGAAACTAGGTTTGAATCCACAGACTACTCTTTTATGTGCTTTTGTTTAGCACCACTTCACTCTATCACCTTTTTCTTTGTTCTATATCGCTCTCCCTCATCTTAAGATTGTACTCATCTTGATGTTATTTCTGATTATATTGACCAAGCCCTCATTCTTTATCAATCAGCCAATATTGTTGTTGTCGGTGACTTTAATGTTCATCACACTGAATGGCTTGGCTCTAGTGTCAGTGACTCTGCAGGCATTTAAGCCCACAACTTTTGTCTTTTTCAATCCCTAACTCAAATAGTCAACTTTCCAACTCGCTTTCCAGACAACCCGAATCATTTACCTTCTCTACTTGACTTATGTCTTGTTTCTGATCCTAGTCAGTGCTCAGTTTCTTCACACTCACCCTTAGGTACTTCTGATTATGGTTTGGTCTCTCTAAAACTATTATCTCATTCATCTTTACCATCAGAATCCCCCTATCATCGTACATCTTACAACTAGCTGACTGGGACTCTTTCTGTGATTTTCTTTGTGATGGCCCCTGGGTAGAAATCTTTCATCTCCCTGTTGACAAATGTGCTTCTTACATAACTTCGTGGATTAAGGCTGGCATGGAATCCTTTATTCCCTCTCGACGATTCCAGGTCAAGCCTCACTCTTCTCCATGGTTTTCCTCACATTGTGCTGCTGCCATTGCTAATCGAAACCATTACTTCCATATCTATCAGCAAAACAATTCTCTAGAAAACAGATGTCTGTTTATTACTGCTAGGAACCATTGTAAAAAGGTTTTGTCTTTTTACAATGCCAAAGCTCGCTATTCTCAGATCATGAAATCTCGTATTTCATCACAAACTAGGAACCATTGTAAAAAGCTTTGGCTTTTTACAAACGCCAAAGCTCGCTATTCTCAGATCATGAAATCTCGTATTTCATCACAAAAATTAGGCTCTCGTGACTTCTGGAGAATCTTTAATAGTATCAATAATAAGGGCAAGTCTGTAATTCCACCTCTTTTGTATGGTTCAGACTTTGTCACCTCACCTAAAGACAAAGCTGAATTGTTTGCCAAGAACTTTTCATCAATACCATCTCTTGATGCCACTAGTTGCGTTCTACCTGATATAGCCATCAAACAGGTTGATCCATTGCTCGAGCTTCTGTATCTCAAGTGATTTCCCGCTTAGACTCTTCTAAAGCTTGCAGCCTGGACAACACACCTGTTATAGTCTTGCAGAAGTGTTCTCCAGAGCTGTCGTTTATCCTTTCAGAACTATTCAACAAGTGCTTATCAGAGTCTTGTTTTCCAGCCTGTTGGAAAGCAGCATCTGTTATCCCTATTTTTAAAAATTCTGGAGAGCGATCCGATTCGTCTAACTACCGTCCCATTAGTCTTCTTCCTATCATTAGCAAGGTTTTTGAATCTTTAATTAACAAACACTTAATCTCTCATCTCGAATCTCATAACCTACTTTCTGATCATCAATATGGATTTCAATCTTCTCGTTCTATAGCTGATTTGCTATCAGTAATAACCAATAGGTTTTATCGCGCATTAGATAAAGATGGAGAGGTTAAGGCCATCGCTCTTGACATTTGATAAAGTTTGGCATGCTGGTCTTCTCCATAAGCTTTCTTCTTAAGGTGTATCTGGAAACATCTTTATGATTATTGAATCCTTTCTTTCCAATCATAGTATAAAAGTTGTCCTTGATGGACAGGACTCTTCTTCTTATTCTGTAACCTCAGGGGTTCCCCAAGGTTCAATCCTTGGCCCTATACTCTTTTTAATTTACATTAACGATCTTCCAGATATTCTCACATCTTAGGTGGCATTGTTCACTGATGATACTACCATTTATTCTTGTCACGATAAGAAGCCAACTCCCTCTGATTGCTTGCAGGGGGCATCTGAGCTTGAAAAGGATCTCACTTCTGCTACAGCATGGGGCTCACAGTGGCTGGTGAACTTTAATTCAGATAAAACTCAATTTTTTTTGGCCAATTGTTATTGCAATAATTTAGACCTTCCTATATTTATGAACAGTAATGTACTCAATGAGTCTCCTACCCTTCATCTTCTAGGATTAAATCTTACTTCTGATTTGTCTGGAAACCTTATATCAAATCCATTGCAAAATTAGCATCTGGTAAAGTTGCTTCTCTTTATCGAGCTCGTCACTTTCTTACTCTGGATTCTATTCTCTATCTCTATAAATCTCAAATCCTTGTATGGAATACTGTTGCCATATCTGGGGCGAATCTTCTAATGATGCCTTTTCTCTTTTAGACAAGGTGCAAAAACGCATTGTAAACATAGTTGGACCTGCTCTTGCAGCCAACCTACAACCTCTGTCACATTGTCGTAATGTTGCTTCTCTTTCTCTTTTCTACAAATACTATAATGGGCTCTACTCTAAAGAGCTAGCGTCTCTTGTGCCATCTGCTAAAATTCATTCTCGTGTTACTTGTCATTCAATTAAGTCTCATCCTTTTTCTGTTGCTGTTCCTAAGTGTTCCAAAAACTCTTATTCGTCTAGTTTTTTTCCTCGAACATCAGTTCTTATATGTATTTTTAAAAACATTTTTTTATTTAATTTTTAAATTGCACACATAAAGGTGTTAAATGAGGAAGAAAAAGCAAAACTGTTGCTTACAAAGATATAAGTTTGTCCAATCAACAAATTGGAAAGAATATTGAAAATCTCATCATACATTGAATAATTTTATTGACTTAGGTGAAACTTAGATCACCTTAAGGGCAGAAGAAAGTAACAAGAAGACAACATTCTTCCATTTTGTGTTTGAGGTCATCCAGAGTTTGAACAGCAAGACAAATAAGTACTGAATTGGAATTATATGTGACCACTAGGCGTGTCCAACAAATTTTGTCAAAATCAGGATGATTCCAGTGGAAAATAATGATCACAAAACCACCATTGGGGTCATTCCATGTTAAGTAGTGCAAAGGTCCCTTATGGACCATCTCAGATTTTATTGAAATTTTTTGATTTTGTACATATAAATGTGAAATGCATGTTTTGAAAACTTTATATCAATATCTAATATGGTTCTTTATAAAACGCTATTTAAGGAGTGGGCTATTTTGCATGAAATTTCACTCTACAAGAAAAAGGTTTTTTTCATCATTTTTAACAGCCAATAACTTTTGAACAATTTAGTTTTATGCTTCAGTTAGTATTAGTTAGCATGTGCGCTGTAGATACTTTGGAAAAAGAAAAAAAATTTAATTCTGGCATCTTAACTTTTTCCATAATGGCAAGCTAAAGTTGAGATTTTTGTTTTTAAAATATTTTTTTTTTGTGATTTTAATGATCTTAATCTTAAAAACTAGTTTTAAAGATTAATACAAATCAAATTACCTGCTGATCTACATGTGGTGGATAATTTTTTTAAAAAAATCAGTTGATCAAAGAGCTGCATTTAAAAATTATAGATCTCCAAAATGAGTCGGATCAAGGTTTTTGTAAAATTGATCTGTGATGCAAAGCATCTGTTACCTAAGATGGCACTTTTTTTTTCATAAAATTTTTTATGCGTATCAATTAAAGAGTGTTAATTAATAAAAACCAAAAAAATTAATGGGCGCTTATTTATAACCCCCAAAAGGTAATCTCTAAAAGTCAGGTAAATTTTCCATAAAATTCTGAAGTTAACATAATAAATAAATGCATTGAATTATATAGTATTATTTATTATCAAATATCAATTAAAAAATATCAATGCTTATAGCCTTATAATCCCAATAGATAAAGTCCTTTTAAATAGATAAAGTCTTCTCCCCCTCTGTCCCCTCCCTGCTTTATAATACAAATTTTTTTTAATAAAAAACAAGAAAATAAACAGTATTAATAAAATTTACAAAAAGTTAAATTTCTTAAATAATAAAATAATCTCATTGATTTCTTTTAAGTCAATGCTATAAAATCTTCCTCTGTTAGACTGGACCTTAAGAGATTGTACTTTACATAAAATATGCATCAGAGGTACCCATCAAAGATCATCTCTGCATGGCCACGTGAACTTGTTACATAAAGACTTTCTCATGAATTTCATATTAAGATCTTGATGCTCTTCTGAAATACTAAGAATATTTCCTAAATACCATTGAGCATCAAAAACGCAGGCCACATATTCTCCTGGTGAGTAACTTGAAATTTTATTAATAAAAATTCTGCAAGTAAAAAAATCCACATTAGTGCAAATACTATCAAATGAAACTCTTCTTATTTTTATTGAGGTAAGTGACGTTGGGATAAAACTGTGGTGGTTTTGTGTCCCAGGTATTGTAGAACAAGAACGATATCTCTCTTCCAAATTGAAGTTTGTAATATGTGTTTCTATTGAAACTTTGTCAACAAAAAAAAAGATATTCCTTTGACGTGTTGAACACACCAGCTGTACATTTTACTTGGTGTGTCAATAGGATCGTTAAGTGACTGTAGACTGGCTCGTGCAACAAGACGTTTCACTATTCCACCAACACCATCACAAGGACTTTTACCATGCAATGTTGCAAAAAAGTGCCACTCTGCAGTCATGTCAAAATTGTGTTTATGGTAGGATAAGTTGATAAGATTTTTGTAATTTTTATATTGTGATGCAGCTCCATCACTAAAATAAATAATATGTTCAAATTAAAAATATGTTTGTAATTGTTTAAGTTTATCAATAAAACAATGAACAGAATCTGTTCCATGTTTCAGATGATCTGATATAACACAATAACTTTGACTATCAAGTTTTCCATCTTTTATAAAATACGCAACAAAGGGGTGCACAGTTGCCTGGCTGTTATTTCAGTGAAAACCTTGCACTGCATCCTGTATTAGAAAACTATAGTTTTCTGCAAAGTCAAGAAGAAATAAAGCTTGATTTTCTTTAAATAAGTTTTTAAATGTTGGTAGTAGGTGGCTTGACTTTTTGATATAAAATGATGCTCTAACTGTTCATAAACCATTTCAATAAATTCATCTAAAGGTAAAGTTGCTGGTGCTAAAGTACATTGGTAATTTGATTTTTGCCATTGATAAAAATTAACTTCACTAATTTCATTTTCTGTAAACAAAGTGTCAATGTAATCTAACAAAACCCTCTTTAGCAGGACATTTATCGCAGCTATGCAGCATACAATCTCTATTTTCAATGCTACAAACCATTAATTTCAATAAGATTTTGTAATCAGCAATTCCAGGAATTTTCTGTACGAGGAGCTTTACATTTTGATGGTACTGGCAAACACAAACTGCATGCAGACCAGAAGCACCACCCACAGGAATGCACCACTTGGACCTTATCTCACAAAATTTTGAAAATCCAACTTTAAGATAATTATATTTCTTTTTCAACTCAATATGTAGCTCTTTCATATTAACTATTAGAAGTCGCTTTTGTATGTGTTGCTTTATACTATCTACTTTAACTGAAACAAACTCTTTCTTTCCTGGACAAACCCTTGAATATTCATCACATTTATAGAAATGAACAACCTCTGTAATTACATCTTTGCTTAGTTTTTTACCCGGCTTTGGAGAAGGTTTTGATAGTATTCCACTTTTTTTTCTTAATTTTTTGGCTTGTACTACAGATCTTTTTGAAGTCAAAAAATACTTCTGAGTTTTCTCTATTGACCAACTGTCTGGAGTGGGTGTAAGAAGTGTGATTTTTTCAGGATTTGACAATGTTTTTTCAAATTTTGACTTAATTTGAGTCATAATATTGTCTAAATCTGTGTTTGTTTTTTTCAAACATTTTTTTGAGGTTGATTCAATTCCACCAAGTGCAGCTATTTCTAAATCTAGCACATTGGCAACAGCCTTTTAATCCATATGCAACTCTATCTTTTTTTGAAACGAGTTTGAGAGGTGAGCATCCAAACCTTGCAATACTTGACTTGCAATTTGATTTGTATTAATCTTTTAACTAGTTTTTAAGATTAAGATCATTAAAATCACAAAAAAAATTATTTTGAAAACAAAAATCTCAACTTTAGCCTGCCATTATGGAAAAAGTTAAGATGCCAGAATTATATTTTTTTCTTTTTCCAAAGTATCTACAGCACACTTGCTAACTAATACTAACTGAAGCATAAAACTAAATTGTTCAAAAGTTATTGGCTGTTAAAAATGATGAAAAAACCCTTTTTTCTTGTAGAGTGAAATTTCATGCAAAATAGCCCACTAGTTAAATAGCGTTTTATCAAGAACCATACTAGATATTGATCTAAAATTTTCAAAACATGCTTTTCACATATATATGTACAAAATCAAAAAATTTCGATAAAATCTGAGATGGTTAATGAGGGACCTCATTAAAATTTGCACCACATGGTACAGAATGACCCATTGACTAAAAAATATAAATGTGCAAAATTTAAGTTTACCAAGGATACAGAATAGGAAATTGTTATTTTTTTGGATGAAAAAAGTTTAACTTTGATGGGCCTGATAGTTTTAATTGACAATGAGTCATAACTTTGGAGGAGAGAGTTATGGTGTGGGCTGCATTTTGTTTTCAGAGCAAAGTTCCCATATCTTTTATTACAATAAAAATGAATACAAGAAATTATGCAGATCTTTTAGAGGATGTTTAAATCAAGTTTAGTGAAGGTGAAAATTGGATTTTCCAACAAGATAATGTAGCAATTCACATGGCATGAGGTGTAAAACTGTGGTTCCAGGAAAAAAATACACATGTTTTAGATTGGTCATCTCATTCACCTGATTGAAACCTATTCAAAATTTATCGAGAGTTTTGTCACAAACTATATATGGAAATTCTTGACAGTATGTCATATAAGAACTTAAAACTTCTATCCAACAAGCATAGAATGGTTTTTTAAAGGTTTGTCTGAAAAATCTTATAAAAAATATAAAAAACCGAATCTTCGAATTAATCATTGTAAAAGCTGGTTGTACAAATTGTTAAAAACTAACATATAACTAAAAACTAAATTAAAATATTATTATTTAAAAAACAAAAATAATAAAGGTTTACTTTTGATTAGAGGTGTTCGATTTCGCTTTCTAACCAGTTTCAGAAAGTAGTTTTTGGAAAGTGTTAGTAAATTAAATGTTTCAAATATTGGAAAATGTTTAACTATATTTATTGTTTGAAGTCAAGACAAATGAAAATTTCCAACTTTCCAATAAGTGGAAAGTATTTAAAAATGAATTACTTTCTTTAGATTTTTACATAATATTAAATTTATAATATTACTATTAATTAAATTTGACCTTACTTCCCTACACTTTCCAATCATTTCTCATTGAAAAGTCAAAAAAAAATTAAACAATCTTTTTCTTTTCTTTTCTTTATTTACTAAGAATTCTATTTTACTAATAGTTGATTATATCATAGTCAATAGAAATTATCCCTGGGTGGGAAATAAAATATTTTGACAAAATGATCTTATTGTTTAAAAATATCGCATAATCAAAAATAAGTGCAAAAAAAATTTACAGAATGAAAATTAAAAATTTACAGAACATAGTCAATAGAAGTTGTCCCTTAGAAGTTATCCCGGAATAATTTCTATCGACTATGGTTTAACTGAGGTTTCACTATTTCATTTTATTACTCTAATAAATCATAGAAAATGAGATCACAGTTTGTTTGGCGTCTAAAGTATATTTATTTTGAATTTGATTTAAAAAGAGAAAATGTTTAAGAAGAAAATGCTTGTATTTTCAAAATACCAGCTTTAGTTAATTTTTATAATTTTTGGTGTTGAACTCTGTAAAATTAAATAAATAATTAAATTCTATTTAATTATATTATTAATTTTTAATTATATAATAGTATAATAGATGCTTATCTTTGTATAATGTCTTTGGTTAATCAAGCCAGCTCATTTGACAAACAGTAGTTCTTAATTTTATATTAAAACTTTTTTTTTTCTTTGAAACTAATAAACTAGAATAGGTCTTAATAAGTACCGGGTAGTCAGAAATTGATAAAATAGATAAGAATAAAATAAATTTTTTAAATGACTTTCCAATGAAAAGTGATTGAAAAGAGTAGGGGAGAAAATTTTTTTTTTATCATGAATTAAGTTCATCATTATATTTAATTCTTCTATGACATAAGGTGTCAAGTAGATATACTTTCTAATAAATTAATTAGTATAATTTGTACTACTGTCAATTTATATTAATAATTACAGTGAATTCCTATTTATTTCATAGACTTTATGCAACACAGGCTGATTTTTATAGGGAATTTAATATAAGGAAAAATATAAAATTAACTGTAACAAAAAATTGTACTAATTTATTAGAAATTAAATCTACTTGATATCATATAAAACCTATGATGACATTAAATACTTGTAAATTATATGTAGAAAATATTTCTAAAAAAATATTAGATTTATCTTAAAGCTCTTCATTACATAACTTTGCTAGCTTCAATAGAGGATGAAAATTTATTTTGCATGAAGGTTACAATACCAAATGTAAATATTTTAAAAAAATAACGTGTTGACTTACCGAATTGGTAGGTTGCATTTCAGAATTTATTTTTTTGCAAGAGGTTGCTTTAACAAATGTTTTTTGTCGTGTTACCATAGATAATCATCATCATCATCATCATCATCATCATCATCATCATCATCATCATCATCATCATCATCATCATCATCATCATCATCATCATCATTTCTTCAGTTGAAACAAAAAGTATATAATGGTGTTTTAAAAAATAAAGGTTACTGCTGTAATTATGACTTATTTATTTCCTATTTAGTTTGATAAATATATTTTTTATATCTAGTTTATTAAAGATTTTGTTGATTTGTTCTTTTAAAAATTGTTTCTTGTTATGTTATTTTAACTATTGTTACTTAAAACAACTTTTAGTTGTTTTTATAGTTTTTTCCCCTCCTCTAGCTTTATTTTTAGACACTGAAGTTCAGTGTCTAAATTTAGAGCTAGAGGAGGTGTCTAGATTTCTAAATGTCTAAATTTCTAAATGCTTGTCTAAGTGTCTAAATTTAAAGCTAAAGCTTTGTTCAGTGAACAAAGAGAAAGGAAAATGTGTCAATTCTGATTTTTTAATGAAACTTAATTCTTTTTTCTTTCTTTTTTATTACTGTATTTATCATAATAATTTTTTTTTTTTAGAGCTTTGGGTATAATCAAAAAGAGAGTGGTTTGTTTTAATAGTTTTTACTTATATAATAATGTTGTTATTAGTCAGCATGTTTTTGCACCTTATTTGTGTCTAAGAGTTATAAAACTTATTGTTAATTTGACATTTTTTATATTTTATATTCTAAGCATCAGCTATATCAGTATCTTCATAAATACCGAGTCCATCATTTTGACATCATCAATGCCTAAAATATTATTTGCATTATTGATCAATGCTAAAATTATTACAAGGCTTGAATTAACGCAAAAAAATTTAGTCGCTTAAATTTTTTTTTTTTTTCTTTTCTCACCCAACTGCCTGCTGAATTGCAGTAAGGCGAGTTGCAGTTGTACAAAACTGTTACTTATGTACATTAGTTTGTTATTGTTTTTTTTCCACATATTTGCATAATATCTCATAATAATCTATTACTTTTAATACCACTATGATATTACTTTTAGTACTACTACGATATTAATTTTAGTACGACTACAATATGACTTTTAGAACTACTACGATATTACTTTTAGTACTTCTACAATATGACTTTTAGTACTACTACGATATTACTTTTAGAACTACTACGATATTACTTTTAGTACTTCTACAATATGACTTTTAGTACTACTACGATATTACTTTTAGTACTACTACAATATGACTTTAAGTACTACTACGATATTACTTTTAGTAGTTATACGATATTACTTTTAGTAGTACTACGATATTACTTTTAGTATTACTACAACATTACTTTTAGTAGTACTACGATATTACTTTTAGTAGTACTAAAAGCTAGAAGCCCATTTTTTTGCTTTGCGTTGAACGGATTTGACCAAGGCTTTATCAGTTTTTAAATAAGGAGCCCAAATATACACTCCATATTCATGGTGTGGTTTTAAAACACTTTATATAGTTTGGTCTTATAAACACTTTATATAATTTCACTCCATATTCACGCTATCACTCCATATTCAAGGTGTGGTTTTACAAACATTTTATATAGTTTGGTCTTATAAACACTTTATATAATTTCACTCCATATTCACGGTATCACTCCATATTCAAAGTCATACTCCATTTTCAAGGTGTGGTCTTATAAACACTTTATATAATTTGGATTTAAAAACACTTTATATAATTTAAGAGCTATATTTTTATCAATGAAAGTGAATGTCTTTTTTAGTTTACTATAAATTTGTAAGGTTTTAGAGACCACTGTTTGAATATGTGTGTTCCATTTGAGCTTAGATATAAAAATGATTCTTGAATCACGCTCTTTAGTAGAGCTTCTGAGACATCGATTTATTTCTTTTTTATTTTGCAGAAAGTAATTGTAACAAGGCTTGGTTTGACTGTAATAAATATTGTAGTATTTTGAAATATTTAACTTAAGTAACCAACTGTTTGACCACTCAAATACCAAGCGTAGATAATCCTGCAGATCAACAAGAAAAGTGTTTAGTATCATCAGAAATTATTTTAGAAGTTTCAGTATGTTCTGCCAGGTCATTGGTGTAGAGAATGAAAATTTAGTTTTTTTTCACTTGTATAATGTTTTCAATACTATGTTTCTACTTTTCAAACTGTTTTAAAGAAAGAAAAATATGCCTTTACAAGAAATATTAAACAATTAAAAATGTTTACGATTTAAATAAAATTTTCTTCCTCACTTGCACTGTTGTCTAATTCTGATCTAAATGACCCTCCCTACTGTGTATTAAAGACATCGTTGCAGTTTTGTATTCAGTTAAATTTATAATTATTGTAAGCGAGTTTAATTTAAAATTTTTTAATATTTTTCAAAAATTCATGTTTCATATGCAAGATTATTTGAATAAGCGAATTTTGAAAGACTAAAATTCTCTTGATCAATAAATTTCTTTTTAAAATGAATTTCTAAAAAAATTTGTCTATTTATAAAAAATATTTATTATTGATACTGCTATAAAGAAAATGAAAATATAAAATGGTATTGTGTTTTTCTTATTTTATTTGCAATTTCTAATTAATATTTATGTATTATGAATATTTATAATATTTATATTATTATATATGTGTTATGTATATATATTATATATATATACATATATATTATATATACATACATATTATATATGTATTATTATATATGTGTTATGAATATTTATGTGTTATGATTATTTATAATATATTATATTATTATATGTAATATTTATGTGTTATGAAATAATTATGTATTAAGAACATAAAAGATATAAAAAGAAACATTTCTATGGCTAAATAAATGTCTTTGAGCATTGAGTAAATATACTCTTTAAGTAGCTTATAGGTAAATTGTACTTTATCCATTAAATAAATCACACTAAATTTAACTTTAAGATAGAAGTAGGATGTTGTTGCACGCAGAAATTCAAAGTAATTAAAATTCAAAAGCACTTTGTGTTGAATAAAATCTTTGCGTAAGCAAACAAATGATTATACTTCTGGTCAAAAGTTAAATTCAGCGTGTTGTGTTGTGTTAATTTAGCATGTTGTACTTTATGGATGACCCCTAATAAAGTTTTCAGACTCTATCAATAAATAAGCGCTTTAAAAGTCTAACATGTATTGATTTTATTTTCTAAACAAAACAAATATAAGTACTATAAATATAAGATCTATAAATTAAAATAATTATCCTGATATTTCATAAAAACAAGTTCTGCCAATAAAATATTAAAACTAAAATACTTTTTTTTTTTTTTTTTCCAATTTAGTAAGAAATAGTGCAAATAAATATAATTTTACAGTAAATAAAATAATAATAAAACTAGAAAAGCGATATTCTTTGTTTAATTACAATTTTTATTTTGTCAAAAGTGGAAAAACCCAATCTAATTGTGTAATAATGTAAATTGTTTAAAAAACTCTGTTGCAATTACATTCATTATTCAAATCAGATATTTTTACAATGGAAAAAACATGCTCATAATGTTTATATTAACCTCTCAACCAGAAGTATAATGGCAAAACAACAAATTTTTTTTTGTTAATACATATTGCTGGCGTGAGTCTATTTTTTTGTACTTTTAAGTTTTAAGAATTTACATGATATCAATATGAAAAAAAACAACTTGTTTATTGTTGTAGGATATTATGCTGGTATGATTGCCTCATCATTGTTTGTTGGGCGCTTTCTTGGAGGGTATATAATCTTGTATTCTTTGTTGTTTTTTAATGTTCTCTGAACTATATCAATATATATATATATATATATATATATATATATATATATATATATATATATATATATATATATATATATATATATATATATATATATATATATATATATATATATATCAATCAAGATTCCTGGGGTGGCAAATGATGAACTTTTATCTAAATATAGTATATATATATATATATACATATACATGTATATGTATATATATATATATATATATACATATACATACATATATATATATATATATATATATATATATATATATATATATATATATATATATATATATATATATATATATTATATATATATGTATATATATATATATATATATATATATATAAATATATGTATATATATATATATATATATATATAATATATATATATATATATATATATATATATATATATATATAATATATATATATATATGTATATATATATATATATTTATATATATATATATATATATATACATATATATATATATATATATATATATATATATATATATATATATATATATATATATATATATATATATATATATATATATATATATATATATATATATCAATCAAGATTCCTGGGGTGGCAAATGATGAACTTTTATCTAAATATAGTAAATATGACTGGCGTACCCTTAAAAAAATAGCTACAATGCTTAATTCACACAAGTTATATATTGTAAAACAGAAGTTTTAAACATCCATATGAATACTTACTTTAGTCACTGTTGAGCGTTTACAATTGTAAATTTGAGTTTAAGAATTTAGCATTAAGGTACTTGTCACTTTTGCAGGTAGTGTAAATATCTTCCATTATTTTGACAGCTCTTTCAGATACGATGTTTGATCGTGGATTGTCAATGACCGAAGGCTGATTTACCCAATGCGTTTAGAAACACTTTGTTGCTTTCTGGCAATCAAATGAAACAGCAGAATGCAATTCTTCAAAACTGTGTTTAGTAAAATGCTGATTAGAGAACCAATGTATAAGAATTACAATGAATTTTTATATCAACTGTATTGGCTGACGCCCATACAGTTGATATAAAGTTGCAGATACTGCTCAGCTGCTGACGATGTTCTTCCAGAAGAAAATAAGCTAGTAGAGCATATGTTGCTTTAGAGTTCCATCTTGCATTATGAAGTGAAGGAAGTTTTTGCCACTTGATTTTTTGAAATTTAGCGCATTTTTTGTTCACTTTGTAAGCCTCGCAACGTTCGAATAGAAACTTGAAATCACTCCTCCATCCAGCATTTTCAGAAGCAGGTACTTCAACTTTACCTGTATATTTTATCTGAAGGTTCTCATACTGACTGCAAATGTTATCAACAAACTCATAGTTTATATCTGGTTTCTGTGAGACTCTTGGAACACAAAAATCAAGTAAATGTCGAGGAAGCAATTCAAGGATGTGGTGTTGACAGCCAATGTACTGCGGTCTTATAATACAATTTCTTTCAAATCCTTTATAAAGCCGAGCGATTATTCCATTTCTGCTACCAGTGTTGACTGCTGTTATATTACACACAATTATTTTAATACTCTTCCATGCATCGAAGTCATCTAAGAGCTTCTTCAAACCAGAAAATTTGTTTGCAGCCGAACCAGATTCACATATGATGATACCTAAATTCAATTTCCTTGAAGGACTTTGCAAGCAAACAACTTCATATTCTTTAGATGACAGT
>NC_061159.1:17559013-17591513 GCF_022113875.1 Hydra vulgaris | reverse complement strand
TATTTTATACACTTTCTTGTATATTTTAGTACAAATACTTATTTTAACTTTAATTTAGTTTGATTCGAACAGTTATTAGTAAAAGAAGTCGTTTAATATTTATTTTCTACTTAGTTTTACTTTTTTTTTATTTTTTATTTTAATTCACCTCCTCAAGGCCGAGAAGGCCACTACAGACGAGGAGGCTACTTTTTTTTTTTTGTGGCTATAACCCTCTCATAACTCCGAAACACGAGCCTTGATGAACAAGGCCGCTGCGCGGAGAAACGAGTTGAGCGCGGTACTACCAGGGACATGGTGAGGATCGAACTCCGAACCACTCGTTTATGAAGCGACTTAGTTTATATGTTTTATTCAAGTCACTTGTTTTTTTTTTCAGTTTATACTTTAAAGTAATTTATACGCTTTTGTAAAATTATTCTTTTTAGTATCTAGCTTATATTTAGTTTAAAGCACTATGTTTACTTTAAATATTCGTTATATATTAAATTTTTATTTTTATAAATTTTATAGATTTAATTTTTAGTTGCATCATAAACTTTTTTTAGGATTTAGTAAAAAATTATATAATTAACATGATTTTGTCAAAAAAATAATATATCTTGAAAGAAAAAATTTATACACTGACGAGAACCAAAAAAAATGGAGACAGCGAGCTTTGACTAAAACGTGAATTTTAGATTTAATTGTGCGCATTCATTATATAGTTTTAATCAAAAAATTTTGCCCAAATGTTTTTATTTTTTATTTTTTTTTAATATAAACACAACTTGTCTCAGGAGTTATGGATCCCTTTAAAAAAGAATTATTATTAACTAAATTTTTCTGCAAATACTTTCCTTGTAAAAAAGTTTAGGTTTTGAACTTATAAAAAAGTTAAAGATCATAACAAACCGCAATAAAAACTAAGTTAGACTATAACTGGCAATATCCTTAAATAATCAAACATTATAAAAGTACACATGGTTTCCATGACAAACTTTATTTTGTGGGGAGGGCTCTCCACAATAAAAAGTTTTTTAAAACAATTTTTGATAAATTTAGTTTTTCTAGCAAATTCAGCTTTCTAGTACCATGTAAAACATAATGGGTTTGTCATCCTTTAAAAGACTTGAAATTATTAGTAATACTATTAACATGTTCTAAAGTAGCATAAGCTCAATTTTTTCCTTCTATTTTTTTGGAGGAATTACATGAGCATAATCAAATGTATGAGCTTTGTAAAGTTTTATTAACTTTATTAAATCAAATTATAAATTTTAATTTCACACAAAATCATTTCTTTTGTATTTTTTTGTGAAAGAAATTTTTTTAATAATTTTGTGTATTTTATGTGAATGAATAATAAGTGAAAATGTTTAAATAAATAGTAGAAAATGTTTATTACTATTTACTTTTTTTATTTTCTGAATACACATATGAAAAACTTTTCATTTTTCATTCAAACATCAAAAACTTTTCATTTTTTTCTTCTTTTATTCCACTTTTAGCTAAGTTATGAACTATTTTGGAAACTCTGTAATAATTCCTGACATTTACCTGACATTTTGACAAATGTTAAAGTTGTAACAAGACTCTTTTTTTAGTAGATAAGTACTGTTTCCACTTATAATGACAGGGGTGTACACTTGGACTTTTGATCGGTTGCCAGAAGGGCGACTGAAAGTAACCAGTTTTTTAATTTTGGCCACCTGTCGATTTTTCGAGTTGTCAGTCACTATTTTTTGTAAAAATTTTGCATTCAGCAGATTTTTTGCATATTTTAGTCCTTTTTCATTATAGGGCTATAATGAAAAATGACTAGTCAATAGTTTAAATATTATCGATTGATAACATTTTAACTATTTTAGTTAAATTATCTGCAGATGATTTCCGACTTTCAAAGTACATGCCGATATATATGCCCATAGGTTTTTCACTTAAATTGAGTGCTTATTTTATCAAAAAAATATGTGCCCTTTTTTACAACAACAAAGGAATTTCGACTGGAATTTTTGTCTTTTAAATCAATTTGCTCCTGGCTGGAATTAATTTTTATTTTTTACTTTTTTTTTTATGACCTGTGACACAGGCTGTGTAAATAAATCAAAAAATCATTATCCTACAGAGCAATAAAGAACAATTGGTACACGGAGGTAAAAAATACAAATATAGTTTTTGCAGCACTACTACTTATGAAAATAAACTTACATTTGTATTTTTTACCTAGGCTTACCTAATTCTTCATTACTCTGTATTATAATGATTTTTTGATTTATTCATACAGCCTGTATCACATGTGATAAAAAAAGTTAAAAAAAAATTTCAATTGCAGCCAGAAGCAAATCGATCTAAAAAAAAAAAAATCCCTCTGGAATTCCAGTACATCCTTAATTTAAAGCACGAAGGAGGATTAGGTCAATATTGTCCTAGAAGACAGAGATTAATTGCTGAGTTTAAGATTGCAGAGATTAGATAAGACAGAGATTGATTTTATGCTGCACAGCTTTATTTTAATGTTACATAGTCTTCTTAACTGTCAAGAATGCATGGTTAACAAAAAATTAAAAGCAATGAATATGCAGAAAAAACTATCAATTGCAACTAATAAAGCGCGATTAGGATTTTCCACCACTTTTATAAAAGATTAATTTACCTGATCCACAAAATAAAAAATTGAAACATTGATATCATATCAAATAAAGCAAACACAGTAAAATATTACATTATCAATAGAAAGAAACCTTAGTAGATAGGTATTTATATACATTTAATTAGTTGGGTCTATATATATATATATATATATATATATATATATATATATATATATATATATATATATATATATATATATATATATATATATATATATATATATATATACCAGTGTATTACCAGTGGGATAGGGGGGTGTGACACCCCCACCCATCAATGTATTTTATCAGCAATTTGACCCTTTTAGACAAGTTAGTCAGCATTTGTAGACCCTGTCAATAGATTAGCTAGTAAATTTAGACAGTCAGTCGGCAAATGTTGTCATTGCAGTCAGTAAAATTTCAAAAATGAGACACCTACTTGCGCCTGCCCTATATACAATACTATAATATATATATATATATATATATATATATATATATATATATATATATATATATATATATATATATATATATCTATATATATATATATATATATATATATATATATATATATATATATATATATATATATATATATATATATATATATATATATATATATATATATATATATATATATGTATACATATATATATATATATATATATATATATATATATATATATATATATATATATATATATGTATATATATATATATATATATATATATATATATATATATATATATATATACACAATACTATAATATATATATGTATATATATATATACATAAATATATATAAATGTATACATACATATATATATATATATATATATATATATATATATATATATATATATATATATATATATATTTTTTTTTTTTTTAACATCTTTGCTTCCAATAAGGAAGCAACCACTAATTAGTGTTGGAAGTTACTGGAAGTGAAAAAATGAAGATTGTAGAGCAAGATAACGATTGACAGACGACATAAAAGATTGCAAATTATGTGAATCAGACTTTAGCAGATACTAATTTTGCAACGGATTTGATATAAGGTTTCCAAGAAAGATCAGAAATAAGAGTTAATCCTAGAAGATGAAGGGTAGGAGACTCATCAAGTACATTACTGTTCATAAATATAGGAAGGTCTAAATTATTGCGATAACGATTGGCTGAAAAAAATTGAGTTTTATCTGAGTTAAAGTTCACCAGCCACTGTGAGCCCCATGCTGTAGCAGAAGTGAGATCCTTTTCAAGCTCAAATGCTCCCTGCAAGCAATCAGAGGGATTTGGCTTCTTATCGTGACAAGAATAAATAGTAGTATCATCAGCGAACAATGCCACCTTAGATGTGAGATTATCTGGAAGATAGTTAATGTAAGTTAAAAAGAGTATAGGGCCAAGGATTGAACCTAGAGGAACCCCTGAGGTTACAGAATAAGAAGAAGAGTGCTGTCCATCAAGGACAACTTTTATACTGTGATTGGAAAGAAAGGATTCAATAATCCTAAAGATATTTCCAGATACACCATAAGAAGAAAGCTTATGGAGAAGACCAGCATGCCAAACTTTGTCAAACGCTTTAGAAATGTCATGAGCGATGGCTTTAACCTCTCTACCTATATCTAATGCGCGATAAAACCTATCGGTTATTACTGTTAGCAAATCAGCCGTAGAACGAGAAGATCGAAATTCATATTGATGATCAGAAAGTTATGAGATTCGAGATGAGAGATTAAGTGTTAGTTAATTAAAGATTCAAAAACCTTGCTTATGATAGGAAGAAGACTAATGGGACAGTAGTTAGACGAATCGGATCGCTCTCCAGAATTTTTAAAAATAGGGATTACAGATGCTGCTTTCCAGCAGGCTGGAAAACAAGACTCTGATAAGCACTTGTTAAATAGTTTTGAAAGGATAGATGACAGCTTTGGAGAACACTTCTGCAAGACTATAACAGGTAAGTTGTATATATATATATATATATATATATATATATATATATATATATATATATATATATATATATATATATATATATATATATATATATATATATATATATATATATATATATATATATGTATATATATATATATATATATATATATATATATATATATATATATATATATATATATATATATACATATATATATATATATATACAGTATGGACCAAAAAAATTTGGCTATGAAATTTTATGTGGTTTTTTTACAAAATTTAAAATATACAGAAAACAAATTTAATAAGCGATTTTATTTTTTATTTCAAGTATCAATATATAAATATCATGTATATATTTAAAAAGATAAAAAAACAAAAACCAAAATGTTTTTTTTAAGAAAATTAACATTAAAGCATTAAAAGACACACTTTATAATGTAATGATGATTTCATAAATACAAAAGTATTACCAAATATACATAGTACAAAATAATTGTTGGCAGATTTATTGTAATCTATTATTATCTTGAAAGAGTCATTTATTTGAAACAAAATCTCAAAATCTAGTACTTGGTCCTAGCACCTTTTGCAGCTCAGACTGCTTTGATTCTTTTAGGTATACTGTCAACAAGCTTTGTTAATAACAATGGTTCTAAGCTATTCCATGCCTCTTTTACGCAATTGAAAAGACAAATTTCATCATTACACATTCTTCTTTTAATTTTATCTTTGAGTATTGACCATAGGTTTTCAATTGGATTTAGGTCGGGAGATTTTCTAGGCCACCATTTCAGATTTAGCATATTTTTTTCAACATTTCAACTTTTTCATATTTTGCAGTGTGCTTAGGATCATTATTGAAAAAAATCTGGAAATAATTCCAAGCAACTTGGCTTTGCATTATGAACAAGGATACTATGGTACCGGTATTGATCCATATTGCTTTTAATCTTGTGAATCCTTCCTGTAACATGCGTGGCATAGCATCCCCACAAGTTGATCTTTTTTTGATGCTTAATTGTGGCTTTTATACATTCATGATGATACTTTTCATTATTACACCTCGAAACACAAAATCTTCGATTGCATCTAAAGCTAAAAGGAGACTCATCTGACCAAACAACTTGTCACTATTGGGTAATAGTCCAGTCTTTATGCTCACTGCACCATTGAAGCCTATATGCAAGCCTTGCATGTAGGCTTCAATGGTGCAGTGAGTATAAGGAGGCTTCAAAACCTCTTTTATCAAAAATCAACCTTGCATTGCAAGGCTGATCTTTGATAAAAGAGGTTTTTTGAGCCCAATGAGAATCTAAATTTACACTCATATAAATGACTAAATTTACACTCATATAAATGAATTTACACTCATATAAATGACATATAAATGACATATAATGTGTCCATCTACTCTTTTAGTAGTTTTTCTCTTTCTTCCTGATCCAGAATATTTTTTTTTATTTGCATTCACTCCAAACAAGGCTGCAAGCAACCACTATTAAGTTGGGAGTTACTAGGAAAAAAAGAACAGAGTTATAGAGCAAGGAAACGGTTGACAGAAGACTTGAAAAGTTGAAGGTTGTATGAGTCAGGAAAACATGAAGATGGGAGAGAGTTCCAAAGGATTGAAGTGCGGGGAAAAAAACTAGATGAATAAAAGTTTTTAGAGCATGCAGGGGCAGATACAGTAAACGAATGAGACTTAGCTGAATGACGAGTAAAACGAGAATGAATTTTAGTTGATGGAACTAGAGATGATAACTCCTTTAAGCAGTGACCATGATAGTATTTGTAGAAGAGAGAAAGAGATGCAACTTTACGACGATGGGAAAGAGGTTCAAGCTTAGCAGATAGTCCAGGTCCAACAACGTTTACAATGCGTTTTTGGACCTTGTCGAGAAGAGAAAATGAATCGTTAGAAGAGCCAGCCCAAATATGACAACAGTATTCCATACAGGGACGAATAAGAGATTTGTAGAGGTAGAGAATGGAATCAGAAGTAAGGCAATGGCCAACACAATAAAGAGAAGCAACCTTATCAGAAGCTAATTTAGCAATTGATTGTATATATGGTCTCCATGAAAAGTCAGTAGTAAGCGATAATCAAAGAAGACGTAAAGAGGAGGACTCAGAAGGAGGATTGCCATTGACTCAGTAAGAGGATTGACGGACTGTTTCTCCTGTCTCCTTTGACTTCTTTAGAAAATCAGTTCCAGTACTTTTTCCGCATCCAACCTTGCTTGCAATATCTTTATAAGTCATACCAAAGGATGACATCTCAATAATTCTTCCTTTACTAATGGCATTTAAAACCATTTTTACATATTATATATTTATCTAGTGTAAAATGTAATAAATTAGCATATTTCATCATTAATAAATACATCTTAGAATTTTTTTTATATATACAGGGTTGAGATAAGGTTAACCCTGTCTATCTACAATTTATATTTTATTACAAAATAATCAAAATATATATATATTATATATATATATATATATATATATATATATATATATATATATATATATATATATATATATATATATATATATATATATATATATATATATATATCAAAAAAATGTGTTAATTTTTTGATTTAATATAAAATTAGTTTTAATAATGACAAAAGAAGAAGACATAAGATAAAAAATTATGCTCAAATATTTGTAAAATCACAATAGTAACTACAATTTGATAGCAAAAGCATTGCAAATACATCCATGCACTGTTATTTGTGTAATCCAACATTTTTCTCAAACAAATTCAATCAAACGTAAATCTGGTGGTGGAAGAAAGAAGGGTTTTAAAGATAAAAAACCAGTTACAAAACTGGTTAACAGTTTAAAGACTAACCCACGCCTTTCACTAAGAGATTGCGTGAACATTTATAGACTTTCTCATAGTTTTGTTGTAAAAGTTCAAAATAAACATATTTTTCATTCTTTCAAAGCACAAAAAGTGTTCAACTGATCTGAAACTCAACAAAAAAGTGCAAAAACCCACTGCAGAAAATTGTATGACAATTTTATTTCTAAAAATTTCTGTATTATTGAAGACGATGAAACTTATATCAAATATGTTTCATCAGCAAATTCCTGGTGCCGTCTATTATAATGCCAAATGTAGAGGAAAATAAGAAATTTAAATTCATTATTGCAAACTAGCTTTGTAATGGTATAAAAATAGTAATGTGAAATTTGTGCCTAAAATAGAAAATCTTCCAAACTGCCTAGAATTAAGAGTTATTGAAATGTACTGGGCCATTATTAAAAGAAAAATGGAAAAAAAAACAAAAAAAATTTTCAGAAATATTAAAGATATTAAAGTATCATTTAAAAAAAGCATCAAATGGCTTTAATACTTATTCTGTGCACATGCTTATGGGTACCACCAAAGCAAAAGTTCAAAATTTTATTAGATTCTGGCAGGAATAATTTGATTCTTTTTTTTTTTACATTTGATCTTCTTATATTATTGTTTTTTGTTTTTTTTAATTATCTTTGCTTCTAACAAGGCTGCAAGCAACCACAAATTAGTGTTGGAAGTTACTGGAAGAGAAAAGATGAAGATTGTAGAGCAAGATAACGATTGACAGACGACTTAAAAAAGATTGCAAATTATATGAATCAGGAAAGCAAGATAAAGGAAGCGAATTCCAAAGAACTGATGTTCGAGGAAAAAAACTAGACAAATAAGAGTTTTTGGAGCACTTAGGAACAGTAACAGAAAAAGGATGAGACTTAATTGAATGACGAGTAACACAAGAATGAATTTTAGTAGATGACACAAGAGACGCTAGCTCTTTCGAGCAGTGCCCATTATAGTATTTGTAGAAAAGAGAAAGAGAAGCAACATTATGACGATGTGACAGAGGTTGAAGGTTGGCTGCAAGAGAAGGTCCAACTATGTTTACAATGCGTTTTTGCACCTTGTCTAAAAGAGAAAGGGCATCATTAGAAGATCCGCCCCAGATATGGCAGCAGTATTCCATACCAGAAAAGAATCCAGAGTAAGAAAGTGACGAGCTCGATAAAGGGAAGCAACTTTAGCAGATGCTAATTTTGCAACAGATTTGAAATAAGGTTTCCAAGAAAGATCAGAAGTAAGAGTTAATCCTAGAAGATGAAGGGTAGGAGACTCATCGAGTACATTACCGTTCATAAATATAGGAAGGTCTAAACTATTGCGATAACGATTGGCCGAAAAAAATTGAATTTTATCTGAATTAAAGTTCACCAGCCACTGTGAGCCCCATGTTGTAGCAGAAGTGAGATCCTTTTCAAGCTTAGATGCCCCCTGCAAGCAATCAGAGGGAGTTGGCTTCCTATTGTGACAAGAATAAATGGTAGTATCATCAGCGAACAATGCTACCTAAGATGTGAAAATATCTGGAAGATCGTTAATGTAAATCAAAAAGAGTATAGGGATCGGATCGCTCTCCAGAATTTTTAAAAATAGGGATAACAGATGCTGCTTTCCAGCAGGCTGGAAAACAAGACTCTGATAAGCACTTGTTGAATAGTTTTGAAAGGATAGACGACAGCTCCGGAGAACACGTCTGCAAGACTACAACAGGTATGTTGTCAGGGCCACAAGCTGTAGAAGAGTCTAAGCGGGAAATCACTTTAGATACAGAAGCTGGAGTGATACGAATGTCAAGCAATGGATCAACCTGTTTGACACCTATATCAGGTAGAACGCAACTAGTGGCATCAAGAGATGATATTGATGAAAAGTTTTTGGCAAACAATTCAGCTTTTTCTTTAGGTGAGGTGACAAAGTCTGAACCATACAAAAGAGGTGGAATTACAGACTTGCCTTATTATTGATACTATTAAAGATTCTCCAGAAGTCACGAGAGCCTAATTTTTGTGATAAAATCTGACATTTCATGATCTGAGAATAGCGGGCTTTGGCAATAGACAAAACCGTTTTACAATGGTTCCTAGAAGTAATAAACAGACGTCTGTTTTCTGGAGTATTGTTTTGCTGATAGATATGGAAGTAATGGTTTCGATTGGCAATTGCAGCAGCGCAATGTGAGGAAAACCATGGAGATGAGTGAGGCTTGACCTTGAATTGTTGGGAGGGAATAAAGGATTCCATGCCAGCCTGAATCCAAGAAGTTAACAACAGTTAACAATTTGTCAACAGGGAGACGAAAGATTTCTACCCAGGGGCCATCACGAAGAAAATCACAGAAAGAGTCCCAATCAGCTTTAAGGTAGTTGTAAGATGTACAATGATAGGGGGATTCTGATGGTAAAGAAGAATGAGATAATAGTTTTAGAGAGACCAAACCATAATCAGAAGTACCTAAGGGTGATTGTGAAGAAACTGAGCACTGACTAGGATCAGAAACAAGACATAAGTCGAGAACATTAAAGTCACCGACAACAACAATATTGGCTGATGGATAAAGAATGAGGACTTGGTCAATATAATCAGAAATAACATCAAGATGAGTGCAGTCTTGAGATGAGGGAGAGCGATATAGAACAAAGAGAAAGGTGATAGAGTGAAGTGGTGCTAAACGAAAGCACATAAAAGAGTAGTCTGTGGATTCAAACCTAGTTTCCCGACAAATGGGTGAATTCTTACGAATGTAAATGCCTAGGTCAAGCATGTGACTATTGGAGTCTTTACGAATTAAAGGAAGATAACCATCAACACTAAGATCACAAGATGAGACAGCTGAACTCAAATTAGTCTCACAAAGAGCAAGTAGGTCTGGTGAACTTTGCAAGAGATAAGACTCAACAGAAAAAAAGTTACTTCGAAGACCACGATTATTGGTGAATGATAGGTTTAGCGAACTTGGTGATGATTGTGGTTTTTTGTGTTTTATAGTTTTTGATACTTTATTCATTTTTAAATTTGTTAAAGAACTTGACTGGAAACATAGATGGTACTCAGTACACTGTTTTATAGCCCAAGCAATTTCCTCATTTCCATTAATAAACTCTAAGCTGTAACAAAGGGCTCCAATGTGGCCTTGGCAATGCACACCAAAAATACAAACAGGGACACTATCCATGGGCAACATGGCACTGTTAGTACTCTGATATTTTTCAGCTGTTGATGGAATCAGCCTCTCTGAGAGCTACACAGAGTTCGGGAAACCTGACTACCAGCCGACCTCAGAACCATAAAACTGAGTTTTAGAGCTGTACCCTCATTTGGAGATAATAGAATGAGTTGCCTAGTCATAAAAACAGAGACAAAAGCAAAATCCATGAATTGAGTCAAGAAGATCCAGCGTTCAATATCCTAAACTGGAAACAATGTATTAAAAATACATCTGCGTTAGCCTAATAGATAAAGAAGGGGTGCGAGGCTGGTCAACAGATAGAATCTGTTTACCCCTTAAGTCTTTGCCTAGGGGGCCTTCTAGAAGACAGCAGCCGGATGCATTTAACATCTTCCCAAGATGAGTATTTTTATAGAGACACCATCTCTAGCCTTTACTCAACCGAGAGCCCCAAGGCAGGGGGTGTTTTATGTCAGAGTTTGCATCTCCTAGCCTTTGCCTAAAAAGGCATATCCTACAAGGCAGCAGGACATGAAGCAGATTGTACTGGGTTTCATGTTACCAGTAGCAGGATAAACCTGACCTGACCATTAAGTTAAAGCTATTACTTGGATGGAAATAAAAATTGAAGAGTACTTTTCTTAATTGTTTTTCTACTTTCACATTTATTTTGTGTACACGCTTTATATCCACATAATTATGTTGTCCACATATGTTATGTGGTGGAAAAAAGATTTGTTAATAACTCTAATGAAAATTTTTCTAAGTTCTTATTTAATGCTTGAGATTAAATATGAGATCTAGTAATCTACTTTGTAATCATAGAATTGCACTAATCTTAACACTGCGATAATCAATCATGTTATAAAAGTATTATAAATTATTTTTTAGTTGTTTTTCTACTTTCACATTTATTATGTGTACACTAGGGTGTCCCAAAAAAAAAAATTTTTCTTTAGTTTTGTGTGTAGTTTTGTCTGTTAGAACTGAAAATAAGAAGATTTTTTGAAAAATTTTGAAGTTTGACCCCCTGCCCTTCTTTTAAAGTTTTTACCCCCTCTGCTGCCCACTTTTTCAAAATTATTTACTTTTAAATTGATTTTAGGCTAAATATATAAATGTATTATTGCAATTAAATATGTTTTGTATCAATATTGATTACTATTATAATTCCAAACTATGTATCATAGCTAATATTAGTAAATATAATTTATTTCAATTCAATGATTCTCAAAAATTATTTAAATAATATTATTCGCAATGCTTGAGATAAGAAAATTTATGTTACATACATTATTTAAATAATTTTATAATTTATAGCTACTTTTTTATCTATAGATATAATAGCATATATAAAAAATATTTGATCAGTTATGAGCAATAGTAAATTGAGGAAAAATGATGAGAAGTTTGATAATATTGTTGGTAAATTATTACCTACCCTTGAAGCAAAGATGTATACCGACAAATGGAGATGTTATACACCATTATCTTTATCTTGCAAGATTTTAATAATATTATTGTTTTGTTTCTGAAATAAAATGTAAAACTACTATTGATGTGATTTTTTTTATTCTATTAAATTTAAGTTTCAAAATAAATATAATAAATTTTTTTTAGTAATTAGTAAAAAAAAATTGCTCAATAATATTCAAAATATTCCAGGTTAAAGAAATTAACTGGTAAAAAAAAAGTTGCATCTGTAATTAGGGAAAAAGTTATTGTATTTTGGAAAAAGGCAGGAATTCCAATAAAATAGAAGAAAGATATTGTCAGAATGATACTACATCTGATTCATCTTAGAGAGAACTTGATTAAAAATCCAAAAAATGTTATGCAACTCAACTTCTGAGTTTTACTAATAAACTATCATTGTTGTTTGATATTGCAGCATCAAATGCAAAAAATTTGATAAGGAAAGATACCTCGCGTAGTATCAATAGTCAGATCTCAGATATAGACTTTCTCTCAGATCAGTGTCACTTAAAAAAGCAATTTTTGGGCCCATTAGACAAGAGTTATGCTATGAAAGTGAAAAGAAAGGAGGAAAAAGAGAAACATAAAATCAAGGCTATTGAAAAAGAGAAATGTATAAAAGGAAAACAAAGAAGAAAAAAGCTTCAATGTATTGGCATCATTTAATAATGAGGACAAAACTTAAAATAAAAATGAAGAAAGTACTATTGCTAGACAGAAAAAAATATCAAGATATTAGAAAAACCTAAACCTTCTATCATGCTAGATGGATGTGTACAATCTTGTACACATCAAAGATATTTGCTTTTGCTGACCTGGCAGAGTATGAAGAAAGTTTTATAGAGAAATTTTCACGGTTTGTAAATTTACTTTACTATTTTATGTGAAGATATGGCTTACGTGCACAAGCACAGCCGATGCCCCATTTCATGACTTGAAATTCTACAAAGAAATGCTTATTTATAAAAATATTGACAATGATGTTGCTGTTGTTGCCCTGGAAACATTTAATCGGCATCTTTGGTATTTAACCGAAGAAATGTCCTTTCTTTCATTATTTTCTGATAAGGTATCTGATCGAGATAAAACTAAAATTGCTAAAACAATTCTGAAAAATATAAAAGAAAACTGTGAACATGATATAAGCTTTCCACAATTTCCTCTTCTGAAGCAGAGTACTTGTTTGACTGATTTAATTAGACCAAAATCAAGTAACATTCTAAATTTATTCGGATATTCAAATGAGGACGGCAGTTGGTTGGTAAAATCCCCAAAGTTTCAGAAAGCTAACACAAATACACTGTTAATTGTGTAATCACATATTTTAGCATATCTAATAACTGAAATCTGTAAACGATACAGCAGAACGAGCTGTTAAACTAATTCAAGACTATGCAACATCTATTACAAAAAATGATGAGCAGAAAGAATTTCTTTTACGTGCAGTAGAACACCACCGAAAAGTTCTTCTTCACATAAATAAACAAGCAATTCAAAAACTTAATTTTTGAAAATATGCTTTAAACAATCTCCTTTATTATTCCTTAAAAAATATTTTTATTTTGTTGTTATAATTAAAAAAAATATGAGATTTTAATTTCTTAGTACTTATTCCCATTGTGCTTTAATATTGTTAAGTTATACCAATCTTTATTATTCTTTATTATTGTTAATCAATCATTTTTTTGCTTCTTTGTTTAATAATTGAGTATTTATTAAGTTTTTTGTTTTAATTAAAAATTATAATTTATAAAGTTCCATATTTAGGCAGAAAAAAATGATATGACAAAGGTATTATTAGAAAGGAATGGGGGTGGGGGATGTTATAAACTAGGTGAAAATTTATTTTTAATAAATTTTCATTTTTATTTATTACAAAACTATTTGAAATTTTAATAGTTTTAGTCCTTTGTGTCATTTTTTTAGAAAAAAAAAAGCAGAAAAAAAAGAAAATATGAAAATTTTGTGCTTTTTTTTTTTTTTTGATTTTAGTAGATAAAAATACATATGAAACTGATTGAAAATCTAGAAATAGTTAAAAATTAAAAAAATTCATATCGTTTTGGGACACCCTACTGTACACACTTTATAATATGGACAAGTTGGGTTTTTCAAATAAGTTTAACAAATTCAAGAGAATGGCTTCTAGAGATAATTGTACAAGTGGTCTTTTTGTGCTTAAGTTTTAAGTCTATCTACACTGAACAACATTGAACAACATTCATAACTCATTAAAACTATGTCTAATTAGTTAATAATGTCAAATATTTTAGTGTATTTTGAAAATAGTGTTCAATGTTCTTAAAGAATAAAGCAGTAATAAAGTTTTAAAAAAAACAACACTTTTCTATAAGTATGGAGAAATATTAGTCACTCTCTATGTAGTTATTTACCTTTTAGCATTCTACAGAGATGAATTAAGGATTGAAAGGTGTACATAGTGATATAGTGTGGCCTAAATTAAAGTTTTTAAATTTTTTTCTTTCAAATTTTTTTGGGGAAAAAAGATAAGAAAGCCTGTAAGTTCTATTGAGAATTATTCTTGGAAACAAGTTAAGTGCTTAGATAAAGTTCTATACTTTTATGTTTGGAAAAAAACTTTTCTAAATGTAAACTTTGTGTCAATCACAAAAGTTAATAGCTTACATGGCTATTTTATAGTATTTTATAAAAGCAATATTTAATTAATTAATATTGTACAATTGTAAAAATAGTTTATTACAAATAATTGCATTATTTATCATTAATAAATATAAATGAAAAGTTATTATTAAAAAATATATTTTTAAAGTTTTACTCCTGCAAAAAGTTGTTATTGAAAGTTTTAAATATATTTTATAAAGATATATATATATATATATATATATATATATATATATATATATATATATATATATATATATATATATATATATATATATATATATATATATATATATATATATATATATATATATATATATATATATATATATATATATAGATATCTATATAATATATTTATATATAATAGTATTATATATAAACACTGAATAATAGATTAATACTGACTTCAATAAAGATATAAATACTGAAATATATAAAAAATATATAATATATAATAGTTATTTAATAAAAAATATAATAGTATAAAAAAAAATAGTGACTACAAAAGTTTTGTACCAAGTATGTATCAACCTAATATAATAATAATTATTATGATATATAATAAAAATTACTATAATATAGCATAACAATAATTATAATAATATATATTTTAATTTTTTACATCTTTAATGTTTTAACTTTTTTCTATTTTACTTTATAATTTTTTTACTTTATTTTTGGTAAATTTTTTGTTATTTGTTACTGTTGTAAAAACTAAACAAATTTAATATGTTTGTTTTTTCCAGACCGGAAAAATTGTATGTTTGTAAGACAAAAAATATGATACAGTAATAGCAGTAATACAAACTGCTGTAACGACGATTGTCGCGGAGCATAAAGTTTAAAATTTATACTTTAACAGCCGTTAACAAATGTTTCTCTAGTCTAGCTTTAAAAAAATTTACTGTCATTGCAGAAACCGTTTTTTCAGGTAAAGCATTCTAATGAGGTATCACTCTGTTCGTAAAAAAATTATGTCTCTGTGTTGTTTTTGCAAATTCTCTTTCAAACTTCATTGATAACTCGCATTAAGTGTGTTGAGCTGTGGCTTTAAATTTTATTGATACTTCTACTAATTACTTTCCTTTTTATAGAATTAAAAAGAAAAAAAAATAGAACTGCCAATATAAATCAATAGTCGCCCTTTTCAGCAACTTAATTATATCAAAGGAATATTTTTAGTTGCCCTTCACAAAATTCGGTCGTCGGGTACTGTTTGGCAACCATAAGTATACACCTTTAAATGACTCATGAGCTTTTTTATCATTATTGAATAAAGTAATTGTTATCACCTTTTTTTATTTTTTTATTTTCATTTACTCCCAACAAGGCTGCAAGCAACCACTATTAAGTTGGGAGTTACTAGGAAAAAAAAGAACAGAGTTATAGAGCAAGGAAACGGTTGACAGAAGACTTGAAAAGTTGAAGGTTGTATGAGTCAGGAAAACATGAAGATGAGAGAGAGTTCCAAAGGAAGCGCGGGGAAAAAAAAACTAGATGAATAAAAGTTTTTAGAGCATGCAGGGACAGATACAGTAAACAGATGAGACTTAGCTGAATGACGAGTAAAATGAGAATGAATTTTAGTTGATGGAACTAGAGATGTTAACTCCTTTGAGCAGTGACCATGATAGTATTTGTAGAAAAGAGAAATAGATGCAACTTCAAAACAAATCACCTAGAGAAATTGTTCAAATGTTTTTAAATAACATTAAATTTATTTTCTAAATTATTTTTTAAAATAAAAAAAAATTGAACTCTGACTTGTCAAACCATCTTAAATTATCATAATTTTATAAATCTAAAATAAAACAATTAATTATAATTGTTTGAATTCAATTTTTTTTAATTCACTTAAGTTATTTAAAATATTATTTTAATAACAATGAGATGGTGATAATATATATTGTTAATTTAATTTTAGCTACTACTGGGGTTGGTTGACAGATAAGGTTGGACGCCGTCCTGTTTTACTTGTTTCAGCATTATTAACTTTTGTTGCTACTCTAGCCTTTGGTTTTACTACTAATATTTATTGGGCCATTGCTACAAGATTTTTGCAAGGTTTATTTAATGGTGAACTTTTCAACTCTTTTTTTTACTTGAATTTTTTTATGGCCATTTTTTATATACATTATTTTGTTTAACATTTTATTTATTTATTTTATTTTTTTTGTTTTTGTTTTGGTAAATCAAAGGAGTTACTGTAGTAGGAAGAGCAGCTTTTGCTGAAATATGTGACAACACAAATCAAGCAATAGGTGTCTCCCTTGTGTTTGCTGCTTGGAACTCAGCAATTGTGATGGGACCTGCTTTTGGAGGTGTGTTTTATTGTACCGGAATTATTATTTGAACAAAATTATATTTTAGTTTTTATATTATTTTTTATAACATGGGGTTTTAACTTGTTTTGCCACCATTTTTGTGCCTTAGTTTGACAAACTTTTGTAACTATGATTGTAACTTTTTACAATTGTTTTGTGAAGCGTTTGTACCTTTGTTTGATGAATTTTTTACACTTGGGCTATAACTTTTGTGTTAACCATTTATGTACCTTTATATGATTAAATTTTTCCATTAGGGTTATAAGATTTTAATAATCTTCCATTACCAATTATGAACCCAGTCATATTTTGCTACCACTTGTGCAGTATGGATGCTCAAGATAAATATTTTTTTTCAAACTTAAAACAATATAATAATAAGAAATGTATATATGTTACCTTGTTTTGCAAAACTCGATTTGATAACAAAAAGTGTAAAAAAAAAATGGTTATTTTAAAAAAATGTAACAATAATTTAAATGCTTATTAATATTTCCTTTAAATAAAAAAAATAAAATATATTTTTTAAAAGATTCTCTTAATAGTTGTATCAAGTTGTGATATTTGAAATTTGTCTTAATATAAAATAAATTATTGCTTTGTATATTTATCTCAAAATTAATTAAACAGTAATGTAATTGCTTGAAAAAAATGTCATTAGTTTATTTTTAAATATGTTTAATATGTGTTCCCTCAAAAAGTATTTTTGAAAGCAGATCAGGGATTGTAAAGTTCTCATTTAGTTGTATTTTAAATTGGGTATTGTACCCTGACTCATATGTATTTATGCGTTTTACAGCATAATCTTATAAAAACAATAAGAATCATGTATGTTTTCATTTTACATTTTTTATTTATTTTTTATTTACCTTCTCAAGGCTGAGAAGGCAGATGAGGAGGCTACTTAATAGTGGTTATAACTAAAACAGAATAAGTATAATTGCATAAATGCATTTCATTAATGAAATATACTTTAAATTATTTTATTTTTTTTGAAAATTGTTAAAGTAGTCTTTTTATTCATAATAAGATATGAGCCATAAATCAAAACAAAAAAAACTGCTTCAAGTAATAAATGCATCAAAAAAAAAAAAGTTATAATAAAGATGTTGATCATTATTTATAGCTTTCAAGTTGAATAGGTAAAATGCTTATAGATATGTAGTATACCTCTCTAGTATAAAATTTTTGATGTTTTTATAAAAAAAAGTTTTTTATCCAGTAAAATTGTTTTCTTTTTAAATTTTTAAAATGATCAGTTACAAGCATAATTTTGTGATAACTTGAAGTTTTAATGCACTTTTGTTTCATAAGCCCATCTTTTATACCTAAATGTTTAATACTTTGATGTTTTATACTTTCATGTTTAAAGGGATCCCTAACTGCCGAGACAAGTTGTGTTCATATTAAAGAAAATGTTTAAAAAAAAAAACATTTGGGCTTAATTTTTTTTGATTAAAACTATATAATAAATGTACACCATTAAATTTCAAATTCATGTTTTAGTTGAAGGTCGCTGTCTCCAATGGTTCTCAGAGTCTGTATAATGTTAGCCCCAAACTGCAGACTTGATAAATTATACCATGCGTGTTTAATTCATAATAGTTTCGGTATATGATGTTTTTTTTTGCCACAATCACCAAATTATGTTAATTGTAACTTTTTACTAAATCCCCAAAAGTTTATGATGAAATTAAGTTATAATGAAATTATGTTATGATGAAATTATGTTATGATGAAATTAAGAATTATTTTATAAAATTTATAAAAATAAGAATTTAATATATAGCGAATAATTACAATAACCATACTGGTTTAAACTAAATATAAACTAGATACTAAAAAATAATTTTACTAAAGCGTATAAGTTAATTTAAAGTATAAACTGAATAAAAAACGAGTGACTTGAATGAAACATATAAACTGAACTAAGTAGAAAAAAAATATTAAACAAATTATTTTATTAATAACCATTGAAATCGAACTAAATTAACGTTAAAACAAATATTTGTACTAAAATATAAAAAAAATTAGTTATAATATAATTATAAAAACAAAGAATCGCATTAAATTGTTCGCTACCAGTCAAACAAAAATCTTTTTGTAGCAACTGCACATTTTTTTGAATAACATTTAATAGCATAACATTGACAATTATTTAAAATTCGATAATAATAGTTTTTAACATGCATCATTAAACAATAAGAACTGCAAAGTGCTTAAAACTTTTGTTTTTTATAAGTAGTATATGTGGTAGTGGTGTAGTGGTAGAGCGCTTGCTTCATAAACGAGTGGTTCCGAGTTCGATCCCCACCACGTCCCTGGTAGTACCGCGCTCAACTCGTTTCTCTGCGCAGCGGCCTTGTTCGTCAAGGTTCGTGTTTCGGAGTTATAGAGTTGAGAGAGGGTTATAGCCACAAAATAAGTAGCCTCCTCGTCTGTAGTGGCCTTCTCGGCCTTGAGGAGGTGAAGTAAAATAAAAAAAAAAAAAAAAAAAGTAGTAGCTAGTTAATTAAAACGTTAAGTCCGAAACAAACCTCATTTAAGGAATAATAATAATATTTTTTCTTCAAAATAATTTGGTAATTACTTAACTAAATACTTAAAACTTCTACAAGTTAAGTTTTACAGTGTTAACACTTTTATTTTATAACTAAATTTCAAGATTTTTTAACTTTGTGATAACTTTTTTATAATTACACAATACAGGTCTTTTTTTTCTTGATTATGTAGAGAATTTATTAAACATTTAGAACAAACAAATTTTATGTGTCTAGAATGGAAATTTATGTACAAAAGATAAATTGTAAAGCATACTCGAAAGCCGCTACCAGTTGCTTGCGGTAGTGAAAGAGTTAAATCATAACTAAATGTAAATTAAACATAAAATGAACAACTCTAAACCATACGAACTAAATATAAAACAAGAAACTGCATCATACTGCCTTTATTTTTTCTCTGCTTGTGAACTCTAATAATCACAAAATATGTATAATTGTGGCATGATTTTAGCTTGCTTTTAAATCAAAGTAATAATAAAGCAATTAAAAAAAAATTATAAAAATAAAAATATATATATTTGTATAATTTTTAATAAATCACAAATATTTTTTGCAATTTAGTAATAAATTATACAAATAGTTGATTTTCTGATTGTAGTAGAGTAAATAATACCTATATCATTAAAAAAAGCAACAACAAAAAAATGCTATCTTAAAAAGATAAAGCGTGAAATCATATACCGAAACTGTTATGAATTAAACACGCATAAAATAAATTATCAAGTCTGCAGATTGCGGCTAACATTATACAGACCCCAAGAACTAAAAAAAAATGGAGAAGGCGAGCTTCGACTAAAACGATAATTTAAATTTTGTTGGTATGCATTCATTATTAAGTTTCAATCAAAAAAATTTAGCCCAAATGCTTTTTTAAAACATTTTTTTAAATATGAACACAACTTGTCTTGGCAGTTGGGGATCCCTTTAATACTTCCACGTTTTTGAACTTCATATTTAATACTTTTTACTTTCGTGTTTTTTACTTCCATATTTTTCACTTCCATATTTTTTGCTTCCATGGTCTAATTTATGTAAAATAATTTTTATATTTCAATTGTCTAATTAACGTCTTTTTTTATATTTAAATTATCTAATTTTGTCAGGTCAGGTTATCCTGCTACAAACCCAGTACAATCTGCTTTATGTCCTGCTACCTTGTAGGATACGCTTTTTTAGGCAAAGGCTAGGAGATGCAAACTCCAACATAAAACACCCCTTGCCTTAGGGCTCTTAGTTGAGTAAAGGCTAGAGATGGTATCTTAATAAAAATACTCATTTTGTGCAGATGTTAAATGCATCCGGCTACTGTCTTGTAGAAGGCCTCTAGGCAAAGACCTAAAGGGTAAACAGATTCTATCTGTTGACCAGCCTCGCACTCCTTCATCTATTAGGCTGGCACAGATGTATTTTTAACACCTTGTTTCCAGTTAAGGATGTTGAATGCTGGATTATCTTGACTCGATACATGGGTTTTATTTGTGGCTCTTTTTGTATAACTAGGCAACTTTTTATATTATCTCTTAAGGAGGGTACAGTTCTAAAACTCAGTTTTATGGTTCTGAGGCCTGCTGGTAGTCAGTTTTCGGGAACTCTGTGGTAATTTATAGAGAGACTGATTCCATCAACAGCTGAAAAATATAAGTACTAATAATGTCATGTTACGCATGGATGGTGTCCCTGTTTCTACTTAAGGTGTGCATTGCCAAGGCCACATTAGAGCCCTTTGTTATGGCTAAGGGTTTATTAATAGTAATGAAGAAATTGCTTGGGCTATTAAACAGTGTAATGAGTACTATCTATGCTTCGAGTCAAGTTCTTTAACAAAATTAAAAAATAAATAAAGAACCAAATACTATAAAACACAAAAAACTATTGCAAAGACCACCAGACCTACTTGCTTTTAGTGAGACTAATTTTAGTTCATCTCATCTTGTGATCGAAGTGTTGATGGTTATCTTCCTTTAATTTGTAAAGACTCCAATAGTCACATGCTTGTCCTGGGCATTTACATTTGTAAGAATTCACCCATTTGTCAGCTAAGAGTAGTCTGTGGATTTAAACTAGGTTTAAATTTACAGACAACTGTTTTATGTGCTTTCGTTTAGCACCACTTCACTCTATCACCTTTCTCTTTGTTTTATATTGCTCTCCTTCATCTCAAGACTGCACTCTTTTTGATCTTATTTCTGATCACGTTGACCAAGCCCTATCTCTATATCCATCAGTTAATATTGTTGTTGTCAGTGATTTAAATGTTCATTAAACTGAATGGCTTCTTGACTTATGTTTTGTTTCTGATCCTAGTCAGTGCTCAGTTTCTCTACATTCACCCTTAGGTGCTTCTGATCACAGTTTGATCTCTCTAAAACTTATATCTCATTCTTCTTTATCATCAAAATCCTCCTATCATCGTACATCTTACAACTATCTTAAAGCTGACTGGGACTCTTTCCTTGATTCTTTTGTCTTCCTGTTGACAGAAATCTTTCGTCTTCCTGTTGACAAATGTGCTTCTTACATAACTTCTTGGATTCAGGCTGGCATGGAGTCCTTTATTTCCTCTTGACAATTCCAGGTCAAGCCTCACTCATCTCCATGGTTTTCCTCACATTGCGCTGCTGCAATTGCCAATCGAAACCATTACTTCCATATCTATCAGCAAAACAATTCTCCAGAAAACAGTTATCTGTTTATTATTGTGAGAAACCATTGTAAAAAGGTTTTGTCTGACGCCAAAGTCCGCTATTCTTAGGTCATGAAATCTTGTGTTTCGTCACAAAAATTAGGCTTTCGTGACTTCCGGAATCTTTAGTGGTATCAATATTAAGGGCAAATCTGTAGTTCCACCTCTCTTGTATGGTTCAGACTTTGTCACCTCACCTAAACCTGAAGCTGAATTGTTTGCTAAGAATTTTTCATCAATATCATCTCTTTATTCCACTAGTTGTGTTTTGCCTGATGTAGCAATTAAACAGGTTGATCCATTGCTTGACATTTGTATCACTTCAGCTTCTGTATCTAAACTGGTTTCCTGCTTAGATTCTTCTGAAACTTGCAACCCAGACAACATACCTGTTATAGTCTCGCAGAAGTGTTCTCCGAAGCTGTCTTCTATACTTTCAAAACTATTCAACAAGTGCTTATCAGAGTCTTGTTTTCCAGCCTGCTGGAAAGCAGCATCTGTTATCCCTATTTTTAAAAATTCTGGAGAGTGATCTGATTCATCTAACTAACGTCCCATTAGTCTTCTTCCTATCATAAGCAAGGTTTTTGAATCTTTAAGTAACAAATACTTAATCTCTTATTTTTAATCTAATAACTTACTTTCTGATCATCAATATGGATTTCGATCTTCAACGGCTGAGTTGCTAACAGTAATAACCGATAGATTTTGTTGTGCATTATAAAAAGGTGGAGAGGTTAAGGCCATCGCTTATGAAATTTCTAAAGCTTTTGATAAAGTTTAGCATGCTGGTCTTCTCTATAAGCTTTCTTCTTATGGTTTATCTAGAATTATCTTTAACATTATTGAATCCTTTCTTTCCAATCGTAGTATAAAAGTTGTCCTCAATGGATAGCACTCTTCTTCTTATTCTGTAACCTCAGGGGTTCTACAAGGTTCAATCCTTGGCCCTATATTCTTTTTAATTTACATCAACAATCTTTCAGATATTCTCATTGTTCGCTGATGATATTACCTTTTATTCTTATCATTACAAGAAGCCAACACTCTTTGATTGCTTGGAGGGGACATTTGAGCTTGAAAAGGATCTCACTTCTGCTACAGCATGGGGCTCACAATGGCTGGTTAACTTTAATTCAGATAAAACTCAATTTTTTTCAGCCAATCGTTATCGCAATAATTTAGACTTTCCTATATTTATGAATGGTAATGTACTCAATGAATCATCTACCCTTTTTCTTCTGGGAATAACTCTTACTTCCGATCTCTTTTGGAAACCATGTATTAAATTCGTTGCAAAATTAGCATTTGCTAAAGTTGCATCTTTTTATGAAGCTCTAAACATTCTTACTCTGCATTCTATTCTCTATCTCTATAAATCTCAAAACTGGTTTTTTATGGAATACTTTTGCCATATCTGGGGCTGATCTTCTAATGATGCCCTTTCTCTTTTAGACAAGGTGCAAAAACGCATTGTAAACATAATTAGACCTGCTTTTGCAGCCAATCTTTAACCTTTATCACATCCTCGTAATGTTGCTTCTCTTTCTCTTTTCTACAAATACTATAATGGGCACTGCTCTAAAGAGCTAGCCTCTCTTGTGCCATGTTCTAAAATTCAATCTCGTGTTACGTCATTCAATTAAGTATCATCTTTTTTTTGTGACGGTTCCTAAGTGCTCTGAAAACTCTTATTCGTCTAGTTTTTTTTCCTCAAACATCAGTTCTTTGGAATTTACTTCCTTTATCTTACTTTCCTGATTCATATAATTTGCAATCTTTCAAGTCATCTGTCAATCGTTATCTTGCTCTACAATCTTCATCTTTTCCAGTAACTTCCAGTAACTTCCAACTCTAATTAGTGGTTGCTTGCGGCCTTGTTGGAAGCGAATATGTTTTATAAAATAAATAAATAAATTAATGTAAAATAAGTTTTCTTACTTTCTTTGTCTGAATAATGTTAAATAAGTTCTATACTTCCATTGTTTAATTAATTAAGTTTTTTACTTCCATGGTCTAATTAACATAAAATAATTTATGACTTGCTCGATGCAATACTGTAGATTTTATATAGTGCTTTTTTAAAAAGATGTTTTTTATATTCATAATATAATTTTTTAATTATGCATATTATGCAACATATTTATACATGATTTTTTAATTATGCATATTTTTGCAAATGCAATTTTTATGCATAAACATAAATGTTTTTATGTTAATGTGATGGAAATATTTGTACAGTTTCACTGATATAGATCTATTTTAACTTATGGTGTGATAATAATTATGATATTGTGTTTTATTATTATGATATTATATTTTCAAAAGTTACGAGCGAATAGAGAAAATGGTTAAACTTATATAGTGTTTTAAGGTTTTCTTGCTACACCAGTGATCAAGTATCCAAATGTTTTTAAAGGTGACTTTTTTTGTTATTTTAAAATCTTTTTAAATATATTCAGTTTAATTTGGTCACATATAAAAATAATAAATAATGATAATAATAATAACAACAATAATAGTAATAATAATAACAATAATAGCAAATAGGTTAGGGTTAGGGTTGGCATTAAAATTGCCTGCCCAAACTCAAACTTAGATTTGAGATATGTACACTCTTCGCTTGCTTTTGCTATCTTAATCAGTTAATATATGTACAAAAAGCAACAAATAAAGCAACAACAACAACAACAACAAAAAAAAAAAGAAAAAAAGTAAAATATGTGACAAAGATATGTAAACTAACACTTTGTGCTCTGTAAATAAAAATTTAATTTAAAAAAAAAAATTTAATTTTATTAATGCAATCGATTTAGCAAAAAATGATTTTTACCTAAAAATAAAAGATCCACCTAATATTAAAATTAATATCATGGTACTAATAAAAATAATAGTAATAAATAATAATAATAATAATAGTAATATTAATAATAATGATAAAAGTAATGATAATATAGACTTCTTTTTCTATATTTTAAAGAAACATTTTAGGTGCATCTAAATGGTTTTTTACAAAGTTTGCATTCTTGTTACCAAGCGTATTAATCTCTGTTGTTCTGATACTGTCCATTATATTGATTTTTTTCAAATTTGATGAAACTAATAAAAGGTAAATAAATAAATTCATACACTTATAAATTTATACAATTACATAAGTACAGTTAACATAACTATTGTTCAAAGATTTAATTATTTCATACATGTGTTATTACTATTCCTTAAATATAGTTTAAAGTTTCCAATTCTTTATTTTATTATTATACTATACATACGATTATTATTAGATTACAAGATTTTAGTTCATATCCAAAATTCGAAACAGAGATTTAAAATAGAGTATTTCATAAAATAAGATTAAGATATATGAAGCAATGATTGTTGTTCACAAAAAAGTAAACAGCCCCATGGAAGTACTAGAAGAAAACAATTTGTAGTGATAAATCAAAATTTAATCTAATTTCATTTACTGGTTTGCATAAAGTCTGGTGGAGACGAGGTCAATCACACAAATTGAATTACACAAGTCCATACAGTATTTAGACTTTTTTTTTTTTTTTTTTTTTGCATAAAAATATTTTAATAAGCATAGTTTTTTGATGTCATATGAAGTAAATATTTGATAATTTTAAATATCTGATAATTTTTCTCTTTAAAAAAAATAAAAACTATGATTTTCTAAATATTTTATTTTAATTCTAAAAAAAATAATAAAAAAAAAATTGTGTTGTTATTTTGCCCATGGTATCTATAAAAAACTAAATAAGTACAATTTGAACTCAATCATGATTACAGCAAATACGAAAATATACGAAGGAGTATTTTTGTAGGCTTTGCTGCATATAAATGTATACATTCAAGTATGGCATTTTTTACTGTCATAGATGTGAGATTTGTTGTTCTTGGCTTTTCACTGCAATACATTTGATTGGATAAAGTTATTGTGTGCAGCTTTTTTGTACAGCCAGGGCACAAAAATTTGTTTTCATCTTAATCTAGTCTTTGAAGATATCAGTAAAAAGGTAGCTAATATTTTCCAAGTCAATAGCAAAAATATTAAGAGCATCAAAAATTACTTTAGCAGAGATAAAAGCAACGATAATGAAAATGACCAACTAGAAATCTTAAGTAATTACTCAAATTTTAGGCATTTACTCTACAAACAAAAAAAATATCATTTTTATTTATGAAAACTGCTCTTGAGAAATCAAAAATGTGCGAATTCAGTTATGACTTTGAAAAATTAGTAACTATAATCTACTTTAAAAATTTTAAGTGGCCTTACTTTCTAAGTAAAAACATCTTAGTTTAGACTATATTTAGTATAAAAAACCCAGATATGATAAATGCTTTATCCTTGTTTCCCCAATATTTATTAATAATGAAAACATTACAAATGGTTACGTAGTGTATTTTAAAAATATAAAAACAAAAGCTTGGTTATTGTTTGAAGAATACTTAACAATGTAATGTATTGTATTTAAAACATAATTAAGTTTTAAATTTTTTACCATGAACTACTTTTTCATTATAAAACTCAATGAATATTTTGTCATTATCTAATTTCATGATATATTTTTAAAAAATGTTTGTTTTATTCCTATGTAAAGTTTTAATAGTAGTTTTGAAAAATAAAAGTGAAAATAAAAAATAAAACATAAACGATTTGATGCTTATGAATAGTTTTGACTTGTAAGTTAGTCTAATTTCAGTCAATATCAGAAAGTTTAATTTATTTTTTGATGGGAAACATTTTTTCATAGTTTTTTTTTTTTAAAGATAAAGAGCTTTGTTTTCAAAAAAAAAAAAAAGAAGAGAAGTTTTGAAAAAAAAGTAAAATAGATCTCTCTATTACTTAATATTTATCCCACCAAGTCTACACTTTTTATTGCAAAAAAATCAGTTCTTTGTTTATATTATTTTGGAATGCATATCTGCTTGCAAAACCATAATTGACATGAGTTGTTTTCACATTAAACAATTAAATCTTGGAAATGTGCTTTTTATTTTCTAAATTAAAATACTTCTTGTACTTAAATGTAATATTTTTATTGTTGTTAAAATTGATGATAAATGCTTTTTTTTGAAAGCACTGACTACTTGTGTTCTGGTAAAGCACTTTCATATAAAACTTTTAATAAACCTAAAAAATTAGCTTTATCATTATTTTTGTATTTTGATATTTCATATTATAGTTCTAATACTTTTTTTCCATGTTTAATATGATATTATATTTCAATGGTTGTAAAATATGACTTAAATGTGCTGGTAAGCTGACCAATCAGAAGTTATTTTCTTTACATATTTCAATAACTTTTAATGACCCATAAGTGCTTTGACTATCTAATGTAGTAGTGGTGGGGATTGAACTTAGAGCGTTCAACTTATGAGCTTGCCTCATTAGCGAAACGTTCTGAGTTCAATCCCCACCACGTTTCTGGTAGTATCTTGTACTACATGGGATGTCATTGAGATTGAACTCAGAACTTCTCGAGTAGCGGGCTTGTTCCTTAAGGTTTATGTTTTGGAGTTAATTATTTTTAACGTAATTAAAAACCATTTGTTTCAGGGGATTTTTAAAATTTATTAAAACGGTGGTCAACTCATCAAAACATATATATATATATATATATATATATATATATATATATATATATATATATATATATATATCAACCCTTGAAATGAGGAAAAATGAGGTCTATTTATCTATCTATCTATATATATATATATATATATACATATATATATATATATATATATATATATATATATATATATATATATATATATATATATATATATATATATAATATATATATATAAATATATATATATATATATATATATATATATATATATATACATATATATATATATATATATATATATATATATATATATATATATATATATATATATATATATATATATATATATATATATATATATATATATATATATATATATAGATAGATAGATAGATAGATAGATATAGATAGATAGATAAATAGACCTCATTTTTCCTCATTTCAAGGGTTGATATATATATATATATATATATATATATATATATATATATATATATATATATATATATATATATATATATAGATAGATAGATAGATAGATAGATATAGATAGATAGATAAATAGACCTCATTTTTCCTCATTTCAAGGGTTGATATATATATATATATATATATATATATATATATATATATATATATATATATATATATATATATATATAATATATATATATATATATATATATATATATATATATATATATATATACATATATTGATATATATATATTGATATATATATATATATATAAATATATTGATATATATATATATATATATTGATATATATATATATATATATTGATATATATACATATATATATATGTATATATATATATATAAATATATATATATATAATATATAATATATATATATATATATAAATGTATATATATATATATATATATATATATATATATATATATATATATATATATATATATATATATATATATATATATATATATATATATATATATATATTTATTATTATTATTTTTTTTTATTTGCATTCACTCCCAACAAGGCTGCAAGCAACCACTATTAAGTTGGGAGTTACTAGGAAAAAAAAAGAACAGAGTTATAGAGCAAGGAACAGTTGACAGAAGACTTGAAAAGTTGAAGGTTGTATGAGTCAGGAAAACATAAAGATGGGAGAGAGTTCCAAAGGATTGAAGTGCGGGGAAAAAAACTAGATGAATAAAAGTTTTTAGAGCATGCAGGGACAGATACAGTAAACGAATGAGACTTAGCTGAATGACGAGTAAAACAAGAATGAATTTTAGTTGATGGAACTAGAGATGATAACTCCTTTGAGCAGTGACCATGATAGTATCTGTAAAGATATAGTATCTTGAAAAGAGAAAGAGATGCAACTTTACGACGATGGGAAAGAGGTTTAAGCTTAGCAGATAGTCCAGGTCCAACAAAATTTACAATGCGTTTTTGGACCTTGTCAAGAAGAGAAAGTGAATCGTTAGAAGAACCAGCCCAAATATGACAACAGTATTCCATACAGGGACGAATAAGAGATTTGTAGAGGTAGAGAATGGAATCAGAAGTAAGGAAATGGCGAGCACGATAAAGAGAAGCAACCTTAGCAGAAGCTAATTTAGCAATCGATTGTATATATGGTTTCCATGAAAGGTCAGTAGTAAGCGATAATCCGAGAAGACGTAAAGAGGACGACTCAGTAAGAGGATTGCCATTCATTAATATAGGAATGTTGACCATATTACGGTAGTTGTTTGCAGTAAGCAATTGGGTTTTTTTAGAGTTGAAATTCATAAGCCACTGTGAACCCCAATCTATTACTGAAGTGAGATCAGATTCAAGATCAGCTGCTTGTTCTAGGCGATCGAAAAGAGAAGACTTTTTGTCAAGACAGGAGTATAAAGTTGAGTCATCAGCAAAAAGAGCTACTTTAGATGAAAGGTTGTCAGGAAGATCGTTTATGTAGATAAGAAACAAAACAGGGCCCAGGATGGAACCTTGGGGAACCCCAGAAGTTACTGGAAATAAAGAAGAGTGTTGGCCTTCAAGGATGACTTTAATAAACCGGTCAGAAAGAAATGATTTGATAATCTCAAAAACTTTCTCAGAAACACCATATGAAGCAAGCTTATGGAGAAGACCAGCATGCCAAACTTTGTCGAAAGCTTTAGATATGTCGAGAGCAATAGCCCTAGCCTCACGGCCTCCATCTAATGCACGATAAAATCTTTCAGTTACAGCAGTTAGCAAGTCGGCCGTAGAGCGAGAGGATCGAAAACCGTATTGATTGTCTGACAGCAGTTTATTTGACTCAAGATGAGATGTGAGGAATTTGTTGATCAAAGACTCAAAGACCTTGCTAATAACAGAAAGAAGACTGATCGGACGATAATTGGAGGGGTCAGAATGTTCTCCAGAGTTTTTGAATATTGGAACCACAGATGTCATTTTCCAACAAGCAGGAAAACAAGACTCAGTCAAACACTTGTTAAATAGTTTAGAGAGAATTGAAGAAAGTTCTGGAGAACAATTCTGCAAGACTGTGACAGGAATGTTGTCTGGACCACAAGCTGTAGACGAGTTTAATTGAGATATGACTTTAGCAACAGAAGCCGAAGTGATTTGAATGTCTAACAATGGGTCAACCTGTTTGACTGGAATGGAAGGAAGAGAATGTCCATAAGATTCAAGAGTGGAATTAGAAGAAAAGTTCTTTGTAAACAGTTCTGCCTTATTCCTGGGAGAGGTAACAAGATCAGTCTCATGAATGAGAGATGGAATGTTAGATCTACCCTTGTTAACAATGCTGTTGAAGATTTTCCAAAAATCTTTAGAGCCTAACTTCTGCGATAAGATGCGAGATTTAGTGAACTGAGAATAATGGAGTTTAGCATCAGAAAGCACCGTTTTACATCGATTTCTTGCAATAATAAATAGCCATTTGTTCTCAAGAGAGTTGTTCTTTTGAAAAAGATGAAAAAAATGGTTACGATTGGATATAGCAGCCGCACAAGAAGGAGAAAACCATGGAGTAGAGTGAGGCTTGACTTGAAACCGACGAGAAGGAATAAAAGCTTCCATTCCAGCCTGAATCCAGGAGGTTACGTAGGAGGCGCATTTGTCAGCTGAGAGAGAAAAAACATCAGCCCAAGGACCATCACGAAGAAAATCACGAAAGGAATCCCAATCAGCTTTAGGGTAGTAGTAGGTGGTGCGATGATAAGGTGAGCCCAAAAAAGAAGTACGAGAAGAAAGATTTATAGAGATCATTGCATGGTCAGAACCACCTAAGGGAGAAAAGGGAGAAACTGAACATAAGCTAGGGTCAGAGACAAGACATAAGTCAAGGAGTGAAGGTAAATGATTAGGGTTGTCAGGAAAACGAGTCACAAAGTTAACTATCTGAGTAAGAGATTGAGAAACGCAGAAGTTAAAGGCTTTAGTGCCAGCAGGATCAGTGGTGTTAGAGCCAAGCCATTCAGTGTGATGGGCATTAAAATCACCAACAACAACAATATTGGCAGAGGGGTAAAGAGAGAGGGCATGGTCAATTTGATCAGAGATAACATCTAAAAGAGTGCAATCATGGGAAGAAGGAGAATGATAAAGAACAAAGAGAAAGGTGATAGAGTGAAGAGGTGCTAGGCGAAAGCACATAAAAGAATGGTCAAAGGATTCGAACCTGATTTCACGACAAATAGGGGAATTAAGGCGTATGTATACCCCTAAACCTAGCATGTGACTATTGGAGTCTTTACGAATCAAAGGATAGTACCCATCAACACTGACATCTGAAGAAGGAATTGCAGAACTTAAATTTGTTTCACTGAGTGCAAGCAAGTCTGGTGAATTTTGCAGGAGGTAAGACTCAACTGATGGAAAGTTGCTTTGTAGACCGCGAATATTTGTAAAAGATATATTAAAATATTTAGGTGGTGGGGATGGTTTTTTAGGTTTTAAATTTTTGGTTACTTTGGTCATGATTTGGGTTTAATGAGAACTTGACTCATTCATAGATAGAGCACAGTCTCCTAATCAATGAGCTATGCAGTTGTCTCAGTCCTGTTAATTAACCCTAAGCCGTGATATAGGGCTCCTTATGTGGCCTTGACAATGCACACCAAAAGCATCAACAGGGACACCATCCATGCGCAACATGGCACTGTTAATACTCTGATGTTTTGCAGCTGTTGATGGAATCAGCCTCTCTGAGAGCTACCACAGAGTTCGGGAAACCTTACTACCAGCCGGCCTCAGAACCATTAAACTGAGTTTTAGAGCTGTACCCTCATATGGAGATAACAGGAAGAGTTGCATAGCCATTATCAAGGAGGCATAAGCAAAATTCTATGAGTAGAGTCAAGGAGATCTAGCATTCATCATCCTAGGCAGGAAACAATGTAACACAGGTTACATCTACGCCAGCCTAATAGATGAAGAAGGGGTTCGAGGCTGGTTAGCAGAATTTTTCTGCTTACCCCTAAAGTCTTTGCCTAGGAGGCCTTCTACAAGACAGTAGCAGGATGCAGTTAACATCTGCCCAAGATGAGTATTTTTATCGAGACACCATCTCTAGCCTTTACTCAACCAAGAGCCCCAAGGCAGGGGATGTTTA
>NC_061159.1:17531513-17554013 GCF_022113875.1 Hydra vulgaris | reverse complement strand
TAATCTCAAATCTGCCCTTTTATGGAATACTGTTGCCATATCTGGAGCAGATCTTTGAATGCTACCCATTCTATTTTAGACAAGGTGCAAAAATGAATTGTAAACATAGTTGGACCTGCTCTTGCAGCCAACCTTTAACTACTGTCACATTGTCATATTGTTGCTTCTCTTTCTCTTCTCTATAAACACTATAATCGATGCTGCTCTAAAGAACTGATGTCTCTTGTGCCATCTACTAAAAATTATTCTTGTGAAAACTATATTGTATTGTTGTTTGATAAAATTAAAATTCAAAAAAAATTTTGTTCATGATAAACTCAGAAGAAATTATAGATTTTGTTAACCTTGTTGAAATTAATTTAAACTATGGTTACTATAACAACTTTACAAAAAAATGGTAACTCTTGTGCTATCTACTAATTCTTATCCTTGTGTTACTTGTCATTCAGTTAAGTCTCAACCTTTTACTATGACTTTAAGTCTCAACCTTTTACTATGACTGTGTTTAAGTGCTACAAAAATTCTTATTCTTAAGAGTTTTTGGAGTTTAGGAATTTTTAAAAAAAATTTAAAATTTAAATTATTATTGTAAAGAATTTCATCATCATGTTTTTCTGATTCATATCATTTGCAATTTTTTAAGTTGTCTGTTAACTGTTATCTTATAAACTTCATCTTTTCTCTTCCAGTAACTTTCAACTCTAATAGTGGTTGCTTTCGGCAATATATACTTTACTAACATCTCTTTTATTTCTACCAGTGCATATATAACTTTCTTCTGAAATTCTGTCCTATATTCTAAATTAATAAAGATATTACAGGAACACAAAAGAACCAAACATTACTTAGTTTCTAAAAGCATCAAAACACAAAAACAAAACATACTGTATCAAAGTATCTATTTATTAAATAAACAAAATTATTAGATTTTCAAAAAATATACTTTTTCTAATGCCTTAAAGATAATTACTTATTTTTTTACTAATTAATAAAATGAATGCATATAAAATAAATACCAAATATTTCACATACCTTCTTCAGTAATAGGAGACTCAGTAATAGGTGTCCCTGTTTGTACTTTTGGTGTGCATTGCGAAGGCCACATTGGAGCCCTTTGTTACAGCTTAGGGTTTATTAGTGGAAATGAGGCAATTGCTTGGGCTATATAACAGTGTACTGAGTACTATCTATGTTTCGAGTCAAGTTCTTTAACAAATTTAAAAATGAATAAAGTAACAAAAACTATAAAACACAAAAAACCACAATCATCACCAATATTCGTGGTCTTTGAAGTAACTTTTCTTCTGTTGAGTCTTATCTCTTGCAAAGTTTACTAGACCTGCTTGCTCTTTGTGAGACTAATTTGAGTTCAGCTGTCTCATCTTGTGATCTTAGTGTTGATGGTTATCTTCCTTTAATTCATAAAGACTCCAATAGTCACATGCTTGGCCTGGGCATTTACATTCGTAAGAATTCACCCATTTGTCGGGAAACTAGTTTTGAATCCACAGACTACTCTTTTATGTGCTTTCGTTTAGCACCACTTTACTCTATCGCCTTTCTCTTTGTTCTATATCGCTCTCCCTCATCTCAAGACTGCACTCATCTTGATGTTATTTCTGATTATATTGACCAAGTCCTCATTCTTTATCCATCAGCTAATATTGTTGTTGTCGGTGATTTTAATGTTCATCACACTGAATAGCTTGGCTCTAGTGTCAGTGACTCTGCAGGCATTAAAGCCCACAACTTTTGTCTTTCTCAATCCCTAACTCAAATAGTCAACTTTCCAACTCGCTTTCCAGACAACCCGAATCATTTACCTTCTCTACTTGACTTATGTCTTGTTTCTGATCCTAGTCAGTGCTCAGTTTCTTCACACTCACCCTTAGGTACTTCTGATCATGGTTTGGTCTCTCTAAAACTATTATCTCGTTCTTCTTTACCATCAGAATCCCCCTATCATCGTTTATCTTTCAACTATCTTGAAGCTAACTGAGACTCTTTCTGTGATTTTCTTCGTGATGACCCCTGGGTAGAAATCTTTTGTCTTCCTGTTGACAAATGTGCTTCTTACATAACTTGGATTCAGGCTGGCATAGAATCTTTTATTCCCTCTCGACGATTCTAGGTCAAGCCTCACTCTTCTCCATGGTTTTCCTCACATTGTGCTGCTGCAATTGCCAATCGAAACCATTACTTCCATATCTATCAGCAAAACAATACTCCAGAAAACAGACGTCTGTTTATTACTCCTAGGAACCATTGTAAAAAGGTTTTGTCTAACGCCAAAGCTCGCTATTCTCATATCATGAAATCTCGTATTTCATTACAAAAATTAGGCTCTTGTAACTTCTGGAGAATCTTTAATAGTATCAATAATAAAGGCAAGTCTGTAATTCTAACACTTTTGTACGGTTCAGACTTTGTCACCTCACCTAAAGACAAAGCTGAATTGTTAGTCAAGAGCTGTATTCTATACTTTAAAACTATTTAACAAGTGCTTATCAGAGTCTTGTTTTCCAGCCTGTTGGAAAGCAGCATCTGTTATCACTATTTTTAAAAATTCTGGAGAGCGATCCAATTCGTCTAACTACTGTCCCGTTTATCTTCTTCCTATCATAAGCAAGGTTTTTGAATCTTTAATTAACAAACACTTAATCTCTTATCTCGAATCTCATAACCTACTTTCTGATCATCAATATGGATTTTTATCTTCTCGTTCTACGGCTGATTTGCTATCAGTAATAACCGATAGGTTTTATCGCGCATTAGATAAAGGTAGAGAGGTTAAGGCCATTGTTCTTGACATTTCTAAAAGGTTGATAAAGTTTGGCATGCTGGTCTTCTCCATAAGCTTTCTTCTTAAGGTGTATCTGGAAACATCTTTAAGATTATTGAATCCTTCCTTTCCAATCGTAGTATAAAAGTTGTCCATAATGGACAGCACTCTTCTTCTTATTCTGTAACCTCAGGAGTTCCCCAAGATTCAATCCTTGGCCCTATACTCTTTTCAATTTACATTAACAATCTCCCAGATATTCTCACATCTAAGATGGCATTGTTCCCTGATGATACTACCATTTGTTCTTGTTGCGATAAGAAGCCAACTCCCTCTGATTGCTTGCAGGGAGAATCTGAGCTTGAAAAGGATCTCACTTCTGCTACAACATGGGGCTCACAGTGGCTGGTGAACTTTAATTCAGATAAAACTCAATTTTTTTCGGCCAATCGTTATCGCAATAGTTTAGACCTTCCTATATTTATGAACGGTAATGTACTTGATGAGTCTCCTACCCTTCGTCTTCTAGGATTAACTCTTATTTCTGATCTTTTTTGGAAACCTTATATCAAATCCGTTGCAAAATTAGCATCTGGTAAAGTTGCTTCTCTTTATCGAGCTCGTCACTTTCTTACTCTGGATTCTATTCTCCATCTCTATAAATCTCAAATCCGTCCTTGTATGGAATACTGTTACCATATCTGGGGCGGATTTTCAAATGTTACCCTTTCTCTTTTAGACAAGGTGCAAAAACACATTGTAAACAAAGTTGGACCTGCTCTTGCAGCCAACCTTCAACCTCTGTCACATCGTCGTATTGTTGCTTCTCTTTCTTATTTCTACAAATACTATAATTGGCACTGCTCGAAAGAGCTAGCGTCTCTTGTGCCATCTACTAAAATTCATTTTCGTGTTACTTGTCATTCAATTAAGTATTATCTTTTTTATGTTACTGTTCCTATATATATATATATATATATATATATATATATATATATATATATATATATACATATATATATATATATATATATATATGTATGTATATATATATATATATATATATATATATATATATATATATATATATATATATATATATATATATATATATATATATATATATATATATATACATTTATATATATGTATAAATTTATAAAAATTATTTTTAAAAATAATTTGATATGAAATTAAGATAATTTTTTGTAACTCTTTTTTTAGAAATTTTATTATTATTTTTTTTATTTAAAAATTAAATCAAAACAAATTTAAATTTATTTACAACCAAATATATATATATATATATATATATTATTATAACAGAAGGTATATATATATATATATATATATATATATATATATATATATATATATATATATATATATATATATATATATATATATATATATATAACAGAATATATATATATATATATATATATATATATATAACAGAAGGTATATATATATATATATATATATATATATATATATATATATATATATATATATATATATATATATATATATATACATATATATATATACCTTCTGTTATATATATATATATATATATATATTCTGTTATATATATATATATATATATATATATATATATATATATATATATATATATATATATATATACCTTCTGTTATATATATATATATATATATTCTGTTATATATATATATATATATATATATATATATATATATATATATATATATATATACCTTCTGTTATATATATATATATATTCTGTTACATATATATATATATATATATATATATATATATATATATATATATATATATATATATATATATATATATATATATATATATATATATATACCTTCTGTTATAGATATATATATATATATTCTGTTATATATATATATATATATATATATATATATATATATATATATATATATATATATATATATATATATATATATATCCTTATAGTGTAGTCGAAAGAGACTACACTATAGTCTCTTAAGCTGCATTTTATTATTGTCGAAATGTCAAAGCAATTAAATTAATGCGGAAGTACATTAAATTTTATTGTTTTTTAAAAAAACCGCAATAATAATGACTAGAAAGTTTTTTTCAATTAGTGGTGTTTTATTTAAAAACATTTTAAAGAGAATATTGCTACATCGACTATCTTATAGCCTGACTCGCAACAGAGTGCTGCTACATCGACTGACAATTAGCCTGACTTGCAAGGGAATGCTGCTACATCGACTGACAAGTAGCCTGACTGGCAAGGGAGTGCTGCTACATCAACTGAGGGTTTGGTTTGGGCAGGCAGTCTATCATTTAAATAAAAAAAATTTTTTTATGAATTTTTTTTTAACATTTCTAGTAGGCTTATTAACGCTCTCTTTAAAACAACAGTTTATGGGAAAAATTTTGTGACTACCATGCAAGACTCCCAAGTTAAACCATATAATATTGTTAAATTGTCAAAGTTAGCAATAACACATGGTTTAAATTGTCAAATTTAACAATATCACATTAACTTTTTTAAAAAGCAACAGAAGGCCTTATGAATAACTAGTAAAGTCATGCATGCGTATTTGAGTTCTCAAAATTCAATACAAACAGTCGAACTCGTAATGTAGACGTTGAATTAACGTGGAATCAATGTTGATATTAATTTATAGTTTTTAAACAAATTTTCAACGTTGATACAATGTTGGTTTTTGGTTATACAACATCGCAACTAAAAATCAAACGTAATGCAAGGTCGAAATAACGTTGTGTGCCCACTGGGAATATATTTGAGATTATAGAGATATAAAATAGAATCCAGAGTAAGAAAGTGGCAAACACAATTAAGAGATGCAATCTTAGCAGATGCTAGTTTTGTAATATATATAATAAATGTTTCAAGAAAGATCATAAATAAGAGTTAATTCTAGAAGACAAAAGATAGATGACACATAGAGTACATTAACGATTATAAATTCAGGAAGATCTATTTTTATTTGGGTTAAAGTTCACCAGCCTTTGAGAGGCTGCATGCTGTAGCAGTGAGATCCTTTTCAAGCTTAAATTCCCCCTCCAAGCAAATAGAGAGTGTTGGCTTCTTATCAAGACAAAAATAAATGGTAGTATCATCAGTGAATAATGCTGCCATGAATGTAAGAGTTTCTGGGAGAGTTTTAATGTAAATTAAAAAAGTATAGTGTCAAGAATAGAACCTTGTGTAAGCCCTTAAATTACAGGAAGTGAAGAAGAGTGCAGACCATTGAGAGCAACTGTTGTACTACGATTTGTAAGGAAGTATTCTATAATCTTAAAGATATTACCTGATACAACATAAGATGAAAGCTAATAGAGAAAACCAGCATGCCAAACTTTATCAAAGGCTTTAGAAATGTCGAAAGTGATAGCCCTAACCTCTCCACATAGATGTGATAGATAGATCTATCTAATGCATCTGTCCTATCTATATTTATCTGATAAAACCTACTAGTTATTACCGTTACTAAATCTGCAAATAAGATCAAAAAGGTATTTAATTTCTAGGTAAGAGATTAGGTGCTTAAAGTATAACTTAGTTCATTATTTATTAGTCCAAAAAAATGCCTTATTACTATTAATAAACCCTAAGCTGTAACAATAGGCTTGAAATATGTCCTCAACAATGCACACTAAAAATATAAACAGGGACACTATTAATGTGAAATATGGCACTGTTAGTACTCTGACATTTTATAGCTGTTGATGGAATCAGTCTCACTGAAACCTACCACATTGTTTGAGAAACCTAACAACTAGTCGAACAGAACTGTAAACTGAGTTTTAGAGCTGTACCCTTATTAGAAGATAATAGGATGAGTTGCCTACTCATAAAAATAGAAGCAAAACCCCTTGCATTGAGTCAAGAACATCCAGCATTCTACATCATAAACTGGAAACAATGTATTATAAATGCATCTACACCAGCCTAATAGATGAAGTAGGAGTGCAAAGCTGGTCAACAGATAGAATCAGTTTAACCCTTAAATACTTAGTAGAATCTAGTTACCTTGGGCTTGGGATAAATTGGACAGATTTTCAATTCCCCTTGAACTTCATTTATCAGCTTACTATAAAATCATTCATTTAAGTCATACCCTGATTATGTCTGACCATTTTTTAACTTGTCCTTTTTTTTTTAGCGTATCTTTGGCATAAAACTTTGCTTAACTAGGACTTTTATTTTGAATTTTAAAACTTCTAGTATTTAAAAAAAAATTTCAAACTTTGAATACTCAATAATAAAATACTTTGCATCAAATATTGCTAAACATAGCAAAGTATTTTCACTGATATCTTCAATTTGATTCATTTAAATTTTATTTAATAATGACTATTATATTATTAATTCAAAAACATCTATTAAAATTCAAAACTTAGAACATTTGAAAGTTAAATACTTTTGTATCAAATATAATTTAATAATCTAAACATAATTATTGATATCTTTGATGTGTGAATTTTTGATTAATTTTATTTACTAAAAATGCCAAAGATTGCTAAAAGAAAGCTAACAATTAGAAGCAGAAAAATACTAAAAGAACTTGACAAAGGAGAGTTGTCTGCATCTATATCAAAGAAATATGGCATTCCAAAGCTTACATTGTCTGAATAGTCAAACAAAAAAAACACAATTTATTCAGAAGTCGAAAAAAATTAATCTGAAAAAAGAGTGAGTCTCCCTATATGAAGATTGAATAAAGTTGTCTTTAAAACACTCGACACTAAAACTGTGTCATTCTGTGTCAATAAATCTCAATAAGTTGCACATTTTCAAAAAGTCTGAAAAGTCACCTATTATATAGTCTTTCATTTTTAAAAGTTATGATATAGTATTTAGCACACTGCAAGACACGACTTCCTGTTTGATTGAAAGAGTGATCAACCGAAATTCGCTTTCGGTTCCGGCCACAATTTTGACAAGATTTTTCGGTTCCTGTTTCAGTATTATTAAAGATTTTGGTTCCGGCCCATTAATTTCGGTTCGAAATGCTACAGAAAATGGATATCTTAAAGCTTTATTAAGCATTATCATTTTGATAAAATAATTTAAAAAAAAATTTTTTTAATTAAATGATAAGCTTGAAAATTAACGGAAATAAGATTTTGCTTTGTCTGAAAAGAAAATAATTTTCTTGTTTAAAATAATATACATATCTTGAAATTTTTTTTTATCGTTATTATTTGAAAGATAATATTGTTAATCATATAATGTCAAAAATTATTGTGCAATCTCAAATAGGACCAAATGCACGTTTATCTTCCAAAATTATAAAAGAAGCGTTGAATAATTTTTTGGATAGTCCAATAACTTTGCAATGCCTTGAGTTTCGGAAAAGCTATGAAAAAAAAAATGCAAAATGCAAAATCAAGTTAGCATTGACTAAGGTGGCAAAAAAGTACCTCGCACCACCTCCAACATCAACAGATGTTGAAAGACTGTTTTCTACAACAGAATCCATCTAACAAATTTGGAAAAACATCTATTTTGTCGAGAAAATTTTCCAGTTGTTGGATTCTGTTATTAGTTATTTTTATTAATTTAATATTTTGCTTAAATTAAAACTAACTTTAAAAAATAATATATATTGTTGATTTTCGGTTTTGGTTCCTGTTCCAGTTTGGGTTTATTTTCTGTTCCGGTTCCAGTAATGAATAATAAAAATCGATGGTCGGTCGATCACCAGACTGAAATATTTGTTTGATTTTTTAATTTAATTTCCGGTCGATCACCAGACTGAAATATTTGTTTGATTTTTTAACATCCTATTTAAAGAAAAAAACAAATAACAAATTCTTTTGAAAAAAAAAAAAAAATAGAAATACTAAAATGAAACTCAAAAAACTTAAACTCAAACCCAAAATTACTTTTTGTTACATTTTTAATTGCAATTGAAATAAATTACTTTAAATCTTTTGAAATGTTTTATTATAAATTTACAAAAAATTACTTCTAATGATTGTTTAAATAAATGAATAAATTTTATTTAAATTATTTAAAAGTGTTAAATATAATATTTTTATATAAACATTTTTTTTTTTTTAAAGTTACAAAGGAAAATTTGTTTTTTTTTATAATAGTAATGAACTTAATTAAAAAAATTATTAAAATAGTTTGAGGTTATTCATGCCTATTGTAATTGAAAGTAAAAAAAAATATTTTCAAAAATTAAAACATAAAAAGATTTTTTTAAAATTGTAAGAAAAAACATTACAAAATGCTTCTAAACTTTTTAATCAACACAGTACATGCTTATATAAGTAGAAAATGTAATTCTTAACACTAATTCTTAACAACTAGACACAAAAGGTTTTGAACTCATTCATAATTTAAAGTGACATAAAAGAAAAAGTTTTTAAAAAATAATTGTTTAAAAGATTTTTAGAAAGGCATGAAAAGATAGTTTCAAAGGTTTAAACTTATAAAAAATACATGCCTACATAAAAAAATGTTACACATAACATTTTTGTTAATTTACACAAAATGCATCAACAGTTAAAAGGTATTCATAATGTAACAAATTTTTTATTGCATTTAAATTGTTAAAACATTAAAACAGCCATGGTCAAATTGTAAAGATAAAAACCATAAGCGATCGCACACCATTCTTGCTCAAGCCTGATAACATTTATATATATATATATATATATATATATATATATATATATATATATATATATATATATATATATATATATATACATATATATACGTATTAGTGCTTACATATTTCTTCGTGAGAGTGCTCAATGAATTAAAGTAAATTAAAATGATTTAAATTAAAACAGCTGTTTTTATATATAATTTTTATTAATAAAGTGATATAAAAGAATATGTATTTTTATTTATTATATATATATATATATATATATATATATATATATATATATATATATATATATATATATATATATATATATATATATATATATATATATATATAACAATTACTAAAGCGTATTTTTATAAGCATTTACTCACTTTTTTTGCTTACCTTAACCCATACAGCTTTTTTAGAAAAAAAAGAAAAAAAATGAATGCTGCCCCCATCCCAAACCCTCAGTCGGTGTAGCAGCACTCCACTGCGAGTCAGGCTATTTGTCAATTGATGTAATATTGAAGCCCCCAGCAGCGGGCTATTTCAGTATGATGTCAGATTGCTTACCGTAGTACGCAATACTATTTGTATATATATATATATATATATATATATATATATATGTATATATATATATATATATATATATATATATATATATATATATATATATATATATATATATATAATAAAAAAGTATACATAGTATCATTTTTATTTTGATGATTTTACTGCATGTTTCAGGGCAGACTTGTCTGATGGTGTAAAAGAATCTCAAGGTCTTTTATCCAAGGAAATTGCTGAGATCGAAAATTTAAACAAAAAACCTGAAAAAAGTCAAACTAAGCAAAACTGTTGCAATATAAAACAATGGTCAATTGTGGAACTCTGCAGGTATTTTTTTAAAGAATACTTTTGTTACCTAAAAAAAATTTAAATGAAGTTTTAAGAGTATATAACTATTAATGTCATCTTAAATTTTAATAACCAAATTTTTTTAATTTCAAAATAATTAGGCTATTTAATTAAGTATTTATACTATTATTTATAATATAAATATATATGTTTTAAATAAGTATTTAAATTTTTTTTTAATGTGTTTTTTTATTAATGAAATTGTTATAATTTTTATTTATAATTGAGTTTATTAAATGTGTTTCTATGTTCTTTATTAGTATTTTTTAAAGAAAAACACATCATGTATGTATATATATATATATATATATATATATATATATATATATATATATATATATATATATATATATATATATATATATATATATATATATATATATATATATATATATATATATATATATATATATATATATATATATATATATATATATATATATTAAAGAAGAAAAATCATTTTTTTTTAATGGTACTTTAAGTTTTATTGTTATACAGCAATTATCAGCCATTGAATATAAAATCAAAAACAAAAAAACCAGCTAAAATTACAAATTACTGTATAGTGGGATCTTTATGTCGCAAATACATACTTAATGGCAACCAAAGAAAAAACAAGATATTAGCTAATCACCGGTGTCAAAAAAAGATAAAAGGAATTTATTCTTGTGCCTGCATTTTGAAATCAATTAATTTTGTTTATTTAACAAGTTATCACCTTTATGTGTTAAAATAAGGAATTTTTTGAATAAGCAAAGATTCGTTATTTTTCGAATAAGCAAAGAGGCGCTATATTTTTTATTTATTTATTTTATTTATATATATATTTTAGGATTGCAATGTTTTACAATTTTCCACTTATATAAGGGAGAAAATGTTTTGTTTTTTATGTCCCAAATATCTTTAGACAACTCAGTATCATTTTTATATTTAATAATTTTAGGTGATTATAATACCAAGATTTTAATGGAGTTTCATACTCGCCAAAATATAACCTGACTACAAAGACAAAGTATATTTTGGCTTATGTGATACTCCATTCAAATATATATATATATATATATATATATATATATATATATATATATATATATATATATATATATATATATATATATATATATAATATATATATATATATATATATATATATATATATATATATATATATATATATATATATATAATTATATTTAGATGAATAAAAACAACTGATTAGCGGGACTTAAAGTTTCATGCCCGAAGGCAATCATCAGCCGTTAATACAAACAAAAAACGTAAACAAACCGTTACAAAAACGTAAAAATTACTGTAGAAACGGTTTGTTTACGTTTTTTGTTTGTATTAACGGCTGATGATTGCCTTCGGGCATGAAGCTTTAAGTCCCGCTAATCAGTTGTTTTTATTCATCTAAATATAATTATATATAGCTCTATTATTCAGTAATATTGAGCACTGTAACACGTACAAGAGACTTCGTATTATTACATCAAAATACTTAACCTCGAATATATTCTATATATCGAAATCTATACAAATATATATATATATATATATATATATATATATATATATATATATATATATATATATATATATATATATATATATATATATAGTCACAGACAAAGTTAAGTAACATTAATGAAAATTGAAACTCAAACAATAAAAACAAATTTGTTTATGTCAGAATCTACATAACTGCTATAACTTCAAGTTTTTTTTTTAAATTTGATTCCAAAGAGAAAATAAAATTCAATATCAATGTGTTTTTTATGTGTATAGAACACTAATATTAAATAGCACATAAAACATTATAATATTGAAGGATGCATAAATAAAAAATGATAAAGAACATGTTTTTATATACTCTTCTATAAGTATGGTTTTTTTGTGTGTTTTTTTATATCATTGTGATTTTATGAATTATATCAGTGACAAAGATGTAGTGTTGACTGTTATCATGTTTGGCATCTCAGGATTTTGCATTATTGGTTTTTCTGAACTTTCATCATTATGGATGGCTACAAGCCTAAATTATGGTATGTTTTTAATTTTTTTTTTTTAATTTTCATAATTATTTTTATGCTTGGTTCCCAGTTATATACTTACATAATTTCTAATAGGTGGCCTATCTTTTGATACTGATAAAATTGGTATTACTTTATTGGTACCTGCCATTTTATCAATCATACTACAACCTATTCTGTTTTCAAGGGTAATTTTTTATGTTTAATCTATTTTTATTGTATTATTTATTCAATTTTTTTTTGGTGTTATAATTATTAGCTTTTTTTTTTTATTTTTAATTTGAAACAACATAATTTATAATCGACAGATACATACATACATACATACATACATACATACATACATACATACATACATACATACATACATACATACATACATACATACATACATACATACATACATACATACATACATACATAGTCCCATAACATCGACAGAGAGTTTAGGTTCTTTTTTTTTCATTTACTTTATTTTTTATTTTCTTCTGATGATTAAAGAATTTGTGTGCTTTATCCTAATATATTTTGTGTGCTTTAAAAATCACAGCACATAAACTATATAATATTTTCTAGATTGACTACTCTTGACAAACTGCTTTTTTTTTCTTTTTTTTTTTTTTTAAAAAAAAACCTTTACTTTCAACAAGGCTGCAAGCAACCACTATTAGAGTTGGAAGTTACTGGAATGAAGATGAAGTTTCTAAAGCAAGATAACAATTACCAGACGACTTTGAAGGTTTCAAATTATATGAATCAGAAAAACAAGATAAAGGAAGCCCATTCCAAAAAACTGATGTTCCAGGAAAAAAACTAAATGAATAAGAATTTTAGCAGCACTTAGGAACAGTCACAGTAAAAGAATGAGACTTAATGGAATGACGAGTAACACAAGAATAAGTATTAGTAGATGGCGCAAGAATTGCAAGCTTAGAGCAATACCCATGAGTTGTTACCATTTTTTTGCAAAGTTGTTATAGCAACCATAATTTAAATTCATGTCACCAAGGTTAACAAAATCTATAATTTCTTCTGTGTTAATTATATACAAGTTTTTTTTTTATTTTTAATTTCATCAAATAACAATAAAATATATTTTCTATTTCACTAAAATGTTTTTTACTTTTAATTCCTCTAAAATTTTAACAATATCAAGATTGAAACCATGTTGAGGATGAATATAATTCTTTTAGTCATCAAAATGACGCGAATATTCTCATATGCACTTGGAGACTTTGCACAGAGATCAAAGCAATACAGTTTAATAAATTTAATCAGTTTAAAAGAATGATATCGTATAGGTGTTGGATTTGATAATATTTATTTTTGTTGCTCACACCAAAAGAAATTCATAAATGGTGAAACATTTATCAAAAGCATTTGACATTAGGTTTTTCATATAATCATCAAGATCAGATAGTACTTTTAATAAATATTTTTGATTTTCATCTTGCATATTTATTGTTTCACAAAAGCATTTTGAGATTGATAGCTATGCATAGTAATTTCAATTCTCTCAGGTGAGATTATTGAGATAGGGGCATTTAATTAAGCAGGTGATTGTTTCAGCTTAATATTTTAAAGTTTTGTTAAAGGGATCCCCAACTGCCAAGACAAGTTGTGTTCGTATTAAAGAAAATGTTTAAAAAAACAATTTGGGCTAAATTTTTTTGATTAAAACTATATAATGAATGAACACCATTAAATTTAAAATTTTTGTTATAGTCGAAGCTCGCTATCTCCATTTTTTTTTTGGTTCTTGGAGTCTGTATGTTAGCCGCAATCTACAGACTTGATAATTTATTCCATGCGTGTTTAATTCATAACAGTTTCAGTATATGACGTCATCGTATTAATTTTTTTTTTCAAGATTGTCGTATTATTTTTTGCTACAATCACCGAATCATGTTAATTGTATAACTTTTTACTAAATCCCAAAAAAAAGTTTATGATGCAACTAAAAATTAAATCTATAAAATTTATAAAAATAAAAGTTTAATATATAACGAATATTTACAGTAAAACACACTGGTTTAAACTAAGTATAAATTAGATAATTAAAAAAATAATTTTACTAAAGCGTATAAATTAATTTAAAGTATAAACTGAATAAAAAACAAGTGACTTGAATAAAACATATAAACTGAACTAAGTAGAGAATAAATATTAAACAAATTATTTTATTAATAACCATTAAAATCGAACTAAATTAACGTTAAAACAAATATTTGTACTAAACAAATATTTATAAATATACAAAAAATAGTTATAATATAAATACAAAAACGAAGAATCGCATTAACTTGTTCGCTGCCAGACGAATATTTTTTGAGTAACATTTGAATAGAATAACATTGACAATTAATTAAAGTTCAATAATAATATAGTTTTTAACACGTATCATTAAACAATAAGAAATGCAAAGTGCTTAAAACCATTGTTTTTATAAGTAGTAACTAAAACATTAAGTCCAAAACAAATCTCGTTTAATGAATAAAAATATATATTTTTTTAAGACACTTTGGTAATTGCTTAACTAAATACTTAACACTTCTACAAGTTAAGTTTTACAGTGTTAATGTTGTTTTATTTTATAACTAAATTTAAAGAAGTTTTTTTCATGAAGAATTATTCAAGATTTTTTAACTATTTTATAATTACATAATTACATCCATATATTGATCAATATGTCTGGAGCATTGTATTTTTAGTTAAAAAAAATTTTTCAATTGTTTTTTAAAAAATTCAATCATCTCTATATAAACCCTTGGTATTTGATTCGAATTCTTTTATAAAGGTAAATAAAATAAAAAGCTACACCAGTTGGTATAACTCAGCAGGGTATGATACTACTATTTTAATAATACCGCTATTATTAGTATTAGGGTATTAGGGTATGAGAGTGTGTTATCAAGTGCTTTTAGAATGTTGACACCAGTGTGTCACTCTTTGAATAGGCACAGCTCTAATGTTAAACTCAGCATCGTCCTCCCATTGTAGTGTTAAAATTAGAATCTCCTGATTTTTTAACCTACATATTATTTTTTTCAAAAATTAGGATTTTTCAAAAATGATAAATAATATTAATTGCCTTAGGGGTCATTCATAAATTATGCCATGTTCTAGGGGGAGGGGAGGGGTTAGTGGTTTTGTGATGACTCGTATGGGACTTGTTACTAAAGAGTTGCAATGTTGTGACATGGGGGAGGAAGGGGAACAGAAATGATCAAAATTATCTGGCGTAATTTATGGATGACCCCTTATCTGAAATTTTAATAAATTTTTTGGCATGGAGTTAAGGAATCATGAAGAAGCTGTTTAGAAATGGAAGCATAAAAATTAGCAATGTCGTATTGAACAAAATAACTTTTTATTCATTGATATTATTAATTTTTTTAAATCCATTTTGAAACCATTTTAAAATGCCATTCATACTATGCAATTGATGCACAAGGGTAGCATTTGTTTATATTATTTAGTAAAATTAAGCTAATTTTTCCTAATTCAGACTTAGCAGAGTTGATTAATCGGCACTGTACTCATGGCAAGTTGTTCTAATCAAACTATTAGTTTGGCTTCCATATTAATATTGTTACATTGTGTAATATCAGACTCTTTATAAATTTTAGTAATATTATCAGTATAAAGTTTTTCATATGAAAGCTTATCAATTTCATAAAGATTTTAAGTTTTATCAGCAAAAATGAACACGTTATCCAAAAATTGGCTTTTAGCACACATCAAAGCTTTCCATCTCATTTGTTTTACAAGCTCTATTTTCTCTCTTAAATATTTTAAATATAGTTTTTTTGATGGTATTGTTACGTTCTTCATTGAGTAGTTGAAAGAATGTTTCATAATTGGAATTGTTTATGATAACCAAAATAAGTCTGTCATGAAAATAAGTTCATTATCAAAAAATTAAATGTCATCAAAGAAGACATTACACAGTATTTTTAAGAAATTTTTTGCCATTATGTTTTTAGTATTTATATACAATAATTTCAGATATTATATAACGAGTAATGATACTCGTTATATATAAGTCAATACCAAGAAGGTATATATAAGTCAATACCAAGAAGGTATATATAAGTCAATACCAAGAAAAAACATATAAGTCAATACCAAGAAGGATGGTCTCATTTCGGGGGGTATTGTTTACATACTTAAGTTGATACTATTAGTATTGGTTTGATACCACACGATACCAAGAAGGACAGTCTCATATTGTGTGGTATCACTTATGTACCAATGTCGATACTATCAATATCGCTTCGATACCAAACGATACCGATAATAAAAAGAGTTGTATAGTATCCAATGGTCTCGAATTGATACTTTCAATATGACAAAAAAAATTAAAAAATGACTTTAAAATTTTTTATTAACAAAGTACTATTGCTTTTTAGAGATTTAGTTATTGTTTTTTTAACAACCTAAAATAATTTGGCTATCGCCCATTCGTTGTTTATTCCTTTGCTGTACTTTCATTGGTATTTTAGGATTTTCTTCTAATTATATTGGCAAAGATAAGTCTGATTCATGTATTATACACTTTCATTTTCTTGTTCGATGGGACATTTTTTGATGTTATTTTCAAGAGCAGAATAGTTCTGCATTATAAATACAAGCTTATCTGCCTTATCACTATCTGCCTTGTATCTATGATCAGTGATGACAAGGCCAGAAGCAGAAAATGCTTTTCAGATAATGCAGTGGTTGGTGTAGTTGCCAAACAGGGTCTTGCAACACTGGAAAAGATAGGAAGTTCAGTTGCATGCTGCTTCCACCATGCTAAGTTGTCAGTTTTACCTGCATTTTTGGATCTTATTATTTTTCTGTTTTTTTTCATTTCTAGTTTAATAGGAGGGTTTTTATGTGTGAGGTAGTATATTCCTTATCTTTTTCTAAAATAACATTATATTCATTTTCCTCTCAACCTAGTGCATTATCAGCACCGGAATCATTACTAGCATTATTACTGGAGCTTGAGATAATAAAGAATTCTCAAAGTATTTTTTAGTGGTGGAATGGTTTTCAACCATTCATCAATGGTTTTGAATATTTTCATCGTCAACATCAAGAAGATAGGAAAATAGAATGAGGTAATGTCCTAGTGCAAATGCAGGTAATTTACGGTCTTTTTCTGGGAATCTCTTATTTAGTTCTGATAATAAGTTCTCCAAGAATCTTTCTACTATTTGTTGTTTCTCTGAGTAAAATGATTATTTTTTTCTTTCTCAATAAAGTTGATGAGTGCTGTTACTTTCCACAGTGATATGTCAATTCATATCTCTGTCTCAGAAGATAAAAAAACTGATAATTCTTTAACAGATTTAAGCACTGGAACAATAGCATCAAAGAGTAGGAACTGTTCATCTGTAGGTACGGTTTTCTTTCAATAATCACCTTCTGTATCACATAAGTATATGAGTTGGACCTTCAGTTAAAGCATGGCGTGCAGCATATCATAATGACTGTTCCATCTTGTGATTACTTTAAAGGGTATTTTGAGGTAATTCACATCTAACCTGGAACAAGCATCTTTTAACAAAGCACTGAGGCTGTTGATTTGTGAAGCTTGGTAGTGAGTGAGCTGGCTTTACGAAAAGCATCTTTCAGTTGCCCTTTGCAGTGCAGTGTTGAGTTTGTGATCACTGCATGTAACAGAGCCTTCTTCTTTAGTTATTAAAGACAAACTGTTGTTTAGAGCACATGCCATATTTGAAGCCTGATTAATAACACACAGTTTATTGGGTATTTTTTTTAATGATTTAGGGTATGAGAGTGTGTTATCAAGTGCTTTTAGAATGTTGACACCAGTGTGTCACTCTTTGAATAGGCACACCTCTAATGTTAATTTCTTCAGGCCAAAGTGTGGCGAGATATAAAATAATGTCACGGACATGTATGAATCATTTGTCCTTGATGTCCTGTGGTTAGTGGTTATGGCAACCTGATAAAGATCTATAAGTTCTTTTTCCATAACTTCATGTATTACTTCCTTTAGTGTATGGTAAAGCTGAGGGAGTTTATTTTTTGAGAAAGTTGTTAAATGTTTTATTGTGGCATTTGGTAATATTTTGTTCATAAATCTCTTAAAAATTTTTAAAATCAACAAAACTGGGCAAGTACTCAGTAGCAATCAAATTAATGATGTCATGATCCACTACTAATTGACCCCGATCTTGAAGTGATCACTTTTTTGTAAACTCCCTCTTTGGAAGAGTGAGAGTTTTGATGGCTAAATATTTTGCAGATCCAGAAAGATCTGCCTCAATTAAGTTTAGTTCTTCATCTATTTGTGATCTCTACTCATCTTCTTTCTTTCGAAGTTCGATGAATAACTTTCTATGTTGTGTTTGAATATGCTTTTGCAAGCCAGTAGTATTTGCATGCTTTGTTGCAAGCTTATTTCCACAAGTTTTACGCAGAGCAGATGCTCCTAAAAATGTACAATTTATATAATTTATTGTAATTTTTTATTTTATTTTTATTAAAAGCAACAAAGAGCCAGGAGGCTTCGAACTCACTCAGGGCCTGGGGCAAAATTAAATTTGGGGCATTTACTGTAAATTTTACATCTAAAAAAAGTAAAAGGATATTTTCATAAATATTATTACCAAAAAAAGACCCTTTAATAGACATAAATTAAAAAAAAAATTTTTTAGAATTAATTAGTAGGTATTTATATATGAAACAAAAAGAATTCAAAGTGATTTTTTATAATTAAAAACTTCATTTTTAATTATAAAAAATACAAAATATTAAATAAGACTTGAACCTAGAGCTCCAGGGTCCTGAGACATAACTTTATCCGCTTGGCTACGCAAATTTCTGTGTTGGCGAGTTAAGTTATTATATATAAAAACAGTTCTGCCGGTAATAAATCTTAGGATTATTTCTCGGCACTGCCAACATCTTTCCCAGATTAAAGATGTTGTAAGAGGCATAATGTGTTAAGTTTTCTTTAGTAACTAAAGTATACTTATGTTTAATTGTTTAAAACTAAAGTTTACTTGTTGAATGTTGAACACAGAACGAAAGACCAGACAGGAATTATGATACTACGAGAGATTTAACTAAAGTAGCGATACCAGATAAGAAATTAAAAGCTGAATACAATATCACACAATTAAAATAACTGTAATGACTGTTACAAAATCAATTCCCTTATATATATATAAATATATAAAGGTCTGTGTTTTTTTTTCATTTGATCATTTAGAATGAATTTAGAAAGGTTATAAGATAGTTAGCTAATACATTTATTGAATGGTTAGGGGAAAATCAGTTAGCCCCAGGAAAAAATAGATTGTGCACATATACTAACAGAAAAAAAAGTCTCAAAAGACTTTTTTTTAAATACAAACATTTATCTATAGAATTAGAAATAAAAAAATAATTATTGTGTTCCTTAATAATATACAAAACATAAAAGAAAAAATGTTATAAAAAAAGCATGTTTTAAAATTAGAGGGTAGCCCTGGACACATAGTTTAACCATAATTTTACCTCTTTTAACCAGTGTGACACAAAAATAATATATAATTAGTTAGCATTGGTCTGTTCTCAACACATTAAAAGAAACTCATTAAAAATTGCCTCTGATATGTATGGAATGGAAATAAAAATGTCATCATAAAGAAATGTAAACATTAGCTTTTTACTAATGAAAATAAATACTTTAAAAACACTTTTATTGGAATTAAATGAATTACAATTATAGGTTTGTGTATTATATGAAATGCATTATTCTTTATGTAAAAAAATTACTCATTTTTAATTTGTTAATGAATTAAGTTGTCCGGAACCATCCTCCAAACATGTGTCCGATACCAACCGATCATGCCTCATTCACAAATACTAAATTTAAAACCAGTGAATTAAAGTATTTAATGAATTTTTTTTTTAATAAATTTTGTAAATAAAAATATGTTTTTAATCAATTAAAAGATATTAGTTTACATATTATTTATTAGTTTTATTAGGTATATTAGTATGTGAATCAAATATGATGAAACATCACTCTTCTGGTGGTGGGATACAATATCTTGCTCTCCCAGCCAATTGCTCTGACATAATATGATAGATATTTTACATATGCCATGTTTTCACTTTAGTAAGTGACCGAGGCCCGGGCTAAAAATGTGACTTTTTGCAAATCTGGCCCCTGCAAAATTATAAGATTAAGCTTGAGTTGATAGCCAGGGCTAAAAATAAATTTATAATTCTTTATATATTATAATTTTATACTTACATCTACTATTTATTAAATTATGGCATATATATCTATGCTAGTATTTGATAAATAGGGACAGATACAGTAAAAGGATGCAACTTATTGAACAAGAAACCAAGCAAGAATGAGTTTTGGTTTATTGTAATAGAGGTAGCTCCTTTGAGCATTGACCATGATTAAACAGTATAAAAGAGGAAGGCTAAAGCCTGATGATGTCATGATCAGCAGCAGATGATGATGATGATGATGATGATGATGATGATGATGACAATAATGATGATAATGATAATAATGATGGCGACGATAATGATGATGATCATGACGATCATGAAGATCATGAAGATGATAATGATAATAATGGTGATAACAATTATAATGACAATGATCATGATGATGGTGATCATGATGATGGTGATTGTGATAATGATGATGATCATGTTGATCATAATGATGTTTATAAACACATATATTCAAAATCAAACATAAATTTTGTAGAAAAAAAAATGAACTTTAGGATGTATAAATGTTTATGCAGGCCCTGGTCCTAGCTGTATTTTAGCAAAACTGGATTCGGTCACAGTCATATATCAACCTCAGTCATTTATTGTTTCACTCATATAATGTTTTTATAGTATTTAAAGTCATATAGTTTCTTTAGTTTAAGTTGTACATTAAGTGTCTGGAATTACCCACTGTCTGGGGCTTTCAACCCAACTTTCCCTTATATAAATGTTTTTTTTTTTTTTGAGAAAAATAATAAAATGCTGCATTACAATTTTTTTTATTTGTAAAGGAACATTGTATGATATATATTGCAGTGTTAACTTTTATTAGCTTTAAGGATATAACATAGAAAATGATTTTCTCTGAACATTACTGTATCAAAATAAAAGTGCCTTCTATAAGTTGGAAGATTTTAAAAATTAATAGATAAAAGTTAAAAAAAAAAACATGACTTACTTTTCATTTTTATTAGAAGCTGTTGTCAATGAATAAAATAGTTATAAAAACTTCTGCATTCAAAATAGATATAAAACACATTTTTGTATAAATGTTTACTACTAATATCATATATGTAGCGTTTAATGCTATTCCACCAAAACTAGATAAAGAATGCAAAATTAATATAATATTTAAAAAAAGCTGTTATTGTTTATTAAAATGGAATACTTGCTAGTTTAAAAGTTTGCTTAAGGTCTAAGGAGTCTATTGCTTTTGACCTCAGAGTCTGTAATTTGGAAAAGTTGATAGGACTATACATTATTGCTATATATAAGTAAATATTAAATTGAGTTTATATATATGAGTACTCTTGGTATTGCTGTTTTGCTTGCTTTATTTCAACTGATGAACAAAATAACTTGGTTCAACAAGTTAATTTCATTGTTAGTATATGCAATATATACGCAATATATACCAACTGAGCTACGTTTCTATTTATAAAAGTTATTATAGTTTTACACATTATATTACAGTTCTAGTTTTTTGTAAATATTTAATATACATATGTTTAACAGTACAATAGTATAGTTAATTTTTTTCAATGGTAACTCAGCTTTACAGTTAAAAAGTTATAAAATGAATTTGAGTCAGCTTTAAGATTTAGTAATTGGGTAACTTTCAATTAGAAGAAGATAAAAGTTTTTTTTGAGACCATATCAGGGCCTCTTTTGCTGTGCAGTTTTATTGTTCTATAATTATTTAAAAATTATAGTGTGCAGTATTTAAAGTTTAAGCTAGATCAGAGCACAATCTGAACCACCTAAAGGAACCACCTAAATAAGCAATGATAAAAAAACAAAAAAAAAACAGAGCAAAGGCTAGAGTCAGATAAGACACAAGTTAAGGAGTGAAGATAAGGGAGGATTTGGTTGTTTTAAGAATAAG
>NC_061159.1:17391513-17529013 GCF_022113875.1 Hydra vulgaris | reverse complement strand
TTCTTATTATTAAGTGGTGGATTGTGGATGTTCAATGTTAAAAAAATCAATACTATAGTACTACTATGTAATTGCTCTAGGCAATAATAAATCAATCATCTTCATCATTCAACAGTCATCTTCATCAGGGTAGACTTTGATGCAACTGGAAATTACTTCCGGTGAAGATCAACCAATCTAAGAAGAAACTGCTTTTGGTTTTCATCTTTCGTAACGCTTGAGTTAAAGGATGTTATAAGTGCTATGCCTCGTTCCGCGCAATCGTTGACGACTTTCATTTGACCAACCTTGTGCTTCATTTCAAGATATGTTGAAACCATTTCCCACTCTGAAGATTCTTTCATTAAAAATGATTCAGCTTTTTCTTTTCCATTTTTCAAAATTAGATCGAAAAGTTCTGCGGTGCGTTGTGTGACGAAGGAAGGCAATGGGCTGTGACAATCGAATGTGGCAGCATCAAGTCTTTTGAGAGATTTTTGCCTTGGCTGTTGTTTCAGGTTGTTTGCCATGTCTCTCTTGGTGTTGTTGTCGACACGGAAATCGAAGAAAGCCAATCCTATTAGATGTTTAGAAAAATACCAGAGGTGGCGATGAAAAGCTTTTGCTGCATTAATTGCAATTGTACGATTTGGATATTCTTGAATCCGTTGAAGAAGCTTGGCATCATTGAATGGTGCTCGTTCAGCTAACGGAGCTTCATTCCAAAACTGTCCGTATACAAATGCCACAAAAAGACTTATATCTGTTATTTCTTTCTTTTCCTTTGCAGTAATAACAAATTGATCCTGAAACAAATATATCTTTATACAATATATAGCTTTTGCCATGCAACGTGCATTGTGTGTTGCACCTGGAGCCCGAAACTTCACTTTGAACTCCGATGTTGTAGTTGATCCTCCAAGAAAAATAAGGCACAAATTCAAGAGTTCTAAGTAATCATCCCTGGGTTGTTGACCTTTAATTGCTTCACTATAATATACTACCATTTCTTCACAGAGTTTGAGAAAAAAATCGCAGTTGTAAAATTCTTTATTCCCTATAGTGAACACCTCCTTGTTGATTGCTGGCCATTGTTTCTGGAAACGGTTAAAAATTCCAACTTCAGGTCCTCCACTGGTTCCAAATGCAGTCGTGAAAATAGTGGAAAGCATGACTTCAAACATATGGTGCCTACATGCTATCCATATAAGATTACGGTCAAGATTCTGCTCCATTATTGTGCAGGCACCAATTTTCAACCCAGTGTTAGATGAAGTAGTGTCAAAAACCAGTCCCCGAACAAGTTCTTTCAATTTCCAGTCTTTAAGAGCCTTCATGCAAGCATCAGCCTGTTGCTCACCTGTACCTCGATCAATCTTTGGAACGCCCAGCAATTTTTCCACCCCACCACCAGTCACAAGGATGGCAATTCTATCCACTTTTTTTTGACCACCAGTGATATCAGGTAAGAGCTTTCCATCCCAATGCAGAAGAAGTGGATCATCAGGAGAGAAATCAACCTTGTCAGCTGTAGTCACCGCTTCACGAACAGATCGCCTTTTTCTGCGGATTGTGCTGTACGACAATGATAAATCTTTTACCGAGTGACCAAGAGCCTGAGACACTGTTCCAACCACGAAGAGTGCACGGCGATCAGAAATATTAACACGATCAAGAGATGATACAACATTATTTGTTAGAACTTTCATCTTCTTTTTCGTTGAACCACTTGTGCTCAGTGTGCTGGAAGCGGAAGGAGTCTGATATTCATCATCATCCGAGGAACTAGAGCTACTTTCACTCACAATGTCAACTGCTGATGAAGAAGAAATGAGTTCTGTTTTTTCCATCAGTTCCGCTTGACTTCTTTGACGCCTCAATTCCATTTTAGTTTCTCGGACTCGTTTCCGTGCCTCCCTAGCTGTTAAATTCCGATCAATTCCTGCCATACTACAACTTAATGGATCTTCTTGCTGCTGACGTAAAAATGCTTTATCTTCATCGTTTTTCATAACGTCTGATGCATTTTTGGTTGAAATATCAAAAAGTTCTTCAAGGTCAGCGTGGAAAATTTCTTCTTTCATTTGACAGCTGTCCAATTTTGATCCTCGGTGTTTTTTCAGCAGCAGATATTCGTCATAAAGTTTTTTTAACTTTCTTTCCGCATTGTCAATTCTTTGAGTTGGAATTTTTCCTCTCTCCCATATAACAATAACTGCTTCAATTGTTGCCCGAATACTTTTTTTCACTTCTTGTTTCTCTTCTATATGATGGAAGAGCAACCTCCAAAGAATATCCCCTCTTGAAGGAAGTCTGGCAGTCGACAGAGTTTGTGTAGGTTTACCAACAAGCCACACCTCAGCAGAAGATCTAGTGGTTGCCATATTATCAATTTCTAAATTATAAATAAATAAACAATGAAAAAACAAATTTGCGAAATTTGAGAAAATCACAAAATTTTACCAATGGTTAATTCATCTTATAAAACATGGCAACCCCTAAAATTGCTTCTTTTAGTCTAATTTTTGGTACACATGATCCTAGGTGATAAAGGAACACAGGCAACCTTGAGGAGAATGTTTTTTGTGACATTTTTTTTTCTATTACAATCTGAATCACCCTAATATATATATATATATATATATATATATATATATATATATATATATATATATATATATATATATATATATATATATATATATATATATATATATATATATATATATATAATATATATATATATATATAAATATATATATATATATATATATATATATATATATATATATATATATATATATATATATATATATATATATATATACAGTGTTGTGAAAATGTTAAGTACCACTAAAGAAAAAAAAATTGTTTTCAAATAAAATTAATTAATTTTTTTCCTAAAGATAACAAAGTAGTCTCTTTTTTTTTTCACACATTAAAAAGAACATGAGAAAAAATAAAAATTTTTTCTTTCGAAAATTAATTAATAGAACCTATAAAAATAAGGATTAAATATTATGTATTAATTTTTTTCAATATTTTTTTTGTGAAAAAGTTAAGAACCACAAGAAATCTTAACTTTATCACAATTGCTAAATGCGGTGGAAACGGCTTTTTTTAATCGATTTTTACTTTTTTTAATTAAATATTTTATTAATCACCTGAGTTATTACCAAAAAACAAAAAGTATTTAATTTTAATAAAAAAGAAAACGCTCTTCTTTTGAAAAAATGAGCAGAAAAGCTATTACCTATGAAGATCGTGTAAAAGTAATGCATTATCAGCAGAAAGGTAAAACCGCTTGTGAAATTGGAAAAATAATAAAACGATCACATAGTTCGGTGTTAACAATCATTAAACAATTCAGAGAGATGAAATCTTACGTTGATCGCCATTGTTCTGGAAGATCGCGTTTGACAACACCCAATGATGATCGCCTTTTAATCAGGTTGGCAAAGAAAAATCTAATGTCGTCGCATGAATTAGGAAGGGAATAGAAGCTTTCAAATGGATGTCAAGCATCGGCATCTCCTGTGCGTAGGAAACTAATTGCTAACAACTTGCTATGGAAAAAAGCTGTTCTAAAACCGAGACTTGACAAACAACATATAAAAAAGCAAAAAGAATTTTGCCTAAGTGTTAAAGAATGGTCTAAAGGAAAATGGAGCACAGTAATGTTCAGTGATCATATGAATATCGAGGTTGATAATCGAAAAAGCTGAATTATGATTCGCAGACAGCCTTCCAAAAAATATAATCTTGATTGTATTGTTCAAATTATTAGGAATTAGGTAAAAGTTACCGTTTTTTGTTCTGTGGTTCTTAACTTTTTCACAATTTTTTGAAAATAAAAATTTCCTACAAAACTTTTAACACATTTTTTTTATTTGTTTAAAAGTCTAACCATTTATTATTTTTTATTTTGTTTGTCTACTTCCTAAAATTTATTATTATTTTTTTTACCAGAAAATTATATTCGACTAAATAAAAATTTAAAAAATAAAAATAAATTATGATTTTTTTAGATATATATATATATATATATATATATATATATATATATATATATATATATATATATATATATATATATATATGTATATATATATATATATATATATATATATATATATATATATATATATATATATATATATATAAAAAATCAATATTGTAGATATATATATATATATATATATATATATATATATATATATATATATATACATATATATATATATATAAATATATATATATATATATATATATATATATGTATATATGTATATATATATATATATATATATATATATATATATATATATATATATATACATATATATCTTATACTGCTGAGTTAGGTGAGCATGATGATGTCATACTGAAATAGCCTGCTGCCGGGGGCTTCAGTACATACATCGACTGACAAATAGCCTGATTCGCAGTGGAGTGCTGCTACATCGACTGAGGGTTTGGTATGGGTCAACAACCTTTTCATTTTTTGTATATAATTTATATATATTAGACTGCTTCAATTTGAGGTCATGAAAAAATTTAAAGTACCATAGAGCGTTATCTGCTGCGTTGACTCTTATTTAATTAGTAGAATTTTTTTAATTATAAATGTTGACCATTTTTAGGGGTTGCTCAAGTGCCTCAATAGTCATATTCCAGGCAATTTCAATTTTGTCTTTTATGAGTTTAACGATTCTTTCCAAGCAATCATTACCAACTGAAAGATTTAAAACTGCCTCCTGATATTTTCATAAGAAATCGTTGCAAGTCCAATATTCTGGAGGGGTTTTCTTCCATTGACAGTCACTTTTACTTTGGCCTATCATAAGGAACAATAGCCACAAGTTTTCTGTGACCAAATGAATTAAGCTGGGAGACTTCGGTCCACTGAAGTCTAAAGAATTGAGGACCTCTATGTTAGCACTTGTTCGAGCTAACTTATATTCATCCATACTATGAAATTCATAGCTGTATAGTTTTTGAGCAAACCTCTTTCTTTACATTTTTCATCAGCTAGAGCTAGTACAATAAGGTAAGGGTCCAGAAACCATGTGTGGCGTTTGATAGATTCAATGACTGATTCTGCCCCAATCAAATTGTACCCCTTAAACCTATTCATTTGCCAAAGCGCTCTCATATCTTGGATAAAACAAAAAACTGTTAATCTTTCTTTAAAAAAAAATTATATTTTAGATACTTTTAATAATTATCAAAACTTTTTATTCAAACTAGAACCCTTTTAAATATTATATTATATTATATTACATTATATATATATTTCATAGTAATTTCATGTAATTTCAATTATTTCATGCTTCAGCCATTTTTCCAGACTAGGTATAGCATCCATCATAAGTTGGAGTTTTAGGTAGTAGATACCTATAAAAAAAAAAAAGGTTTTATTTTTTATTTTTTAAAAAGACTAATATTTGAAAATGTAAAACAAATTGCTTTTTTTTGCTATGAAGCTATAGTTTTACTACACTTTGAACCTTTTTTTTATCATGAACCTACAATTCCTTACCTTTTGCCATGAAGGGGGCATGGTGGACAGTTCCGGGAGTACGAAATTTGTACCTGTCCTCAGAAGGCACCATAAGTGTAAGCTCTGCTAGCTCAATGTAGTCCTTCCTTGTAGCCCCATCCTAAAAATGAAATCAAATCATAAATATTTAGGTATAATAAAATAAACCTATTTATATTTTAGTATAATAAAGAGTAATAGAATCAAAAAAGAAAAATTTATAAAAAAATTTCAACATAAAAGTACATACTACATAGATAACTACAAATTCAGATATCTAGTTATTGGCTACCTTTTGTTAGAGACCCACTGGTGATAATATTTCTGCAGAACGTTATGCTTTTATGCTTTTGATGACCAAGCCATGTTTCCTTTGGAATAATCAATTTTCTTCAAACCTTATTTATTCAAAACGTAAAAAAAAAAATTCAAAGAACTCAAAATTGGAAAAATGGCCGCTAATTTTGTAAAAACTTACCTGGTTGTCTGTGTCAAGATCATTCTATGCTGTTTTTAAAGTTTTAAACAGCAGATAATCTGATTCAGAAGTAATGCTACTTTGATAATTTTTCCAGAAATGTGTTATGTGTAGCTCATTGACATGTCGGCATGCAATAGATAGAACTGGTCCTTTAAAGACTTCATTTACCAGTAAAGATACAGCTCCTATTTTGTTTCCAGTGTTGATTCTGGTGGTATCATATGTATAAAAAAAATGCAATCAGATATCTCTGATTGCATTTTTTTGATTTTTGCCAGTTCCAGAAAAAATGGGTGGAATTCCCAACAGGTGCGTTTCCTTGTTACTGTTTGTTAATATTGCTAATCGATCTTGTTCCAATTTTTTCCCATCAGTATATTCATGACATACTTTTCCATCAAAATGGAGTTGAACTAAAATGTTTTTATTGATTTTTCTAAAACTTCTTAAATCATCCTTGATCTTTTTTGATTGGTTTTATCTGCAGGACGTAATGCTGTAGAGGTTGAACATTTAAATTCAGCTACATTTCTACCCAATTTAGCGATTATACTATTAACCATGGAACCATGCTGCCTATGACTTATTCCTTCCCCAACAGCAGTATCAGCAGTTCTCTTGAGAATATCTTTTGGAAGAATAACAGTATTAGCTTTTTTGACTTTTTTTTTCAATTCTGGATCTGGGTATGGAAAATCATCATTATTTTCATCTTTCTCCAATCCATTTGAGCTGAATTCACTCTGACATGGTTTCATGCAAATTTGATTTCCTTTTAATTTTGGATGAATTCCTGTTTACAGAGTAAAGGTACCTTATATCGATTCCACCTATTCTAGTTTTTTTTTTTTAAATGAATAGGTTTAAGGGGTACATCTCCTAATTGGTCCAATAAAAATGCAAAATGTCTTGTCTTGATCCTTTCGTTTTCTATCAGCTTTAATAATTGCAACCAGAGTATCGAGCTCAGGTGAAATCCAAAAGATCCTTTTCATCTGAGTTAAAAACCTCTTTTTTTCAATCTCTGATAAAATTTAGCCTTGCTTTGTTTTTTTAAACAGTTTCCAGGTTCGGATCAGCTTCTCTATCTTTATACTAAAAAATGTGATTTATAGGTTCAGTATATTTTACAACACAACTATTTCTGTTTATTCACTTATTTAACAGCAAATATTAGTTATATTAATATTTTCCTCTAATAAGTAATAATATATAAATAAAAAAAAACAAATACAATCTGGTACCTACCTAATTGTTTGTAATTGTAAAATCTGAAATCCACCCTTCATCCAAGGTGTAATTAACTTTAAAAGAGTGCAGCAAATCTGTTTTTCATTATGGCAGTTGATTTCAAAGTTTTTTTTGTCAATGGACAGCGAATAGTTCTACTTTCTTTTTGTTTTGGGTACTTCTCCTTCAAATGTAAGAAGTATTGCAAAACCTCTTGCTCTGTAGCAAACTTGTCTTGTTGGTAAGGATGATCTGGATTCCCTTACCAAAAAATGTGTGACAACTTTATTCTTACTTTTTCCTGACATGAATAAATCTGTAGTAAATAGCTTGAATAAGTATATAGAGTAAGTATATCTTAAGAGTACTTAATATTTATTTTCCGCGTTTTTAAATCAAAATTAGGGTTCGCACTGTCGGCGCAGATCTGTGCAGACATGCGCAGATCTGCGCAGACATTGTAATTTGTTTGCGCAGACGTCGGCGCTGACAAAATTTATTATTACTGCTAAAATAAACTAAAGTTCGTCTCTCGGCGCAGATCTGCGCAGATATTATTATTACTGACAATTTATTGAAATCAACAAAAAAAGTTTTAAACTTTAAAGATGTTTTAAGTAATCTTTTAACTTTATTATAAATTCAGTGATTAGTAACAATAGGAGTTTTCAAAGATTCTTACAGTAATAAAAATATATAATGCTGGTGCCTATTCAGTGATTTCTTGACATTCAATTTCATTGAGAATTGCACCTTCTTCAAGAATGTAATCAGTCTTGTCATTTGTATCCATCAGCACGCTATTGGTATACAAGAATACTAGCTTTTCAACTATCTCATTCGTAAGACGATTTCTTAGTTGCGAGTGAATTAATTGAAAGGTCGACCAGGCTCATTATGCTGTAGCCAATGAGCAGATTATTTTGTTAATAGGCTTAGCATTTTCATAAAGAACAAGATATTTATCGCAACCGATAATGTTCCAATAATTTCGCGAGTTCATCTTGAATATTGTTTCCTTTCTTCTCTCAGGCAGCACAGAAATTTCTCCTATACAAGCAATCAATTCATCTTCAGCAGTGGCAGCAACTTCAGGTTTGATATTTTTGGCAAATTCAACTGTAGCAGTGATAAAATCGGTTTTATCTTCATTCAAATATAATCTTTCTGCGGCATTTTTGGGCGTTAATATGAAAGCAATTCCAATACATAGTGTAAAGAGAAAATCGAGGCGAGATTACACTTTTTGTTGTATGTCTTTATCGTCCATATATGAATAGTACATTTGACCAAAGTAATCATACACGAGAGACAATGGAGCTGTATCACTTTCTAGCTTTCTGATCACGTTGGAAAGAAATTCAATGCTTTTGACAAGCTTAGAGAGACGGTCCTAAAATGGGTTAGATTTTATCAACGCCATAACAGCAGTAGATGTATTCTTTGGTTGAATTTCCTTCAGTAATGGACTTTCTTCGTCTACCAACTTAATAAGAACGTATTTTGATAGCTGAAGACTGCTCATTGATTTATAATAAATAAACCATCGTGTAGATACAGGCATGGACAATGAATGAGAAATATTTGCTGCAATTCGTCTTTCATCAAACTTTGTTTTCACGATGTGATGATTTTTCACATATTTGATGATTTTCTCTGCATCTTTGACTGTTTTTGTGGCCTCAATTGTAGAAACTATGTCCTTCACAAGCAAAATGACTCCATGAGCTTCGCATCCGCTAGGCGAGATGTGTGGATATTTCTCCTCAATGATCCTCCACGCTGATTTCATTACAGGAGCGTTGTCGCTTATGAAACTGGTAAATTTTTGTGAACCAATCTTCTCAATAACTTGTAAGATTGCTGCAGCAACTGCAGATGAATTTTGAATGATTCCGGATGTATTTATTGAGGTGTAAAAAAAAAGGCTTCTGCTCGGGCGATTTAATACAAAAATTCACTACGTGATCGCCTCTTATATTCGTCCAGCCGTCAGACATCAGTTTTAAGTTTGTTTTAGAGTTCAAAATTTCATTTACATAAATAGAACATTTTGTGTATTGTTTGTTGAGCAGAGATCCTGATAAGGATTTAGCTTTCGGGATGACAGATGCGTACGATGGATTGAGCGACTTCACAAAATCCTTAAAGACCTCCGATTCCACTAAACGAAATGATATACCCGTACTGTAAAAGAAATTTGCAAGCTTCGTGTCGATATCATTTTTGAGCTCTTCATTAATTGGTGGATGTACACGCTGCATCGGTGAATCAGATATAGACGGAAGTTGCTAAGAGTCATTGATCAGATGTGACGATTCATAATTACGCTTAGAAAACAATCTTTTTTCCTCGACACTGGTGTTTTGACATGTTGATCTTTTATGCGCTGCAAGGTGTTCCTTCTACCATTGAACACTTTTGTTACATGCTAAACAAGTGCCAGAACGCTTCCCTCGATCAAGATTTGTCAAATAGTTCAAAATTTTGATGTTTTCCATTTTAAACATTTGTTATGATGAAAATATGCGTTTTCTTTATTTTAAATCACTTTAAATTGCAGTAAAAAACACTCTAAAAAGTTTATATTGATTGATTATATGTAGCTCGAACAAAAAAGAAACAGACAAGTAACGAAAAACTTGTAAAAAGTAGATAATTACCTATTTTTTACGAGTTTTTCAAAATGTCTGAAATTATTTTATTAAATATTGTCTGAAATTAAATTCAAAAAAATTAATAATTTCAGGCATTTGATTCAGATAATTAAATTATCTAAATCAAATGTCTGAAGTAATTTTTTTATCATAATTTAAATTTTTCGTATCCTTTAAACTGTCTTCGCAGACGTCTGCACAGATATGCACATATTATGTCTGCGCAGATCTGCGCAGATGCATTTGCCGAACCCTATAAAAAAGCCTAAAATATGACTTTTGAGGCACTTGAGCAACTTCTAAAAGTGATCAAAATTTATAATAAAAAAATTCTACTAATAAAATAAGGGTCAGCGCAGCAGATAACATTACACTTTAAATTTTTTCATGACCTCAATATAAAGCAGTCTAATATATATATATATATATATATATATATATATATATATATATATATATATATATATATATATATATATATATATATATGTATATATATATATATATATATATATATATATATATATATATATATATATTTATATATATATATATATATATATATATATATATATATATATATATATATATATATATATATATATATATATACAAACATATATATAATTAGATTAATTTTACATATATAAAATTAATTTTATATACATATATATAATTAAATTAATTTTATAAAATGTGTATATTATATATATACATATGTATACATATGTATATACATATATATATATATATATATATATATATATATGTATTTTTTTTTTTTTTTTTATTAAGTTGTGTTGCATTCTGTTTGATTTAATACAGTTCTTTGTCAGTTTAAGAGTGATCGATATTTATAAAATAGATCATAATATATTAAATATTTATATCAAAAAAGACGACTTTTTTAAGGGACTTCAAGTTTCATGCCATTTGGCAATCATTCAGCCATATATTTAAAATCATTAAAATAAAAACCGTTATAAAAAATACAAAATTGCGTTGCAACGAGATCAAACATCAGTTTTCATGTCGAACGGGAATTTATTTAACCAGTGTTGAAATTCAATAGCAAAAACTTTTTTCTGTGCCTACATGCTGAAACCAATTCTCTTTTTTTATTTAACAAAGGTTCTTTATTGTATGTTGAAATAAAATATTTCTCATTTATGCAAAGATTACACCTATTTGAGGATGGGTTATATAGTTGACATTTTTTAACAATACTCCACTTCATTATTGGTTTAATGCCTGCTTTCTTATGTTTTCAGATCTCTTTAGAAAGTTCAGTGTCATAGTTATATCAGACCAAGTTGAATGATTTTATGTGATTTGCAAACCTGATCTTGAAGGAGTTTTCGCTAATACCAATATAAGATTTCTTAGCGTGGTTGACGTTCGCTGGTGTTTTGGTAGCTTTGTAAACAGTATTTTTAGTTAGACATTGATTTTCTAAAGTACACGTAGCTCTGTCTATACAGTTGCATTTTCTAACGTTTTTGATATTTTGGTTATGCAAAATGTGTTGGTTGTGAGACTTAATAATAGTACTACGATTTGGCATGCAGCTGTAGCTTATTTTGGCGGTGTTTCTGTTAAAAATTTTGTGTATCCTATGCTGTGCTGGGAAATGTAAGCAGATTAAGTTCAAGAAAAGGTTTCCTAATTTGGTGACAACATTCTTACTGAAAGGGGGATTAAACCATATGATGTTTCGTTTGCGATTGTTATTATGATGATTATTTTTTTGTAAATTTAAATTAGGCTAATATTGGATATTGCTGCTACGTCCAGACTTTATAAGAGCTTCTTTGGAAATAGAAGAAGAGTTTTCGAAAATTATTTTGCTGGAGGAGTTTGATGATAATCTTTGGGCGGCAGCTGTTTTAAAATACTTGGTGGGTGGTTGGAGCTGGCATGGATATTGTTTAACAAACTTTCAGGTTTATGGTAAGATTTGAAGCTGCAGTCATTAAGATTTAATGTAATATCAATAATTCACTATTTTTATATTGCATTGAATAGAAATATTAAGGCTGTTACTTTTGAATATCTGAGTTATATGTTTTTTAACTTTTTCCATTTGTGGACCGCTGGCGTTTTAAGTTATGGCCAATCCATAATCTCTATACAGTCCAGAGTCAAACTTATTATTAAACTGAGAAATTTGGAAAAGAAGAAATATTCCAACCAACTCACATACCTCGGCACTGTCAAATTCTCCCATGGTGACGTCAAATAACTACCTGATTTTTTTTATCCAAACTTCGTTGTTGTTAAATAACAAGGATTTTGGTGCGTGACGAATCAAATATTTGTGCTCTTTAGCAATGGTAACATACTGTTCAGCAAAGCAAATAGAGTCGATAAGAAGTTTATTGTTAATAGAAGGATAAAAGTCAACAATATCAAAAATAAGGAATTTATAAAAATGTTTGTCATTGACGTTCTTGAACCATTTAATTACCTCCTGTGTGTTACTACACTGGTTAATACAAAAAATATTTCTTAGCTGGTTGTTTATTTCGGATAAAATATGTTTACTTATTTTTCCTATTTCGTTCTTTGCTGGATTTATGATTATTTAAAAGATTAGGTTTATGATCTTTCAATGTGATGAAACATTTTGATGATCCATTAATATGAATTTTGTTGAAAACAAAATTTATATAATGGATCATCAAAATGTTTCATTAATATTATTATTATTTCATTAATATTATTATTATTATCATTAGTATTGCACATATCATTAGGTTGTTTGTTCATGTAGAAAAAAGCTTTCCATCTCATTCTTTTAATCAATATTTCGGTTTTTTCTAATAATCGCAACTTGTATTCTTTATGGGTATGTTTTTAATTGTAATTGTTGTTTAGTTATGTTTTAGTTGTTTAGTTATGTTTTAGTTGTTATAGTTGTTTAGTTAGTTATAGGTATGTTTTTAGTTGAATAATTCTAGGTTATTTTCTCCATTTAAACAACATTTTAAAAATTTTCTAAAACTATTTTGAGAAAATGGTTGTCAATTTCAATTATCATTCCTCAAAATATATTTATTACTATCTCTTTGTAAATACAAGTTACGAAAAGAAATAAAAGAGTGCTCAACTGAAGGAACAAATATATTGTTATTGAGCTGCCGACCTCTATTGAACAAAGATTATCATCAAACTCCTCCAGCAAAATAATTTTCGAAAACTCTTCTTCTATTTCCAAAGAGGCTCTTATAAAGTCTGGACGTAGCAGCAATATCCAATATTAGCCTAATTTAAATTTACAAAAAAATAATCATCATAATAACAATCGCAAACGAAACATCATATGGTTTAATCCCCCTTTCAGTAAGAATGTTGTCACCAAATTAGGAAACCTTTTCTTGAACTTAATCTGCTTACATTTCCCAGCACAGCATAGGCTACACAAAATTTTTTAACAGAAACACCGCCAAAATAAGCTACAGCTGCATGCCAAATCGTAGTACTATTATTAAGTCTCACAACCAACACATTTTGCATAACCAAAATATCAAAAACGTTAGAAAATGCAACTGTATAGACAGAGCTACGTGTCCTTTAGAAAATCAATGTCTAACTAAAAATACTGTTTACAAAGCTACCAAAACACCAGCGAACGTCAACCACACTAAGAAATCTTATATTGGTATTAGCGAAAACTCCTTCAAGATCAGGTTTGCAAACCACATAAAATCATTCAACTTGGTCAGATATAAAAATGACACTGAACTTTCTAAAGAGATCTGAAAACATAAGAAAGCAGGCATTAAACCAATAATGAAGTGGAGTATTGTTAAAAAATGTCAACCCATCCTCAAAAAGGTGTAATCTTTGCATAAATGAGAAATATTTTATTTCAACATACAATAAAGAACCTTTGTTTAATAAAAAAAGTGAATTGGTTTCAGCATGTAGGCACAGAAAAAAGTTTTTGCTATTGAATTTCGTCACTGGTTAAATAAATTCCCGTTCGACATGAAAACTGACGTTTGATCTCGTTGCAACGTAATTTTGTATTTTTTATAACGGTTTTTATTTTAATGATTTTAAATATATGGCTGAATGATTGCCAAATGGCATGAAACTTGAAGTCCCTTGAAAAAGTCGTCTTTTTTTCATTTTATATATCAACCCTCGGAATTAGGAAAAATGAGGTCAGCTAAAATCTTTTAATTTTAAAAATAAAAATATTAACCACTTGATTCAAATTTTTTTGATAACATAAATTGTGTTTACTAGTGATGTACCAATTAATCTGCATCAGCCTAATTGGCCTCTTTTTGCACAATCAGAATTGGTATCGGCATCAGCCTTTTTTTAATTTTTTGATTAATTTTCCAACCAATGGCATTTTAATGTTTTACCCTGCATTATGATAATAATTAAATAATAAACTAATTTTTATGCATTACTTAGAATTTGATTTGGTTAGAATTTGAGAAATTATAAATTTTAACTTTGTTTACAGGCAATATTGTTTATTCTTAAGATGATGTTTATAAGCTTTAATTTAATGACTGAATGCACTAATACATTATACTTTTACTACCATAATATTGCTTTTAGAATAATTTTATTTTATGTTGTTTTATTGTTATACTTGAAAGTAACCTATTTAAGCATTGTTATCTATGTGTTCAAGTATAGCGTACTATATTTTAATTTTTTATTTATTTTTTATTTCAATTCACCTCCCAAAGGCCATGAAGGCAACTCCAGTCGAGGAGGCTACTTTAGTTATGGTTACAACCCTCTCTCGACTTTAAAACTCCTTAACACAAACCTTGACAAACAAGGACATTGCACAGAGAAACAAGTTGAGTGCGGCACTACCAGGGATATGGTGGGGATCGAACATCACAAAATAAAATTATTCTGAAAACAACTTAATTATCTAAAAAAAATTTAGATATCAATACAACATATGATTGTTGTTTAGATATCTAAATTACTAATAAATTAATATAAAATTTTAAGTAAACTGCTTATAATAATACCATTTTCTTTTTAAAATTGAAATAAAAAGCGATTCTTTGAAATGTTATTTTTTTTTTTTTAAAGTTTTTTTTTTATAAAAAAAAAAAAAATTTAAATGTATATTTTTTTAAATGAGTATTTCTAATATCTTTTAAAATAATGATTTGGCTTTGATTTGGGTCCAAGTATTTGTTTACCAGTACTGGTTCCATTAAAAAGATTATTAATTATTTAACTCATTGGTATCAATTATTGTATTGGCTTTTTCCCATCCATTTGTATCGGCATCGGCCAAAAAAGTGCTATCGGTACATCACTAGTGTTAATGTATATGATTGAATAAATGCTAAAATATAATGAGTGGGAATTTGAGGAATAGTTAACATAATGTACTCTTTAAATACTTCATAATACTCATCACTGATACCCTCAAGAAACCACCATTGGCTCTACAAATATAACTGATACCAGAAAATGATATTATAATATATAAGAAAAATAACATAAAACAAAAGCATTATATATCAGATTAGTAAAATATTATTCAAATAATTTTAGACACTACAAGCTACAATATTAATTCTTGTTGTGACTACAGTTATGTTTCCATTTATTCGAATTTTTCATTCAAAGTAAGTTGAAATGTTAAATTTGTTTTGAATATTTTTTTCTTGATTTATGTGTGATTGTTTTTTTTTATTTGTTGTATTTAAATTTTATCTGTTTTTTTTTAATCTAGAATTATTTATAAAATCATTTTTTAAAGTAGTAATTATTATTTTACATTTTTTATAATTTTTAACTATTTAATTAGTTTTATTTTATTAAAACTAGGTTGAAACTAATGAGTATTAAAAGTAAAAATATTAACATCATTACTGATTTACATTCTTACATGCGCTGTAAAAATGAATAAATTTGCATAACAAATTTACTTTTTTTACTATAATTTATAATAATTATATACTTTTTTTACTATAATTCTGCTTTAAACTATCGTATTATTAATTTTTATATTTACAAAAAGTAATAATTTAATCTGAATTCCATTAATTTTTAAATTCTTTTTTGCAAGTTTTTTTTTTATTAACAGTCTTATTACTTAAGAAGTATTATAATAATTATAGTAAATAATTATTATAATTAGGGGAGACCCATATATATATATATATATATATATATATATATATATATATATATATATATATATATATATATATATATATATATATATATATATATATATCCCTGTGTTAAAGCCGATGTCGGACCGAGCTCGGCTGCCGATATCGGACCGACGGCGTTTTTGTCCATACGGACCGAGGTCGGCCCGACATCGGCTAGCCGCTCAAACTATTGCAATGCATCGGCTGGCCGATGTTAAGCCGACGCGATTCCAAACAAATCATCGGCTGGCCGATCTCAGCCGAGTTCAAAAACTCTGCTAGCCGATGCAAATCTTAACACACTTATTCAAATCGGAAAAAAGGGAAAATAGTATTAAGCAACTAAAGTATATGTAAAACACATATATAAAACAAAATTATATATTTCTTTTAAATAAATTATTCTGAATCAGTTGAATCATCAAATAAATTGAATCGGGTGAAATTCCAAAGTTTTTTTTTAACCGATAATTCACTGTGTGCAGCATCTAAAAAAAAAAACTACAAATTAAATTTTCACATATCAATAATAGCAATATAACATTAATCACAACGTAGATTCCAAATTCCACTTTTAATTTCAGAGAACGAAATAACTAATTTATATTTATAATATGAAAAGTATTATATTTCTAATTCAATAAAAAGTTACTTGGGCAATTTGAATCAGGATGTGCACTGCCAAAATCATTTGTATCTGGGTCATTGTTTACTTCTTTGCATTCAACAGCCCCTATAAAAATTAACATGTTATATAAAACACGCTGGAGCTTAGGCCATATTATATATATATATATATATATATATATATATATATATATATATATATATATATATATATATATATATATATATATATATATATATATATATATATAAAATATACATTTATATTTAGAATCAAGATATGCATTATCAAAATCTACAGCCTCTGAAAATTATATATCAATAAAAATATGAATACAATATAGATAACATTAGCATAGCAACAGTATAACACCTCTATTATAAGAGTTTTTCTTCTGAGAGCACAGTGTTAAAAATAGATTCGTGCAAAAAAAAAAATTGTTACCATAACAGGTTATACTTTATCAATAAATAAAAAATTAACAGGAAATATTTTGATATATGATACTTATTCTGCTTAAAACTAACATCGCCAGTAAATAAAACTACTTCTACCTTACCTTGTGTTGGAATAAACATTTTATAAATTTAACATAATCATACAACAAACTATTGACAAGGAGACATACCTGAAGGAGTTCTTCTGTTAATAGTTAAATGCACTGCTTCATTGCTTGGCAATGAATCCAAAAATAGTAACACTAGAGAAATGAAAAAATAAAATAATATAATAAAAAAGGGATATATAAAAATATTTAAAAAAATATACATGTATAATTAAGGTTGCATTCCAAGTAAATCAAATATTAACTAAGAAAAACTAAACTACTAATGGACCTGAAAAAACCTTCATAGATTGTTGAAAGAATCAATTCGATAATTCATAAGTTGATTTTGATTTCTTCGACATCTATATCTATAACTAAAAAATTATACATATAATTGAATTTATAATAAAAACAAATTTTATCTCTTACGTAATTAGGTAAAAAAATCTCTTACATAATTATACTTAAAAAAAATATTTTATTCTATTTATAACAATATAAAATTACTAATAATATCCACTTCATATAATTAAAAGATAACTTAATTTCTAGCTCTTCGTCAGGAAACACTATCATTTACTATACAAAGAACAAATATACATATGTATAGCAAATTGTATAGCAATTGATCTTCACTTATAACAAAACTTTCAGATTTCATTAAAATCTAATAAATAAATTAAATATAAACAAAATGAACATAAATAATTGAAACATAAAATAATTGAATAAGCTATTATATATTGATAGCCATTATAATTTAAAAGTGCAAACATGGTATAGGGTTTTGTTGATATATGATTCATAGATCATCCAGATCATATTTTAAAATATCTGTTAAAAAATTATCTGGATATTTAAAAAAATTGATTGGTTAAAAAATCAATACCAGAAAATTGTTTGGGTAAAATATCCATATAATCTCAACCTTACACAATTCCGTATGGACAAAAACGATAACGGTTTGATGTCGGCAGCTGATCTAGGCCCTACAATAAGTTTGTGCATCTTTATACACAAACTTAAATTAGAATAATCTCAGCCACTGAAATCAGTTTGTTGTAAGTTAATATGTAAGTATATAACCATGGTTATATGTAAATATATACCATGAAATTACTATGAAAAATAGGATAGAGCAACAAAAAAACAAATAAAACACAAATATAAGATAAAATTATATATTTTATTTAAATAAATTAATCTGAATCAGTTGATTCATCAAATAAATTGGATTGGTTGAGCTTCCGACGTTTTTTGTGTACTGACAATTCACCGTGAGCAGCATCTAAAAAAGGTATAAAATTAAATTTGAACATATCAATAATAGCAATATGATATAAATCACAACATAGATTTCAACTTAGAAACATAGAAATCAACGTGACTTCCAATTTTGATTTTGGAGAACAAAGCAATTATTTTATATTTCTAATATATAAATTATTATATTTATAATTAAATAAAAAGTTACTTTGGCACTTTGGACCAGGATGTTCATTGTCAAAATCTTTATTATTTTTTGCAATAATCAAGTCATTGCATTCAACAGCTTCTATAGAAATTAAAAATATATACATATATATATATATATATATATATATATATATATATATATATATATATATATATATATACATATATATATATATATATATATATATATATATATATATATATATATATATATATATATATATATATATATATATATATATTATATATATATATATATATAATATTTTACCATACCATACCAATTATTCATACCAAGGATTCATACATAGAAATACATAAATACATTAATATATACAGCATTTTAAAAAATAGTCATGATTTCAAATAACCAATAGAAACAACATTTCATAAAATACTTATACCTTTAGGAACTTTAGAATTTCGCCTTGCAGCCCTTCCACCATTCTTGTCCTTTGCATTATGCAAAAATCGTTTGGTGCGCAACTCTACAACATTGCGAGTTTCATTTGGAAATTTTGTCAAAACGCAGTCCTTTATGAATTTCTCTAACTTCACTGGAAGTTTTAATTTAACATTTTTCCCACTTCGATTAAGTTGTTTTGCCAAATCAATTGATAAAAGGAGATTTAATAAACGCTCACAAAGATCATTGGAATCACGGCCACCTTCTTGAAGCATCCACTGAAATATTTCATCAGATAAAACAATATCTGCATTTGCTAGATCATCCGGAGTACAAAACAAAGGAACTTTTCTTTGTTCGCTTTTCAATAATGGTATTGCTTTCACTGTTGAATGCGTCAAGCTGTCCAGCCGTTGTGAAATAAGAGCTAATTTTTGCAAAATGACAGCTTGACCATATCGCACAGCTTGGACTGTGTCAGAATCGATGCCTGCATCGTTGCAAAGAACATTGAGCTCATGGAGCACAGCATGAGTACTATTTGCTCGTTTTGTTTTTGGACCATCTGACGCTGACACTTTGCAGGCCAAAGGTTTAAAAGACTTAGAAATAATAGAAGATGAGACTTGTAATTGGTTTTTATCAACATGTTGGATAGAAGATGTTGGTGTAAATATATGCATTGGGACTAAAGGTGGAGAACAAAGTGGAGGTATTGGTTCACTAACTTTAACAGCTAGTGGTTTAACAAACAGTGGTGTAAAGGCATCAGAATCGGTTCCACTGGTGAGGTTGTCTAAAGGCTGTAAAGGTGCGCGTTTATTAGGCCGAACTCTATATAAATTATAAAAGAACCAACTTTATTAAATATTCTCAAGAAACACAAAAACTAAAAATTTAAATTTTATAAATACCTAAACTTGATGTACTTCATTAACCTCAATGCACCAAAATTTTTAACTTTAACTGCATGTCTCAAACTGTTTATAGTTTGCTGACAACTGCCATCATTAGGAACTACTTGCAGAAGACATGCATCAAATGGTTGGTCTTTCCACACAGCTTGAATACGTACAACATGATCAACTGACAAAGAATTCCAATCATCAATTGAGTAACCTTCATAGTCCATGAGCATGACATCTTCTTCATTTAATATATCCACATGTGTGTCATCAAAATATACTATGTATTTCATTCTATCTATATCTATATCTATATATATATATCTATATATATATCTATATATATATCTATATATATATATCTATATATATATATCTATATATATATATATATATATATATATATATATATATATATATATATATATATATATATATATATATATATATATATATATATAGATATATATATATATACAATGATGATAATATATATAGATATATATATACAATGATGATAATATATATATATATATATATATATATATATATATATATATATATATATATATATATATATATATGTATATATATATATACAATGATGATAATATATATATATATATATATATATATATATATATATATATATATATATATATATATATATATATATATATATATATATATATATATATATAATGATAATATATATATATATATATATATATATATATATATATATATATATATATATATATATATATATATATATATATATATATATATATATATATATATATATATATATATATAATGATGACTAATATTAAAAGTAATAAAAAACATAAGCAAATGATCAGCAATAGTTAAGATTTTTTCTTTGGACTCTGAATCCTTGTTGTCACTTGAGTCGCTATGCAAACACTGTACAAAATCTTCTGACTCTGAGAGCATGCAATCTTCTTCATTTAAATACAAATCACTATCTGAATAACTTAAATTATTTTCATTGCTTTCAAAACAAACGTCAGATATAGAGAAATCAACTGGGTATAGGTTAGCTCTGTCAACTTGTGGCTTAAGAGTTTTGCCTAAATAAAATAATTTTAAACTTTCAATTAAATATAAATTCATAATTTAAATGTTATACTTGATATCACAACAGAAATTAAAAAATATTTAAAGGGCTATTACCGTTTACTTCAATACTGCGATTTTGGTCTAAATGAAACAATAAATTACATTATAGCTTTATAGCATTTAGTAAACTATTAGCATTACGGAATGATTATTTAAATCAGAAGAATACTACAAAAATTATATACTTTCACAATAGAAAACAACATTAACGTAAATTATAAAAATGATTAAACATAATTATATATGTATATCTCTCTCTCTCATATATATATATATATATATATATATATATATATATATATATATATATATATATATATATATATATATATATATATATATATATATATATATATATATATATGAGAGAGAGAGAGAGAGAGAGAGAGAGGGAGGGAGAGAGAGAGAGAGGAGAGAGAGAGAGATTTTATAATAACATTACATATAATAACAATTATTATTACATTTTATCTGCAAAGTTTGCACAATTATTTTTTTTTTTTTAATAAAAATAGTTTCATTTTATATTATTGTTATTGATATTATATCATCGAACTTATATGATATAAAACTTTGTTACAATGATTAACACTTTAATCATTAAAATAAATGTTCTATATCATTTTGCTTAAGTTTTATTTTTATATAAACAATTGCAATCAAATTTTTAAAAACTAGTTTATATTATTAATATAAATTTACCACGTATTGAAGAAAAAAAAGTTGACAATTCATAACTTGCTCTTCTCCTATCAGAACGATTTGATGCCATCATTAAAATATTGAATTGGTTTATATAATTAGTAACTAAAATATAACTATATTTTAGTTGCACATTAATTATTGCTTATAGTATATTATATATAACAATAATATTGTGATCATAAAAAAAATTATTACTGTAAATATAAAATATACAATATAAATAAACAAGGCAAAAATTTGAAGTGAAATAATAAACAAATAGTTAAGCTTATTTTGCTTAAAACTTATGTTACCAGTATATAAAAAACTTTCTACCTTACCTTGTATTGAATTGAACTTTTATATCTTCAACATTTCTATCTGAATGATGTTCACAATTTATGTTCAATCTTTAAAATTTAATGAGGTAATTTAAAATCGTTAAAGACTCATAATTGTTTACTTATTTAACAAGTTTTGAGTTAATGAACTAATTAATATCATTTAATGTTTAACTTAAAAATGAATAATTTTTTAATTAAACATAAATCACAAACTGTATGCTCACAGTTTAAGTATTTTTTAACTGTTATCAAAACAAATTACTGTTTACCTAGTATATTGATATTATTATCTAATATTTTTATATCTTAAACTTTTATGATTTATAAATTTATATAACTATTCAAATAAAATTCAAACAACTATTTGTAAATAAAAAGTAATGTTATTATTTATAAATACCAATTAATATTATTAAATAATATTAATTTAACAGGTAAACGAATTAACTTTCCTATGCATTAAAAAATTTTGCCTTCAGTTAGATAGATTTGCTGCCATTTTTAAAATTTAACATATTCGGTTTTTTATCATTAAAATAAAAAACAGAACCAAATTGGCTGAACATCGGCTGAACGTCGGCTGAATGTCTGTTTGACCATTCATCGGCCAACAGACACAAAACCGACGTTTCACCGATATTATTTTGCTAAAAACAGAGTAGCCGATGTTCAACCGATGTAACAAGCTCGGCCCGAGCTCGGCCCACCGTCGGACTTAACACAGGGATATATATATATATATATATATATATATATATATATATATATATATATATATATATATATATATATATATATATATATATATATAGTCAGTCTTGGCCAAAAGTTTGAATCCACCTCAAATTTTTAACATAAAATTGCCTTATGCTCACTCCATAAACTTATCGTTACTAAAATGTTACACAACTGTTGTAGATTATCAAAAACATTGTTATGTATTGTTACATTATTATTTATTACAAAATTATCAGTATTTAGTATGGTATCTCTTTGCAGCTAGCACCTGTGCTATACGAGAAGGCATGAAACGCGTCAACTTCTGACAGTACTCCACACTAGTTTCCATTGCCCACACTTCCTGAATTATTCTTTTCAGATGTTCTTGTGATGTTGGATTGTGAGCGAACACCTTTTTTTTCATAATTACCCACAGATTTTCTATGGGGTTTAAATCAGGTGATGACCCTGGCCATGGTCCTATCACAGAAATATGATTATCCAATAGCCACTTTGACACTGATCTTGCCCTATGGCAAGGAGCATCATCATGCTGAAAGTGATCCACCTGGTGAATCTGCATAAGATTGACAAACTTCTCCTGCAGTATTCTACGGTAGGTCTCAGCATTGATTGTTTTCCCATGTGGCATGAACCACAAACCTCCTTTCCATGTTTACCGGGAAAGGAACTCCACACCATCACCTTTGCACATTGCTTCACTGTAGCAATGCAGTATTTGGCATCGTTCCTTTCCCCATCTGGACAACAAATGTGTCGTTGGAAAGTAAAAAATTGATTGAAAGTAGACTCATCCGAAAACATGACATTCTCCCAGTCATCGGATGAGAAATTGCGGTATTTGCGACAAAATGCCAACTGGTCTTGTATGTTTTTTCGAGACAACAGTGGCTTTTTTGCAGGTCGCCTTGACTTTAGCCCAGCAAAAAGTAGTCTCCTTCTAATTGTTCGAGTACTGACATTATCTTCAGGTGGTAATAATGATTGAATCCTGGCAGAAGAAGACAAGGGAGAGAGCTTGGCACACCTTACAATTGCAGTGTCCGTGCGCATGGAAGTTACCTTTGGTCTTCCACTTCTCCTTCTTGAAAGGTAATTAGAAGGGTTAGGATCAAGGAAATGGCTAATACACTTTTGGAAAGCACCACGAGACACACTTAATTTACTTGCAATTTGCTTTCCTTCATCAAATAGCAAACGAACTTGAGCACGTTTTACAATGGATAATTCATTACCACGAACCATTGTAAAAATTATCAATAAATTCACTAGAAATACACAAAATCACAAAATATTCAGCACAAATAGATTAAAAGTATGAGTCAAGCAATTTTTCTAACAATCAATCAATAGTATAACAATATAAACAAATTACATATATATATATATATATATATATATATATATATATATATATATATATATATATATATATATATATATATATATATATATATATATATATATATATATATATATATATATATATATATATATATATATATATATATATATATATATATATATATATATATATATATATATATATATATATAAATTATCAATAAATTCACTAGAAATACACAATATAAGTATAACAATATAATATAAGTATAACAATATATATAAGTATAACAATATAAACAAATTACATAAATATATATATATATATATATATATATATATATATATATATATATATATATATATATATACATATATATATATATATATATATATATATATATATATATATATATATATATATATATATTTTTACAATTAAAAATGTATTCTACAAAAAGAGTGCTCAATGTTCTTAAAAGAACATTGAGCACTTTTTTTATATATATAAAAATTGATTGACATTGAGCATTTATATATATATATATATATATATATATATATATATATATATATATATATGTCTTTGAATATTAAAGATAAGTTTATATTCTATGTTTATATTTATATTCGAGGATTATATAATCCTCGAATATAAATATAAACATAGAATATAAACTTATCTTTTATATTATTAGACATATATACATATGCTTTATAAATATAACATACATATGTACGTTACATAGCCTTATCTTTAAAATTATAATTTTTTTTCAAGAACTTCTTTGCTGTCTTGTTTTTAAAAAAACGTCCATTTAAGAAATAACTAGAAAAGTGAGTAAAATCAATAAAATCCGCAGTTCTTTTGTGATTCAGCTTACCCCGAGCAATTTGATGCAACTTACCCCGTAGGCATCATGATCACTCTAATCAATGCATACAATTAGTCAGATTAAAAAAATCTATTTTTTTTTTACTTTTTGTATTTGAAAAAGATTTTTTTAACTTACTATTATTTTATTATTGTTATATACTTATCAGTTTTTTGTAAAACCTAAAGAAACATTGAAACGAAAATTAGAAATTTATATGGAAAAAAAAACAATTATCAATAACTTTAAAATTTTTAAATTTATTACTATAAGTTTTTTATAACTTGCGTGTCATAATTATAGTTATATAATGTAAAAAAAATTGAAAAATAATATCTGAAAAAAATTGAAAAATAATATCTGAAAATTATTCTTTAAAACGCATTGTTGCATCTTACCCCTGTTGCAACCAACCCCGGTCTCCCCTACGTCAAACTAAACAAAGTAGACAAAATGTCATTATTGCAAATGTATTAGTTGGTAATTAAATTTAAAAGTAAAGTAGTTTTTTTTTAACTAACACATAATTACTTCCAAGAATAAGTTTTGTAGTATTTTGTGAAAATATATTTGTATATTAAAATTTTTTTTATAATTTTTATTTATATATTTGTGTTATAAGGGCAATTCCACGGCCAAATATGAATAGAAGTCAATTTTTAGTCAGTTTTTAACAAATGAATATTGATGTAGACACATGAAAGTTTATTTAAAATATTTCCTTAGTAGAAAAATAAATTTGTTTCAGTCATTTTTATGGTTTCGAAAGTGACGGTTATTCTCATTTTCGCTTGATAAAAAAAAATATTTTATCATTTTCGCTTGATAAAAAAAATATTAATATCATTGTAAAATGTTTTAGTTAAATTAATATTTATGTTAATTTTGCTATATTTTTTTGGTTCAGATTTTATTTTTATTAGAAATTAAATTAAGACAGGACTCGAATTAACGCAAAAAAATCTAATCGCAAAAATATATATTTTTTGCTTCCCCCCCCCCCCCTCTCTTTTATAGCTCGCGCCGATGTGCGGTAATGGAGGAAGGGGCTTGCGTTGGTATAAAATTGTCTCCTTAGCACGTAATTGTTATCTTTTAACATACTATCTCACATATTTAAATGTTATCTTATGATTTTCTTGTTTGGCGGAGTTTAAAATATAGTTACTGTTATAATTTACAGCTTAATTTATAATTTAAATTTTATGTTGCTCATTACACTGTAACTACAGTGTAATGAGCAAGTAACAAATTTAATACTATTAATTAAGTAATTGTTTTTGTTTAACATGATACTTAAAAAAGTAAAAGTAAAAAAATAAGAGTAAAAAGCAAACATTTCAGTGACAGATCGAGGGGGAGGAGGGGGTATTCACCCTCCCCCCTCCCTTCACCAGAATCTGTAAGTCTTGAAAATATCATAGAAATTGAGGACCTTGTTTTTTGCTTTTTTTTTTTTAGGAGACGCAAACATGGTACAAAATTCAAAAATATTTCAACATCCTCCACCAAAAATTCCTGGATCCGTCACTGCAATATTTAAACCACTTTAATTAGTCATAGAAAACTGTTTAATACGATCACGCTGACGATTAAACACGTGTTTTTAATGAGTATTTAGTTATTGTAAAAAGCTATAAAACAACAATAAAACAAAAAGTTGTCTTTAAAATATAAATAGCTTGTGTTAATGTAAAACAATTTCGTGACGCTGTTTTGTTGCTGTTTTATACTGTTTAATAACATAAAATGCGTTTAAAATAAAACGAAGCAAATAAATGAAATTGTTTTAATTAATAAATTAAAAAACTATCGTCAACAACTTAATAAAAAATTAGATACGACGTTTTTTATATTTTATTGTTTCTTGAATAAAGGACTAATAAAAGTTTAAATATAAATAAGTTTTTCATTTAAATGGTTTTTAAGTTGATGTTTTTATTCTCTATTTCAATCGCTTTTCTATAAAAAGTGAAACAAAAAAATTTGGTTTAATAATTCGAATTATACTTCATGTTTAAAATAAGGCTTAAAACGTTAAAGTCAAAAAATTGCTGGTTTTTATTAGCATTTTTATACTGTTTGAAAAAAAAAACTAATAAAAAAGAATAAACAAATAATATTAATAAAAATAAAAGAATAATATATTAATTAATAATTCTTAGAATTAATGATAATAATAATTAATTCTTTTTTATTAGTTTTTTTTTTAAATAGTATAAAAATGCAAATAAAAGTCAGCTTTATTTTGAACATGAAATTTCGATTAACAAAGATAAAAACCAGGCTGTTTTGTTAGAATGAAGAAAAAATTCGAATTAACGTCTTTTTCCTTTTCAACTTTTCGCTTTAACGACCTTTTAAAAATTTTCTGCGCAGAGATTTAAAGTAATTTAAATTAAAAAATGTTTTACGTTGAAAGAAAATTTCGGCGCGAAAGAGCAAATCATCTATCAAAATAATAAATTTTGTGTGACGTTCTTTATGATAAAAACATTACTTTTAAGAATTGCTAAAAAAATGCTTTAAACAACCAAAAAAAAAAAGATTTTTATTAGGATTTATTATGACGCGAAAAGATTTTTTTTAAGAAGAAACAAATTCCGAAAGTGTGAAAAGCAATCGCGATCGCGATACGCTTAATACGACTTTTTTATAAGTTAAGTTGTTGTGACGTACTAACACGATTTTTAACGACTAACAATCGAGTTTCAATGGTAAAAAAATAAAATCAAAATGGAGTTGTTTTTCAGTGATTTCGGCAATTGCTTTTTGTTAGAAAGCATTTATAATTACAATTTAGTGAAAAAAAAAAAAAACTTACATATTTTTTTTTTTATGCACTTTCATATGAGATCATATGTTAGGAGCACTTAGGGATCCCTTTAAACACGCCGGGAAAAAAATCTTGCAAAGTATACATGCTATCATGATGAAATTTTCAGGGATTATTCACTTTAGCAATGCTTATGATATAAGCGGAGTAGAATTTCTCATATGACTTAAGATTTTGAGTTATTTAGTTGTTTTTTGTTTACGGCGTAAACACAGTTTTTGTGGTTTTTTCTTCTATTTTTGAGTTGCCATAGCAACAAGCTACCATTTTATGTATTTTTTTATATTTTCAATTAGAGCGCAACGGTTATTCGTTTATCAAATATGGATGCACGAATAATCATTAGAGAATATTCGGTTAAATTATTCGTTAAACAGTATTCGTAAAAACTAATCGTTTAAATTATTCGTAGGATACGAATATATTCGTAAACCAATTTTTGTTTAATAAATAATAACCGTTTAACAAATATATATTTGTCGAACAAATAAAAGGGGACGAATATGTATTGGTTTACTTTTATTCGCTAAATGAATTATTATTTGTTCAACGAACATTATTTGTTTATAGAATATTATTTGTTAAGCAAATTTTATTTGTTAAACGAATATTATTTTCAAACGAATATAAAATTAACACAATTTGTATTTTACAAATATATTATTAAATTTTATTTTTTAATATTTGAAAATTTTAAATAAACACTTTAATATTGCGAGTTAGACTCTTTAAAGGAATTTCGGAGTTATGTTATACCAACAACCTGCAGGTCACGATTCATTTACGAAGCCGCCATCGACATACGCTGGTGGCGTATAAGTACAAGTAGTAAAAAAACGGAATATAAAGAGAAGGAGGTACAATCATTCGCGTCTTATAAAAATTTAAAAGACGTTTCATCATTTCAGGGCCGACGACATGGGTTTCAAAGTGAGGGGGGCATACTTCCTTATTTCTAAAAAAATTCTTAATTTTCTAAAAAAAAAAAAAAAAAAGGACCTGAAAAATAAAAGTGCAGATATTAGTGCCCCCCTGGCCTCTCTGGTGTCATCGGTCCTGCATTTAAGATATAAAAGATTCTTTTATATTTATGCAAACGTCAATGAAGATTATATTTTAAAAAGATAAACTTCTTTTTATATAAATTTTAAGTAAAAATCTGTTATGACTTTAAAACGTAACTTATGGCAAAGTTTTATGGTTAAAAAAAAAACACATGCCGTTTTAATTTTCACATTTCTTTAATTTAAACATAACGGGGGCTGTTATGCCCCCCCCCCTTTCCCTTAGCGAAATGAAGGAAACTGTTTTACCGACGCATGCTGTTTTTTTTTGCCATATTAGATAACATTTTTCAAAGCGAAATGTTGAAAAACGGTTGTGTCCATATGGGGTTATGCCTCCACTTCCCCGAATTGTTATATTATTTATTGTTATTTATCTTTAAACTACGAAATTAACCACAATTTGTTGTAATTATCACAATTTATTGCTGCCACTTTACTTTATAAAACAAGTAAGGAAACATTATTTATAAGTTTGTTTCTAATTAATAAGTAATGTTTTTCTGCTTATTATATATTATATGAACGAAATATTTATTTTAAATTAGCTTTACAGGTAAATTTAATTGTGTATAATCGTGCGACACCGAACAAAAATATCATTTCAGGTTTTTAAATGGTTTTATTTTTTGCAATAATAATTAAGCGTTTTTTTAATTTAGTAATTTTTTTGTAATACACCCAATATTTTTTAGTGGAATTTTATGTGTCCATACCGTACTTTATGCTGAGTTTTATGTGTACATACCTTTCTTTTAGCTTAGTCTTATTTGTTCATACTTATTTTTAAAGAAATTTTATGTGTTAAATCCTCTTTTTAAATTGAGTTTTATAAATACATACTCTTTTTTTTAATCCAGTTCAACAAAAAATATAATTTAAAGAATATATTATCTTAAATAGCACCAAGTTTTTTAACCAGTATTTTTTTTTAAAATTAGAGAAGATTGTTTTACGATTCATAATAATTGTACGATGTCAATAGTGACTGGAGCGAATGGATGGCGATATTTTTGTAAAGAAAAATTAATGGGCAAAGAATTTTCTCTTTGGAAAGCTGCTTTAAATTAAATTAAAAAATTGGGTATACTTATGGGAAAAATTTGTTTCCGGATAGGTAATATTTCAATAAATAATTAAGATTAGTGTGCTAATATAAAATTTCCACAGAAACCGCTTGTTTGTTATTATACTATTTTTATTCCGGGAAATCCCGGGATAACAAAGTTTCACACGGGGAATTCCGGGATGCAAAACTTACGGGAAATGTGAAACTCTAGTTTATATAATTTATTACTTTACTTATAATATATGAATTTTATAGATAAACTTGATAGAAATATCTGTTCCAAAAATCAGCACGGGTAATAGCTAATATTTAACAAACTTTATTATATTGTGAAATGAAACAATATAATAAATTTTGTTAAATATTAGCTGTTACCCGTGCTGATATTCGGCAGAGCTATTTCTATCCTAACTAATTTCTGGTTATACTAATGATATTCTAAAAGAATTTCATTTCAATTAAAATTTAATTTAGATCAAACATTTGAACATTTTTTTTCACGTGAAAGCTGCTTTTCTTCATAAAATGCCCAGAAAGTCTTGTATTTGGGATTTCTTTGAAATGACTGACACTTCTCATGCAAAGTGTAATGCGTGCGAAAAGGAACTTGCTGCTAACGCCGGTACTACTTCAGGTCTTATTAATCATCTAAAAGAGCAGCACTGCCATGTTTTTTCGGCATATGAGAAACTCAATTATGTTCAACAGATTGGAAAAAGTCTCGCGTTATTGATAATGATGAATCTTCTGAAATCAATTTCATCAGTACACCCAAACAAGCTTGTCTTGTTGCCTCTCCTGAGTCATACTCTCAATTTTTAACATCATCTGGTAAGTCGAAAAATGATCAAGTCTCTAAAACTTCCCGTGTAGTTAATCCAGGGCCCAAAGACCATTTTGAAATGTAAATTTAGTTACATCATTTTACACCTTTTAGGATAGTGGATAGTAAATGTTTTCATGAAATAATGAAGCAAGCAACGAAGGGAAAGTATAACCCTGTTTCATCAAAATCACTTTCTCAGGACAGAGTTCCTAGGCTATATCAATTCATCAGTGATCATGTGAACAAAATTATTGACAGCGAGAAGATTGACCTTGACGGTTGTGCCTTTACTACTGATATCTGGACCTCTTGTAATAAACTTGCTTTCCAATCGCTCACTCTACATTTTATTACAAAACGTTTTCAGCTTAAACGACTGCACATAATGCCGAAAATATCGTAGAAAAGTTACTTAATAAAACGCTTGAGTTTGGAGAATAAAACAAATACATTGGCGACGACTTATGGAGGGTCAAATGTTATGAAAGCTATGCGCATCAGCAAAGTTATCAGCAACAATCTTTGGTGCGCTGATCATCAGATACATTTAATTGTCATGCAAGCTATAGCTAGTGTTCCTGAGTGGTTAGAAATTGCACTAAAGCTAAATAAATTAGTTGGGCACTTCAGTCATTCTTCTAAGGCTACGAGTATTTTAAGAAAAATTGCTATTGAGCATAACCAACCACGAACTAGACTTATCCAGAAAGTACCAACTCGTTGGAATTTGGACTTGAGGCAGTTAAAATCCATTATGGATCTAAAAGGGTGCTTGTCTATTATGGCAGAAACGTCAACTAAAATTGAAGGTTGGTTCCCCACTGTTGTAGAAGCTAATATTATTAAAAGTATTGTTGAATATCTTGATCTTATCCATAAAATGACGAATAAGCTTAAAAAAACTTGTTTATCAAATAACTGTCACGCTCTATTTTTAATGTCAGTGTAATATTTACTATATGACTAAAGAAAAAGTTATTTTATATGTGTTGTTTTAAAATTTAAGGGTAGTTGCCCCTTAAGCTATTAGAAATGAATCAAAAATGGAAATGACTAAAAAAATTTTTAAAAATGTTAAATACTATCATATAATTTAGTTAATTAAGTTACAAAATAATTTGGGCGACGGTACCCCTTCGTTTACACAAACTTTAGCGGAACATCGGCATTTTTTTCACAAAAAAACAATATTTGCTGTAACATTAGGGATTATTCTTGAGCGTTTTCGATAGCGTCGACCGTTTTTGGGTGTCGCCCAAATTAAAATTTGAGGACTTTTTTTTAAAGTTTTTTTACGTTTTTTGTTACAGCAAATATTGTTTTTTTGTGAAAAAAACGCCGATTCTCTGCTAAAGTTCGACAGAACGAGGGGGCGCCGCCGCTCAAATTTTTTTCCTAGAATAAGGCCCTGTATATATATATATATATATATATATATATATATATATATATATATATATATATATATATATATATATATATATATATATATATATATATATTTATATATATATATATATATATATATATATATATATATATATATATATATATATATATATATATTATATATATATATTATATATGTATATATATATATATATATATATATATATATATATATATATATATATATATATATATATATATATATATATATATATATACACGCACACACTTATATACATAATTTTAGGGGCGATTCTTCTAAAAAGGCGGTTTTCAAGTTAAAGTTGTTTTTTAAGGAATAGAGTCGGCTAGTCGGGCACATAAAACTTTTTATTCGGATGACTTTTAGTGTTATTTTCATTCGGATGATTTTTAGGATCTTTTTCTTCTTTTTTTACGGAAAGCAGTCGGTAGTTTTTAAAAAGTCTCCTTCCACCCCTCATTTTATTTAAAGAATCGCCCCTATATATATTATTATTAAGAATTGTATATTATTATTTTTTTATTATTAACAGTAAAAGCATTATGTGGTTTTTATTGATATTTCTTGGTTTACTTCGTATGATTGCTGACATTAGCAGCCGATCGTGCATTGCACTTTTTATAAATAATTCTGTGTACTCTGACCAAGCGGGGCGAGTAAACGGTTTAGCGTACTCTGTCCAAGAAATTATGAGGTAAAATATTTAAATCTTTTCACTTTTTTTTTGTGTCGTTCTCTAGTTTTATTTTTTATATACTACTTTACAAATTGGTAGTTAACTTTTATGTAGTATGTAGTATTATTAAATAAGTTTAGTTGTTTATTTTTGTTTTTAAAGTATAATTTTAGTTTGTTTTTTTAGAGTGGCATCACCAACTATGTTCGGTAGTTTATTTGCATGGTCTATCAATGATAATAATCATCAAGTTAAGTTTCCGCTTGACTATCGACTTTCATTTTTTGCTGTAGCTTTTTTTACTTTAACAATACTAGTGCTTTCCTTTTTACTTCCTAAAAGTATTAACGGACCAAAAACGCCACCGACGTCTTCAACGGAAGTAAAAATCACATAGACAGTTTTTTTTTTTTTTACCTTAGGAGTCGTCCATATATTACGTAACCCTATAAGAAGGGAGGAGGGTTGGTACTTTTGTGACAACCCATACAAAACTTGCTTTTTAAGTGTGACGATTTTGTGACAAGAGGGGGGGGGGGAGGTCAAAAGTTGACGTGACGTAATTTATGGATGACCCCTTATGCATTTTCTTTATTTGATGTTTATTTAATGTATGTGTATATAGGCAATTTCCATGTAATAAGGTGTTTTTTTATATGTATGTGTACATAGAATACGATGTTTTTTTTAAATGTATGTGTGCATAAAATATGGTATGTTTTGCATTGCATTTTTTTATATTGTTGAATAAAAGAACAAAAAAAAATCTATTTAAAATTTTTTTACTCTTTAAAAACACATTTATATGCTTTATAAATTTTTTTGGTGTAGATGACTTTAAACTTAAGTTTTGAAAATATTTTTAAATTGCATTTTATTTTCAAAAATTTTAAAACAAAAATATATATTTTTTTTAATTTGCATTCTTTACTTGATGATCTCAGCTGAATCTATACTTAGTTTTCTCAACAAAATATATTTTTTATTTAATAATCACACGTTTACTTAAAATTTTTAGTTTTTATTTCATGTATCTTGTGATTAGGATTTTTGTTTAAAACCAAATTCATAAAATCAAAAAATAAGTGTTATAAAAAAACAAATTTAAAAATCTTATTTCAAAAATGTTGAAACAGTTTTATGGTATTTTATAAATTTTGATTTCTTCAAATTTTTAAAAACTTAGTTAAATAAACATTTTGCATTACTCTATACAGATTTATGTTTAGAAAAAATCTTTTATAACTTTTGCGATCCCGTTTAATCATTAGTTTTGGCTTCTGTTCAATTTAACTTGCTTTAGTCGGTTGGGGCTTATCTATAAATGACCTCACGTCTTTTTTCTCTCTCCCTTCTCCCTTTAAATTTTGAGAAAGATTTTTTTTAATTTATATATTTAATCCAAAATTTTTTTTGAAAATGGATTTAAATAAGAGAGGCTATTTAAAAGTGGTACATAATTTTTATATAATTGTGTGGTGCAAATTTTAATTTTGATTGTTGCCCAATGTATAACGTAATATTTTTATATAACAATGTATTATTTACTTTAATATTTTTTTCTTTGTTTAAATTTTTCCATGAGTAATAATAGTTCTTAGACTGAAACTAAACACAAAAATAACTTAATGCTTAAAAATAAACAAACTCATATTCTTCTTAAAATAATAATTTTAAATAAAATCAATCCATTTTCTAAATTTAAATTCGCAATAACGTTCAAATTACCTGCTAATGTAGGATTCGGAACTTATGCGCATATCGGTGAATATATGCGCGTAGCATTCAAAAGTTACGCGCGTAATATGCATATGATACACATACAAGTTTAACAGATGAATTGTATTTGAAATTAATTAAATATTGTCAAATTTAGAATAAAATGTTTTTTAAATAAAACGCAGGTGAGTTAAAATTAAAAGAAGTTCTCTTTGTTGTTGCTGACGAAAAAATCATTTCAACAATAGATTGCAACTTCAAAGACTGCTGGATATTTCTGACCAACAACCATGTTCCAATAATTCTTTGCGCTCATTTAGAAAATTATTCTTCTTTCAGTGTTGTCATTTCTCGAACAAATTCAATCATTTCACTTTCAACCGTCTTAGCTATTGTTGGATTTGTTTTTGAGGCTAATTCTGAAATTAAACTGATTATATCAGTCTTATATCTCAGATTATAACCAATTCCCATATATGGTAATAAGAAATTTAAAGCGCTTCATTACCATTTCCTGAATAATTTCCTCATTTGCAAATTTCTTGTTCATTTAACCAAAATAAATTCAATATTTTTAAGTCTTCCAATGATGCACTAAGCGTCGCCAAGCGGAAGTTTTACTTACTTTTCTGAAAAAAAATTTAACTTTAATATTTTGAATATTTTTTAACTGAAACAAGTTAGCATTAATTAATAAAAAAATGTTTGTTGCAAATTTTTTTAAATTTGCCTTTTTATGTGCGAGATTTTCAGGGGTAAAAAAACTCGGGTTTTCACAAAATCTTTATTTGACATACAATAATTTCCAAATTTCCTCAATTTTATTTCATATTACCAAATAAATGATGCATTTTGTAAATTAAAAACCAAGAAAATAAAATAAAAAAGATTGGATCATCGTTTCTGTATGTCCGTAAAGATTGATTGATTAGACCATGTTACTACAGCTGTAGTAATAAAAACTGGCTACCTCTAGAGGTAGCCAGTTTTTTATTTATTATAAATTTTCTGCGATAAATAGAAGTGAAATAATATTCTGGCTATGTGAGCATAAACTTAAAGAAGATGATTTACTATTTTACACATGGATACAATATAAGCATATGGATACAAGATAAGCAGGTGTATATAGATTTATACCTCTCTCTCTTTATCTCTCTCTCTCTTTTCTCTCTCTCTCATTCTCTCTCTCTTTCTCTCTCTCTCGATATATATATATATATATATATATATATATATATATATATATATATATATATATATATATATATATATATATATATATATATATATATATATATATATATATATATACATATAAATCATCGGTATACAAACGATACATCATTTTGAGATAATGAATAAATAAGCTTTTACATACTAGTTAAAGTAATAAGTTTTTGTGGATTAGTGAAAATAAAAAAATCTTAATAACTCATTAATTAATTTATTAAGTTTATGTCGTATATCAATTGATATTGCCAAAAATGGACAAAAAGTTCCCTTGTATACCAACATTATATATAGACACACACACACACACACACAAACACACGCACACACACACACACACACACACAAATTGTTTTTAAAATGTTTCATAAAAGCACTTCTAAGTTTGACATTTTTGCTGCTGTTACATATGCTTTATTGTACTTTTTTTATGATTTATAGTGTACCACAAAGAGTACTTAAATCAGAATAAGTTGTTTCGAGACTCATTGATATGAACATCACAACTACAAGACCGAATATATAGATTTTTAATCAGATATCTGAATATCTATTTGCATTCATTACTAATAGCACATTTAAAAAAACCATAACTATGTCACAATCTGTACATATAATTCATGCTGTTTCTTTTATGTTTTTTAAGTATTCTCCACTAGGTTGGAGGATACTTAAAATGATAAACAAAAATAACTGCACAAGTTGGTCATGCACGTCTAACTTTCTTGGAAGAAAACACTAGAGACACAGTTAATTATTGGTTTGTGACATTTGATATTTTTGACACTTATATTGATCTTTTTTTTTTTTAATGTTATGCTATTGTTAATAGTTTAACATATTTTTGTTATACTATTTTTGTTATTTTTTTGGTAAAGAAATCTTAATATAGTTTGTAATGAGAATTTAAAGTTTTGTTGTTTTTTGTTTTTAAAAATATTTAAGAAATACTTTAATAAATTTTAACTAGTAATTAACTAATTTAGAAAGATCTATACAATGAACTAAAATGTTATACTGCTGAGCTGTTCTGGGTTGAATTTTTAAAAAAATGGCTATTTTCGTAACCACAAGATTAGTTTTTCTTTTAAATATAGAAATATAAACAAAAATTCGATGTCTCGTGAAAAAAATAGCTCAACATGTTGAATGCTTCTTTATTTATAAGCTTATTTCTTTATTTTGCATAGGAGCGACGCATAGTGTGATATTTGAAGAATATTCAATATTTTTCACGAGTTTTGCCAAACTATTCCAGAATCCATTTGATTTAATTAGCGTCAATACAACGGTCAAATTTGTTTTTGGAGCAATTTTGTTCAAAGATGCATTTTCCTCATCCGCAAGTTAAATTAAAGCATACTTTGTTATACAAAGGTTATTCATTGAATTAAATTGACTGAGTCATCGAGTTGAAACAGTCATTGTGAGTGAGCCAGGAATATTAGCTGCGATTCTCTTGTCGCCAAACTTTAACAAGGTGATGATTTTTCACAAACTTTATAAATTTCTCAGTTTCTTTGACGGTCTTTGAACTTTCATTAGTACTCAAAATGTCCTTAACAAGAAGATTCACAGCGTGTGCTGCAGCCATACGTCAAGATGTCTAGAAGATTTTCGTCAACTGAATTCCAAACAGTTTTCATTTCTGGAGCGTTGTTAGGGATAATGTTTCTTTTGTAGGAAGAGAGTCTCAATTTTTTCAATAAAGGCACCAGCAACAGTTGCAGAGTTTTCAATTATGCCTAATGTGTTAATTGAAGTATAGAAAAACGGTTTTTGTATTTAGTGCCTTCATACAAAAATTCATTATATGCTTGACTCTCATATTTGTCTTACCATTACTGTTAAATTTTCGGGTGGCTAGATAACTTTTTCCAATTTAGCGGAGCATTCTGCGTACTTTTTATCATGAAGCCAACCTGGCATATTCGTTTATGGGCTGCAACGCGATCTTTTGCTTACTGAACTTTCATTTGCTGGGAATGCAAATTCTAGTTCACTGTACTGTGTTAAGATTTTGAAAATATCTATTTATTGTAAAGTTTTCCATTGTCTTTCTGTTTGAAGAAAAACGTCTAATTAATAGGGTTCGCACTGTCGGCGCAGATCTGCGCAGACATGCGCAGATCTGCGCAGACATTGTAATTTGTCTGCGCAGACGTCGGCGCTGACAAAATTTATTGTTACTGCTAAAATATATTAAGGTTCGTCTCTCGGCGCAGATCTGCGCAGATATTATTATTACTGACGATTTATTAAAATCAACAAAAAAAGTTTTAAACTTAAAAAATGTTTTAAGTAATCTTTTAACTTTATTATAAATTCAGTGATTAGTAACAATAGGAGTTTTCAAAGATTCTTGCAGTAATAAAAATATAAATGCTGGCGCCTATTCGGTGATTTCTTGACATTCAATTTCATTGAGAATTGCACCTTCTTCAAGAATGTAATCAGTCTTGTCATTTGTGTCTATCAGCACGCTATTAGTATACAAGAATACTAGCTTTTCAACTCTCTCATTCGTAAGACGATTTCTTAATCGCGAGTGAATAAATCGAAAGGTCGACCAAGCTCTTTCTGCTGTAGCCGATGAGCATGTCATTTTGTTAAAAGGCTTAGCATTTTCATAAAAAGCAGGATATTTATCGCGACCAATAATGTTCCAATAATTTCGCGAGTTCATCTTGAATATTGTTTCCTTTCTTCTCTCAGGCAGCACAGAAATATCTCCTATATAAGCAATCAATTCATCTTTAGCAGTGGCAGCAATTTCAGGTTTGATCTTTTTGGCAAATTCAACTGTAGCAGTGATAAAATCGGTTTTATCTTCATTCAAATGTAAACCTTCTGCGGCATTTTTGGGCGTTAATATGAAAGCAATTCCAATACATGGTGTAAAGAGAAATTGGAGGCGAGATTGCACTTTTTGTTGTATGTCTTTGTCGTCCATATATGAATGGTACATTTGACCAAAGTAATCATACACGAGAGACAATGGAGCTGTATCACTTTCTAGCTTTCCGATCACGTTGGAAGGAAATTCAATGCTTTTGACAAGCTTAGAGAGACGGTCCCAAAATGGGTTAGATTTTATCAACGCCATAACAGCAGCAGATGTATTCTTTGGTTGAATTTCCTTCAGTAATGGACTTTCTTCGTCTACCAACTTAATAAGAACGTATTTTGATAGCTGGAGACTGCTCATTGATTTATAATAAATAAACCATCGTGTAGATACAGGCATGGACAATGAAATAGAAATGTTTGCAGCAATTCGTCTTTCATCAAACTTTGCTTTCAATATGTGATGATTTTTCACATATTTGATGATTTTCTCTGCATCTTTGTCTGCATTTATGTCTGCGCAGATCTGCGCATATGCATTTGCCGAACCCTACTAATTAACCTATAAACGTTTCATTTTTTATTGTTTTTATTTACTTATTAGGGATGTACCGAAGCTTCGGCTTCGGCTTTGGCGTGCCGAAGCTTCGGCAATTTTGCCGAAGCTTCGGTTCGGCCGAAGCCAGGTCAATTTTTTGCCGAATCTTTGGCTTCGGCAAAAAATTTTAAGTAATTAAAGTTATAAGCTACTGTGGGACAAGTTATAAAAATAAGCTAATTGCCAGTGTCTAATAAAGTTATAAATTTAGGACTACAGAGTTAAAGTTGGAGTCTATACCATATACTTAGTATTATTTACTCCCAAGTGTCTTGTTATGGAGGGGATAATAATAAATAAGTAAAAATATTTTGAAAAAAATAATAAAAATGGGGAAGGTCCTCATACACTTTGAAAGCTTCCAAGTGTGACTTTAGATGAACTGAAGCAGCATTTCTATGCATAATAAAAACCTTATAATTTAAAACAAATTAAAAGTTTTTAAAACCTTAATTTGTATTATGTAACGAATTCATATTAATTATTGTGTGGGATTACCGCAAATAGAACAAAATTTGGTTTCAACATTTGACCGATAAACCTTAGTAATCTCTCTTTAAAGAAGGTTAAAGATACGTTGCTACTATTTTAAATTTTGTGTATGTTTAATTTTTTAAAATTTTATTTAACCATATTAATAAAAATTAACAAATTTTCATCGTAAATTTACAGAAATTGGTTAGGTGTCACTTATATAGATACAAAATAGTCAATGGAGTGACACATAAAAAACAAAAAGTTCTCAACAACAAAAAAAGAAGAAAAGCAAATGAAATATAAACGAGGATAGTAAAAAAAGAAAAAAAAAAGCCAACAAAAACTAGATAAATTAAAAGAAAAACAATGATAATAACTATCCTTGCTCTTTTATTAATACTATGAATACTTCTAAATTGAATTTATATATTAAACATGTAAACCAATATTCTGGTTTCTTCTTATGATATTATGAAGACTTTTAAATTTTATTTAAATTAAATTAAAGGTTGAAGCTTTGATTACTTTGAGCTCTTATATTTATCATCAAAATTTATTTAAATTAAATAAACAATTTAAATCAAATAAATATCAGCCTGCTCAGTCCCTGTTTATTTATAAATATAAAGTAAATAATAATATAATTATAAATAAAAAAATTTATAAAGTATTCTATTTATTATTTTATTTAAAGCTCACTCTACAGAGTTGTTAGATTACTTTGGAAGTTTTTATCACAGATAGTTAATATTTGATTTCAGATACTGATGCAGATTTATCCATTATAGAGACAGAAGAAGAATGAATACTAAGATTTCAAAGTATAAAAGATTAAAAAAAGCTATAGAAAATGTTATGTAGTGTTAAGTTAAAAATAATCAAAAAAAAAATACTTAAAAGTGTGAAAAAAGAAGTTAGAGACAAATCTATCATTTGTACTTTTTTTTAGCAGCAGGTTCAGGAATCCAAAATGGTCTTAACTTGGGTTTTTTTTAGTTTAGAAATTGTTCGTTTAAAGAATACAGAGAAGTAAAAAAAAAAGATATTGAAATAAATAGCAATAAAAAGATAAAGTGTGTTTCTTATCTTTTATGTTGTAGATACAACTAGATCAGCTAAGACTGTTTATTTAAAGAAAGAGTGATCAAGTGCAAAAGATAAATTTACTCTAGTAATGTTCAGAGATTTTTATCCACTTCTATTAACAAAAGGTGCATTAAAAATAAAAATAAAATATACAGGACATGAAAAAATGCTATATAACATTAATATGGTTTGCACACAAAAAAAATAGAACTAGAAGTAGGAAAATTTGGGGAGAATGTTTCAAAAAAGCTTAAGTTTAAAAAAAAAACGCTCGATGCGATCAAGTATCAGAAACGACATAATGAGAAACTTTAAAACAGAGGCGCTGAGAGCTTTTGCCCTGCCTGGAACAGCAATTCTGACTGGCGTCCTCATTTTTATACAATTTTTCTATATTAATAGTCAAGGACCTTAGTTTTGGTACCTTTTTTGTTTTACACCCCTGCTGATCTGAATGCTGATTAAATTTTAAGCATATATAGTGCCGAAGCTTCGGCTTCGGCCGAAGCTTCGGCTTCGGCAAAGTGGCTTCGGCCGAAGCTTCGGCTTCGGCAAAATTTCAGCTTCGGTACATCCCTATTACTTATCTCTTTAATTAAAACACTTATATAATAAATGACTTAAATTCATTAATTATAAAAGAGCGTTAATTAAAGAGATATGATAGATGAGTTAAAGGTTGTTAATTTTTAATTCGACTATTAAAACTAATGATTTTTCTTGTTTCAAATGCTCATTAATTAAAAATTTCATGAAATCTAGAATTCGTTTTTTTGTCTGTCTGTCCAGAGCCGTAACCACAATTTTGATATTAGGGGGGTCTATAGTTGACTTAAAAGAAGGAGAGTGTAACAAAAAGTTTTGATTTTCATTTATAATGTATATCCAATGGTCATCACACTCCACATCTATGAAACAAATAAAAAACGTAATACTTGCGTCAAACATTGTTTATCTCTGCAAAAAAGCTAACTGAAATTTCCGAAATGTTCATTCATGTTTGACATTTATTATTAAACTCCTTTGCGATCTCAACCAAATCAATTTTCCACGTGAGTATGAAGAACTAGCATATGGTTTAGGCGGGAATCTGTTGTTGTCAATCAAAGCTAGATTTTAATTCTTAAAATCGTAGTAGCTGGCATCACAAGAATTAGCTTGGCAATCTTATAACTTTGGTAAGCTCTTTTAGAGCGATCCAAACTCCTGAAAAACAAGATGAGATCTTTGATTTTGTGTGAATTTTTTGATATCGTACCTAATGATGTTGCAATGCTTGGAAGAAGAGTGTTTTAGCTAAAGATTGGTTAATGTCTAGACAGTAGAAGTGACAAACTGATTGCTGGTAATTTTCCCAACTTTCCCCTTTTATTGATTTGAGAAGAACTTTCTGAAGATCAATATATACCTTATAATCAAGTTGATCAAACCTCTGTTTTATAAAAATGATAATAAGATCGAATGTTTCAAAATACTATTGACAAAAATGTTCTTTTTGGTGAATCACGGAAATGATAGGTTTTTTTTGAGTTAAGAGTTGTTTTTAAACAATCTGGCGTTTTCCTTTTTTTCGAGAGTTTAGGGTCAGTAACACCTGGCTGGGTTTCCCATTTCATAGCCCGTTCCCAAAACAGTTCATAAATTTTGCTGCTTTGGGATTTAACCAAAACATTAACAACTTGAGATGCTAAAATCTGTTCTTCTGCTGCCGAAATACTTTGACCTTGGAGTGCCTTACTTACATTGTCTGTTTGTTTCTGGAGGCATTCCCCTAAATAGCAACAAAAGATAAAGTCAAATGTCGATGTTATAAACTTCATTACCCGAATTCTTGCTTTTATTCCGGCATCATTTAACTTTTGTAATGACCATTTTTTGTCTGTCTGTCCAGAGCCGTAACCACAATTTTGATATTAGGGGGGTCTATAGTTCTCTTAAAAGAAGGAGAGTGTAACAAAAAGTTTTGATTTTCATTTATAATGTATATCCAATGGTCATCACACTCCACATCTATGAAACAAATAAAAAACGTAATACTTGCGTCAAACATTGTTTATCTCTGCAAAAAAGCTAACTGAAATTTCCGAAATGTTCATTCATGTTTGACATTTATTATTAAACTCCTTTGCGATCTCAACCAAATCAATTTTCCACGTGAGTATGAAGAACTAGCATATGGTTTAGGCGGGAATCTGTTGTTGTCAATCAAAGCTAGATTTTAATTCTTAAAATCGTAGTAGCTGGCATCACAAGAATTAGCTTGGCAATCTTATAACTTTGGTAAGCTCTTTTAGAGCGATCCAAACTCCTGAAAAACAAGATGAGATCTTTGATTTTGTGTGAATTTTTTGATATCGTACCTAATGATGTTGCAATGCTTGGAAGAAGAGTGTTTTAGCTAAAGATTGGTTAATGTATTATAAAATGGGAATGTTATAATGGTTTGTTATAGAAAGTAGACTAAAGTTCCATTATTTCTTTTAGGTGATTTTTTGATAAGTTTCCAATATATATATATATATATATATATATATATATATATATATATATATATATATATATATATATATATATATATATATATATATATATATATATATATATATTTGCAAAATCAGATACATCAGATTCTTTTAAAAAAATTAAAATTCCAACCTTTCATTTGCAAGTGAAGATTGCTAATCATCTTTTTGTTTTTAACTCTCTAAATAAAAATTTACCTTCTTCTATCGCAAACTTTTTTATAGAAAGTAGACTAATTCATACACACTCTAGGCGAAATATCAATAATGGAAAACATATTGTACCATCATTTAAAACTCAAAAGTATGGTAAGAATTCTGTTGTGTATCAGTGCATCTGTGAATGGAACAAGAGCCTTATGTGCATTGTGAATGAGTTCAATAAACTACAACTCGAAACTCCTTTGTCATATTTTCTTAACCTTAATCAAAATCAATTAAAAAAAATTCTGAATAATATTTTGTTCTAATTTTTTTCTATTACTATAATAGTTATCCTTATTTTTTGTTTGTTTTTCTTTTCTCTTTTATTATGACCTACATATATGATTTATAAAAAGTTTACTTTATGTGTGTCTACGTTTTATGTTTTATTTCTATATGTTTGTTATTAGTCATATTATTTTAAAAAATGATGTCACTCCTTTGACCAGACTTCTGTATGAATGATACCATCCATACTAATCATTAACTTATTATAATAAGAAATAACATATCATTTTACTTATTATTATAGTAATTATAATTATTTATAATTTTTTTTGTTGTTGTTACTATTATTATTATTGTTATAAATTATTACTATTGCTTATTATTTTATAATTATTGTTATTATCATTGACCTTATTATTGTAAAAATGATTTTAAAATGGAAAATAAATAGCTTGTTGCTGCTGTTGTTGTTGTTGTTGTTGTTGTTGTTGATGTTGTTGTTGTTACAAATAATATGCTGTTTTGTTCAGACGGAATATTTTAGATGACATCACCGATGGCAAGGTTTAAAGCGTGGCCGTAGCAATGCATGTATAAGCACTTTTTGTTAAATAACCTTATCTCATTTGCTAGTCCAGATTTAGGATCAGACATATTAGCAGCTCTGTCGTATCATTGACCATGCGCATCCTCTAATCTCAAAATCATTTTCAAGAGAATATTTTTGAGAACACGCACAATTTCTTCAAAAGTTATATTAGGTAACGGATGCATACCAATGAACTCTTCGTGTGCTTGCTTAATGTTCATTTACCCATCAAAAACAAACAACTATTTTTGCATATATAAAAGTATACATGTTTAAAACATTTTGCATATGTTTTTCCCTAATAATTATAACTTTATATTTTTTGGAGGTTGGGGTTTTCAGAACCCAATGTTAATGTTAATTTGTTTTAAATAACGCTCGCACGAACAGATTTTCATTAAATTAAAAAAAAGAAGTTTGATAATATTCAAAAAAATTAGAGTTTATTTTTGTTTTTAGATATTAAAACAAATAATAATAGAAAATTAGGAAAACTTAAACTGAATACTAAAAGAAATCGTTTTATAAAATGCTTTTGGAAAATGAAAGTATCGTTTGTTTCTTTTTACTTGCCTCCGTTGAGACGGGTTGACATTTGATTTACGGGTTGACGTTTGAAGAGGCCGATGAAGAAGAAGAGGCAAACGAAGAAAAAGAGATCGATAAAGAAGAAGAGGCAGACAAAGAAGAAGAGATCGATAAGGAAAAAGAGGTAGACGAAGAAGAAGAGATCAATAATGAAGAAGAGGTAGACGAAGAAGAAAGAGTTTTTTTTAGTGGATAATTACAAGACTTAAAAAGGTAGTTAAAATCAAATCAAAATACTAAAACCATACATTTATTTTTATGTAGTCACTTATTTAATGTAGTGGCGAGGACAGGATCGACGGAAAAAAAAGTAAAACAATTAAACTATTAAACAATAGTATAATAATCCATAAATATATTTAAGCTCTATTATTTATAAAAAATAAAAAATGCGAATTAAAAAATATTGGCTGCACATTCATATTATATTAGAGACAATAAATTTTACAAAACAATATTTAACAAAAACGAAGGAATTGCAAAAGAGTAAGAAAAGCCAATTTACTATGCGAAACATAAATTTTAATTTTGGAACAAAAAGACTGATATTGTTACATTAACTATGCACAAAATATAATACACAACCAGCCATATAATAAAGGCCAGCATTCATCTGATCATTTAAAACTAATTGTCTTTTATTAATTATCACATATATAAATAATACCATCTTTCATCAGCTCGATCTCAATTTATGCTAGAGCAATGTCAGTTTCTTCAACGAAGTTTAAAAAATAATTTCAACCGTTGAAGTCTAAAACTGTTTTTTACTTTTTAATAAATTGAATTGAATCAAAAGTGATTGAGTCTAAAAAAATTGTAAAAACAGCAATTGTCAAACAAAAATTACTGTCAATTTTATGCCTTATAAAGTAACACTTTATAAATGTAGTAAAAATTCTTCTTAAACAACGTTTTTATTTCACTCATCCACAGTAAATTAATTTTTCAAACATTTTGAAGATGGCAGGAAGAAAGTATTGGTAATCTTCTGAAAGTTATTTTTGTTATTAATTCTTGAAGCATATTGAGATTAGTTTGTGTGTAAGTCCTTGCCCCCGTCCACAACTTCAAAATTACATCGGCATAGGCTGTAATACATTCAAAAATAATATATTTTTTTAAATCTATCAATAAAAAATAACCTTATAGAATGTTTACCTGAAACTTTGGTTAATGAGACTTTTATATCTTTCCATACAAGCAGGTTGCCAGTAGTTTCACAAACACTCATACTTAAAGGTAATTTTTTAAAACATTTGGAATAGATGACAACATATGTCACAATTTTTGGGTGTCTATGTTATATAAATCTATTTATATTAAAGAAGTTTTACATAACATGAAATATATAACAATATATAAAACTATCTACAACAATGATGACATCGATTTCCTAAAATTGATTTTTTACAACCCAATGCTCTTTACGACATTAACCAGTTTTGCAGATTAGGAATTTGTAACATAGAACATTCCATCAAGAAATAAAAAATTAAAAAAAAAAGTTAAAAAGAAGATTTAATCAAATATTCCAATTTTTAGAGGATAATAAGGGATTTTAGAGGAGATTTTTAAAAAAAGAGGACTTTAAAGGATCTTAGACAAGCTGTGACTACCCTGATATATATATAAAATTAATTTTAAATGTATTTTACAAATTTTTTTAATTCTGATTCACTCCCAACAAGGCAAGCAACAACTATTAGGTTGGGAGTTACTGAAAAAAACAGAGTTTATATATATATATATATATATATATATATATATATATATATATATATATATATATATATATATATATATATATATATATATATATATATATATACATATATATACATATATATATATATATATATATATATATATATATATATATATATATATATATATATATATATATATATATATATATATATATATATATATATATCTGCGTTTTTTGTGTAATGCAGCAGATTCATGAATTAAAAAAACAACTACTTTCAAAACAGTTTCTTTTTCTACCATTACTAAAAGTATTCAAAACTAAACACTATATAAAAACAAATGGGTTTAAAAATTCTCCAACTTTAGGAAAATATATATATATATATATATATATATATATATATATATATATATATATATATATATATATATATATATATATATATATATATATATATATATATATATATTTACAATACATTTACAGCAAAATACTAAAATTTGCTGAAAAAACTGATGCTTACATTTGAAAATATATAATAATCATAGTATTAGACAAACTGTAGCTGCCTTAACAGCAAGTGAGCTAGAAACTCACTTCAAAAGCTTTTGATAATATACTACAATATAACTTCAATTTAACAAATATAACTTTTGATAAATTTTTTCAATTTTCAGCAAAAGCTAAAAATTGAAAAAAATAAATAAATAAAAATTTGTCTAATTTTTTCTCAAAACTGTTTACATTTGTTGACTTGACAACTTCCAATGCACTCCGTAATTTTGCTGTGTTCCCAATGTGTTCCATAAATTTGCTGCTCTGTTTATAATGAATTCATATCTAAATATAAACTTACTTCATTCTTTATTGTATTTCTTATCAGGACCTCTGCATTATTTGAGAATATTGGCTTTTTTAAAAATTCTAATTTTTCAATTAAATTAAAAATCTTGACTATATAACAATTTTTTTTTGTTTTTAGTGTGTAATGTATTATTTTTTGTCTTATAATGGGGAATTAAATACTTCCTTTTAATGCTCCAAGAGTCCTGATTCTTAAAAAATTCCTGATGTATATAAAAGTTTTCTTTCCAGTTTTAACAAAATATTGATCTTCATATACAAAGTCCATTTTGTTTCTAAACAGTAACGAATTATCCTCTTACTAGACAGTTTTAATATAATAATTTGATTAGGACATACCTTTTTTCATAAACAGCACTTTCCAAAAAAAGTTTCTCCCAATGCTTGCATTTGTTGTCAATTTTCTAAATATAAATAAACTAGTATACTTATAAATAAATTAGTATACATATAAAGATTTCAAAGAATAATAACAATAAAATTTATTTAACAAACTTTTTTTAAACAAATTTAAGTTTGCTGCTAAACTAACTACTCTAAATTTAATGTCATTAAAATAAATATGTTTAGCAATCGTTTAAAATTTTAAAACTATTAAAAACTTTCAAGAATTTGTTCTAACATTTCAAATATCTTTTTGTCAAGTTGTATTTTCCCAGAAAACTCAAAAACTACCAAAGTTATATCTACTCTTAAAACTGATTTAAAACTTTTAATGCCAAACTATACGCAAATTTTTGTTGGCCTTGGGGAAGTGAATTACAAAAAAAAAAAAAAAAAAACTCTATAAAAACTGATTTAATAATATTTAAAAGTCATCACAAAAAATTAGACCAGCAGCTCAAAATTAAGTTAAATGGGAAAAACTTTGGTGCAAAAATTTGTAAACCACTTAGGTATAAAGCTAGACAATAGCTTAGCCTGGACTTATAATGATATCTCTAATAAGTTGATTAGATCTTTTGCCATTTTAACAAAGCTAAGATATTTTATACAACAAAAAACTTTAAAATCTATTTACTATACTTTATTTCACCTTCACATCACATATTGTGTTCATTAATGGAATCAAAACATAAGCGAATCACCTATTTATCATGCAGAAAAAAGCAGTCAGGATTATTGAATTTCTACCAAAAAGTACCTATACATTCACATCTTTAAAACACTACAAATTACATGGCATAATCAAAATTGAAAATTGTTTACTTATTCACAGCTGCATAAACAAAAAGCTCAATATTTAATAAATAGTTTTTCTTTACGGTGCAATTAGCTTTCAACTCACAAGTAAATCTTGTAGAGGTGCACTGAGTGTGTAAACATATAATACAAAATCCTACGGTAAACATTCTTTTAAATATTTTGCATTAATGGACTGGAATTAACTTTAAAATAAATCAAAAACAATCCCTTTTTACAACATTAAAAAAAATGTCCTCAAAACTAAATTAAATCAATAGTTGTTACATCAAGATAAATAGAAAAAACAATTGTATCACTGGTTATAAAATATATATCACCATAGAAGATATATAAGATATAAAAATGAGAGTGACTAATAGCAACCTTCTGTGTGTGTATTATTTATTTTATTTGATTTATTTATGTTTTGTTTTGTTTATGATTGCTCTCCTCAATTTAGACAGGCTATATAAAAGTAAACCATCCAGAATATAGACTGCAGATATATTTTTTGTAATTTATAACATGCTTATGTAAAATATCTATACTGCTGGTAAATATATTAACTTTTGTTGTTGTTTCAGCTTATTTAAGGAAAACATGGCTGTTTTCCTTATATAAGTAAAACAAAGTACTTGAGGTTTGTCAAACTGATGGATCAACTATACTATTGAAACAGGCATACTTCAAAGATTACTTTATATTATGTAAATAAAAATTTTAAATTAAAAAAAAAAAACTAAAAAAAGAAACTTCCAATTCTTTTAAATCTCTAATTTTTTAATTAAAAATTAAAACTAACACAGATTAAAAAAATACAGATTAATTAATCTTTAATCTGTGTTAACTAACACAGAAAAAAGAAACATATAGAAAAAATTAACAGCATAAATTTATTAAATAAAATTTTTACTCTTGTTGTGATAACAGATTATTGTGCATATTTAACAATAGTGACAGACTTTTCTCTTATTGTGCAGGTTCCACTAAACTTACCTTATTGCTGAAAATCACTCTAACTTCAATGTACGATACACAGATGCCATAGCAATACAAAACTTATTGCTACACTATTTTTTTAATTTTACATGTTTTGAATTTTTTTAAAACAACAATTTAAAAATTAATGCGGGTGTTGACTACCGGTTTTCGTTGCTTTCATTCCGTTTTTTATTCAGTTTCTCCTAGAAGGTTTTTCGGCATTTCGGCGTTTCCGCTTTTTAGAATTCGGCGTTTTAACGTAAGACGATATTTTATTGAAATTTTGTTAAAGGGACTCTATGAAAAAGATTGCGATGACGTGCTGTCATCCTCATTTTATTTGAGCCCCTATCTGTTTTTACTTACTTTTTTTGCTAATTCTTATGCTAAAAAAGAGAGAAAAAATAAAAAATAATAAAATAAAATTTTAAATAAATTAATGTTTTGATAAATATTATTTATATATAAATTTATAAATGTTATTTTTATCTTTGCGCAATAATCTTATTCATGCTATATTTTTTCGTATAACTGATTAAAGGGGAAAACCCCTCAAAAACTTATTTTCTAAAGTAAAGCATTAATAAAGTTATTACATGTTCCAAATAAAAGTATACTAAATGTTAAGAAGATCTATCATAAAAAATGGCACTCTGTTGCCATGGCAACGCGGTTACTAAGGGAAAATGTCAATATAGTCTCTTCACCCTGGCAAAGATTGCAGTCAATTAGAATGATACTTTGAGCTGATTTTTTTCTAACTTATAGTTAAAAGATAGATCTATGCAATAAGCAGACAGTTTTTGAAAATAACTTTTCTGTCAAGTAGTAGGCATGTTTAATTTTGGCAAAAATTTTAAGCACAAAAATGATAGATGTTTTTTTAAATTTCTTTAGTTTAAAAAAAAAAATTTTTAAAGTTGTCTGCTTATTGCATACATCTTTATGAGAGGAATACTCCCTGAAAATTTTATTAAAATCGGTCAAGCGGTTCTCAAGATACTTCTGCCGGGAGATTAAAAACACGCGTTCTGAGAAAAATGCCAAATAAGTTGAAATTGTGATGAAAAATATTATATAATAACAAAGATACAAAAAATATAATATAAAAAGAGCATACTGATTGTATTTTTTAATCATGAACACCAGCCCCATACAATTTCCCTTCTTTCTGTTCAACTTTGTCAAATTTTTTAAGCTTGCGGCTTCTTAAAATCTTCCTTTTTTTTTTTGATGGTGTCTTGTTTTTTATACTCTGACATCATAACTCTTTTCTGGTTCAGGTAATTGCATCCAGAAATGGTATGTTGCCCTGGTATCATATTAAGTCTTTCAAATATAAGTATACTAGACTTTAATCCTATATTAAAGGCACCAATAGCATCATAAAGTCCTAATTTCAATTGCGTAAGCAAAAAATACTTTGACTTAGGTATTCTAGACCATATCATTGCATTAAAACTTTCATTTTGATTCTGTGTTCTTCCATGAAGCAAACGATTTAAATAAGCATCTGATGTTAGTTCTACATAAATGGGCTTTAACTTGTGTACTATTTCAATAGGAAGACCTGGTCCGGGTTTATACTCTTTGGTTCCATTAGATTTATCTCGATTGTATTTACACCAACTATCTTTTCCTGAGGGACAATGCGGGTAATGTCAATTATTTTTGCTTGAAGATGCTACATGAAATAAGCTAGCCAAAGCTGAAGATCTCATTCCTTCAAGGTTGCCACAATTTTGCCTAATGCAAATACCAAAATAATTTTGCAACCGATCAATTGTAGCGTTTGTTAAACCGCCTTTACCATTTAAACCCTTGACTTGCTTTTTTAATTGTCTACAACGAGATCCAATGCGCTTTTGAAAATGTCCAATACAATCTAGTTTAATTACTTCAATACCCTTGTATGTGTTTTTGACAGAAGTGTAACTTTTGCTATCACCATCACCCAAGTATTCAGTGTATCGTAAATTAAATTTTTGCAAAGAGCGATTAAATATCTTTATTGCCCCAACTGTTTCCATTCCACCGGCTGATCCTGCATAGTTTTTATTGCAAATATGTGATTTTTTTGCTGTTAGCTGCTGCTTTGAATTACCAACATCTTGATTTTTGTCACATATTTTACACTTTCTAGATAATGCTTCAACATCTAAAACCTTCCCATTTTTAATTGATAATGCTGCCGTCACCCCATTGTGTGAATTAAATCCTCTTTTTTGCCATGTTCCATCAACAGAAACTCCATTATCTAAGATCTCATTAAGAGGTTTGCCTTCTCTGAGTTCTTGTACAGTTTCATTCATAGTTTCAACAGCAACAGTTTGTGCTGCAGTTGCCAATTTTTGAACAATAACATTATAGCTTTTATTGCATAATCCTTTTGGGATATTCATAAGAGAGGCAAACCGATGTAGACCACCTTGGCCTTGACCAAGTGTTCTCATGGCATACACTAATCTTTTGTTAATATTAAACCCTGCTACATTTTTTGATGTGTCAAAGTCTAACTTGAAACCACAAACACAATTTAATGATAAATTTCATGCATATCCTTTGCAAGACTTTTTATTTTCGCTTAACGACAACTGTAATAGTCGCAAACATTCTGGACACCCAAGTTTATCAAAAATGGAAGCAAGAATTTCTAAATCAATAAACCTGTAGCCACTGACACATTTTGAGTTTCCACTTGGAACCATTACTTGCTTTACTTTTTTTTTTTGATGCACTTTTAAATACACTTTCACTTTCAATATTTACAGAGTCTACCATATTTTCATTATTACTATTAACATTATTTACACCAATGTTTACACATTTTTCTTGCTTTCTTAAACCAGAAAATGTACATTTACGTTTTCGAAGACGTTTTGTAGAAAATTTTACTCTATCACTTTTATATTCAGTTTTAGACTTGTCCATTTTTTTTAATTATATAGAAAGCTTGAGTTGATTGTGTAGAAGCTTGAAAATATGACTAATTTTAGCACTATCAGTCAAACATGTGGTTTTAAAGTATGGCTTTAGAGATAATAGGAATCATTTCAAACTAAACTGCAAAAAAAAAACCAGATAAAAAGCTATACTAGATGTGTTTTATTCACAGTTTTTCTGTAACTAGGGGCGTTGCTAGGTAATTTTGAACTTAGGTGGTTGTACAAAAGTGTCATTTATTGATATAAAAAATAGCGATTTTCGAATAAGGTTTTTACCATTTGATTTCTTAATAAATTTACTTTTAAAATATCTGGAAAAAAAAAATTGAAAAAAAAAAATTTTTTCTGAGAGGTTTTCCCCCTTAAAATGGAAAATTCTTTTTTATGGAAATAAATAAAGCGATTCCAATAATACTCAAAAAATTGCTGTTAACAATCGCTAAATGCATCAATAGTAGGGATGTACCAAAATTCCGTTCCGGCCGGAATCTGTGACTTTTAGGTCATTCCGATTCCGGCCGGAATAATAATAATTCAAGCCGGAATGTCAGAATTTAATTTTCACTTTATTTATTTAATACATGTGACACAGACTGTGTAAATCAAATTAAAAAATCATTGTCCTACAGGGCAATGAAAAACTATGGGTAAACCTAGGTAAAAAAATACAAAATTCCTCATAAGCGCTCTAAAACAATTTTATTTTTTCGCATGTTGAGCTCTAGTTAGTGGAGAGTTTTTAAACATTAGAAATTTGTAATTGAATTAATATAAGAAAAAGATTGTTGCCCTATGCGAAAACCTCAGTCAATGTAGCAACACCTCCTTGTAGGAGCAGGTTATAAGATAGTCGATGTAGTTTATTTATTTTAAACTTTATTTTCCGTTGATTGTTTACAATAGTTTTATAATCAACAATCAACACACTAAACTTTATAAGACAGTACAAACAAACATACATATCGTGAATAAAAAATAAATAAAATAAAATAAAAATAGCTTACATAGTAAATAATTACAACAAGTCGGTTATTTTCGACGTAAAAAATAAAAAATAAAAAAAGTTATTTTTGACAGATTTTACAAAAACAAGATTTTCCGTTCCATTTTAAAATACTTTTTTTGAACATCTTTAGACAATTTATTGACATAGTTTCATTGTCTAGGGAGTTCCATAGCGAGGTTGCTCTATATAAGTTACTTTTTATGAACTTATGTTTAGAGACTATGGGTGGGAGTACTAATTTTTTACTACATCAAAAGCTTAAATTTAATAAATTATTAAAGCTAATAAATTAGCCTGCCCATCGTGCTCTGCAAAACTTCGGTTTTACATTAAGCAGCAAAGGTATATGTATCACTGTATCCTTCAATAGCCCCAGCACATTTTGGAACACTGCAGAATGCTTTTTAACTAATGTATTCATCATTGATGGATTGGTATTTTTTGGGATTTCTGAGCTTGCATGAAATATTTTTCCCCAATTAATTTTAAGTTTTCTCAGCCAATTTCTGCCAATCAATGAAGGTCCTTTACCTGATGTGATTATTAAAGCTAATAAATTAGCCTGCCCATTGATTCTAACAAAAAGCTCAACTTCCTCTACTGGTAACACTTTTACTCCAGTGAATGTTTGCAAAAAAGATTCCTTGTAAGTTTCTTTTTTTGCAAGCTTTGATTCGTTTTCGATTATAACTAGAGTTTTTTCTTTGAAATTATATCAAATACGATTGTGATTTTCCGATTTACCGGAATACGGTTCGAATCCTGTAATCACATTTCCGGAACCCACTAACCCTTAACCACCAGTTAAAAATTTGTCACTATACCCGTTTTCACGTCTATCGCGAAGGAACTACCATCCACGGAGGAATCGACAGCCAGGAATGCAGTGCAAAGTTCCACAGAAAAGGACGGGGCTAGCAAACTTCCTTCCGAGATGGAATCGAGTTTTGCACTAGTGGAAACACGCAAATCAGGGCGACTTCGACAGAGTCCAATACGATTCCGGGATGATGAATAATATTAAACTTATTGGTGAAGGTGTTGTGTTTGCGGCCCTATTGTGGCACGGCATAAAACATTTTGAATACGTCATAAAACATTAGCGGAAAAACGTGCTCAAAAATAAGATGGCGGTTTTGTTTCAGAACTTATATGTATAAAATAAAAAGTGCTAATGACTACATAGAGATTTATTACTTAACATATCTCTTGATTTTAATTTCATTTACCTGTATATTACCATAGTCACAAGAATAGATAGTCTGGAAACACGGGCCGTAACAATTGATTTTGAACTTTTATGTCAAAATTGTACCTTCGGCCCGCTGAAAGTGCAAAACAAACATTAAAGTGAATCATGGAAAGTGGAGAGTTGCAAGTTCTTTTAAGTTTGATAGAAACAGATCAGTTTGAAAGCGATTCATTTTATCAAGAAATCGAAATAGCAGCTTTAGAAGAATGTAAACTTACTTTAAATTGTAGTGATTACTCGAAGGTATTCAAAACAACTAGTGGTCTGAAAAGGCATATAAACTCTAAGCACAAAGAACTTGTGCCTACTGACAACCTTGTCGAGGTTGTCGGTAGTGATGTTCTATTATTATGTTGGTGAATTGTACGTGTTAGAAATCACGTAGATGCGTGTTGAAAGTCACGCATCTACGTAAGTTATTTCAACTGTAATTAACAGTATATTCTCATGGGACTTTTGAATTTAGTATATATAGAGAAAAGATTTTTGTATATGATGTTAGAAAGAATATATAAAGCTATAGATTATAAACGTTATTAAATTAAATGGACGCGACGATAAAACAAGCTATTTCGGCCATTATGCCACCGGTATTCGATGGCAACCATCAGCGGTTCGTCCGCCAACTACGAACATACAAAACTGCGATGGACGTACCCGAATCCAAAAGAAAAACAATAATATTAACATGTTTGCCACCACAGATTTATTCCGCACTAGAAGATCTATGCTTGCCTGCATACCCTGAAGATGACTCAGTTACCTACGAAAACATCGAGGAAAACATCATGAAGCTCTTTAAACCGAAGTCATCGTTAATACTACGCTTTGAATTTGCAACTATAAAAAAAGCAAGTAACGAAAATGTGACGGAATTTTCACGACGGATTACAAGAGCTGCTGAAGGATGCAAATTCACGGATAGAGATGATCGAATGCGCGACCAATTCATCACGAGTTTTAACGATGGCGTTACAACCAAACGGTTACTACTGGAATCTGAAGAACTAACTTTTGAAAAGGCTGTGGAAATAGCTGTTACCCATGAACGAGTAACCCAGGAAGCTCGACAATTAGATGGTTCCGAGAACGTAATGATTGGCGCAACATCGTTACTTTCACGGACGTCTGGTGCGTCCGACATAAACAAAGTTAAATGTTTCAATTGTGGAAAACTTGGACATTTTGCAAGGGATTGCGAAGAAAAATGCAAGACTTGTTCACACGATCATCAAGCTAAAAACTGCTTTAAACGATTGCAAGGTTTAAAAGGAAAAGGGAGAATCTGGAAATAATGGCATCCAGTATTCTCACAGAAATGACGTTGCCATCATTAAAAGTGAAAATAAATGGAAGGCTCCGAACAGCATTAATTGATTCTGGATGCTTCATTACTGTGGTTCATGCTGAGTCCGCGCATGGGCTTGTGTTAAAAAGTCAAAAACTTATCACAACTTTGGGAGGAACTGTGCAAGTGCTGGGTGAAATGGTAATCAATCTGGAAATTGATGGAATACACCGGATGGTTAATTCTCTGGTTGTAAAAGAAAAACCATTTGGGTTTGATTTAATTTTTGGAATAAATGCAATTAAAAAATTTGGAGGAGTTATCATTTATGGTAATAAAAACTGTAACGTCCGAATGTTAGCATGTGACAAAGCGAAATGTGGTGCCGTTACTACGACGAGAAAAAACGAAAACGAAATAAACGAATTAAATATTGATGTTATTAATACGACAAGAAAAAGCGAAAACGAAGTACAAAAAATAAAACGTGATGTCAAAAATACAACAAGAAATGAAGAGAACGAAAGAAACGAAATAAAACATCAGGACTTCACAGCAAAGTTCGACGGAAAAAAATGGACGGCATCATGGAACTGGAATAAAGAGCCTGTAATTGATAATACCATTTGTGAATACAAGATGAACCAAGAGCGTAGTTACCGTAAAGAAATACGTGAATGGATTGACTCTGGTATTCTTGTACCATATAAAGAACTAATATTGGGACCACCAAAAGTATTGATACCGCTTATGTGCGTAGTGCAAGAAAACAAGGACAAAAAGGTACGACCAGTGGGAGATTTCCGAGCTCTCAACGAATTTGTAAATTGTCATACGGCAAATGCGGACGTTTGTCAAGAAAAACTGCGTTGCTGGAGAAAAATAAAAAATGCAAAAATTCTCGATCTTAAAAAAGCCTACCTCCAAATTCATATTGATAAAAAACTTTGGCCATATCAAACGGTGATTATAAATGGGCAACGGTATTGTTTTACCAGGATGTGTTTTGGCATCAATGTGGCTCCAACAATAATGACCACAATTCTTCGGCATGTGCTCAATTTAAATCCAACCGTAAAGAAAGCATGTGATAACTACATTGATGATATATTTGTGGATGAAAGTGTGGAAACTGCGAAAAATGTAGCGAAGCACCTGCTTAAATTCGGATTACAATGTAAACCTCCACAAGATCTTGAACAAGGACGTGTCTTAGGATTGAGAGTCGAAAGAAATAAAAATGGGGAACTGATATGGAAACGAGACAATGTGGTACAATTCGAATCTTTAAATGCAGTCACACGATCACAGCTTTTCAGCCAGTTAGGCAAACTCATTGGACATTTCCCAGTGTCAGGAAGTTTGCGTTTACAAGCTTCATACATCAAACGTTTAGCTGGAAATATACCTTGGTGTGATTTTATTTCTGAAGATTGTAAAGAAAAACTGAAAGAGTTGCTTTACCGTGTGGAAAAAGAGGATCCGGTTGGTGGAAAATGGCTGGTACCAGTTGATGGAAAAGCTGAGCTTTATTGTGATGCATCATCTATAGGACTTGGGGTAGTTCTGCTCATTGGTGGAGTAGTTGTTGAAGACGCAGCATGGCTACGGCCAGCGAGTGACACACACCATATCAATATAAGTGAACTGGATTCTATACTTCGAGGACTAAACTTAGCTAGTAAGTGGGGCATAAAAGAGTTAGCAGTATACAGTGATAGCAAGAGCACCGTAGGATGGTTAAACGCAGTTTTGAAGAAAGAATATCGCGTAAAAACTCGGGGAATTTCTCAATTGTTAGTACAAATTGTTAGTACGATAGAATACTATTAAGGAAGTGGTAAAAGATATTCAGAGTGCAGTACAATGGATTCCATCTGAGATAAATTTGGCTGATCGACTCTCACGAATCTCTCAAAAATGGTGCAGAACAGTGTGTGCAGCTGAATTACTTGAACAAAAAGACATATGGAAAATTCATTCAATTAGTCATTTTGGTGTTGCTCGAACATTACAACTTTGCTTGCGAAATAATCAGAATGTATCACGTAAGGAGGTTTCAGCAGTAATTGCGAATTGTAACCAGTGTAACTCCATTGATCCTTACTCCGTAAAGTGGAAGAATGGCCAACTAAGCGTAGAAAAAAATTGGAATCGGGTTGCCATTGACGTGACGCATGTAGGTGCTGAACTGTACTTATCAATGATTGACTGTGGTCCATCACGGTATACAATATGGCGTAAACTAGTAACTAAAGCAGCTGCTGAAGTTTTTGGTAGACTCGAAGAAATATTCTCTTTATTTGGTCCGCCAGTATGTCTTCTAATGGACAACGAATTTCGGTCCAACACTTTAACAAGTTTTGCTGAAGAATGGCATGTTAATTTGGAATATCGAGCAGCACATCGAGCTCAAGGTAATGGTATAGTTGAACGTATACACAGAACGATAAAAAGAACGGTCGCTCGCTCACATTGTTCAATCGCTCTGGCAGTCTTGCTGTACAACGAGACAATATCATCCAATTGTACTGAAAGTCCATCCAAGCAATTCAAGAAAAGATCGACATGTTTCATCCCAGGCGTCGATACTTGGAGGAAGGTAGACGAGAAAGGCGGAAGCAAGAAATTCAAAGTGGGTGACAATGTTTGGGTAAAACCAACTCAAGAAACAAAATGTGACCAGCCGTGGATACCAGGCTTAGTACGAAAGCAAAATACTTTGTTGTGTCACATTTCACACCTGCGTCGCCGTACAGACGTTCAGAGTTCAAATGAATCAGTCAACGATGTTTTTTATAGACTAAACGATAAAACTGATAACGGTAAAGGAAGTTATAATGATGATGTTGCTCAAGTTCAAAATGATTCTCAAGAACGATTAGACTTATGAGTTAATTCACCAAGAGGGCATGTTCTATTATTATGTTGGTGAATTGTACGTGTTAGAAATCACGTAGATGCGTGTTGAAAGTCACGCATCTACGTAAGTTATTTCAACTGTAATTAACAGTATATTCTCATGGGACTTTTGAATTTAATATATATAAAGAAAAGATGTTTGTATATGATGTTAGAAAGAATATATAAAGCTATAGATTATAAACGTTATTAAATTAAATGGACGCGACGATAAAACAAGTGAATCAGTTGATTTAAATAAAAATACACAATTATGTATTCAAAGTACACAATTCAGAGTTCTATTGACTAACGCAAGACATAAACTGTCAACAGATGATTGTTTTTGTAATGAAGATCGAGAATGTTTTAAAAACATGGTTGTCACTGAATCTGAGTAGTATTTACAAGTTGAATCTTTTTTTTTTTTGAAGAAATGCATGAATTTAAAGGCAATGCCGAAAAATTTTATTCTTCACTCCATCATAAGTATACAATTGAGTCAGTTGCAATAAAAACAATACCAAAGGAACTATATTATTTATTGTTAGCAGAATTAACATTATGTCTAAATTTTTTGATTACAAAAGAATCTAAACTTATTGCTGAAGATTCGAATCTAGAAATAAATCTCTCTGAAAAAGACATTAGATGCTTAGAATATATTGCAGGTTACGTATTTCAAAAACTGTACTCTAAGTTGAGAAATAAAAAAATTAACGATGGTCCAATGTCTGGACAATGGCTTGATATTATACTTTCATCAAAAACTCAAGAGGAACAAAAATTTGTAGATAGTAGAGATAGAAGTGGATTGTGAAAAAAGAATACTCTAGTAATAAGTATTTTTATTGAATGTAAAAAAATATTTAGAATACATACTAAAGTAAATTTTAGAAAAATTGACAGTAAAGTATTGGTTTCACAATTATTCAATAACTGTTTTTTCAAGTCCTGCTTTTATCAAATATGTGACCTTCCTGAAACAGAAATAGACAAAAAAAGTTGCTAAAACTTTATTATATCATATAGTGATGCTTTTTATTTGTGTTCTTTCACACACAAAGTAAATAAAAGAAAAATTCAAAAACAAAAACAAAAAAAAAATAACAAAAACAGAATCTTTACGATCATCATTAAAAAAATCAAATAAGATCAAGAAAAATATTTGCGATAGCTGAGATTTACAATCATATTTCCTCTCATCAGTATTTTATCAATCTATGCAGATGTATAGAAAAACCATATTTATAAGAGTATTATAGTTCCAGTTTATAATACTTATCAAACAGCTACTTTCATAGCTACAAATTAAAATAATTACATTATTGGTTAGAACAAATATTTTTATCAATTTATTATTTTAATCAACTTATTTTATTTATTTTAATCAAATGTTGTGTTTTTTCTCTTATAGTATAGGCTTTTATCAGAATTAAATTATAATAGGTTTTGGTAAAACTTGATTTTTAAATAAACTAACAGTAATTTTGGGGAAGACAAATAATATCTACTGATAAACTAATTAAAAAAATGTTTTATGAAATAAGGTTTTCCAAAAAAAAAAAAATCATAATTCAATTAAGTTAATTTATTTTTTCTAAGTTTCTATGGAACCGGTGTATCATCAATTACCCATTCATTAGTATGCTGTCTAACATTTCCACCAAGGGGTTGAACTGTAAATTGAGATTTTATGATACTATCATTATACCCAGTGTCTTTAAGGTTAGGATTATCCCTATTGCAACCTATAGTTCTTTGCTTACCAAAGTAGTTCTCCAATGCGTCTTGACAAAATATTTCAGTTAATAGGTATAAAAATCCTTTGCTTAGTAAGTATTGAACGCAATTAACTAAGGAGTTTACCGTTCTAGATAGACCTTCAAATGTCTGATTTGATATGAACATTTTATTAAGTTCTTTTTTAGAAAATTTTTCTGGCCTTTTTTCTATGCTTTCCCTCCAGTCTAAAAATATTTTAGAAAAGTGTTTTTCAACCAGTAAAACCTTTCATCTGAAAATACTTTACGATTTTTGAGGTGCTCTTTAGTGTTTGTTTTGCAGCAATCAAAAAATTTATCCATTAACAGACAGAAATTTGCTGTCTCAGAAGCTTAATCTGGCCCAAATTCAAGCAATGTATTGCCAACTGTAGCACTTAAAATTTGAACTGCTATTTTTACGATCATAACAGAGTATGCATTTAATACTATATGGTCTCAAGTAAGTTTAGGAAAATAATTTAAATTGAGGAGGATCAGAAAAAGATAAAATATATATCGTTCATCATCTGCATAAATTTTTTTTGTGCGATATGTTATACCATTTGCTTTGCTGTCATTATTCATATGCATTTTATAAAATGCGTGATTTGGTGAAGCTCCATCGCAAGTCACAGCTATAACTTTTAATTTACATGTTCTTTCTAATATTGCAACAGCACGCCAAAATATTGGAAAAATCTGGAATGACATAATACTATCAGTAGCAAAACCTGCAAAAGCATAAGATAAAGGATTCATTGCAATTCTAATAATTAAAAAAAAAATATGTGAAGCTAAAGTATCAGTTTTTTCAAAAGTTGCCTGAGTAAGATCATTATCACCAAGATCAACGAAACCAATTAAATCACATGTGTGCTTATCCCACACAAGGTCTCTTTGAATTTTCATTTCATCAAAAGAAAGTATAATGTATTGTTCAAGTGCTGAAAAGTTTGAAACTAACTTAGCAAGCTCCTGAACATATTGACTATTAAAACCCCTTTGTGGTTTGATGTAGTTTCTATAGTCTCTTAAAGTGCGTTGAGAAGGCAAAACAAGTATACCTTTTCCATCTTTTGTAAACGCAGAAGATCATATGCAGCTGGAGATTTTGCATACAAAGCTAAAGAGTATTTTATTACCATTGGATGGTATCCTGTTTGAGATGGATGTTCTGTTAAATATTTTAAGTGTTCTGAAAGGAATAATTTCATGAAAGACGAAATTTCTCTATTTAAATTTACCTTTTCTGAGAAACTATTGATAATTTTTTGAAGATCTTGATGGATGTTTTCTCCAACTGATACTGCATTTTTTTCAATGGCTTGCCTGAGTTCCAAAATTTGTATTTTTAAATACCTATTTTCAGATCTTTGATTTTGGAGAGTAAGAAGTAATCTTTCAGGCGCAGTATATTTAACAGGAGCTTCGATACTAGCTGGAGTTTTTAAGATTTTCTTTTTTGCATTAATGGCTTTGTACTGTTTATAGTTAATATTTTACATTCTTTACAAATGCTTGACTCAATTTGTAGAATACTGCATGTAGAAGATCTGAAATGAACACTGTTTCAATTGTAGGACCATCATCACATCTTTCATCTTCGATTAAAAATAGTTTGCTAACAACATGTCTCTTAACAAGCAAAAAATTTTCTATTTCATTGGATGATATTCCATTGCACAGATAGAAATCACGAATGTGATTGAGAAATTGTGATATCACGGTGTATCGCACAGATAGTAAATTACTCTTATAAATTTGATGGGTGTCTTGTAAAAGCCAACCATAAGCTCGAATAGTATAAGCTAGACTCTTATCCACAAGTAGCTGAATTTCTGGTATGAAATGTTTTCCATCAATAACTTTAAATAACACATAGTTTTGTGAAGTTTCAACAGTCCATGTAGTAAATGCTGCTAGTTTAATTTTTTTAAGAAACTGTTCAAAATCATTTTAAATTAATTTTTTATCTACTTTTTTACTACCGTGTAATGCAAAGCCATAGCTCGTTTGTGAAGTGCTGTTTTTTTCCGATGCTCAGTAAGATCTTCAGATAAACTTTTTTTTGGTAAGTTTTTTGATGGAGGTGCAAATTCTTTTAATCATTTTTTGTGTTGATCTGAAAAATAATTAAAAAGAATTTTTTAAATAGTATTTGCTTTACTGTCTGTAATTCAACCTATCATAAAATTATAATAAAAGTAATGTATACGCGTACTCAATAAATATCAACACTTATTAAGCACACTTACAGGTGTATATATCTGAATATTCAAAATGCTTTTCTCACATATAAACACTATTCTTTTTGATTTGTTTTTTAAAATCAAGGGATACAACTCTATCTCTTGTGATAATTCTCAGTATTTCTTTATTCCAATTTGAGAAAAGTTCGCTTCTATTTGGGTTTGTAAGTTTAAAAATAATAACTGTATCTTCTCCTTGTTTTTTATACCTACTACTTCCACAGCCATAAACTGCGCAGTTTGCTCCAGACATGATAAATCTAGATTCAAACAACTGATTTCAGCTCCACTGTAGTATATTAAACACGTTTAATAAACTAAATTGTAACTGAAATAATGTCTTTTTTTTACCTCTAGAAGTTTAAACTTGATGACAAAATGACAAAAATTTCAGAGTCTCTAAAAAGTTAAACCAACGATACAACTAGAATAATGAAAAGAATTTATAAATTGTAACAAGCACGATTATTCGACGCCAAATTAAACTTATCTGAACATTGTAACAAGAATAGATCTTTCTTGTGACTATGATCTGAACGAGTTTATTTTTATTTCTTTATTGTTTTGCACTTCAAAAGATCTGGGTTCTAGTTTTTTTGGGTACAAAGAGATAATATAATGAGCTATTGTGCGCTTCCAGACTATCTATTCTTGTGACTATGATATTACGTATAAAACAAGAAGGAATCGCTTTGCTAGTACAGTTATAACAGCATTATAGTCGCAAATGAATAGCACTAGTCAAACAGCTATTTTCATAGTTACAAATTGAAATAATTATACTATTCATTAAAAACAAACATAACTTATCATAATCAATTGTTGTTTTTTCTTAATACATGATAATGTATGATATTTTTCAAAATTTTAAGTCTAGACTTTCATTAGTAATTAGTGTTGCAGTAAAATGTAGGTTTTGGAAAAATAAAAAAAGAAAGGGTTTGATTTTTAAACGTACAAAAATAAAAATTAGGAAGATTCTTATTTTGAACTTTACTAAAATAATTATAAAGGAGTAATAATATTTACTGATAATCCAGCGCTCGAAATAGTTTTGCAAAGCTTGCCGATCAAATATAATTTTTTTTACAAAAAAGGTTAATTTCCCTTGACTTTTTCAAAATTTCTCTAAAAATAGCCAAGCATTTATCGTTGATCGGCCTTTATTTCGAGCGCTGATATTCTTATTTAAAAAAAAAAACAATGTTTTATCTTATAAAATAAGATTTTGAAAGAAAAAAGGTTTAAAGCTTTTTTTTTCTTTTAAGATGCTAGGGAAGCAGTGTATTATCTATTATCAATTATTTTGTATGCTGTCTAACATTCCCACTATAGGGTTAAATCATAAATTGAGATTTTATAATATTATCATTGAAGCGAGTGTCTTTAAGGTGGATTATTTCTATTACAACCTATAGATTGCTGCTTACCAAAGTAGTTTTCTGATGCATCTTGACAAACCACATTAAATAATACATAAGAAAACCTTTTGCCTAATAAGTATTGAATATATCTAGAGACAAAACAGTTCAAGCCTTTAAATGTGAGATTTGTTATAAAAATTTTTTTATTAAGCTTTTTTATAAGAATTTTTATGACTCTTCTACCAGTCAAAAAAATATTCTAAAAAAAATTTTTTTTTTAGTCATAAAGCCTTTTATCTGGACCATCAGTCAAATATTTCAAAAACACATTACACTTTTTGATTTAATAGTTTTTGTAACATTGCAAAAAATTATGCATTAACAGATAGAAATGTTGTCTCAGAAGCTTCATCTGGTCAAAATTCAAGCAATGTATTTCTGTGGCACTAAAAATTTGAACATCTAATTTTACATTCATAACTCAGTATGAATTCAATACTATATGGTCTCTAGTAAGTTTAGTAAAATAATTTAAATTACATTCCATATCTTCGTAATAAAAATTATGCAACTCCACATATATATTGAACAACAATTAGATCCAGAGTTGCTTAAACAGTTGATGTTTTGTTAAGATAAGGAGGATTAGAAAAAACCCACATATATTGTTGATTGTCTGCGTAAATATTTTGTGAGTAATATGTTATACTATTTGCTTTGTTTTCATTATTTGCATGCATTTTATAAAATTCATGAATAGATGATGCTCCATCACAAGTCAAAAGTCTTTAACTTATATGTTGTTTCTAATACTGCAACAGCTCGCCAAAATAATGGGAAAATCAAGAATAAGTTAACATTGTCAGTACCAAAATTTATAAATTTATAAGATAAAGGATTCATTACACTCCTAATAAAAATGACAAGATATGTGAAGTTAAAGTATCTATTTCTTTAAAACTTGCTTAGGCAAAATCATCATCACCAATATCAACAAAACCAATTATATCGTTTGTGTGCTTGTCCCACACAAGATCATACTTTTTCTTGATATATATATATATATATATATAAATATATATATAAATATAAATATATATATATATATATATATATATATATATATATATATATATATATACATATATATATATATTTATATATATATATATATATATATATATATATATATATATATATATATATATATATATATATATATATATATATATATATATATATATATATATATATATATATATATATATATATATATTCTAGCTTTACGAACTCTTAAAATACAGGCTTTTACCAAACTATCCATTTTTATACTTATCTATTCAACATTGATCATTTCTATACTTATTTCTTATTTACTTCAATATTTTTTTAATAAAATAATTCATTATAAAAAATTGTGTAAAAAAAAATTGACGAAAATAAGAGTAAAAAAAAATTAACCTACACACCTTTTCAGCATACGTTTAGCTTATAATAGATATATAACTAGATTTATTTTTCTCTTAAGCACATATTATCGATAGCACAGTAGTTTAATGCACTGTTGTCAGTGCAGCCCGTCTTAAAATGACTTAAGGGACCCTTAAGGGACCCTTAACGGGTAAGGGATTCTTAAGGGCTAATTTTTAAACTCAGAAAAAAAAATATTTTACGGAATGATTTTGTAAATTGGCTATTGTGAAAGCATGGTTTTAAAATGGAAATGAATTCGCTTATAAGTGATCAAAATTAGGTCAAATATTTGTAGTTATAATATGGTTACAATTTTAATATCTAATAACGAGTTTTAAATAATCCTAATAATATTAATAACGATAATATTTAAATGCTAACAAAATATTTTTTAGTGTATAAATTATTGACTTTATTATGACTTCAAGATATGATAGAAGAAAACGTGAAAATGAAATGGATACTTTTATATCAAGATTGAAAGGTAATCTAATACAAATAGGCAGAAATTTGTTAATCTTGATAATCATGTAAAGAAAATCTTTATGGTATATTGTTTTTTTAATCTCTATTAAAAGACAGTCTGCTACATGGCAGACTGTCTTTTATTAGAGATTAAAAAAACAGGAGAATCATGAAAATAACAAGGAGTTCAAGAGTAACTTCTCACCCCTGCATACTAAATTGTTATATTTTTGCTTACTTTATAAACTCAGCAAAGTGCAATACTCTGTTTGCTTACCATTTGAGGAAGGAGTTGATGTTCCTGTTTCAGTTTATCTTTTTGAAAAACCTCAAGTTGCAAAGAAGGTCCAGGTGTTAAAGAATACTCTAAATTGCGGTAGAAATTTTGGTTACTTATCAATTTTTGAAAATTTATTTTACTGTATTAAAAATAGTCTTGTGGTATTCAAAACGCAATACATAGATCTTAAAATTAAAATTGGAATCGATGGTATTCCAATATTCAAAAGCTCGCCGATATATATCTGGCCAATTTTATTCATTATGAGAAATAAACAGCAATAGGAAGAGGTTTTAATAAACCTCTTCCTATTGCTGTTTATTCTGGTTTATGCAAGCCAAATTTTTCTGGTTTTATTGAACAATTACACAAAGAGTTAGTTTTGTTTAAATCTTATGTTAATGTATCTGGATTTTTTATTAAAATAACCAATGTTTTATTTATATGTGATGCTCCAGCAAGATCATTCTATCAGTGTGTAAAAAGTCACTCGGGGTATACTGCTTGTCCATACTGCAGGATTCCAGGTGTGTATACTACAAATAAAGTAATATTTCCATTTGGTTTTACATATCCTTCTCGTACTGACTGTAGTTATAAATCGCTATTGGAATCGAAACAATTATTTTCACTAGCTGAAGTTGCAAATTTAAGTTGTGATTTCCCTCCTGAATATATGCACACTGATTGTCTAGGTGTTATGAGAAGACTTATAATGTCATATTTTTCAAACAAATATGGCCGGTTAAACTGTCGGGTCAGTGAGAATCTGAAAAAACTGTTAGAACAAAGAGTTAAATTGTGGCATAGAGCTTTGCCATCTGAACTTTATAGGAAAATAAGGTCTTTTCAAAATATTAATTATTGTAAAGAGCTTCGAACAATTTTACTGTATACAGGCCCTCTTCTTTTTAAAGGTATCATTCCTTTAAACTACTATAGTCATTTTTTGTATTTACATTTTGCTATGTATGTGTTTATTGGAACATCACACAAACATTAATATCACAATGCTACTTCTTCTTACAACATTTTCTCAATGATTTAAAGGAACTTTTTATTGAAAGTGCTTATACCTTCAATGCACATATGCTATCGCATTTACCAGAATTCGTGGAGCAACTAGGACCTTTAGATAAGTTTTCTGCTTTTCCTTTTGAAAATTATTTGTATTTAATAAAACAGCATGTAAAAACTGTAACCTATGTATTTGAACAGTTCATTAACTCTGTTTTAACTCTTCGAAGTTTATATTCCGGTCCACCAAAAAGAAGTTTTGTTTTCTCAGATAAATATCCCAATAATACTGCTCTAGTTGTATATCAATCGAATATTGTTCCAATTAACTTCTATTAGTGACAACTATTTTGCTTCTGGATCTTTATTATTATTTAAATCAGATTTATATGTTCATCCTTATTTTTCCGTTTATATATAAAAATGGTTCCGTTTATATATAAAAATGAATCCTTAATTATTCTAATAACGCCTTAATTATTCGCATAAAACCTTAAGTATTCGAATAATTGAAGTTTATCAAAAATTAGCTAATAAGTGGTTTTTATTACAAATTTTATTTTTGTTTGCAATTATAAATTTGTTGCTATCCAATGCCATTAAAGCCAAGCATTTGCCTAATACTACGACTTACAAAGCAAAGCTTCGTAATAATCTCAAAGAATTAAATTCAAATTTTCCTGTTGTAAACAAAGATCTTCTTTCTTTAAGAAATTCTGAAATGGAAGCTTTTGTTCTCATGCAAAAAGAAAATTAAGACTATATTGTTTTAAAGTATGAATTTAAACACGTTTTTTTTTATGTTTCATTTTGTTTATAATAAATAATTCTTGACAAATAATGTTTAGTTAAATATGTTTGTTTTAGTTATATTTAGTATAATATATATATATAAATATATATATATATATATATATATATATATATATATATATATATATATATATATATATATATATATATATATATATATATATATATATATATATATATATATACTAAATATAACTAAAACAAACATATTTAACTAAACATTATTTGTCAAGTATTATTATGAAAGTTTATTAAAAAAGTAGTAGAGTTGTAAAGACAGTTACTATTTTCTATTGACCTGTAAAGTCATAACATATAATATATTTGTTATGATTTTGCAGGTCAATGGAAAATGGTAACTGTCTTTACAACTCTGCTGCTTTATTAATAAATTCATCAAATAAAACATATGAAGTTCTTCAACTATTAACTTCTGTTGAGTTGTTTGAGAAAGCAACCTTCTATTTGAGACCCATTAATCTTAAACCAAGTGGAATCTAAAGGTTTTTCTTCACTCTCTAGTGTTTTCATGGCATGTGTTTCATTTGAGTTATTTATAACTAAACATATACAGAGTTAAATGATATAAATATTGCTGAACTTATAAAAAAAGAAGCCTATAACAATTGCAGAAACAGTAAATTTGCTTTTTTCTTTGTTTAATTGCATTATCTACAGTGTTAAATAAATAAATTCAGTCTATTTATCCTGAATTTGGACTTAAAAAATATAAAAAGTTATTTAATGTATGTATACACCCACGTGGTGATCATAAAACAAAGAAATTCTGAGTATTTCATGGTGTAACACTGATTGTCGCTCTATTTCCAAGGATAAAGACATGTGGTCACCAAATCATTTTGTCCCTATTGTGAAAAGAGAAGTTTTATGCTCAAAGAAATTTGTCAATGATGATTTCAAAAGAGGATTGTGTTCAGTTTTGCCAAGTGTTATATCGCATTCTTCTGTTACCCATAAGGTTCTTAATTTATCTTGTCAACCTTCTAAAAATCTATTTTCAATCATTAGTTCAATCAAAAAATCATTAGTTCAATCTCTCATAAATTTTGGCATAGGTAATGAAACTAAAATTGTAGATATATATATTGATGTTACTCCTAATCCAATATTACTTAATTGTGTTCCTTCATCAGATCAGTCTTCAAGCTTTCCTTTTTATGATGTTTCTACTTACTATGAGCGCGGTAGACAATTATCTACTGGCAAAGATGATTCCATGTTATTAGATCTAGTTAATAAAATGTTTATTCCTAACTCGTTTTTTTTTGTTTTTCCTGTTTCTGGTGAAAAAAAGAAATAATCATTTTTACATAAAATGCTACTTGTATATTCCTGGTTAGCTTATTCTCAGATTGAAGCTGGAGCATACTGCCTTCCATGTACACTGTTGGAAAGCAAAATTCCATACAATACCTCAATAATCAACTTCATTCGAATCACAATTATAACTGTTAACTTTATCAAATGTCGATGCATTGTCTTAACATGCTGCAATCTAGATCTAATTCAAAAAAAAATCTGATTGAAGTTGACATCTTAGAAAAAAACTTATTATAATTAATCGAAATAAATCAATTCTAATTATAAAGACAGTTATTTTTTTTGGCCGCAATTATATTGCTTTTCGAGGTCATCAAGATGACAGTAAGTATCATCCAGAGATAGGAGAAACATGTAAAAACAACATTGGTATAGGTAACTTTGCAGAGCTTTTAAATTTTTACATTGAAGCAGGTGATAAAGTTCTTGAGCACCATATTTATTCTGCTCCTAAAAATGCAACCTATATACTCTCGAGTGCCGAATACAACGGGGGGTGGGAATAAACGGGTTGGTGGGAATTTTAGTCAAAATGTAATAAACAGGGGGGGGGGGGAGGTTAATAAAGGAGGTGGGGAGATTTTTAATTTAGTAAACGGGGGGAGGGGGAGCATGTTCAACGCCACCCCCCCTTCCTCCTCTGTTTATTCGGCATGCAAATTATTCATGTTCAAGTCAAATGCGCATTTGACTTGCGGTCAAAAGCGCATTTTCTAACAGCTGTTAGGGTAGGGTTAGGCTGTTTTATCATAATTTCAATAGAATTTAATATGCTGATATAAGTTTTATACTTTGTAAAGTATAAAACTTATATACAGCATATTAAATCCTATAATTAAAACCAAAGCTTTGTTGAGAAATAAACTAAAAGTTCATTTTTAGCAAAACGAGATTTAATAGATCGACAATTTGTAAAACCTGTTTACACTGAAAGTTTTTGTTTTTATCGGTGACTGAAAATTGTTTTCAAATTTTTAAGGCCGATTTTCACTAAATTTTTTTTTTACTTTTGAGATATAATTTTGTTGACAAGTAAAAATTAATAAACGGGCGGGTCTTAATAAGCTTAGGGTGGGTGGGAAAAGTATTCAAAAATTATTAAACGGGGGGAAGAGGGGACGTTTATTAGGAACTTGAGAGTATCTAAAACCACACAAAACGAACTTATTGAATGCTGTGGAAAAACAATCTAAGGAGTTTTAGTCAGGTTATTTTTCTATCTAGTTTGATGGAGCCTCTGATTGTTCTAATGTTGAATAGCTATCTCTAGTTATAAAATACATTGACTGTGATAATGTTATTTGTGAAGACTTTCTACGGTTCATTGAATGTAAATCTGGTACGACTGGTCTTAGTCTAGCGCAAAACATAGTTTCTGCAATTGATAATCTTGGTCTTGATATCCAAAAATGTAGAGGTCAAGGATATGATGGTGCTGGGGCAGTGTCTGGTAAATTAAAAGGTATTTCATCAAGAATTAAATTTATCAATTCAAAGGCTGTTTTTGTTCATTATGCATGCCATAAAGTTAATTTAGTTGTAAGTAAATCATGCAATGTTCAGAGTGTTAGAAATGTTTTTGATCAAATTGAAGATATATCATATTTTTTTTAACTCATCACCTAAACGTGCCAGCTGTCTCAAAATCGATACAGGTCAAACTAGATGGGTTCAGAAACTTAAAGGTCTGGATGTTTTTTTTGATAACTACATATTTGTTTTTCATTCAATGGAATTAATGGCATACAATGAAAGTAAGAGTTATAATATTGATACTTCTTCAAAAGCTTCATGTTTTTTAAATCTTATGACTAATTTTTCTTTTATTGTAAGTTTAGTTTTAACCAAACAAATAATGGACTATTTCTATGCCATCACTGTTGTTCTTCAAACTAAAGCGTTTGATATATCACAACAGTGTAACGAAATAAATTGTTTATAAAGTGTAAAGTGTATGTGTAATGAAATAAATTGTTTATAAAACTCAAATTTTAGATTAAAAAGAAAGTACTGATGTCTATCAAAACGAATGGTACTTAATTGCTCTTGATCTAGCTAAGACTCTTGATGTTTCAAAAGTTAAACCAAAGCTCTGTGGCAGACAAATTTATAAAGATAATTATCCCTCTGGCACAGTTTCAGATTATTTCAAATATTCCATCACATCTCCTCTTCTAGACATTTAATTAATGAATTAGAAGATAGATTTAATGAAGGTGATATGGTTGTTTACAAAGGTTTATCTGGTATTCCTGCAACTGTAGTAAAAAAAAATAAAGAAAAATGTTTTTGGAAGTTAGATTTTATGGAGTTTTTGCATTTTTATATATCGTCCTTCATCAATTCATGCTGAATTAGATTTGTGGGAAACATTTTGGAACAATCTATTTGTGATCTCATCCACTATTACAGAGACTTTAAAATCTCTTGATATGAAGGGTTTCCCAAACATTAGGGAAGGTTTTTTAATAATGGGAACAATTTAAATTACTACATGTGAATGCGAGAGGAGCATTTCTGTTGTACGCAGACTGAAAACTTATATGTAAAGCCGCATGACAGAGTCAAGATTTAATTCTTTAGCTCTGATATCTATTCATCAATTAATAATTCCTGATGTAGAAAGAGTTTTGAATCCTTTTTCTGTTTTAGGCGAACGACGCTTCCCAGCAAACATATCAGCGTTGAATCAACGTTGCAAACCGGTCGCAAAAGATGTTGCGGAAACGTTGACAAAGTAATCGATTTTGCAAAGATATGTAACGTTGTTAAAGAGACGTTAATTAAAGGTTGTAGCGTAACGTTGAAAAAACGTTACTAAAAGACGTTACAAAAATGTCTCAACTAAACGTTGAAAAAGCGTTACTTAAAAAGCGTTGCATAGGCGCCCCAACTTAACGTTGAAAAAACGTTACTTGAAAAGCGTTACTTTAACGTTGTTAAAGCAGTTGATTTTGCAAGGATTTGTAACGTTGGTAGTAAAACGTCGATTAAACGTGACTCAAAGGCGTCGAGTAAAGGTTGAAATATAACGTTAAATCAACGCTACAATGCGCTGGAGAAAATATCGCAAAATATTATTAAACGTGATTAAACTTGGTTATAATGTATATTGAATTTGCAAATAAAACAAAATTGTATGTTGAACTCTGCACTTGCTATATTTCCAAAGTCGATTTTTAATACAAATAGTAATATACAATGAAAAACATAAAAAATATACAATTTATTTATATAAAATTTACATTTATAGATAAAAATAAAAAAATCTTTTTTAAGATTTATGTGTGAATTTACAAGATTTATGTGTGTGAATAAAATTTATGTGTGTGAGTGGATTTACAGGATATCGTATCGATAAGCCAGGATATCATTGAGATACAGAATCTAAATCAAAAAATAAAACTTGTATCATTATCAATCTGAAAGCAAATGTTAAAAAAATGTTATTGAATTAGTATGATTATTATTAAATTTAAAAGTAAAAATAAATATATATATATATATATATATATATATATATATATATAAATATATATATATATATATATATATATATATATATATATATATATATATATATATATATATATATATATATATAAATTATATATATAAATTATATATATATATATATATATATATATATATATATATATATATATATATATATATATATATATATATATTGTGATTGTCGTAATAGCATAAAATAAGTAATTGTTTTTAAAAATAACGCGACGTTTTTTATTCTTGAAATGTTTTGTAGTAAACAACTGGGGTTGATATTTGACTGGGGTCGGGGCTGGGTTTGATAAAATATAGCCGGGGCCAGGGCCGGGTTTGAGACCTGCATAAACATTTATACATCCTAAAGTATATTTTTTAAACTTAAAATTCATGCTATATTTTGTATATATATATGCATGTATGAACATCATTGTGATCAACATGATCATCATAATCATCATAACCATCATCATCACCATCATCAATATGATCATCATAATCATCATGATCATCATTATCATCAACAGCATAAAAGCGGAAAGCTTGACAATGATAATAAAAATTATGTTGATGTTGTTGATCGTCATCATGATAATCATCATCATCTTTATTTTGGCACTATGTAAGGCACACTCTTCAAATTTTCTTACTTCTACCACAACCATTTTGTACTGAAGCTGCTACCACTCTACATGTTAATACCTGAATTACTTTAACTTTTTCTAAAAAAAAAGGTTAATACAACGTTTTTTCTAATCTGTCTAAGATTATGCCTAATTTTTATATCTTGAGTCACACCACACATCCATCTGATCATTTTCTCTTTCTGCAAATACTACACTATATAAATACTAAAGTTTATACAACAATAAAAGGATATTGTATGCCAGCATCTAAACAAATAGCAAACAAATATGCTTATATCCATAATATGTGTGCAAAAAGTGCATCTTGGAAGCTTATATTGCTTCTGGAATAAAAGCTTGGAAGCTTTTATTACTTCTCTTCAGTTTTAAATCAAGCCTCATTCTACTCTACATCTTTCAACATTAACTACGTTTTTCAGCTTTTTTATAAGAACATCTCTCTTAAAAAAAATTGTTTTTTTTAATATTGCAATAAGCTAATGTATAAACAAAGTCTTGTCTGATGTAAATCTCTGTTATTCTCAGTTTACTAAACATTGTATCTTATCTTAGATGTTGATTCTAGAGACTTTTGGTTAGTTTTTAACAGTGTTTGTAACTAAAGTGTCTTATGGATTTAAATTCTGGACTTGAAATCCACAATTTTTGATAGACAACAAAATTCATTTATTTACTCCAAAAAAATATTGCAATATTGTTGGTAATCCTATATTGACAAATAAAAACCCTATAATTATTATAATATACTATACAATAATAATAACAATAATATATATATATATATATATATATATATATATATAATATATATATATATAAATATATATACATATATATATATATATATATATATATACATATATATATATATATATATATACATATATATATATATATATATATATATATATATATATATATATATATATATATATATATATATATATGTATATACATATATATATATATATATATATATATATATATATATATATATATATATATATATATATATATATATATATATATATATATATATATATATATATATATATATATATATATATATATATTTAATTTTTGCAACTAAAAATAGTCATGTATCCATACATTAATTAACCAAATAAAACTTACTTCAACAGGTGTAACTATAAATCATCAATTTAAATTATATTATGCACTTCGTTCATAAGTTGCAAACCAGTTAAAACCAAATCATTCCTCGATCTTTGATCTACCAGAACTTTACTGAATAAATTTATACTGGTAATTAAACTACCACATGTCAAAAAATTTAGACAGTATTATTGAAATCAGTTTTGACCATTAGTTAATATAATATATTTTTTTATTCTTTACTACATAAAAAACAAAGAAAAGTTAAATCCGAAGAGAAACAAAATTATTCACAAACATAATTACTTACATTCTTCTTCGGAGTCCTCTTTAGTCGTGAAATTAAATCCTGCACATACTTCTTTATCTATTAGTAATTATTTAGTAAAATAAATATAAACAAAATTATGTAAAAACAAAAAAGTAGAATAAGTGTAAACAGATTACAATATAAATCTAGGCAGTAATAATACCATAACCAGATTCAAAATACAACTTATTCTGAAATAAAAATAAAATAGTTTATTTGATTTAATACTTCACCGTTAATATAAAACAATAATAGTTTTTTTATTCATATAAAACAATTAAAATAGCAATAATTACTGTAAAACTTAATGACCTCTAGTTACTTTAACTCTTTTAAGTCTAAGCTTTTTGCAGGAATCATTGATTGAAAAATTATTATAGGTAGCTTTCATTGCATGAACACAAGTTGGCCAAAATAACCATCCATCTTTTTTCGAACAAGATGGAACAACTGCCTCTGCTTCAAACCTAATGTATATGTAAATAATGTATATATAAATCTTTATATATACATTATTTACACACATACACACACACACACACGGGTAATTCCACATCAAATCACCCACTCCATTGAACCATGTGTCTTCTTTTTGTTTTATATTTTGACACATGATTCCTATTTATAAAAAAATATTGCATGCAAAATTTCAGCTAAAAATGTCAAGCGGTTGACAAGATACAGCAAATTTAATTTGGACCTGGTTTCTCAAAATGGCCCGGTTTTCATAACATTCTGAAAAGTTGTTCTCCTCAATAAAATAAGAAATAAAAATGGCAAAAATATAAAAATATACATTTATAATGGTTTTTTAATGCTGAATTCAATAAATGTACTTAAAATGCTGAAATGTTAGAGGAACATCCTTAAAAATTAATAAATCAACTAGTTTATATAATCTAACTTAAGGGCCCAATATCTCAAAACACCCCCGTCAAATTTTTTTTTTTTTTGCTTTCAATATTTTAAGCTAGTTATAATCTTACTAGGCACAAAAAATCTAACTGGAAAAAAAACTGAAACATATAGAACTTTAATTTTAAAGATGTATAACTTTTTTAAGAAATTCCTAAAAAATATTTATAAATTCAATTAAAATAAATTATTCCTAATTTACAAAGTTACTTAAATATACAAGATTTTTAAAGGTATCGAATGTGCAAGTTATTTTGACTGTATTTGTAATAGTTCACAATATTGTTGCCATTTTACTTGCACTTCTTCTATTTCAACATTTTCAAACACATAGTTTCTACCAGAACTAGAGCAAGCTTGTGGAACAGATAGTTTTTTCAATATATTGATGTTAGGAATAAAACAGTGGTCGTCTCTTTCAGGCCAGTTAAAATAGATTGATGGACCTCTTGGTTGGAGAAACTTAACTTCAGCATCAACTTCTTCTAGGTTGATTTCAGTTACAATGCCGATCCACCACTTATCATCATAAACTACCGCAACATAACCTCCTAAAGTGACAGTATCAGGTTCAATTATATGTTTCTTTTTAAGATTGTGAATTATTGTATATTTAGTGTCTGTACTAAACCTCTTCGCCCCAACCCTATTATCTCCAAGATATATAAATTGATGAAAGCTACGAGTACCTGGTAGAGTTGTTACATCAGTGTACCTTTCTTTTTGCTTTTCACGTTGCAATTGTAAGTCCAATCCCTTTATGTAAATGAAGTTAACAGCCTTAATTTTCTCAACACAAAATTCATACATAGCCTCTGATGTGATAATTTGGTTTCTGTATGGTCGTTTTAAACTTTCTTGTGCTGTTAGCCTTTTTACAGTACCACCAATTCCATCGCATGGTGACTTTCCGTGGGACGTGGCAAAAAAGTTCCATTTAATTTTGAGGGAAAATTCTGTCTCTAGTTGGCATAGATTGTAAAAGCTTTTACAATTTTTGTACTGTCCTGCACAACCATCAGTGAATAAATGCAATTTGGATAAATCAAGAAATTTTGTTTTTAATATTGGTATAATTAGTTGAAATATCTTGTATACATAAGTTACATCGTGTGTAATGTCGTCTGATATAAAACAGTAAGAAATATGTTTCACTACACCATTTTCTTCTTTATAGTATATCACTAATGGATGTAAAGAACATTGTTGGGTGTTCCAGTGATAGCTCTGTATTTCATCTTGGACTACAAAAGCATAATTTTCAGCAAAGTTGCCAAGAATGATAATGTTTGATTGATCCATATTTTCTTTTAGTTGATTAAGGTATTGTGATTGAGATTTGGCAATATAAGAATGAGGTTGTAGCTTTTCAAAACAAGATACCAATAGTTCAATAAACGTTGGAACATCTGTTGTTAAACTCAATAGTGTTGCACGATCAGTAGTTTGCCATTGTTTGTAGTGTATCTCAAAATCATCTTCGTATTCTCCAAAAATCTCATACAAATACATGGTGAGCAGTTCTTTACCAGGACAATTATCACACTGTGCAAGCATGCATTCTTTGTTTTCTACTGAGCAAACAGTTTTCAAAAGTAAACCCTTATACGTTAGTTCAATATTTAAGGCATCCACTAGCAAAATGGCATTTTGGTGATAAGAACAAACACAAACAGAATGTGTACCACTTGCAACTGGCAAAATGCACCACTTTGGTCTAAGTGAAGCAAATTTTGAGTAACTTATTTGTATTTCTGGATTGTTTTCTTTGTATAATACATATAGTTCCTTTAAATTACACAAAAGCAGTTTTTTTTGTTTGTGGACGTTCTTTTGAATGCTGACATAATCTTTTTTTCCAGGCATAGTTCGACATAAATCACTTGAGTCATAAAACAATTTAACTGAATCTTCTATTTCTTTATGTAAGACTTTACCCTTATACAATGGAGAGATACCTAACAATCCTTTTTTATTAAAAATTTTTCTAGCTATCTTGGCCTGGTATTCTGTAACCAAAAAGTTATTTTGTACTTCTAATATTGACCAACTTGGGGGTGCCAGTGTTAGAAGTTGAACAATAGTTCGTTTGTCAGAACATAGAATTTTTTCTTTTACCAAGCTCATAATTTCATCAAAGTTTGCAGCCTTCTTTTTCATCCCATTGGTTTCATAACATAGTTTTGAAGAAAATTGAGTTTTAATTTTTCTAGTAGCGTTATACGCCATTTCGTTGATGCATGGAACTTTTTGCTTTCCTTCTGACAGTATATGTTTTAATGATTTTGAATGAGATTTTAGAGGAGATAAACTAAAATTTTTGAGTTCTTTATTGATCTCCTGTCTTATTTTTTTGCATGGTGATATTAGAAAATCCTCATCTTGTTCACTCTTACTTTGCTCCTCTTCTGTAAGTTCTTTTTTTCTGGCAATCTTTTGTTTACAAGGTTTGCAAAGTTTCTTCCCAGGAGGAATATTCAAACAATTTCTCATCATGACTTGTTACTCTTTTATTGTAACTACGCCAAGATTTTCTAAAAGTAATTGAATTGTATAAAGTATGTCTGCACATTAGTTCAAAACTTTCGTTATTTTTTGAAAAACATAAATTAATGAAATATTTAAATTTTACAGCTACATACTTGTGATTTTCTTTGTATGTCTATTGAATGGATCACAACAAGCTTTCTGCCATATAGGATACATTTTCAAATATTTTGTATTATGTCTTTCACATAATATTTCTAAGTTTGATAATTCAATATTACAGTGTAAAGATATAATTATTTTTTCTTCATTGCTTAAAGTTTCAATAACATCTTGTTGGCCTTCGCAAGCATCTGATGTCATTAACCCAATAGAACACATCTTAATAAGATAAATTATTTAGTATGAAAGTATTTCCTAAAAATAAAAATAAAATTCTTCTACTTAATTGCATGTAAAAAAAGTTTTTTAATAAATATAATTTTTATTAAATGTTGTTCTTAATATTATTATTATTAATATTAATAAATGTTGTAAAAAAAGAAGTTTTTAAATAATTATATTATTTAAATTATTAATTTTTTAAAATTTAAATATAATCTTACCAATAAATGTTGTTCTATATCTGAACTTTTATAAACTAAACTTTTATAAACTAATTTTTAATAAACTTTTACAAACTATAGTTGTCAAAATTTAAAAAAAATATCATATTAACATAACAATTATTTTTTATAAAATGTTTTTATATAAAAACAAAACCGGATGTTTTTTCAGTTGTTAAGTTCATATAATTAAGTTATCATATAATTAAGACTTCCTTAAATATATAAAAAGTCTATTAACCAAAATTAATTCTTTACAGAATTCTATAATTTGCTACACATGTACTATCTTTAGGAAGATTTTTAGCAGCTTTTAAGTGATGCCATACCCTTTTAATTTTTTAATTAGTTTGCAATGAAGTGTATTGAATGCTTTTGCAGTAAGAAAAAAGCAATTCGAAGGATACAAAAAAAAAAAGATCTTTCCTACTTAGTTTTCAGTAAAAAAAAAAGCTCTAGTTTTAAATATATTAAATAATGATATAGTATTAGATATTTCCAAATCTTTGGCTGTAGGATAATTGGAGCTTGATAAGAGTTAACAATGATGTCTCATTGGATTTAATCCTACTTTCTATTTTTTAACTCATCTACAACTTATCGCTACTAAGTAACTACTGTTCATACAAAGTAGTTTGATATGTTTTATTGGCTAAATGGTTTAAATGACAGAGATATGGCAATGCCAGGTGTTATTGAAACACTATTCTCCTCCCCTCTAACTGTAATAAAAAAAAGTTGTTTTCACCATGTCTTTTGCAATATGCTTTTTTTTAAGTATTCTTGGTAAATTGAACTAAATTAGAACATCACTAAAAATATTTTGTTGTTCCCTCACCCCTCCCCCTCGTTAGAAAATTGCTATGGGCACCCATAAAAGTGGTGTATCTTGGAAACTATGGTTCTATATGTTTTAGTTGTTGTAAAATATTAAAAGCAAAAAAAAAAAATCTAGACGGGGGTGTTTTGAGATATATGACCCCTAAGTTTGAATATATAAATTAGGTGTGTTTTTAATTTTAAAGCATGTTCTGCTCATATTTCAGCATTCTAAGTGCATTTTTTGAATTCTGCATTAGAAAAGCATTATAAATGCTAATTTTCATATTTTTATTTTCATTATTTTTCATTTTATTAGAGCAAACGTTTTTTTAAAATGACACAGAAACCAGGTCATTTTGGGAAACCAGGTCTATATTAAAACCTTGATATCGTGTGAATGGCTGAACATTTTTGGCTAAAATTTTGCATGTGAACTTTTCTATATGAAATGCAACAGCTAAAGAAGTTTAAAGAAAATATGAGACCTATGGTTCAAAATCTTGAAAAATTTGGGTGATTTGATGTGGAATTACCCACACACACACACACACACATATATATATATATATATATATATATATATATATATATATATATATATATATATATATATATATATATATATATATATATATATATGAATATATAGTTTTTATGTGCATACACATAGCTGTCATTCGACTATATATTCATATATATATATATATATATATATATATATATATATATATATATATATATATATATATATATATATATATATATATATATATATATATATATATATATATATATGAATATATAGTTTTTATGTGCATACACATAGCTGTCATGTTTTGAAAATGTTTACAAGGGAGACTTTGAAAAAATTTTATACCACTGGATATTTATTTTAAAACACTGGATATTTGTCCACTAAAATACCTCTATTGACTAAAAAAGTTTTTTAATGATTTATTACTCTGACAACTAACTTAAAAATGTCCACATTTGGCCACTGACTGACCTGAAATTTATTCTGTATAGATATAATTTTATATATTTATGTTTGTGTTAAGCAATTTTTAACAATCTTTACCCATTTTTCTTAACTTATAAAATGACAACAATTTAAAAAGTTAGAAGCTTGGTGTATTTTAAGTTATTAATGAGGAAAAGAAAGTTTTTAAATTATTTTTAAATGCAGGTTGGAGATAAATTTCTCTTCAAAATTCAGAAAACTCCTGCCAAATGGGAGAGACTTCATAGGTCTGTATTCAGATACTTAATAAAACTAGTATACAAACTCTTAATAAAGTAATAAATAATTGTTAAACTATATAAATATTAAATTCCTCATAAAATATTAAACTCTTAAATATTGATAATAATTCTTTAATAAAATTTCCAAACCATTATACCAACTTTTATATTTTTCAATAAAAATGACTAGACATGACAATATTTTGTAATTTAAAAAACAAGCATGTATTCATGTATTTATTATACACACAATATGCCTCTCTTACATACATGTATACATTATATGTATGTGTGTGTGTGTGTATATATATATATATATATATATATATATATATATATATATATATATATATATATATATATATATATATATATATATATATATATATATATATATATATATACATACACATTTATATATATATATATATATATATATATATATATATATATATATATATATTTATATACATATATATATATATATATATATATATATATATATATATATATATATATATATATATATATATATATATATATATATATATATATATATATATATATATATATATATATATTTATATATATACACACACACACACACACACACATATATATATATATATATATATATATATATATATATATATATATATATATATATATATGTATATATATATATATATACGTATATATATACATAAATATATATATATATATATATATATATATATATATATATATATACATATATGTATATATATATATATATATATATATATATATATATATATATGTATATACATATATATATATATATATATATATATATATATATATATATATATATATATATATATATATATATATATATATATATATATATATATATATATATATATATATATATATATATATATATATATATAAAAGTAACACTTTTTCAACGTTTTTTAATTAGCACATTTTCAACCAACGTTGAAATAACGTTGAATAAGTGTTGTTTTTCAAATAGTTTGAAAAAGCAGTCAATGTCTAACGTTGATAAACCATTACCTTTGCGACGTTTTTGCAGTGATTATTTGCGTACTTATTTTCAACGTTTAATAAACGCATTTTTTTGAGAAGATAAGATACGTTTAAATTTATAAGCTTATTCAACGTTGAAAATGTAACGTTTAAAAAGCGGTTTGTTTTTAACGTTGATAAAGCATATACTTCGAAACGTTTTTAAAGTGGCTTTTAGCGTAAGTTGATTCCACGTTGAATAAACGTTTTATTTTGAGAGGCTAAATTACGTTACAATTTCAACGCTTATTTAACGTTTCAATTTACCGCGATTTAGTATACAAAAACAGACATTGATTCAACGTTGAAAGCACGTTGTTTTTGTGACTGTAACGCTTTTTCTACGCTGCGACTGGTTTTCAACGTTGATTCAACGCTTATATGTTTGCTGGGTTTGAGTTGGTTTTTACCTAATATTAATTTCTTTTTTGTTTTTTGACTATATTCTTTTATTTTATTTTATATTTAAGTTTATCCTATATTGAATGAAAATTAGAAAAAATAACATAAAAAAATAAAAAATAAAAACTTTTAAAAAAATTTGGCCTAACTGCCTATCAAGAAAAGGAAAGAATCCAGAATTGGAGAGCTAATCTTAGGCCACATAACAGTTTACAGATGGAGTGCAAAGTCCTATGGCTTACCTTCTCGTTGATGCACTTCGTTAAATAGGTTAGACAAGTAAAAAATGTCTAATTTATGAACAGAATAGCCAAGGCAACATTGTTGTTAGTTTCGTTTTATATGGGTAATTGAGAACAATGCCCAGTAAGTAATAATAAAGTACTAATGCCGCTTTGAACTCCTACCGCCCCTCGCTAGCCCGGGGAGGGTTTAAAAAAAAAAATATCGCAAACTATTTTGGCAACTCGAAAAAAACAGGCAACACCCACAAAAAATCCTGGATCCGCCCCTGGATTTTTAAAGAAACTAAACCAATTTACTAGTAAGTTTCTTATTTTAAGAGTCCTTTTTGCTAAAATATATTTTAGCAAAAAATACTCTTACCAAAAACTTATTTTATAAAATAAGTTTTTGGTTGTTAAAAGCAAGAAAAAGTGAATAAAATACAATTGTAATAAAAATAAAAACAACCAACTTAATATTTTTCAATAAAATAAGTTTTTAATTTTTATAGCTGATATGTTTTATCTTCAAGATGTTTATTTAAATAAAAATTATATATAAGTAGAGTTCGACGCGGTTATTAAAACAAATCTCGTTTTAAAAAATAAAAAAAATGAATTTTTTTTTCCATTACTATAAGTATATAGTCTTAAATGTTAAAAAAAAATAATTGAAGAAAAAAAAAAAAAAATTGAACAAGCTATTTATAGATTTTAAAGTAAACGGAAAAAGTATAATTTCATTTAAGAAAAAGTGTTTAACTTTCATTATTTTTTTAAAATCTTGTAGTGATTCAAAATTTTTCCAATTAATTTTAAATTGGTCGGCTGCTAAGCTGGTTTAATATGTTAAAGCACTACCATTTAATTTTTAGTTATTTCACGCGATATAAGCAAAATAGTTTCTTACACAATCATGAGGCGTAGCTGACCGCTGGGAAGGAAAAGTTGTCTTTTTTCATCAATTTAAATTTTTTTTTTTATATCCTTGTCGATTATTTACGTCATCTAATTAGCCATATTAAGGTTTTGCAATAATTAAAAAAATTTGGCATCAAATAGTTAAAAAAAAACCACTCAACTTCCTGTTGCGTAGCTGACTGCCAAAACTAAACATTTAAATGTCGCAAATTTTGTCAATTTTTTTAAATGCAACAAATAGTTTTGCCCAAACTATTTTGAACTTCAAAACATTTATAGTCAATTAGAAATTATTTAAAACTCCAAAAGACTTTATAGTCAATATAAAGATATGGAATCACTGCAGGAACCAGTTGCTTGCGCATCCAATGAAAATAAAAAAGGTGAGCATTGTGTTTTTATAGAGTTTTTAAGTAATTTTTACATTTATTTGAATGTTTACTTTTTTTATTACAGCCATAAAGATAAAAAATAGAAAAGCAATGAATCAAAAGAATTACATGAGTAGAAATCATGAAGAAAAGAAATTCAAAGCTAAAGAAAATGCCAGACTTCGAAGACAAAGATGGAAAAAAGATTTTCGAAAAGTTGCAGCTGAAAGATTAAAAAGTTTAGAAAGAATGAGAAAATTTCGACTGCGGCAAAAAGACGCATCTTTATCTCTCGAATCAAATCACTCATCATTTGCAAATGTGCAAGTTAAAGGAAAGTATATAAAAAAATTGAATCGCTCTCTTCCCAATAGTCTTGTTCAGAAAAAGGAACTGTTGTGTTGTTTACTCAATGAAACTCAACCATTAACTTACTTAATTTCTAAATCAACACATACTTCAGTTCGAACAATTTGAGTTAGATGTTTCATGGAATCAGTGTCAGAAACCTCAAGCAAAATCGTATATCAAAATAGAAAAGGTTAAAAAAGAAGGAACAATTGCAGTTTTATTATCACATATTAAAGAAATGCGTGCAAAGTTTATTATTCATTCATAATGTCAAGAGCAGTCAATCGTCCGTATTTAAATTTAATGTAGAATCAGCGATTTAAAAAGACTCAAATAAGGCTGTTATTCAAGTTGACTGGGGAGAAAATTATACTTGTATTTACCAAAACGAAACGCAAGCAGCTCATTTTGGTCAAAATCACATTTCTATATTTACATGTGCAGTTTGGCATCGTCAAATTAAATCTTTTGCGCTAGTTTGTGATTCAAGCGATCATACAAAATTATCTGTTGTTTCAAACATAAATAAAATTATCGAGCTTCTATCAGACGATATTACAGAAGTTCATATTTTCAGTGATAACGCAACATCACAATTTAAAAATAAATATATTTTGGCATCAATGAAAATTTTAGAAAAAAAGCATACAATTAAAATGCACTGGCATTTTTATGCTGCAATGCATGGAAAAAGAGTTGTGGATGGAATTGGAGCCACTGTAAAACGTGTTGCCAGAAAGAAATGTTTTAACTGAAAAATATATAATTTCTAGTGCTAGCAATTTGGCAGCCGCAACAAACAATTTAAAAATTACCGTTATATTACTGACTGATAAAGAAAAGCTAGAGATAAACAACTCTCTTGGTTTGAGCATCTTTTTTAAGAAAACAAAAAAAATTAAAGAATTGCATAAATACCATTATTTTCAAGTTTTAGACGGTAACGTTGTAGATGAGCAGCTTTTGCCAAATATTGCATAATATCAAAGGAATAGAAGCGTCTAGACATTTAGCAGTGATCAAGTAATTTAAAAATCACCTTAAAAAGCTGTAAAAATTTCTTAATAAAAGCCATAAATAAATATTAGATTTGTTTTGTTTTGCGTAGCTGATTGTTGCGTAGCTGACTGCATGATTTCTTAAAGCGTTTTTTATTTTACCTGTTATTGTTATTCTATTGAAAGCCTTACTTATTTTTTTCAATACTTTTCAAGTTTTCTTGGGGTGTTTTTTTTTTGCGCAACTAAGCTCGGAAGGTTTATTCAGTTTATCCCTAATACATTTCGATCAACAACAACAGCTTACACGTTTAAAGAACTTCTAGTTGTTGCTTTTTAAATTATTTTAGTTGTTCAATTATTGTCCAAATACTTGATGATTTTAAAGCTCTGAAGATCAAAGTTCCAAAGTAAATGCAAGTAAAATGAATGTATTTATATACATCTTTGAGTTAAAAACGTTTATATAATAAGGTTGTGAACAGATAAAAATATCAAGAGTACATTTAAAAGGAAATTGTATTACCTACCCCCTAGCCCCATTATTTAAAAAAGTGAGAGTACTGAAGCTTCTAAAGCCCCTCCCCCTTTTCCACCCCGGGGTCCAGGTTTCTTTTGATGTAAAATTATCTTTATAAACTTTATAAATAAATTTTATTGTTTCTAAATACAAGCTAAAAGTATAGTTTTAGATTTGTTTTGGGTTTTAATTTGAATTATAATAAAAATTCGCATGTTGAGTGGCTGATTGTTGCGTAGCTGACCGCATTTTATTTGACGTGTAATTAATATTATATTAAAAAATTTTTATAAATATAATTTCAATGAAATAATTGTTTTTGAAGAAAAAAACATTTTTATAAAAAAATAAATTATAGATTTGGAGAAAAAATAATTCAAACTTTAAATTAAAAAAACAAGCTTTTTTGCGCGTTGCGTAGCTTACCGCTGTCTTTCATTTCTATTATACTCAAATTGTCTTCTTATCCTTTTTTTTTTTCGTGAATAATAATAAAAAAAGGATAATTTGAGTGTAAACGTAAAAAAAAATTAAAAATTAAAACATAATGAGTCAGTTAAAATTTTAAAAACATGTTGCGCTCGTTGCGTAGCTGACCATAGAACTCTTCATATATATATATATATATATATATATATATATATATATATATATATATATATATATATATATATATATATATATATATATATATATATATATATATATATATATATATATATATATATATATATATATATATATATATATGTATATATATATATATATATATATATATATATATATATATATATATATATATATATATATATATATATATATATATATATATATATGTATATATATATATATATATATATATATATATATATATATATATATATATATATATATATATATATATATTTATGTATATATATATATATATATATATATATATATATACCTATAGTAAAGGTATTAGATATACAATTTGTGAAAAAATTTGGCTCTTTGCTTGTTTGTGGTAATAACGCTGACAAAATTAAGGTTAGATTTTGTCAAAACGCATTAATTTAATTGTGAGAATTAATTAAATTTAGAAAACCACAAAAAAAAAATAAAAAAAAAATAAAAAGACTAGAATGTATTTATTTTATTTGTATTATTTTTATTTTTTAACTGTAAAACATGAGCGGAGTGTTGCTACATCGACAATCTTATAGCCTGACTCACAACGAAGTGTGGCTACATCAACGGACAAATAACCTGACTCGCAAGGGAGTATTGCTAAATCAAGTCCATGGCACACTTATATCTACAATGCATGTTTATTACACTAATAATACAGACCACATGATAACTACTTATAAAACGAATAATTCTGCTCCATCTTTCGTACTGTCTATACATCAAATTTATGTTCAACACTAACAGTAGTTTAGTAGCACAACAATAGAATAACAACAACAAGAATCTAAATTTCCTCGACTCGAACTTTCCTCAACTATTGTTTATTGCTCCTGTTTATATCTACTACATTTTGCTTAGAATAATTTTTAGTATTTTTCTACTTATAAACTCTGTTTTGCACTGGATATCTGTCCTTTCGTACTTTTATCTCACTCTACTATACTCTTTTTAACTCATTATGCATCTCTAGGTTAATTACCTGGAGATAATACTCCAGGTTAATTAAGATTCCTCATCACTTAACTGAAGTGTGTCAGTTGGACTAAATTTTATAACTTAAAAAAGAAATATTATTAACTAAATTTTTCTGCAAATACTTTCTTTGTAAAAACGTTTAGGTTTTGAACTTATAAAAAAGTCAAAAATCATAACAAACCACAATAAAAACTAAGTTAGACAATAGCTGATAATATCCTTAAATAGTCTAACGTTATTAAAGTACACATGACTTCCGTGACAAACTTTATTTTGTGGAGAGGGCTCTCCGCAAAATAAAATTTTTCTAAAAATATTTTTGATAAATTAAGTTTTTCTGGCAAATTCAGCTTTCTAGTACCATAAAAAACATAATGGGTTTGTCATCCTTTAAAAGACTTAAAATTATTAGTAATTTTATTAATATGTTCTAAGTAGCATAAGCTCAAAATGTTTTTTTCCTTGCTGTTTTTTTCGGAGGAATTACATGAGCATAATCAAATGTATGAGCTTTATAAAGTTTTATTAACTTTATTAAATCAAATTATAAATTTTAATTTCATACAAAATCATTTCTTATGTATTTTTTTGTGAAAGAAGTTTTTTTATACATTTGTGCATTTTATGTGAATGAATAATAAGTGAAAATCTTTAAATGAATAGTAGAAAATGTTTATTACTATTTACTTTATTTTCTGAATACACATAAAACATGAAAAACTTTTCTTTTTTTTTTTCTTTTATTTTACTTTCAGCTAAGTTATAAACTAGTTTAGAAACTCTGTAATAATTCCTGACATTTACTTGACATTTTGACAAATGTTAAAGTTGTAACAACACTTCTTTTTTAGTTGATAAGTACTGTTTTCACTTATAATGACAGGGGTGTACACTTGGACTTTTGGTCGGTCGCCAGAAGGGCAACTGAAAATAACCAGTTTTTTAGTTTTGGTCACATGTCAACTTTTTGAGTTGCCAGTCACTATTTTTTATAAAAATTTTCGCATTCAGCAAGTTTATTGCATGTTCTAGTCATATTTCATTATAGGTCTAAAATAAAAAATCACTAGTCAATAGTTTAAATGTTATCTATTGATAACATTAAAACTATTTTAGTTAATTTATCTGCAGATGATTTCAGACTTTCGAAGCACATGCCGATATATACGCCATTAGGTTTTCACTTAAATTGAGTGCTTATTTTATCAACAAAGTATGTTTCTTTTTTTACAGCAACAAAGTATTAAAAATATAAAAAAAATAATTTTCAAATTCTTTAACACTCTTTGCTTTTATTGTATTTTAAGATCTTATTTGTTACAGAAGCTTATTAAGCTAATTATTAAGCTCCTTTTTGTTAAAATAGCCTGAAAACTATTGAATTTCAAAATTTAGATTTAAAAAATATTTTTTAACTAAATCTAATTATCTAATATATTTACTTTTATTTTTATGTATTTGAGTAGTATTTTAATTTTTAAGTAATTTTTAGCAATTTAAGTTATTTTAACATATTTAATGTAGTATTTTTAATAAAGATTATAAACAATTTATAGATAAATTATATCAGTTACCAATAAGATATTTGTAAATGCAATTTATATTCTTAATTGTATGACGTCAAAAGAACTTTACACAATATTGAATTATTAAGAAACAAAAAATACATTTATGAAAAGAATTCTCTTAAAGAAAAACATTCCTCTTTTTTAGTATGAAAAAATTTTTTTTTTAATATCCTTTCGCTCATAAAAATCAAAAATATAATCTATGATGGAGAGACTTTTACATAATATATAATATAATATAATATAATATATATATATATATATCTATATATATATATATATTATATATATATATATATATATATATATATATATATATATATATATATATATATATATATATATATATATATATATAATCTATGATGGAGAGACTTTTACATAATATACAATATAATATAATATAATATATATATATATATATATATATATATATATATATATATATATATATATATATTATATATATATATATATATATATATATATAATCTATGATGGAGAGACTTTTAAATAATATATAATATAATATAATAATAATATATATATATATATATATATATATATATATATATATATATATATATATTATATTATATTATATATTATGTAAAAGTCTCTCCATCATAGATTATATATATATATATATATATATATATATATATATATATATATATATATATATATATATATATATATATATATATATATATATATATATATATTATATTATATATTATGTATATATATATATATATATATATATATATACATGTATATATATATATATATATATATATATATATATATATATATATATATATATATATATATATATATATATATATATATATATTATATTATATTATATTATATATTATGTAAAAGTCTCTCCATCATAGATTATATATATATATATATATATATGTATATATATATATATATATATATATATATATATATATATATATATATATATATATATATATATATATATATAATCGAAACCGTTACTTCCATATCTATCAGCAAAACAATTCTCCAGAAAACAGACATCTGTTCACTATCGCCAGAAACCATTGTAAAAAGGTTTTGTCTGACGCCAAAGCTCGCTATTCCCAGGTCATTAAATCTCGTATCTCATCACAAAAATTAGGCTCTCGAGACTTCTGGAGAATCTTTAACAGTATCAATAATAAGGGCAAATCTGTTATTCCTTCTCTCTTGTATGGTTCAGACTTTGTCACCTCACCTAAAGACAAAGCTGAATTGTTTGCTAAGAACTTTTCATCAATATCATCTCTTGATTCCACTAGTTGCGTTTTACCTGACATAGCCGTCAAACAGGTTGATCCCTTGCTTGACATTCGCATCACTTCAGCTTCTGTATCTAAAGTAATTTCCTGCTTAGACTCTTTAACTGCTTGTGGTCCTGACAACATTCCTGTTGTAGTCTTGCAGAGGTGTTCTCCGGAGCTTTCATCCATACTTTCTAAACTATTTAACAAGTGCTTATCAGAGTCTTGTTTTTCCATCATGCTGGAAAGCAGCATCTGTTATCCCTATTTTCAAAAATTCCGGAGAGCGATCTGATTCATCTAACTACCGTCCCCATTAGTCTTCTTCCTGTCATAAGCAAGGTTTTTGAATCTTTAATCAACAAACACTTAATCTCTCATCTTGAATCAAATAACTTACTTTCTGATCATCAATATGGATTTCGGTCTTCTCGTTCTACAGCTGATGTGCTAACAGTAATAACCGATAGGTTTTACCGTGCATTAGAGAGAGGTGGAGAGGTTAAGGCTATCGCACTTGACATTTCTAAAGCTTTTGATAAAGTTTGGCATGCTGGTCTTCTCCATAAGCTTTCTTCTTATGGTGTAGATGGTAACGTCTTTAAGATTATTGAGTCCTTTCTTTCCAATCGTAGTATAAAAGTTGTCCTCGATGGACAACACTCTTCTTCACATCCTGTAACTTCAGGGGTTCCTCAAGGTTCAATCCTTGGCCCTATACTCTTTTTAATTTACATTAATGATCTTCCAGATATTCTCACATCTAAGGTGGCATTATTCGCTGACGACACTACCATTTACTCTTGTCATGATAAGAAGCCTACACTCTCTGATTGCTTGGAAGGGGTATCTGAGCTTGAAAAGGATCTCACTTCTGCTACAGCATGGGGCTCACAGTGGCTGGTGAACTTTAATTCAGATAAAACTCAATTTTATTCGGCCAATCGTTATCGTAATAATTTAGATCTTCCTATATTTATGAATGGTAATGTACTAGATGAGTCATCTACCATTCATCTTCTAGGATTAACTCTTACTTCTGATCTTTCTTTTAAACCGTATATCAAATCCATTGCATAATTAGCATCTGCTAAGGTTGCATCTCTTTATCGAGCTCGACACTTTCTTACTCCAGATTCTATTCTCTATCTCTATAAATCTCAAATCCGTCCCTGTATGGAATACTGTTGCCACATCTGGGGCGGATCTTCTAATGATGCTCTTTCTCTTTTAGACAAGGTGCAAAAACGAATTGTAAACATAGTTGGACCTGCTCTGGCAGCCAATCTCCAACCTTTGTCACATCGTCGTAATGTTGCTTCTCTTTCTCTTTTCTACAAATACTATAATGGGCACTGCTCTAAAGAGCTAGCGTCCCTTGTGCCATCTACTAAAATTCATTCTCGTGTTACTCGCCATTCAATTAAGTCTCATCTTTTTTCTGTGACTGTTCCTAAGTGCTTCAAAAACTCTTATTCTTCTAGTTTTTTTCCTCGAACATCAGTTCTTTGGAATTCGCTTCCTTCATCTTGCTTTCCTGATTCATATAATTTGCAATCTTTTAAGTCATCAGTCAATCGTTATCTTGCTCTACAGATTTAGTCTTTTCTCTTCCAGTAACTTCCAACTCTTATAGTGGTTGCTTGCAGCCTTGTTGGAAGTGAAGATGTTAAAAAAAAAAAAAAAAAAAAAAAAAATATATATATATATATATAATATATATATATATAATCTATGATGGAGAGACTTTTACATAATATATAATATAATATATATATATATATAATGTATATATATATATATATATATATATATATATATATATATATATATATATATATATATATATTATATATATATATATATATATATATATATATAATCTATGATGGAGAGACTTTTACATAATATATAATATAATATAATATATATATATATATATATATATAATATATATATATATATATATATATATATATATATATATATATATATAATCTATGATGGAGAGACTTTTACATAATATATAATATAATATAATATAATATATATATATATATATATATATAATATATATATATATATATATATATATATATATATATATATATATATATATATATATACATATATATATATATATATATATATATATATATATATATATATACATATATATATATATATATATATATATATATATATATATATATATATATATATATATATATATATATATATATATATATATATGGTGTTGCTACATCGAATATCAGGCTCGATATTCGATGTAGCAACACTCTGTTGCAAGTCAGGCTATAAGATAGTCAATGTAGCAACATTCCATTGCAAATCAGACTTTCAGATAGTCGATGTAGCAAACACTCCCTTGTAGCAGCAAGCTATAAGATAGTCGATGTAGCACACAACGGTAAGTTTTTAAAATGTTTTTTAATAAAACAAAAAAAAAAAACACTACTAATTAAAAAAAACTTTCTAGTCATTTATATTGCAATTTTCTTTTAAAACGATAAAATTTAATGTATTTCCGCATTAGTTTAATTGCTTTGGCATTTTGAAGACAATTAAATGTAGCTTAATTGTTGAGGTAGCAAAATTGTAGTCAAAAAAAACTTTTTTAACAAAAGGCTTTTTCGACTATATATATATATATATATATATATAGTATATATATATATATATATATATATATATATATATATATATATATATATATATATATATATATATATATATATAATATATATATAAATATATATATATATATGTATATATATATATATATATATATTTATATACATATATATATATATATACATATATATATATATATATATAGATATATATATATATATATATATATATATATATATATATATATATATATATATATATATATATTCAATAATGTATATATATTTATATATATATGTATATATAATGTATATATATATATATTTATGTATATATATATAATATATATATATATATATATATAAATATATATATATTATATATATATATATATATATAAATATATATATATTATATATATATATATATATATATATATATATATATATATATATAATATATATATATATATATATATATATATATATATATATATATATATATATATATATATATATATATAATACTGTAACTAAAGCATTTTATAACAAAACTGAATAATATTTTCACTCATATATAGTGGCAGATTAAAACTTTTCGGGGCTTAAGGCTATTTTAAATCAGGAAACTCTTTTTTTGTCATTAATCAAAGATTTTATTTAGAAGAGTTTAATTTCATAAAGTTTTTTTTAATATCTTTTTTTTTACAAAGGCTTTAAAAAACAGCAGGGCTCGTGGGTATAATCCCCTCTAGCCTTATTGTTGTTATAGCAGCTGATATCAATAAACACTCATTAAGAGATAAACACTTAAAATAAATGTAACCTATATTGCGAAATATCAAAAATGTCACCTGCCTCAATAAAGATAAAAAAATCGCTTAAGTTGAAGTAAAAGCAAAACAAAGTATAACAAAGAAGTTGAATTAATATATATATATATATATATATATATATATATATATATATATATATATATATATATATATATATATATATATATATATATACATATATATATATATATATATATATATATATATATATATATATATATATATATATATATATATATATATATATATATATATATATATATATATATATATATATATATATATATAACAAAGAAGCCGAAATAAAATATTGTGCGGCCAAAGTGCAGTGGTTAGAGCGCTTGCTTTATACGCAAGAGATCCAGGGTTCAAAGCGAGCTCTAGACATATTTAGCACCATCGGCAAGGAAGAAGGCGTGAACTTCTTTTATAAATGTTCTCCGCGAATCTCTGTGAAAAGGTCAAGGTCTTCTTGGGACATCCAAAATAAAATCAAAAAAAAATAAATATATATATATATAACAAAGAAGTAAGAAAACAAATATAACAAAGAAGTCGAAGTAAAAAACCAAAAAATAACAAAAACGATATACTAAAAAAACAAAATAAAACAAAGAATTCAAAGTAAAAAAAAAAAAAATATATATATATATATATATATATATATATATATATATATATATATATATATATATATATATATATATATATATATATATATATATATATAACAAAGAGTTCGAAGTAAAAAAAAAACAACAAAATATAACAAAAAAGCCGAAATAAAAGACAAAACATAACAAAGAAGTTGAATTAAAAAAAATATATATACAACAAAGAAAATAATAACAAGCAACAAAACTTTAAAACAATCGAAACAATAATATGTAACCAGCAGCAGCAGGAGGTATTCACTTACCACCTAACAAAGAGGTTATAAGTTTTATACATTCAAAGATTAAGGATCCTTTTTATAAATACGTTTTGTTTATTCAATTCATGGACGCGACGAACCAACAAGCTATTTCGGCAATTATGCCACCGGTATTCGATGGCAACCATCAGCGGTTTGTCGAACATACATAACCTTTACTACAGTTATTGAAGTTCTGTATTAAAATTTCTTTTCGTGACAATAGTCACTAACAGAAATCACAATAATGCTTTTAATTATTCTAATAGTTGACATTCTCACTGGGATAAAATTATACTTTACTTTTAGCATCAGATTAAACTTGTCTTTTTGTAAAATAAATTTCAAATTTTTTATTAATAATGCATTAACTACATTTCATCGCTTACATTACTACATATTTGACTAAGCAAGGGCATTATTATATAATATAATATTCAATGAGTAATATAAGCATACCTACAATCTAACATATTTACAATCTAACATATTTACAATCTAACATATTTACAATCTAACATATTTACAATCTAACATATTTACAATCTAACATATTTACAATCTAACATATTTACAATCTAACTTATTACAATAACAAATTTTAATTTGATTTCTCTGAATTGGAAGTTGATGGTAAACTAGAAAAAAATTTATTTTTTACTCTCGAAAACCATTTCTATCGGTTGCTCCCGCCAAAAAATGTACAATCGCGTTTTGAATATCGCTTTCTGTGGCTTGTGCAGTCGAGGGATTTCGCTTCAATGCGCCTGTAAAATTAAAACGCAGAAGATAACATACATATAAAATCAAACGATGTCACATTCTCAACTCGTATATTTATTTGGAGAGTCAACTAAAATTATTAAGTTAAATAGTTTAAAGTTTAGTCAAACCTATTTTAAAATATAAAGATTTTGGTATATAATTGACATTTCCCAGACAGCAAGTTTATACTGGTCCGATAATGGCTAGCCAATGCCAGCGAATTCATTAAAGGACAGGTAAAGTTCCGTTCGTGGGTTGCCAGTTCTGGTAAGCCGTAACAGGACCATTGCCATGCCTTTATAACATTGCCTGGGCAGGTTAGCCGCAATAGTACCAATAGAAATACTGTTCTAGTATATTTTCTTTTACTTCATTACTTTAAAATCTTTTGAAGATTATATTTTATTAAACAGAGTTTTTGTTTTTAAAAACCTTTTCAGAAGAATTGTTGCAAATTAATTATATTGTTAAACGAAACAAGTTTTTTATTGTATTGTTAGTTTAAAAATGAGCTACTGGACTAAACGAAGGAAGATTCAAAAAAATGTTGCATCTATTTTCGATGAAATCGCTGAAGCTAATAGTTTTGTTTTGAAAGATAGTTCATTGCCTTTGAATATAAGCTGCAATAACTCAAAGTTTGATGCTACTCTGGAGAGTTTTAAACCTATCGTCACATCTATTTTTTCTTTAAATTCAGTTTTTCATGATTGTGTCAACAGCTCTGATGGAATTTGGGAAACCAATGATGGAAAATTAAACATTTCAGAATCAATTTTATCCACAGACAAGTCAAATGTTATAAATGTCGTAGTTAATGATTTGACCAGTTGGGCAACTAGGAACAACATTACACATGCAGCTTTGGGTGATTTATTAGTTATATTGCGAAAATCAATTCCTGGCTTACCAAAAAGTTCCAAATCTATTCTGAAAACTGAACAATTAAAGGTTGACGTTTTTGAAAATTCCTATTCTTATTTAGGCATAAAAAATAGACTTTTATCTAAAAGTACAGAATGTTTTACAGATAAGACTGTAACAATTCAAGTCAATTTTGATGGTTTGCCTCTTTTTAAAAGTTCAAGCATGCAGATACGACCAATTCTCGGTTTAGTGGAAAAATTTGACGGAATATTGCAATGTAATAAAAAACCATTTGTTATTGCGCTGTACTGTAACAATAGCAAACCTAAAAACATTACAGCTTTCTTATCTGACTTTGTTTTATAAGTTAATGAGCTGAACAAAAATGGTATCATACTTAACAGTCAACATTATTCATTTAGAGTTTCTGCAATTATTTGTGACACCCCAGCAAGGGCATTTGTAAAATGTACTAAAGGTCATAATGCATATCATGGCTAATTGTGAGCAGCATGGTGTATATGAAAAAAGTCTTGGTCCACGTGCAGTATTAGATTTATCAGAAAAGTTGCTTCATTTGAAAAAATATATATGTTCAGAATTTGCTCGAAAACCAAGAGCATTTTCTGATTTTGAACGCTGGAAAGCTAAAGAATTTCGACAACTTCTGTTGTATACTGGAACGGTTTGCTTTCAAGATACATTAACTGATGCTTTGTACAACAATTTTATGCTTTTTTGTGTCGGAATGACTATTCTTCTTAGTCATTCATTGTGTCACAAATATGTTGATTATGCACATATTTTGCTTGTACTTTATGTGGAACACTCTTCAAGTTTATTTTGACCTAAAGTTGTAACTTATAACATGAAGTTGTAACTTGTAACATGCATGGACTAGTGCATTTAGCACAAGATGCCAAACAATATGGTCCACTAGACAATATTTCAGCCTTCCCTTTTGAAAATTATTTATCAAATCTTAAGAAACTTGTGAGAAAACCACAATTACCTTTGCAACAAGTTTTAAGAAGGCTATCAGAACAACATCTTGCAGAGTCAATCAATAGTGAAACTAATAGCACACTTTTTCAGTTAAAAAAAGAGCATTTTGATGGACCTTTGAGCAATAGTGAAAATATAAATGTGCAGACTCAACAAAAAGAGCTCTATACAAATTTTGTATTAAAGTTTCGCAAGATGAAAATTGTTTTAAAATAAAAACTGGCTCTATAGTTCTAGTTAAAAATATTATTAAAAGTTGTTGTGGTCAAATTTATCTAGTGTGCAGCAATTTTAATAGCGTTGAGAGTTTTATGTAAGTAATTACTTACATAAAAGGAAAAGAACAATAAATATACAATTCTTTTTATATTGTCCCGCTTTTCAGAAAATGTTTTTCTACTAGATTCCCTTACAAATGTTAGCCTATTTAACAGAACCGGATATGGTATTGTGACACCATCGCAATAAAGATTACCTTCAAATGTTTATTATCTCCTCCCCTATCATCCTTACCAACATTTTAATAGAGATTTTATATAAGAACTTTTTTTCACTTTGATAGTGTTAACAAAAGATTTAAATGAATTAAAACTTTTTTAATTTTTAAATTCTAAGTTTAAAAAAAAAGATCTACTTTCGATAACTATTCTGCAATTTAAATCACGGAAAGACTGTTTGACTATATCACCCTGACCTGTCCAATTTAGTTTTTTGAGAACATCATTATGTAATAATGACAACAACATTCTCTTCACTGCCTCTTTTAAGTTTTTCCCACCTTTAGAAGCAACTGCTCGTATCTAGATATAATAAGCAATAAAATAAACAATAAAACAAATAAAATAAAATGTCTTCGAAATGAAACTTTTGACAATTAGCACAAAAAATATATTAACTTGACAACATACATTTAATTTAATTTAGATTTTAATTTCCAACTTTTGCTTTCTTACTGCTAATTTAGTTTTAGAAAAGAGAAATAAAGATTAAATGTGTTTAGCATTAAAATTTTCTTGAGTTGCAAAATTTTAATGCTAAACACATTGTGGTGAACTTCAATAAACCATTAGAAACTTTATATTTTCTTTTAAATAACAAAATAAATAATAAAAAAGTAAAGTGTAAAAGTTAAGATCAGTTAAATGAGTGAGCAACTTACAAGCTTTTTCGTTGATTTTTTTTTATTTCTAAGTGTTTTTTCAAGTTGCAATAACTGAGCCATATTGCATAAAGGAAGTTTAAGAATATCAAAAATTATATGGTCATCAACATGAACTCCACCATTAGCAATATTCTGAAGCATGGCTGTGTTGTATGTAACCTCTTTTCTCAGATTTGCCACATCCTCTTTGAGTTCCACTAACATTGAAACTATTTTGGTTTGTCACAGCCGATTGCAACATTTCTTGTGATCTCTGCTCCTCATCTATAAGATTTATTTTAGATTTTATTGCAGGAGGCGTGAATAAAAGTAGTGGAGTTAGCATTTGTGCGCTTACAGATTTTGATGGTGTAAGTTGCATGGATGTTCCAGAGGAAAATATTTTTGGCGTAACCGAAGCTGGTGTCAACAATTTAACTTTTTTAGAAATTGGAATAGATTCTTCCACAAAAAATTCTGTTTTGCTGTGCTCATCAGGATACAAAAATGCTCTTCACATAAAATAAAATAAAAATACTTAGAACTTAATAACTTTAAAACCATAAAGTTGTATTTACAAAAAAATATAAATTTTCTTCTATTTAGTACCGCTTTGGACGTAGCCTAGTACTTGATTCTGAATCACTCTGCAGATCATATGTTATGGTAGCTTTTTTAAGTTGACATTGTGCCTTGTTGTCGGAACCTGAAATACAACATTTAAGTTACACTCTTATAACAACACCATCAATGTCACAACTACAGTATACAATTATCACTATTTCTTTTGTACAATAAATTACAATATTTTGACATTAATGCAGGTTATATCTTTAGCATATTATGTACATATGTGACTGACCTATTTTTTTAATAACTTGAATGGCATGTTTTCGCCAATTTTTATTAGGGGTTTCACATTCTTTGATAGCCTTATTTACTCTGCCTTGTAAGGTATATGGTGGCCAAAAGCAAAGTTCATTACTAATTAAATGTTTCTGGCAAAATTGCAACAGCATCTTCTTCATTTTTAAAAGCAACAATAAGAAACTGATGGAGATCCATTCTAAAGTTTATTCTTAATTACATAAAAAACATAACATCAAAAATGAAAAAAAAAAATAAAGCTCAGTATAAGAAATACTACTTTTATTTTGTTTTTCTGATTTATAAAATTTTCAAAAGATTTTCAAATGATTCCATTATTAGAATATAATTTCAAAGATTAAAAATTTATTTTAAAGAAAAATTAAAATTACTGAAATGAAAATTTAGTGCATAAATTCGGGTTACAATGTAAACCTCCACAAAATCTTCAACAAGGACGTGTCTTAGGATTGAGAGTCGAAAGAAATAAAAATGGGGAACTGATAACGAAACGAGACAATGTGGTACAATTTGAACTTTTAAATGCAGTCACACGATCGCAGCTTTTTAGCAAGTTAGGTAAACTCATTGGAAATTACCCAGTGGCAGGAATTTTGCGTTTACAAGCTTCATACATCAAACTTTTAGCTGGAAATATACCTTGGTGTGATTTTATTTCAAAAGATTATAAAGAAAAACTGAAAGATTTGCTTCATTGTGTGGAAAAAGAAGATCCGTTTGGTGGAAAATGGTTGGTACCAGTGAATGGAAAAGCTGAGCTTTATTGTGATGCATCATCCATAGGACTTCGGGTAGTTCTGCTCAATGGTGGAGTAATTGCTGAAGACGCAGCATGGCTACGACCAGCAAGTGACACACACCATATCAATATAAGTGAACTAGATTCAATACTTCGAGGACTAAACTCAGCTAGTAAGTGGGACATAAAAGAGTTAACAGTATACAGTGATAGCAAGAGCACCGTAGGATGGTTAAACGCAGTTTTAAAGGAAGAATATCGCGTAAAAACTCGTGGAATTTCTCAGTTGTTAGTACAAAGACGGTTAAATACGATTAAGGAAGTGGCAATAGGTACCCAGATTGTAGTAGAATGGATTCCATCCGAAATAAATTTGGCTGATCGACTCTTACGAATCCCTCAAAAATGGTGCAGAACATGTGTGCAGTTATTACCTGAACAAAAAGACATATGGAAAATTCATTCGATTGGTCACTTTGGTGTCGCTCAAACATTACAACTTTGCTTGCGAAATAACCAGTATGTATCACGTAAGGAGGTTTCAGCAGTAATAGCAAATTGTAACCAGTGCAACTCCAACGATCCTTACCCCCTACAGTGGAAGAATGGTCAACTAAGCGTAGAAAAAAATTGGAATCGGGTTACCATTGACGTGACACATGTAGGTGCTGAACTGTACTTATCGATGATTGATTGTGGTCCATCACGATATACAATATGGCGTAAACTAATAACTAAAACAGCTGCTGAAGTTGTTGGTAAATTTGAAGAAATATTCTCTTTATTTGGACCGCCAGTATGTCTTCTAATAGAAAACGAATTTCGGCCCAACATGTTAACAAGCTTTGCTGAAGAATGAAATGTTAATTTGGAATATCGAGCAGCACATTGAGCTCAAGGTAATGGTATAGTTGAACGCATACACAGGACGATATAAAGAATAGTTGCTCGCTCACATTGTTCAATCGCTCTGGTAGTCTTGCTGTACAACGAGACAATATCATCCAATTGTACTGAAAGTCCATCCGAGCAATTAAAGAGAAAACCAACTTGTTTCATCCCAGGTATCGATATTTGGAGGAAAACAGACGAGAAAGGCGTCAATACGAAATTCAAAGAGGGAGACAAGGAGTGGGTAAAGCCAGCTCAAGAAACAAAATGTGACCAACCGTGGATACCAGGTGTAGTGCGAAAGCAAAATACTTTATCGTTTGACGTCGAATATGCAAATCGGGTATATCCGCGTCATATTTCATATCCTGCGTCGCCGTACAGACCTACAGTGTTCAAATGAATCAGTCAAAGATATTTTTTACAGACTAAAAAATAAAAACGATAACGCTAAAGGAAGATATCACGATGATGTTACTCAAACTCAAAATTATTCTCAAGAACGTGTTCTGCAAGTAACACGGACGAACAGTAAGGCCCCCACAAAGATTAGACTTATGAGTTAATTCACCAAGAGGGCGTATTCTCTTTTTTATGTTGGTAAATTGTGCATGTTGAAAATCACGTAGATACGTGTTGAAAGTCACGCGTTTTTTCAATTGTAATTAAAGGTATTCTCATGGGACTTTTTGTTATTTTATATATGTGGAAACGATTTTTGTATAGAATTAGTGAGGTTAAAAGAAAGCTATAAAATGATACGTTTTGTTTATTCAATTCATGGACGCGACGAAATAACAAGAACGCAAAAATATATTTTTAATGATATCAAAAATTGATGGAGGGAGCAGAAATAAATAAAAAAATATCACTATAAAGGCATCCAAAAAATAAAAATTTAAAAACCAGTCCAAACGATTTGAAAAATAAAAGTATGTAACCGAAATTAATTCAAAAAATGGAGATTTAAAAAATAATTCTGCAGATATATTTTATAGAATTCATAAAAATTTACAAAAAAGTATTAAAAAACAAACAACAGATTTGCACCGTTTAGCAACTAAAATTAACGAAACAGCAAGTTTTTTTAAAAAAAACGTAAACAAAAGAAATACAAACAACAAAGCCAGTAAAAACGCTTTTAAAAATAGCTCATTTTTTATTACCAACAAATAAAAAAAATGGGGTTAAAAGTTTGAAAATTTTTGAAATTTTCAAAAAAAGATTTATGTCTTATTTTAGGAAGTTTTTATAGACAATTTTATGGTAAAATATTTTGAAGTTGATTGTGAAAACTTTAAAAACCCCCATTGAAAAACACTTTATTTGGTACTTTTGTTGGGTCTTTTTATTGTAACTTCAAGTAGCAACTATTATAATTTGTTTCAAAATTTTCTTTCAAAACTATTTTATCCTGTTATTTGCTAAGCATATTGATGTTCATTGCCGTTGCAAGATTTGTTTGAGACCTAATATATTTTTTACCTCCATCCCTAAAGGGATTAAGGCATTTTTCAATAAAACCGATCATAAAACGCATATTTTTGAAACAAAGAAATGAATTTTATAATAACTATAAGTTTATTGCAATAAAAATTTTAAAACTTTCGGAAATTTTGAGCAAAGTCTTTCGGAAAATTTCCGGAAATATTCAACCCTAAAAAGAATGTTTAATATAAAATTAAGAGAAGATAAAATAAGTCCGCAATGCAATAAAAAAGAAAAAACTACAGCACATATGATGTACGTATGCAAAAAAGTTGAACCTTTAATATTTTATTTACTTGATATTTTAGATACACTCTGCTCTTATGAACACCCTAATTACAATAACTTTTAATTTATTTTACTTAGATACGCTGCAAATGCGGGTCAAAAAGAGTTTGACCATTACACATTATCAAACTATTTTTAAATAGAAATCAAATAATGCAAAATTAACGTTTATTAGTTAAAGAAATGATAAGTAAGTTAGTTTCTACTTGTCACTCTTTTCTACTAGTTCTCTACAACTCTTCTTTGTGTTTAAAATGTTTTTCATTTTAACATTATATTATTAATAAATTGAAACCGTTTATCAAGTCCACTCTTACGTAAAACTGCAATTAGTTGGACGTGCGACTGTCAAGTCTAGTGGGAAGAACTAAAAAGTTAAAGTTTTAGAGAAATTATCACATGGTATGAACAACCTAAGGTAAAACAAGAAAAAACAAGCTAGGTTTAAAGACAAGATACAAATCAATAGCTGAAGGAAAGAGATTAGGTTTATCTGAAAAACAGATTACTAAGGTGAGTAAGAGATTTCACGCCACAAACATAAACAAGTTTAAGCAACTTTTAAAAAAACCAGCAGACTAATCACTTAATAATTAATCTGGCGGATTGGATATTTGGTGGTTTTTGAAACTAACAACTTTACTTTTTGTTGCTTTAACTGTAGTTTTGTAAGTAACTTATGAGCAAAACTTCAAAAAGCCGCTAAAAAATGCATATATAGGTCCACTGCAAATCTACTAAAACAATGTTTGCTGGCTCGATACGATTGATCACAAAATTCGCATACACAACCTAAAGCATTAACAAACAATCTAAAATGACCTCAACGTTGCTTAAACATTTAAAAATTTATTTTACAAATTAGTATTTTACAAATCAACATGCACGCTTGGACAAACAAGAATTTATATTTCTATATAACTTCTTGTTTGTCCCAACGTGCACATAAAAGGTAATAATTGGAGTTGTTACCTTTTATGTGCAGAACGCGATTCTTACAATAAGAATTTTATCAACTTATGTGAATATATTAAATACTTAAATTGAATATATTTTGATATATTAAATTTAAGTATATATATATTTACATAAGTTGAGAAAAATTCTTATTGTAAGAATCGTATTCTGCACATAAAAGGTACCAACTCCAATACAATACTTATATATTTATTTTTTTTACAACAAGCCCTTGTATATATTTCAGTTAATCAATGTTTACAAAGTTCTTGTTTATATATGTCTAAATAAAAAAAAAATACACACATAAATGCTACTATACCACACATATTTACAAATCATAAAGAAAGCCAATAATGGCGTTTTTAAAATAAATTCGTGGTTTAAAAATATATTGTTGGCTATTAAACTATGCATTTAAAAAGTATATGCAAGCCCGTGGTACTACTGGGCTACTAGGGACATGCTCGTGGTTGTCGTAAAAAATATTTAATCTACATAATAAGATATTAAGCAGCAAACTTAATAGTATTGTTTAGCATTTTTAATGCAAAATGCATTGTTGTATAATTTCGTAGAAGACTAGAAAGTCTTATCGACGAGTACCTTAATTTCATGGTTCTTACGGTTATCATTATTAAATAATAACGAGTGATACACATATATGTTTATATTTAGGCATGAATGAGATATTAATTTGATAGATATTAATTTGATATATATTAATTTGATAGATATTAATTTGATAGATATTAATTTGATAGATATTAACTTGATAGATATTAGTTTGATAGATATTAATTTGATATATATTAATTTGATAGATATTAATTTGATAGATATTATTTTGATAGATATTAATTTGATAGATATTAATTTGTTAAATATTAATTTGATAAATATTAATTTGATAAATATTAATTTGATAGATATTAATTTGTAGAAATTTAGTGCATTCAGGCTTTTAGTAAAGGTAAATTTATCTTTAATGCATGGGTATTTTTTTTTCTTTTATAAACATCTTCGCTTCTAACAAGACTGCAAGCAACCACTAATTAGAGTTGACAGACGACTTAAAAGATTGCAAATTATATGAATCAGGAAAGCGAATTCCAAAGAACTGATGTTCGAGGAAAAATACTAGATGAATAAGAGTTTTTGGAGCACTTAGGAACAGTCACAGAAAAAGGATGAGACTTAATTGAAAGACGAGTAACACGAGAATGAATTTTAGTAGATGGCGCATAAGACGCTAGCTATTTAGAATAGTGTCCATTATAGTATTTGTAGAAAAGAGAAAAAGAAGCGACATTACGACAATTTAATAATGGTTGAAGGTTGGCTGCAAAAGCAGGTCCAACTATGTTTACAATGCGTTTTTGTACCTTGTCTAAAAGAGAAAGGGCAATATTAGAAGATCCGCCCCAGATATGGCAACAGTATTCCATGCAAGGCCGTATTTGAGATTTATAGATATAGAGAATAGAATCCAGAGTAAGAAGTGTCAAGCTCGATAAAGAGATACAACTTTAGCAGATGCTAATTTTCAAAAGGATTTGGTATATGGTTTCCAAGAAAGATCGGAAGTAAGAGTTAATCCTGCAAGATGAAGGGTAGATGATTCATCGAGTACATTACCACTCATAAATATAGAAAGGTCTAAATTATTGCGATAACGATTGGCTGAAAAAAATTGAGTTTTATCTGAATTGAAGTTCACCAGTCACTGTGAGGCCCATGCTGTTGCAGAAGTGAGATTCTTTTCAAGCTCAAATGCCCCCTCTAAACAATCAGAGATTGTTGGCTTCTTATCATGACAAGAATAAATGGTATTATTAGTATTATTAGCATGACAGCTTTGGAAAAACCCTCCCAGACTTCTTTACCCAGAGTACAATACCCACGAGAGAAAAACAAGCAAATTCAGAAGGAGATCATTTGGTCATTCACTGCAAACCTATGCAAGACATTATTGATAAAGTATTGGTGTACAGAAAAATTTTCTGCAGTCACTTCTTTAAGCTTGGTATAAATGGTGGAAGTGGGTTCCTAAAATTCACTCTTGGTGTGATTGTAGATGAATCTTCAAAAGAACTGCATTCACTTTCCCACAAACAACTACTTCTCACACAAATGCAGCCCAAATATACCAGTGTTAGACAACAAGTAATAGTTGCTATTGTTGAAAATCTACCATTCATATGACGGCCTTAAGCTAATTTGGTCACTCATAAATCCAAATCAGATCTTGTTGTTTCTTGTGATTTGAAAGTAGCAAATTTTCTCCTTGGACTTCAATCACACTCCAGTTCCCATCCTTGTTCATGGTGCATTAGCATGAGCAAATTTATCTTTATTGTAAATTAGTCTTGGTGCGTGTTTATGTTTAATATAAAAGGATTTTAATTTGAATTTGTGGGCACTTGCCGACGTAATATTAGCATACGTTTTTCAAAACACTATTCCACAAATATTTACCAATACCCATAAACGTTGACAAACCTGCATTAACCAAAAAATATTGGTAAATAAATTATTTATATATTAATAAATATAAAATATATTTGTTGTCATAGGTTTGTGGTCAAAATAATAAAAAACTATATTACATTTTATTACATTTTAATTTATTTAAAAGTTACGTTACACTGTTATTAAAAATTATTAAAGGTTATTGAATAACCAAATTGCAATGTAAGAAAAACGATTTTTGATTATCGTACTTCTGTTAAAAAAAATTTCAATCACCATTCAAACACAGTTGCATGAGATAGGGTCCTGTTTTTGTGATGGAAGGCATACTTTGGGAATGCATTGACATGAGCAAGAATCTTTATTCCATATTTTGTTAGAAGAACACGTTTTCACTTCGGAACAAGCACATGCGCAGTTCACAATAGACCACTAAAATAGTTTTAAGTAAATATAGTATTGAAATATGTAAAAAAAAAAAATTATATTAATATAGTTAACTTCAAATTTAAACAACAATAGAAAAATAATTGTTGCAAAAAAATAAAGCACCATATCTTTTTAATCATTTTTGTTTTAAGTATACTATATTTACCTCAGATTTGTCAGAGGTAAATATAGCATACCATAATAAAGTGTACCTGTTTTCCGACTGGACACTTCTCAACAAAAGAAGAACAAGAACATGTGCAGCTATTTGGGTCATACACCTGACCTGGTGTACAATCTGATGCTGTTATGCGGCACTCCATTTTACAGCTTTTTGGTTGCAGCGTGGTTACTTTTCTTATTCTGTAACCTCCTAAATACAGTTAAACATTTCAATACATTTATTTATCTGATATTTTACAAATGAAATTGTTTTGTAAGCTCTTTGCAGAGGTTTTGAAATTTCTTACCGGAATAATCAATATCCACTACGTTTGCAGTAACATTAACTTGTTCGTCTGGTACGCATTTGTATATTAATGATTTTGTGGTACAACCACTACATTCATTAACTTGTATACATGCTGGAAACGTAAAGTAGCCTGGAACAAAGTCCACGTCGACAACTCGCGGCCGTATTGCGCATTCATATTCAGTAAACTCTAAGAATTTTCATAAAAAATAGTTTAACTTTTTTATATATCTTTTTCTGCCGTATTTCTTGTCAGCAATTTTTATTTTAGTTTTTTTATAGACGTTTTAGCACCATTTCTTCTTGTTAATAACTTTTATCTTATTTTTTAGTGAACACCGAACAAATTCATATCAAAACAATTTATTTTGCTTTTTATACCTAACATAAGTTACAATTTAATCCTAAAGTAAAATTTAAGTGCAAATTTATAAATAAACAGCAACTTAAATTACTTATGAAAGGAAAAATACTACACTAACTTTTTATAGAACCCTTCCCTATCATAACCAAATTAAAAAATAAATTATTGTGTATGACGTATCATGTACAACAATTTTCATTTATTTTTTTCATTTATTTCATTTTGTTTATCAAAATTAGCATATTAGGTTTTAGCAGTAAAGTTGTTAATATACTTGTGTATTTAAGAAAATCGGTAAACATTTGTTTCTTAAATTTTCATCACTTTTGTGTCCTTTATTAAATTTTTAGAGTGATTCGCCATTTATTTATTTTTTGCTGTAAATAATTTGAAAACATGTTGTATTAACATAAATTTTTTTTATTTGTTAGTTGGAAACTTGCTCATTTAATATTTGCATAGATAATGTAATAATTAATTCAACAGAACTAGATTATGAATATAGACGAATTTGATAGATCAAATACTACCAACGGTTTTCATAATATTTGGTTCAATTTGAGTTTGTATGTGTGTGTGTGTGTGCGTGTGTGTGTGTGTGTTTGTGTGTGTGTTTGTGTGTGTGTGTGTGTGTGTGTGTGTGTTTGTAATAATAAAAATATCTTTAAAGAACTTAAGAAGCGACAAAAATTACTTTTCGCTTTTTAACTTCTTCATTATTTATAAGTATTAGCAATTTTATTTATAATTATTACAAGTATTTATATTTCATGTATTAGCATTATTTATAAGTATTAGTAACTAGCAGCCGTAGCGAAGTGTTTAGCAGCCGTAGCGCAGTGTTTAGCAGCCGTAGCGCAGTGTTTAACAGACGGCGCAGTGGTTAGCGCGCTTGCGCTAACTACTGCGCACGTCTGTTAAACTAGAAATCAGAAATTAGAAATCCGTGGTACAACGCCACCTTTAGGCAAGCTTAAAAACATTGGTAAGTAAGGATGCGTGAACTTCCTTTCAAATGCTCATCCGTGGTGCTCTGTGAAAGGATCGTAAGGACTTCTTGGGGCACCTAAAATAGTTAATTTAAATTTTAAAGATATGTTTTCTTTTACTTTTTTTGTATAAAAAATGTGTAATCAGTTATAATATTCGTTCAGAGAAAAGGTCACTTTTAATTTATTTTATTTAATATTCATGTCCTTCAATAATTTATTATTTGAACCGAAAGTAATATGTTACGTATACTCTTGGTTCTCTAACCGCCACGGCTATATATATATATATATATATATATATATATATATATATATATATATATATATATATATATATATATATATATATATTCAAATTAATGTTTTTTTTAGTTACTTTTGAACAAATATTCATCAGTTTATGACCAGTGGCATAACTAGGGTGTGCAGGTATGACACGTATCATATGCGCCAACTGAGGAGGAAGGAGGGAAGGGTCAAAAAAGTGAAACTGAAACTAAAAAAAATATTTTTAAAAATATAAATACACATTTATATTTATAAAAATTTAGTTTTTATAGATATATGTGTAGAGGAATGTAGTAGTATAAAAAAAAAGTTTTGATTTTTTAAATATAACGTAAAAGTAAGAGTTCGAGAACGACAATGTGAATTTATAGGATTGTAGCTCATAGCGCTATGATAATGTTACTTTTGTATCTAAACACGACACTGATGTTTATCAAAAAAAGAAAAGAAAAAAAAACATGGTAGTATTTGTGAATTGTGATAATCATTCACTCAATTCGGTAGACATCCTTGTTACCAAAAAAGAAGTATTATCCGAAACCATTTTGAAACCATCAACTCATTTTATGTTGTTTTTTTTCAGCACAGTGATAAACTCAAAGCTGTTGTACCTGCTGCTTTCTTTCCTGAAGAGGGTAAAAACAGAACCATTAAAACCTGTCAATAAATACTAGAGGAAATAGTATCAGTTCTTTTAAACTTAATGGACGATGAAAACGTGACTATTTAAACCAAAAGTAACGCAAAGCAGTTATATAATCGAATACTAACATATGATTTTGGAATATTTTTAAAAATAATTATGCTGGATCGAAAGTTTTTGCAAATAAACAATTTTTAGGGCTCGTTACTCATGATTCTTTTAGATATTTGGGCACCCGAAAACTTTTCTTAAAAAAGAAAAGTTTTCGGGTGCCTAAATAACTAAAGTGCCCAAAAAAAAGGTTTTGCTAATTTTTAAAAACACAGAGGTTTTAAAAAAGTAGCAAAAGTGCTCATATTGCCTAATCCACTAGGTACTATGAGCACTTTAAAATAGCTTAAAAAATAATATCCATTAAATAAAAAAATACCAATCAGACAATTAGAAATAAATTTTGAAATATAATTTTTTTTTTAATTATTTAAATTTAGTCATATATTCAAGTCGCAAACCATTAAATATAAGTACAAATAGCAAGGGTAAGAAGAAAACGTAATTGGTCTCATCACCAAGCCCCTTATAATGAATCGTCATTAACAAAACTTATCATTAAAAAATAAAATGTTAAGCCACTTTTTGTTAAAACAATACTACATGTTTTTTTTTTTTATAAGCATAACGTTTATAAGCATATGGAGGCTCAGATTTGGAAAAAAGATAAGCATATGTAAGCATATTCCTGAGCCTCGATAAACCATTTAAAAAATTCAAATTTTATTTATTTTATTATTTCATTTATTTCAAACTTTATTTAATTTATTATTTCATTGATAGCATTTGTATATAGTATATATTTTTTATTTTTTATTATACTGTACTAAAATCATTTTATTTTTCTTATAACCATTAACCTTTAGTAACGCACTCATTTTAAGAAAGTATTGAAATAAGCATATTTTATTATAAATATGCTTAATTTTAAGCATATTTTCGAGTCTCTTTTAACTTTTTGCTTAAGCATACCCGAGCCTGTTTCAAAAATTTCATATGCTTATAAAAAAAAAAAAATGTACTAGGTTTTCTGCAAAAAAAAAAAAAAAAAAAAAAAAAAAAAATTAGTTTCTCATTTTTTCAATTTTGTTAACTCAAACTATTAAACAATAAAAATTAAAACTTTTCGATTTTAAATTACGGAAACATATTTAGTCTTGTTAAAATATTAACATTTTTACTATGTTTTGTTTTTATTCAAAAATCAATTAAAACCAATGCTATTTTACTAGGAAATTTCAATGAAAAACACTGGGTAATTTGAGCATGCATCATATTACACAAAAATTGCAATTTAAATAAAGTCAAACCTAAATGTTTTTATAGATTGTTTTTCAAACAAAAATGGATTTGATTTTTACATAACATATTTTTATACTAATATATTAACATATTTTTCTTTATGAAAAATTACATTATTTTACCACCGAAATTTCGCGTCACAGATTTAATTATAAGTGATATTTTAACAACGCAAAAAATTTAGAGGTCCTAAAGTCCTAAAGTATGGAATACTTTAGAAGGTCCTAAAGTATGGAATATCTTTCAAAAGGTACGGTAAATTCGTTAAGTTCATTCAAGTTTATAACAAAAAAAGAAAGTTTTAAAATTTGAGAAACTTTTTCGGTTAATGTTACCACTCTACTTTTTGTTGTTGTTGTTGTTGTTTAACAATCTTATTAGCGAATTACGCATTTTATTACGATATTTAATTGAAATTCTATTACGTATATATTTTACGAAATTTTATTACGTATTACGTATTACAATATTTTATTGAAATTTTGTTTAAGGGGCTCTATGAAAAGATTGCGATGACGTACTGTCATCCTCATCTTCTTTGAGCCCCTATCTGTTTTTACTTACTTTTTTTTTATGAAGCACGAAGTTGTAAAATTGTTATGTTATAAAAAAAAAAAAAAAAAACTATGTTAGATAAAAAAAATGTTATAAAAGTTATGTTATAAAAATTATGTAATAAAAAAAATGTTATAAAAGTTATGTTAAAAAAAAAAAAAAATTATGTTATATAAAAAATGTTATAAAAGTTATCTTATTAAAAAAAAAAAAAATCAGATGATAGCCGCTAATTATTGCATATAAATTTACGCTAAATCTACTGATTCCTGTTATTGCCACAAAAAGTTGATTCAAAAAATACAAAGCAACTTTACCTTCACTGCTAACATCTAAGAAATCTTTAAGTATGCTCTTATTACCAAGGTGCTCATACTGCCCTAATCTACCCTACTTAAAATATTGTATGTTTAGTTGAAGATTTTTCTGGTTCTGAACATTTTTGAAGAAAACAAGATTAAAATTGTTAGAAAGATAACTTTTATACGAGAAGAACAAGGTATTATTGAAACGTGGTTTACGATAAACATTTAAACATTGTCGAGAATCTAATCTCTTTTTAGTGTTTGCGCCTAGGTTCTTTTGAGAATTTTTGTTAAAAGCAAAGTAGAAAATTCATATCAAAATTCAAACAAAATAAGAACTCAATGAGAATAAAACGGTTGTAAAAGAGATTTAAAAATGCGAACAAAACGTTTAAACGATAAAAACGAATAAAAATGATATTTATAAAATAGTAAGGTAATATTCAATAAAATAAAAAATCTTACCAACTGATACACTACTATCTAAACTTTGACCAGGTTTTGGGGCTATGCCGTAAGTTGAAGCGCCAGAAAATGTTTTTTTTAACTTTATAAGGCCAGGTAATCCATACCCAACTAGAACATCTTCCACCGACTTCGCGTTTTTCAGAACGTCAATTAGCTTTAATTTAAGGAATACAAAACAATATGAGAAAGTCAATTTATTAAATAGATGTTTCTAAGTAATAATCCTCTTATAATTAGAAATATTTAAAAAAATAACACAAATAATGATTTAAAAAATAAAGATTTTAGATTTCTAATTACAAAATCGTTTATCATTTTTTACTTTTGTTAAACTTGTAACGCACATATTAATAGTATCATTAAGTCATCAACAAAGCAAAACTAAATATAGACAAAACTAATTTTAGACAAAACTAAAACAATACTAGTTTTAACTATATTATGTAATTTACAAGTCAAATTAACGTAACTCAACAGTTGAGGAAGCAGTTACTTTATAAGTGTAAAAACATCTTCAAAAAGAAAGGTTGCTAATAAAATACCATAAGTTACCTGGCTTTGTTTTTTTGCAAATTCAGATTTTGGTAACACGGCTTCCGTGTTTTGATCGATATTTTGATTCACATTTTTTCCTTTGCACACTACTAATCCTATTTTAAAGGATAAAAATAAAATGAACAAAATGTTGGTATTCATTATAGAAAGTATGTGAGTTTGTGTTTCAGATTTTTTTTTTTTTTTTTCGTTTTTTTTTTTATAAGTTTTTAAAGCTTACTAAACAAATAAAAAGTTGTTTTGACTCGCCGCAGTCAACTTAGACATTTGAAAAAAACAGATTATAATCTGGCTTTATTAAAACGTTCTTCTTTTACTAAAAAATTTTAAAATTTATAAATTATTTAAAGTTTTATTCCTGTCTGAAATAACTATAAAAATTTTTTTTTTTATTATCTGTCTTAAAATCAAGATTTTGGCGCAATTTCATTTTCTATAATCATTTGTAGTATTCTGTTCACTTCACACAATGACGCAAAGCAATGTTTGCACACACTGCTTTTTTATTTTATAAACAAAATTTTGTTTACAAATAAAATCGCGTTTTTTTTATAAGATAGCAAATGATTTTTAAAAAAAGAAATAATCTGCATATTTAGCTATTTGTAAGTTAATAATAAAAGTAAAATTTGTATTAATAAAAGATATTTATTTAAGTATGGTTTGCGATTTGATATTTCAATTTTTTTTTTTTCTTTTTTTTTTTTTTTTTAGTTTACATTGGTTGTCGTAGTAAATAAATTACTTTGACAAACACAAACAAGTTTTCAGAAAGAAGATCGTACTGATCTTATCATCAGAACCTTTTACAAGCGTGTGTATACAAACTAGATCAGAACATTATCAACAAAACAAAACGTAATAAACAATAAAAGTTCTAAAAAAATATATATATAAAATTACGATTAAAAAAATCTGACTACATCATACATAAAGATAATTAAATTTTTCTGTTTATATTTGAAAATGGGAAAAGTAAAATGCATGGCGAAATCGGACAAAAAAATTTCATTCCAAAGATAGAGTGCACAATGTGCATTACAAAACTGATTAAACTTGATTCGACAAAAGGGCTCAAACAAAAGAGATCTTTGAAAACGGGTAAAGATGTCATTTTTCCACATATACATAGTGCAAAAAACATTAAAAACATTAAGCTCATAAATATTGAGAACTTTCATTTCGATAAAAAGTGGTTTGGAATGAGTGTATCGATCCGCAAAATTTATTAAACGGATTGTATGTTTCTGACGGCGATAAAGGCATTTTAACTTACTTTTTTCAGTGCTTCCCCATGCAACATTAGCATAATTTAAATAACTATGATAAAGTTGTATTAACTATAATAAAGTTGAGTTAAACTTTCTTTACATAAATATGTTCTGGTTTTATATAGAATTCCAATATTTTCAGAAATTTTTGTACCAATATAGTCGATATGCGTTTTCCATGTTATGTTTTCATCAAGAAAAATACCTAAAAACTTTGTTACATTATGTCTTTTTTTTGAACATCATCAATAAAAATTTTAGGCAAACCTCGGGGTAAATAACCTTTTTTAGAGACTGGGTGGAAAAGAACCCAATTTGTTTTTTTAATATTAAGAGTTAGTTTGTTGCATTTAAACCATTTGTATATATTTTCAAGTTCATCATTCATAGTATAGAAGAGTTTGCAAATGTCATTATCGGAAAAGAATAAGTTAGTGTCATCAGCAAACATGATACTCATTAAATTTGAGGCATTATTAAGATCGTTTATATAAATTAAGATCAACAGTGATTCCAAAAAGGAACCTTGTGGAACGCCACATGAAATGTTTAGAAATTTATTTGGATGATCATTATTGCTAAAAACAAATTGCTTACAGTTGGATAGATAACTTTTGAACCATTTTATAACTTTGCAATTTATTCTATAATATTTTAGCTTTTGTAGTAAAATTTCATGGTCGACAGTATCGAATTCTTTCAAAAGGTCGATGAAAACACCTAATGTATATTTAGACTTTTCAATAGAATTAGAGATTTCACGTACAAATTGAATAACTGCATGTTCTGTGGAATTATTTCTTTTAAAGCCGAATTGATAGTTGTATAAAAAATTATTAGAATAAAGATAATGTATAGTTTATTGTACATTATACGGTCTAGCATTTTTGAAAATGTGGAGAGGACAGAAATAGGGCGTTAATTACTGATATTTGTTTGATCACTTTCTTTTAATATTAACTTTAGCAATATTTAGTTGTTCAGGAAAAACTCCTTGGCGTATAGATGTTCCATAGACTTTAAATAGGAAATCTTTTAAGTATTCAAAATATTCAATGACTATATTACCGTTTATGTCATCGGCTTCGGATGATTCATTTTTTTAAAGAGTTTTGAAAGCTTTTTCAAACTCTAGATAGTTAAGAAGATAATTCATTGGAACTAGTACAATTATCCATTTCTACTAAAAAAACTTTAAACGTAGCATTTGTATAAGGAATTTTTTTTGCTAGTTTGGGATCGATGTTAACAAAAAAATTATTAAATTCATGAGCTATAGCTCTTGATTCGCATATATGCTTGTTATCAACTATAATTTTTAGGGGGAGGGAACCTGAGTATCTTTTTTGTCTACCACTAATTTCATTCATTATTTGCCAAGTGCGTTTTGAGTTATTTTTAAACTTATCTATGAGTGTTGAGTAATAATTTTTTTTTCAATTTTTTACGAACTTTTTCAAATAGGTATTTGTATTCTTTATATATTCTTTCATTTGCAGATGATTTTGTTTTAAGATATTTTATATAAAGCTTCTGTTTTATTTTTGATGACTTTTAAAATCCCCTGGTCACCCATGGGTTGTTTATATTTTTCGGATTTAATGTTTTTATAATGATGGGAAAATTAGCGTCATACACGGAATAAAATGTTTCAAAAGATTTATCGTAAATTTTTTCTGCATTATCATTAAAATTAATATGGTTCCAGTGTAGGTGTGAAAATTGGTCTTTGAATTGTTGAATCGGATATATCTGTTGTAATGATATTATCAATCAAAGACGCTGAGTTTTTTGTTACTCTCGTTGGACGATTAGTTAACGGGATTGCTCCAGTTTCAAAAAAAGAATCGTCAAAGTTATTATTATTTTTTTTTTTGATTTTATTATATGTATAGAAAACAATTTATATTTAGGTCCCCAATAAGGAAAATCTTTTTTTTTTCTTCATAGGCTGGTGGCCAACATTGATAATCGCTTCATCCTGATGGACACATCTAATAACTGAAATTTCTATATTGATACAAGCGTTTCTTAGTATAAACATTATAAAAATAAAAACTTGCCTCTTTTTTACTCAGCAGTTTTTTCAATCAAGCATTATCGTTTTTTTAACGATTAGTCTATCGTTGATGATTGATAACACTGGCCAACAAAAAAAATTTTTTTTTTGCTGCCGAGGATGTTTTTACGAATTTATAGTATATCGGGTGTACTGATTTCAGAAATGACATTAGTTTTAGATACAGGGTGTTCCAGATATATTCTTATACAAATATCTTCGTTCATGCATATTTTACAGTAAAATAGTTTTATTTCTTTTTAAAGGGCATACCTTTATATATATATATATATATATATATATATATATATATATATATATATATATATATATATATATATATATATATATATATATACTTTTTCCTGTTTTTAGAACACAATGAGTTCTTCACGCAGAGGATGTTTGAATAACCCCAATGCATTCTGCCACATCTGTAGTGAATGTTGCCATGAGAGCCAAAGAAGAAATATTACTAACTTTGTGAAGCAAGCATATCTGGCATACTTTGGAATGAAACTCGAAGACCAAGATAAGTCTTGGGCTCCCCATATTGTATGTAAAACGTGTGTCGAAAATCTACGTCAGTGGAAAAATGGACAAAGAAAAGGTTTAAAATTTGGTGTGCCAATGGTATGGCGGGAGCAAAAGAATCACGGCAGTGACTGTTATTTTTGTTTGGTTAATGTGAAAGGTATCAATTGTTTCAAGAAACGTAAATTTGAGTATCCGGATTTGGAATCAGCAAGGCGACCTGTACCACACTCAGACGATGTCCCCATTCCAGTGTTCACTACACTCCCAGATCTAACAGTGTCTGATGAAGAAGATATGCAGAATTCGGTGTGCGAACATGCAGATAGTGGTAGTGAATATGAAGACAGTACTTCTAAACAGCAACAGTTCTCCCAGGAAGAGATCAATAGTTTAGTACGAGACTTAAGTCTATTCAAGCAAGATTCTGAGCTTTTAGCATCTAGACTAAGTGAAAAGAACAGTTTGAAGGCCGAATGTAAAATAACTTTTTTTCGGACAAGAGAGGCAGCACTTCTTCCATATTTCATTCAAGAAGAAAAAGTAGTATATTGTAGGAACATCCCTGGACTCCTCCTCCAAATGGGGTTACCTGAATACCGACCAGAAGATTGGCGATTGTTTATAGATAGTTCGATGAGAAGTTTGAAGTGTGTTTTATTGCACAATAGCAATAGTTATGCATCCATCCCAATACTTCACTCAACAAAACTGAAAGAGGAATATGAAAATATAAGAATGATGTTGCAGAAGCTTAGATACAATGAGCACCAGTGGTCTATATGTGTTGATTTAAAGATGGTAAACTTCTTACTAGGGCAGCAAAGTGGATATACTAAGTACCCTTGCTTCATATGTTTTTGGGATAGTAGGGCTAAAGAAGACTACTGGAAAAAGGTAGTATGGCCTGCAAGGGAAAATATGACTGTAGGTGCATCAAATATCATTAACGAACCACTGGTAGACAGGGGAAAAATTATTTCCCCACCACTCCACATCAAACTAGGACTGATGAAGCAATTTGTAAGAGCCCTAGACAAAAATGGTCAATGTTTCAAATATATTTGCAGATTTTTTCCAGGCTTGAGTATGGAGAAAATCAAAGCTGGAATCTTTAGCGGCCCTCAAATTCGCCAAATCATCAAGGATGAGCAGTTCCTATATACAATGACAGATATTGAAGCATCTGCCTGGAAAAGTTTTGTCTTGGTTGTTCATAACTTTTTGGGCAACCATAAATCTCCCAACTATGAAGAAATCGTACAGAAAATGCTTTCAGACTTCAAAACATTGAAAGCTAATATGAGCATAAAAATTCACTTTCTACATAGTCACTTAGATCAGTTTCCCGATAATCTAGGAAATTATAGTGAGGAACAAGGGGAGAGGTTCCATCAAGATATCAAGGTAATGGAAGAAAGATACCAAGGAAGATTGGATACACACATGATGGCTGACTATTGTTGGAGCCTTCAACGTGATTGTCCACATTCTCCATACAAAAGACAATCATACAGACACCGATTTTTTAAGCATTAATTGTGATTTCATTGTACTGATTTGAATGTTTTGATCTATTAGCATTGTATGTACTTCCCCATAAACAATTTGATATATATATCTAGCGTTTTTTTTGTGAATTACGCTACAACCTAACATAAATTGTTGCTATTAATGTACTTTCGTGACCACCCTGTATCTCAAAAACTAGAGCCAATCTAGGAAAACGGAGGTCATATTCGGAATCAGGGCAACAAGTTACCTATAAAATGACCCCCAAATGTTTTGCCGCAAAATCTTTGCTGGCCAGTGTAATTGATAAATGAACAACGTTCACGGTCGTTTAAATATTAGTAAAAAGCGCTACGTTTAGGTACGCATGCGTAAGAAAATACGAACTTTTAAAATGGCTACGGTACTTAACGACAGAGAATATTTTATATGGCAACAGATTATTTGTTAATTATTTTCTGAAAATGATGTAGCCTTATGTTTAACATAAATCAATATAAAAATACAAAAATTTTACAAAAAAATATAAATAAATAGAGGTAGCAAAAATCATTGCGCATTTAAACTTTATTTTTATTTAATACCTTTTTAGTGTAAATCATAGATTTGTTTATTTATTTGAAATCAGTTTTCTAAAAATCTGACTGTAGGATTTCAATAATTTTTTATTAAACTTTAGATAAATATGTTCTTTATGTATGATATTTTTCTGGTCAATGCTTCAACTTTTTTTCCATATAAAAACTTGTTTTTACTGTTATGACTATTTCCTTATATATCAAAGTGCAATTTCATTAATTATTTTGTTAATTACTATTTTTCTGACAATATATATATATATATATATATATATATATATATATATATATATATATATATATATATATATATATATATATACATATATATATATATATATATATATATATATATATATATATATATATATACATATATATATATATATATATATATATATATATATATATATATATATATATATATATATATATATATATATATATATATATATATATATATATATACATATATATATATATATATTTGAATGTAGACATCATGTATGAGAGTATGTAAATTATTATATATAACAGCCACCCAGGAGTTTACTTTTTTAAGTGCCATTGTAACAAAAAGTATACTGGTGAAACAAAAACGCAAATAAAAACACGCATGCAACAACACAAAAACAGTACAATAGGAAATAAGACAGAAAGATCAACATTAGCCACACACATGAAACATTGTGTACAACAAATTAACTGGGACAGTTGCAGAACTCTAAAAGTCAATAAAAAAAAGTTTGATAGAAAAGTTCGTGAGGCGCTTGAAATACAGTACCACCAATGTGCCCCTCAACAAAGTGGTATCAATTTAGATGAGGGACAATGTCAAACAATTTTGAGTCAACAAAATTCTGGACACCATGTCTAATGCATTTACGTCAGAAAAAGACGAAACCATTCCACTGACATATAATAAAATTGCCGTTTAAAAATAACATATAAACAAAAAACAAACAAAATCTTTTAAGCTGAAGACGCTGGTCACAACAATCCAGCGAAAATTTCTTTTAAAAAATAAACAATAAATTTAGTATTGAGAGAAAATCGTATTTATTGATGTTTATAAAATAATAATAATAATAATAATAATAATAATAATAATAATAATAATAATAATAATAATAATAATAATAATAATAATAATAATAATAATAATAATAATAATAATATATATATATATATATATATATATATATATATATATATATATATATATATATATATATATATATATATATATTAAGGGTTTAAATTATGAATAATATGTATTAAGTATTATTATATTTTAATACAAAGCAGTCTTATATTAACAAGTAGATAATGTAGTGTAACAAAATATATTTCTTTAATCCTTTTTTAAAGCTTATGCTGCTATGGTGTAGTAGAAATAAAAAAACTGCTATGGTGTAACTAAAATAAAAAAGGAAATGTCTTTGTTTTGCTTTTTATTTCTGCTGCACTATGTATGATGTAGCAGAAATAAAAAAACATAATAATTCCCAAAATTTTTTTCATAAAATTTCACATGTTTCCCTGTTTAAAATGTTTTGTTTGATTTGTTTCTCTTAATGTTATATTCCAATTATAGCAATTGTGATCTCTCAGAAGCTTCATTTTCATCAATTGTCATTCACAAACAAGAGTTGGCAGTTTTTAAAATAGCTTTAATACAAGATTTGCACAATTCTTTAACATATGTTGTGCAAAAACTGGTTGCAGATAAAACTTTTGCTATATATACTTTAGTAAAAAATCTATGATAATTATGTCACAAAAGCATTACACTAATGATCAACCTGCAAATATAATATAGAACTACTTTTAGAACTGTTTCCTTCATTAATTTATGTGTTGAAGATGTTCCAGATTTAACGCCATTCCTTTCGAAAAGTTATTTACATTTTGCACTTTGCAGATTTTGTTTAACTGTAAATGTTTAGTAAGTCAGATAAACCTAATCAATATTAGCATAACTAAAAGCTAAAATTATTACGAAAAAAAATCTCCTACAAGTTAAATTGCTTAGAGATTATTATTAAATTAAAATATTTTATTATACTTTGTACTAAGTTTGTTGAGTATATAAATATACATACAAATATATATTATATGTGTGTGTGTACAATAATAAACACACATAATATGTATTATTGCACAAACACATACATATATGTGTGTATGTATATATATATAAATATATATATATATATATATATATATATATATATATATATATATATAATGTTTATATTGTACTTATAAATACATTTATCTTTTGTAACTCCCTTTGATTGTTTAGAAGACATATTTAAAAACCTTTTAATACTATGAAAACATATTATCATTATGTGTTGTTGTTTTAAATTACAAACATTTTGCGGTTACACTTAGTGTCATTTTTACAACATGCTTACATTTAAGGCCTACTGACGGAGTTTAAAAATAACTGGACAGCTCAAGTTCAGGCCAGTTCTTTCTCAGCTATTGCATGTGATCAGGGAAAAGAACAAACATGTAATAGAGATTGTAATAAGAAAGATCGTTAATTACCCAACAATGTAAATTACTCAGTCGCTATGTTAAGGAATTTAGGTATTTTTTAGTATTTTTATTGATTTCCTTTTTTCTTGTATACATGTATCAATGTTATAAATCATTCTTTACAATAATTGTAATCATTTGCTAGTTGCAACCCTGCTCCAATCTGCTCCAGTTGATAAAGAAATTAGATGAACGTAACAGAACGTCTGATGAATTCCATTTTTAACCTAATGTTTTAGTTGTTATATTGTTATATTGTTGTATACCATTTTTACTAGTTAATATGATCTTTTAAGACAAGTATTGATTTCTGATTTTAAGCGTTCGTAAAGATTTTGATATAACAAGAATTCGGAAAGATGAAAAATCAGTTATTGATGTAATGGAAACAGTTTCTTCAATGATGAATCTATTTGAAAACGAAGTCACAAATGGTCTTGTAAATATTGTCACTGGGGTTGTTGCAAATAAGGAAACTACAAAAGATCTAGATCGAGCTTACTAGATAGGAGACAAAAACTGTGTTGAATTTTTAAGGGATAACCTGAATAGTGATGATCTCGATATTTTTATAAGAAGAAAAATGTTAAAGCTAAAGAAATTTGCTAGCTGCAAAAATTTAGTTAAATTGTTCATAGAAAAACCGGAGTTTTAAAAAACGATTGTAATTTTTGAGTTCGTTGTTTGCGTATTGCACGTAACCGTGACATAAATATGGAAGAAGTACTAAAGTATTCGTTGAGAGTATTCCTGCCTCAGTTGGCATCTTTCGACGGATCTTTACTAAAAACAACGAAGTCGAAGCTTATGAATGTACTCGAAGATAAATGTATCGATAAATTATCAGTGGATATTCCATAACATAACGCATTAATTTTGGACGGTATGGCTATATTGCAAATAATTAAATCTATACCCGAAAATTTTGGAAAACTCAGTCGATAGATATTCACAATTGAAGACCCCGGTGCAAAAACGATGTAACTCCATTTTTACAAATTGTTCAGGAGAAGGAAAAAACTGATTAACTTTGAAATTTTTATTATGTCTAAATTTTTTACACAAGTTCTAAGTAGTTTAGTATAAAATGAATGTTTATTTGAAATTTTGTTTTTGTATCATCAATACTAATGACAATATAAAAAAAATAAACTCATGGAGTTAGCTCGTTTTTGCACAAAGCAAATAAAATTAAATTTGTTACTATCAAGATCCGACAAAGCAAGACTAGAAATATCAATAATACCCCAAAAAAGTTTCATAAGCGCTATATTTATTCATTTACTAAGTTAAATTTCCTTAAAAATGTATTAAATAGGCTTTAGCTGTTTTCTTGTGGATGATTCTTTTATTTAAATCCAATAAAAAGATTACCAGAAATGACAAATAACAAACAAGCACATTTTATAAATTACATACTGTATTTCATTATTTAAAATAATATATCACAATAAAAAAAATATTTTAGTCTGTGAAGCTATCCTCAGAAAGTAGACTATCGTGTTCTGCACCCTGGCACTTCAACGTGTCATAAAACCACATACAGTTTGGTGGAACATATTTGGCTGCAAGTTCTTTTACTTGTAAATACTTCGGGCGCTTTACTGGTATTGGACCAGAATACAGTTGAATATCATTATTTGGTAAAGTCAGACAGACTCCACATTTTTGAAGAACAAAATCTTCTTTCAAAAAATCACTTGCCAAACTGCTACATTGTACATAACTTTGTGAGTAATCCATCACACGGTAAGATAAAATTGAAAAATTTTCTTTCCGCTTGTTTAAGACCTTTTTTTTGAACAAACTAGAGAAATGGTTACTAAAGTTCAAGAACATTTCTCGGGTTACTGGTACAACAGTAAATTTGCGACAAGTATTTTTTACTAAAGAAACCCACTCTTCTGGTAAAAGTATTCTTTCTCGCTTTCTCTTTTCTTTTTCAATCAACCCAAAACTACGGTCGCAAGGTAAGAAGCTGTGTCCTGGTTCAGGATATCGATGAATTATATTGACAAATTTTTTAGCATGAGCTAAAGTATATAGATAATGAGCAAGTGTATGATTTTTATTTTGTGAACTACAGTTGTTAGAATACAAGTAGAGCTTTTTGACTGAAGCAGCAAGGAAATTTTGAATAAAAAAATGCAGACAGCTTACAACATCATTTTGCCCTTTTTTGCCAACTGTTTCATCACACATAAAGAAATAAGACTTTTCAGAACTGGCTGCGTATATACAAAAATTATATTCACAAAGCTGGCGTTTGAAAAAAACATCACCATTTACCAAGTGAGGCAGGGGCATGTTTTGCTGATAGTCAAATGTTAATAGCTCTACTTCTTTATTACTTGTCTTTACTTCAGTAATATCAACTTTCATTTGTGTCTAGAAGTAGCTGGCTTTTTTTCATGAACTTCTTTTTCAGTACAAAAAACCTTTTTAACCTCAATGACTTCTTCTGCTGCAATAAGCTTATCCAATCGCTCACATGTCTGGCAGGTATCAGATTGAGGCTTACCAAATGAATAATTAAACTGTGTTATGAAGTGACGATAAAAATAATCATACGTAGCTATTGGCTTAATAAAATCTTGTTTATTTTCCAAACTGTTATAAACAGCAGACTCATATTTTTACAGATACAGTTTGTGCATTTTTACAATATTTAAATCAGGAGACAAATACCATTTATGTTGGTTGTTAGTTCTGCTGTAATGAGATGTTCGCTTTGGAAAAGAGTTGATGTGATCATCTATTTGGTATACAATGTCTTCAGGTATCATGTTGGGACGGTTTCTGTGTTTTCCACGGTTATCTTTTGGAGCAGGAATATTTTCTTGTAAATTTTTAACAATACGTTACACCCTTTTCCCACTCACTCCATATATTGCACAAAAGGCTATTTTACATACCTTCTTTGTTTCTTTTCCCATTTTTATTGTATATACACAAGAACATGAACGTTTTGGGCTGTTACCAGAGTTAGGCCTACGTCTTTCAACTGATTTTATTTGAATTTGTCCTCCAATAAAAACATCCTGTTTTTCTTTATCTCCAATGCCGTTGAAAGTTTCTAAAAGCTGCAACTTCACAATATGTGATATTTTATCAAAACATTTTGTCCTACAGTTGCAAGGGTTTTCAGTTTTTCTCTCCTACTTAAGAGTTTTTTTACTATTCTTGAACCCTATGTAAGTCTTTCCTTCAGCTTTCCTTTTCTTAGCAATATTTCGTTTCCAAGCATTGCAATTTTTGATGCGTTTTCTTGTAAGTTTTATTTTATTTACTTCAGAGTCACTTTCAGAAGTACTTTGTATTAAAGTTGAAATATCGGCACTTGCATTAAAGACAGAAATGCTACTTACACTAGACATAGTGCTGTTAAGGACAAAATGTGTGTCTTTAACCGAATTGTCAAATATACTGCTCTCACTTGCAATACAAATAGCCATAATACTTCTTCTAATAAATAATGTCCATTAGGTACTTTAATTGACAATTAGATTTATACCATACTGTAATGCAGTATAAGACTTGAATAAACACTACAAATAATTCAACCAAACTTGCATCTCTTTCAAAATCACTATAAAACTCAAAACCAAGAGAGAATACATCCGGTGCAAAAAGACGGTAACTCCGGAGTTACTTCGTTTATGCACCAAATGATTGTAGGAAATAAGTGTTCTTCATTTTTATCTTGAGTTGAATGGCATAAGGAGTGCTCTGATCAAAGCTATTATAGCACCAACTGTTAGAGCTTTTTTTAAGTAGTAATAATATGTGTAAACCTGAAAATTGACCAAAAGTGGAGTTACATCGTTTTTGCACCGGGGTCTTCAATTGCAATGAATTATGCTCTTAGCCATAAGTCAAATAGAGTTGACTTTGTTACGGAAAGGTATCCAACAATTAGTATTAAACACGCCAAGCGACAAAGACGAGCTGAATCTGGTGTCCAGAATGTTACTATATTTGGGCCTGATCTAAAAGTACCGAAACAATGGAAGAAGTTTATGAGTGTTGGCAGCAATAAAGAGGAATTGGTTAAGTTTCTCTTGGAAGAATGGAAAGGTTATGCAATAAATGAAATAGAGATATTTATTACACATGGGGATAGCACATACTGTTCAGAAATTTGATTTGCACGGAATTGCCCGAACTTCGTAGCGACCACGAAGAAGCTGATACTCGGTTATTGTTACATTGTAAGCATGCTTCGGTTTCATATGCTCATTTTATACTTGCAAGCCCTGATACAGATGTGTTCATAAGTGCATTATACCATAGTTGGTTCATCTCTGCAACTCTTTATTTCAAATCAGGATGTGGAAATAAAAAACGTATCCTTAATGTAAATAAAATCGCCAAAGAGATTGGTTACGATTGGTGTGATGCAATGATCGGATCCTATTTTTTTACAGGTAGATTTAAATTAAATTGTATAAGTGAAAGCATTATTTTTCTTGCTAAGAATATATTTCATGCACTTTTTTTCTACTTTATCAAAAATAATATATTAAATTATGTTCTTTATATAAACTAATTTTATATCTAAAAACGTAAATGTTTGAAGTGTTTCTACTTATTACTTAGGTTGCGATGCAGTGTCTGCTTTTCAAGGAAAAGGTAAATTATATGCCCTAAAGACAACAGAAAAAAAAAAGAATATGGTACAGCATTCCGAGGTATCGAAATGTCACTAGATGTATAAGATGAGGTTGTTAGCGGCAGACAGAAATTTGTATGTCACCTTTACGGTGCAAGTAAAGAAGATGTTGTCAATAAAGCACGTTATTACTTATTCAAAATGGGCAAATCTACAGAAGAGATACTATCTCCAAATTTTGATTCGCTTATTTTACACATTAAAGGTACCAATTATGATACTTACATCCGAAAAAACGCATTAAAAAGTATGTTAAATGTCCCTTTGCCTGATGGTTATGGTTTGTCTTTGAATGGAGACCAGGTAAACTTGGTTTGGACAACAATTCCACCTGCACCCAATTCACTACTTGAATTTGTCAATTGTTCTTGTAAACTTGGTTGCATCACAAATCGATGTTCTTGTAAACAAAACGGATTCACATGCACTGATCTATGCGCATGCGTGTGAAAACACCTCGTTAGACGAAAGACACTATGATGACGATAATGATGATGATAATGAAATAGAGTCAGAAAGCGATCATGATGAATAAAAATATAGTTGACATTTCTAGTATTTTTTCTTGTTTTAAACTTTAGGTGTTATACTTTTTGTTACGCTTACACAATATATGAGTACAAGCTAGTTCATTTGCTGCGACTAAAACAAAACTTCTTATCTTGAGACATGGCCGGCGAAAATAGATATTACGTAAAGGGAGACCGTAAGTCTTAAAAGTTTACTACTCCAAATTTGCAAACTGACCCGACAAAAAAGTTCAAACTTCCAAACTAAATAAACTAAAAGATCCACATTGCCAACTGAATGAACAATAAATCATTAATTGTCACCGCCCCCTCCCCCAACCACAATTAGCGTCGGGTCTATATTGAGAACAATGCGGCTTAAGGTTAATGTCCTTAAGAAAAATGTATTCAGTGTTTAATTGACTAGCAGAAAAATATTACTTGCACAAAATTTGACGATTTTTTTTGAGAAATGAGGGCTAGGGGTAAAAGACCCGAGCCCTCATTTCTCAAAAAACTGCAGGGCAAAAATGGGGCAAATTTTTTTTTTCGTATCTTAGTAGCATGCTCTAACAATATCAAAACAAAAAACTTAGTTATTACAAGTGTCCAACGAAAAGTCATTTTTAGTCACATTTTTTGCTATATGGCCACAGGCCTACTTATTTTTTAAAAAAACTCACTATTAAAGTAAACAACTGAAGCAAGAGCAACGAACCGTATGGGTGAGGTCAAGATGTTTGTTCGTTTTTTAATCTTATATAACAAAAATTTAGTTTTCAAAAAATAAATGTTTTAAATTTTGAAATCTCTGGGTCAAAAAACTTTACAATATTTTTACTTTAAATTTATTAAAACAGTTTTAAAGTCTTAAACAATATTTTTTTTTCTTTAAAAAATTGACACGTTTATTAATAATTGACATATTTTATCAAAACCGCGCAAATAAGTAATTTTTACTAATTATAAGTAAAACTTCGGAAACCGTAACGAAATATCGCTAAAAGATACCGCTACGTATCAAATAAATTTAGTCAACAAACCTTATGGCATGCAGGTTGAGTCATACGATGGTTATCGCTGTGTATTAAGCCAAATGATCAAGTTCCGTTTACGTTTATGACAAAAAAAAACATTAAGCCACTGCCAATTATATAAATTACCGTTTACGCTTCTGACGACAAAAATATATATATATATATATATATTATATATATATATATATATATATATATATATATATATATATATATATATATATATAATATATATATATATATATATATATATATATTATATATATATATATATATAATATATATATATATATAATATATATATATATATATATTATATATATATATATATATACATACAAAAAGAACGGTGAAACATGTAAATGTGTTTACAAAGGTGCATGGACTTGCACAGGCTATGATGTTGGTTGCAACTCTGATCAAAAACGTATTTGCAAAAAAGGGTGTCGAAGTAGAGAGTGCTGTAATGCTGGAGGCGGTGATTGCGGTGGATATTAAATTTTTTTTTGATTATATTATTGAATTAATATAATTAAAAGTTATAGTTTTATATAACTTTTTTGTAACTTGTTTTTCAATAAAAATTTTAAAATCTTATTTTTGTTATAATTTATATTATGTATTTTATATTTCATTTATTAAACAAGTTGTGTTCATAGTCCTTAATAATTAAAATTAAATAATCCTTAAATTATCCTCAAAGTTATATTTAAAAAATATCAAAAAAGTGCATACATTTTTTTTAAATTATGCAACAGTTATTTCTCGTTTAGAATTTGTTTTTTAATGCTGGTTACTTATATTTTAAAGAATTTTAGTTAAATATTTGTTAGTTTCATTTTTAGATATATTCTGAAAATAAAGGCGTCCATAGCAACATCATAGCAACCGTTACTTTCCTCTTTTAAAAAACCTTTTCAAGATTTAAACCGTAACTTTATAGTTTTTCCATATAATAAGATATCTGCTTTTAACATTTCTATATATTACTCAGAACCTATAAAGTATAACCACAGTAGAAGCTTTATAAAATACTCTCTCTTTTTTTGCATTTTTCTTAAAAATGTGTTGTGACTTATGCTTACACAATAGGGGAGAGTGGTAATGAATGGACCTTGTACTGAATGGACCATTGGAAAAATAAAAACTTAAGCTGTTAACTAATTTTTTTTTAATTGCGTATAATTTTTGTATACTCAAAGTTTCTTTAATATTTTTGGTTTAACTTTATTTGTAATTATGCATTAATATATATATATATATATATATATATATATATATATATATATATATATATATATATATATATATATATATATATATATATATATATATATATATATATATATATATATATATATATATATATATATATATATATATATATATATATATATATATATATATTTGGGTTGTTCGCCGAAAAACAAAACTTGCGAAAATTTCGCATTTTTATCTACCGTAATAGAATTGTTATTACGGAAGTTGCACAAGCGAAAATGCACATTCCGTAACGCGCTATACGAAAATATAAATAAATAAAATTCCGTAATAAAGCATTGCGAAAGAAAACTTGCGAAACAAATCATTTCGTAAGAATACTTACGAAATAGTTCCTTACGGAAAAAGCATTCCGGAATGTGTAGTTACGAAAAAGACGCAAAAGATTTTATGTTACGATATATTTAAGATATTAACTGTTAACAGTTTAAATAATAATTAATAAAATTATAAAAAAATGTTGTCAAATGATTCTTCAAATGTTTATACAAATATACCTAATATATATATATATATATATATATATATATATATATATATAATATATATATATATATATATACATATATATATATATATATATATATATATATATATATACATTAACGGGATTTTACTGTATATATATGTATAAATATTTTACTGTATATATATGTATATATATATATATATATATATATATATATATATATATATATATATATATATATATATACATTATTTATCCGTTAAGTTGGACTCTCAATGAATAGATAAACAGTATGCCTTTCTTTTTAAAAAGTATAAAGAGGATGTTTGATAAACAATTAAATACTTTATTATAAAAAACGAGAGATCTCTCTAAAGGTGAATGATATCAGAAAGAGTAAAAAGAGAAGAAATATATGTGAAACAGCGGGATGTGAACCTGGGTCTACGCGGCCAAATGTCTTAACTGAATGAGCTATACGTTCATTCAACTAAGAGAAAAGTAATATTTATTTAATATATAATTTGAAACTATATAAAGCAGAATTTACAGAAAGAGATACGTATGCAAATAGGATTCTATATATCAGGAAAATGAATAGTAATGTGAACCTTTAGATGCTTATAATTAATATCTGGACTCAAAAATTAGTTACTTTTAATGGAACACAATAGGCTGTAGGAGCCTCAGGGAAATTATATTCAGAAATGGTTATATTAGACTCAGAGTTAGCTAGAAATTATTACAAAGTATTTAGGACAGATGTCTAGTACAAAAACCAAAAGATTTAAAGCAAAATGAATTATATTATTTGAAAAAATTGTTTTACGTACATTTCATCATAATTTAAGTAGAACTTAGTAAAGCAAGAGAAACGTGTTGAATTAAGCACAATGAACTCAATCTTAAAAGAATAACTAACAGAAGGGAGGTTGTCACTATTGAGAAGGCGACGAAAGATCTGTAATATAGAACATGGAGGTCAAAAAATGCTATCTTAAGTAAAAAGAGTTTGATGAACAAAAGTTACAATGGCTGCGGGATGCGAACCCGGATCTCTGCGGCGAATTATCACGTATCTAACTGATTGAACTATACAATCTTATACTCAAATTTATATCTTATTAAAATTAAAAAACAATATTTTCTATGATCTAAACTTTGAAAAGCGTATTCAAACAGGACTCTACATACCTTTAAAATCTGCTAGAATTTTAGTAACGTGTACACTTTTAGAAATTATTGAAATAGGTATATTTTATCAGAAATATGCTTAAGCTAAAACATATTTTTGAGCCTCTTTTTACTATTTGCTTAAGCATATTCGAACCTGTTTCAAAAATTTCATATGCTTTAAAAAAAAAACATGTATATTCCTACCCATCATTCTTATTTTTAATATACGTAATGAGATAAATTTATTATGGCACGTTTCGTAAGTTTATTTCCGTTAAGAATTCTTTCGTATGTTGTGATCCGAAATACTTTCGTTTCGAAAGAAATTTTATTTTTTATTAATATTTCTAAAAATAAAACCGTAAAAATTTAATAAGTTATTTTACTGAAAATAAAAATTCATTATAAACATTTTGGGATTTAAAGATGTTAATTTTTACAATTAAAATCAGTCTGGCAAACAAATTTTCTTTATAGACTTCAAAACGTTCGTTTTCAAAAATGTTTGTTTCGCAAGTGCGACTTCCGAAACCGCTACTTTCGTATGTTGCAAAATAGTTTTGTTTCGTATGTCAACTTGCGAAATGCTAAATTTCGGAAGTGGCTTTTGCGAAATGAACATCGGCGATTTTAAATGTTTTGTAACATTCGGTACGAAAAAATGTAATTCCGTGTTCTCAATCTCCTTACGAAAGAATGTTGTTTTTCCGGAATTGCACGAAATTCTCCGGTTAACAACCCTAATATATATATATATACATATATATATATATATATATATATATATATATATATATATATATATATATATTTTTTTTTTTTTTCGAGAAAAAGTAAACTTTTATCATTTCAATTTGTTTCAATTTACTAATTTTTTAAAGTAAAGTTAACTACGATTAATAACAATATTTAAGATAAGTATTTTATACTTTGTATAACATCAGAATAAATGTTATATGATTTACTGGTTGTTGTGATTATATGGGTGACATGTACATTTTGGCTAATGTACTGGATGAACCACCATTGATTGTATTGAATGAACCGGTTTATTTTTCTGCGAAGTATTTATCGCGCTTTGGTATGTTACTTACTAAAACAAAATACACGATTTTTATCACCTAAATGAACTAAGGAAGTGCGAATTAGTAAATGAACCGAAATATCTAATAAACTTTTGTTAACGAAAACATAAGGGCTCAAGTTCAATTATTCAATATAATATTAAGTTAAGCAGACTAATAGCTTACATATTTAGTTAATAATTATTAATTTGTAGTCTAATTCATTATTTCAATAATTGAATATGTCGTAATATTATTAGGATATATAAATAAGCTGTTATTACTTATAATAGCATCTAGCATATAACATTTGTTATATATACTATACATAATAAATGTTATATGCTAGATATGTTATATGGCATATAATATGCAAGATAAGTTATATGCTAGATTCTACATAATATATCTGAAATATTATATATATATATATATATATATATATATATATATATATATATATATATATATATATATATATATATATATATATATATATATATATATATATATATATATATATTTATATATATATATATATTATATATATATATATATATATATATATATATATATATATATATATATATATATATATATATATATATATATATATATATATATATATATATATGTAAAGCTACAGTTACGACCATCTATGGCAAACCTTGTGCTGTTGATACTAGATAATCATGAGTCTCATATGTCAATTAACTTCACTGATTTAGCAACTCACCCCATACATCAATTAAACTGCAACCATACTAGTGTATGGACCTTTCAATCTATGACTGTTTCAGTCTATGACATTGTAGAAATTTCTGGAAAGGCTTGGGCAAAGGTAGCAATACCAAATAACATCATTAGTGGTTTTTTAGTTTCTGGAATAAGTCCATTTCAACCTGATTGATGGAAGGATGAGAATTTTTTTAAATCTCAGGAACAAATAGACCCATTCCTGAAACACTCAATATCAATCTAGTTTCAATAGAAATTAACAGAGCTAATCCTGAAGCACTCAATATTAATCCAGTTTCAGTAGAAGTTATTAGACCTAGTCCTGAAGCACTCAACAACAATCCAGTTTCAGTAGAAATAAATAAAATGTTAAAGTCAAAAAAAATGTTAGCAATACCCTGAATGTGGAAAGAATACGCCCTTATCCTTCTGCAAAAGCTCGTTTAGAAAAATCAAAAGGTGTTTGCAAAAAACTCTCCTCTTCGATTTTAACTGATACTCCAATTAATGAGGCTCTTCGAAATCAACAACTTCAGCAAAATTTAAAAAAAAAACTTTTCTGAAAAACAAAAAGATGTTAAAAATAAACGTCAAAGGAAACCAAGAAAGAAACCAAGTAACTCAAAAACTCTAAAGTTTCCATTAATGACATATAATAATGATGAGGCTGATGATATTCTTGTTGAAAGAAATGATCACAGTGTCAAAAATAGTTTAAATTTGTGTGGAGGTATTACATCAAATTACGATTTGTATGCTATATGTGAATAAATTAATAACTTTGCCTTTTTTCTATTTACATTTATGAAAAGTTTATTCTCACTTAGTTTGTTGTTTTTTTGTTTTTTTTTAATTTAATATATTATTATATTGTGCGATAAATATGACCCGTACGGGTCACATTTATCGCACATTTTACCTATGTTCTGTAGCGCAATGGTTTACAACTTTTAAGGATTGTTAGTTAAGTTATTAATCTTGACTTTTGAAATATTCGCCATAGTTGTTGGCAATATGGGAAAAAATTGTATTTATAAAAAAGTTTAATTTTGTGGTCCATTCAGTACCACTCTCCCCTATATTTCAAAAAATATAATTATTTTATAGCATTAAAATATTTAGTTTGTTTCATTTACCAAAAGTTATTTTATAGCATTAAAATTTTTAATATATTTCATTTACCAAAATAAAAGTTTAAAAAATTATTTTAGAGAAGGTATGGCCCAAAATTTCAAAGAAACTTTTATTATCTAAAAATTAATTTTACTACAAAAAAGATGTTTAATAAATTTATTTAATAAACTTAAAAAAGATATTTTAATAATTTTAGTACCAGTTTATAACCTATTTAAAAAAGCGTTTAAGCTAAAATTTAAAGATTATTTTCAGGTTGTTTTAAAGTTATTTAGATTAGAAGGTATACCGAAATTCTATTGAATATAGGTAAACATTGTTATAAAAAAGGACTTAACATTTTTTTAAATATTTTTTTAAACTAAAGATTTAGTTTTAGGTATTAAAAACTTTAGAAGCAAAAAAATATATCATAATAGAATTAATGAAAGATTTTTTTATAAGAACCATATTAAAAAATAAAATGTTAGTTAGTTAGTAACTAACTATTTAGCAAAATAATATCAAAATAATTCATAACTCTTTAATGCCATTTATTTTTCTCAAAGATAAACGATTTAAAAAAAAAATACTAATCTGACCTATCGGCTTTTGTAGGTAATAAATGACATCAATACGAAAGATAAACATTAAGTTACGTCAATGCAAAAAGTGCTTTGAATTACATCGAGGTAAATTGTAACAATATTAAATCGTATTTGGGTTTTCCTTTTTGCAGTTAGTTTTTATGTAGAAGAGCAGACACAAGTACGTTCATTGTACGTACAATGCACGTCATAAAACTCGCCTGTCCGTCCGTGAACTAAAACTGAACTTTCAAAAATGATTTTAACAAATTGAATCTAATTAGCAATTAAACTAAAAATGTTTATATTAGCTTTGCTGTATAATAATAAAACTCGTCGTTATCATCTACTATGATCATGGTTTTATATGATTTTAATTTTTATTTTATATTTAATTTTTAAGTATTTTTTCAGAAGACAAACAAACGTGTTTTTCCAAGAAATAAGACCATTGCAAATCATATTACGATAGTTAGCCTTGCAGATTTGTCTAGGTCAAGAATGTTTTGGTTCGCGATAAATAAATGAAAAACAAACTTTGAAGATGCATTGATCAAGTTAAGACTCAAGGGAAGATATAATTCTAAAGATCTAGTTCTTAACAATTTATTGTTGTTTGTATATCAAAATAAAGTAATTATTGTTGTTTGTATATCAAAATAAAGGCAAATTAAACTGCTGTTACAATATCGTAATGAGCTTTTTTTGATGCTAAGAACTGAAGAACTAGATATGCGCAGTGTAATAAATATCACATACGCCTAAAATATCAAATTACCATAGAAAAACTGAAAACTGTAACTTTGAATACATGTGGAAAAATGTCCCAATCTGTCTTCAAAGAAAATTTTATATAACCTTTAAATAAATACAATTTGAGAAATAATAGTTTTTTAGATTTTTTTGTCAAACGAACTTTAACCAATTTTGCATTGCCTATTGGGTACCACACCTTTGGAATAAAATGGTTTTGCCGAATTTTGAGATTTTGAATTACCCATTACTTTTCGCCTTTTCAAAAGTAAATTAAAAACCCTAATTTTTTCGTAAGATGACGTACTATGTTGTTATTAATAATATGAATTAATAACTTTGACTTTTTTTTATTTATATTTATAAAAAGTTTATTCTCGCTTAGTTTGTTGATTTTTTTTTTTTTTTTTACTTAACATATTATTATATATTGGCACGTTTACGTTTGTTTAAAACGTAGTTGAGTAGATCCGCGTGATCTTTTGATCACTATTTATTTTTATTTGTATTTACAGTTTAATATTATTGTTGTTACTTTTGTTAAATGCTTGTTTGAACTTATTTAAGGTTCTGATGACTAGATCATTTGATCTTCTTTCAGATACCTTGTTTTATATTTGTTTTACCGTTTATAAAAAAATTGTGAAAGTTTATTATTTTTATTCTTGGCAGTATATAGTTACAACAAGACTAACAAATGTAAATATATATATATATATATATATATATATATATATATATATATATATATATATTTACTACAAAGTTTTAATTATATAAATTCAATAGTTTAATACAAAAACTTTAATATCCACCGCAATCACCGCCTCCAGCATTACAGCACTCTCTACTTCGACACCCTTTTTTGCAAATACGTTTTTGATCAGAGTTGCAACCAACATCATAGCCTGTGCAAGTCCATGCACCTTTGTAAACACATTTACATGTTTCACCGTTCTTTTTGGCTCCCCTGCTTATAGTACAACCTCCAGCATGATAATCACAGTCGCAATAACATTGACAAGTGCGAAAGAAACAGAATAATGCAACGCATAGTAATAACAGATCTAAAATTATAAAAAGTCATAAAATTATCAAAACATTATTACGATTTGTCATTGCACTTTGTTTAATATTATTTATGCTCACATTTTGCTTCCATAACTTTGTCGTGTTTACAATTTTGTATAGTACAATGTTCTAGACTTTAAAATTTGGTAAGAAGACACGAATCACTCGAGTATTTATACAGGGTGTCATTATTATACTGCAATAATTTGATTTGCGTAAAGGAAGTACTTTTCAATTGACTCAAAACGATCGATTTAATGTTTATATCTTAAGTTAATTTAAAAGTCCTTTTTTTATTGACGCCATTGCTTACTTACCTATTGTATTGATGTCATTTATTTTATATTATTATATGAAAAAAGCCCATTAGTCAGACCCGTATTTTCTTTTAAAAAAATTAATGAGCCTAAACTCAACTTTAAGAGAAAACAAATGGCATTATAAAATTATTTTTATATATAATTTGTATCGAAAAATTTAATTAAATATCATTTTTATTAACTTATCTTGGTATTTTGGGATTTTTTAAAATTTTTTAACATCCCCTTTAACTTTTTTATTTTGTTTATTTATAAATCAAAACTGCTTTCATTGCTTATATACAAATTATAACATTACAACACTTCGATTTGCGACAAGAAAATAAATTTTTAATTAAAAATGGTTTTATAATTAAATTAAACTAAAACATTGGGGGAGGGGGGCGGACGCTGCATCATTGTTGGTAACGAACTGTCATAAAACAATATTAATTTGGCACAAAATTTTTTGGTACAGAAAGTTTAAAGTTTTACTAAGTCGATCCAAAAATATAAAAACAGAAAAAGTTACCCTAAACAATTTTATGTAAACACAACGCAGTTGTAAAACGCTTTAGTGGTAAGACGCAAATGTAAAACGCTTTAGTGAACAGGCTGTTGGCACAGCTGCAAACGATATCAGTGAGATGGAACTTGATTTAAAACAGAAATAATTGAACAGTTAAACTGCGCGCAGTTTTATATTGCATTGTTTTATCACTTATTAAAAAGTTGACTTTCGTTATTTGTGTTTTGATTTGTAAGCACCTGAAAAAAGTTTAGTTAAAATTTTTTATAAGTATTATTATAGTTCTTCGGTAATACTTTTTAAGGTT
>NC_061159.1:17339013-17386513 GCF_022113875.1 Hydra vulgaris | reverse complement strand
AGTTCGACTTTACTTTGTAACCAATAGTGGCAGAGTATTTTTTGAGGGGAAAACCCATACTCTGTCGCTATTGGTTGCAATATAAAGTTCAAGTCGAGCTTGACTCAAATTAGCTTTTTGCATTCCACACAAACTGAACGACGAGGAGACCTTGTCGAACAAAATAAAATCATGACCAAAATTGATAAAGTTAACTTTCACGTCCCTCGACTTAAACCTAACAAGGAATCTTCAAAGTACAGTTTTCGGTCGCGTGGACACACTAAGGAACTAAGAGCATAACTTGTCCGAAACTGGGCCGAAAGAAGCAACTTTTTCACCAACCGTATCGTAAGATTATGGAATTCTTTACCGCAAAATTCGGTGGATGCAAAGAACTTTTAAACAATTTTAAACACAAACTTTCTCTGCGACGGCATCTTCACTTAAGCTGAAATTGAAAAATGTATTTTCATAACAGAGAGGCCTGGTGTGCCGCTCTTTGTCAAAAAAAAAAAAGTGTAAATTTGTTTTTTTACCGTGAATGAATAAACTTAAACCTAAACATGCACAAATATTAATATATAAATACAACTTTCTACCCACTAGTAACGTAAGCGTGGTCGAGGGGATTCTGCCTCCGGCTAGTAAATCGATCCATCGGTTTGCATCTGGAACCATCACAATGGTTCCAGGTTTGTAACTCGTAATCGAAACATTTTTTTTTAGTTATTGCAAAAAAATTGTTTTTTTGGTGCTACACACTTTAGTACACCATCTAAATAAAGTTGTGGACTTGAACCATATAAATTCAAAGCGCAGAGCGTGGACTGCACAAACAGCCGTAACAGTCCGTTAACACGCTGTAACTGTTAACAGGCTGTAACGGAGTGTACACATCTACTATATAAGATTGAGGCGTAGTTGATTTTACAATCAACATAGATACATCAACTGAGGATTTTGGTTTGGTCAGATACTCTTTTAATTAAAAGAACTAAGAGAACTAAAAAAAGAAAGAAAATGCAACACAAAATCGAGACCCCCAAAAACGCCTACATCTCCTCCCCCCCCCTAAGCATGACGTAATTTATAGACGACCCCTAGGCATTCTACATAAAAACTAACTGCAAAAGGGAAAACTCAATTACGATTTAACCTTAGCACCATTTACCTCAAGTTAGTTTAAATGACTTTTTTTGTATTTACGTCATTAAATGTTTACCTTTTGTATTGACGTCATTTACTATCTACAAAAGCCAATTAGTCAGATCAAGGACGTATAAATAATAAACATTTGACGCAAATTCAATGAAGGTTTTTTTAGCGTCTTTTATGAAACAATTTTACCAAATAAACCGACTTTTAACTGACATATTTGCTTTGGTAATTTCTTTTAGTAAACATTTTATTACCCCGTAAAAAATTAACTTTTGGGAAATATAAATTCATTTTATGTAATTAAAAATGCCTCATGTGTATGGAAATATTTCTATCAATGATTTAAATGTTTCACTTAAACTTTCAATTGCGTATCACTTTGCGGATGACATCCGTTTGCTCCTAATTAACAAATTACTTTAAAACCTTTACAAAAAAATGAATCACGATCTAGCTAATGTTGTTCAATGGCTCCGTTTTAATAAGTTATCTCTTAAACTCTCTAAAAAAACAAAAGTTATTAAAAATAAATCTGTTCAAACAAAAACAAATAAGCTAAATTGAGTGAGCAGAATATAAATCCAGCAAAATCTTTTTAATATCTTGGAATCAAAATAAACTCTTATTTACCTTTTGCATAGCATTTTCAAGACTTGGCATTGAAATTAAGCAGGTTGAATCATAAAACTTTTCAATATATATGATGCTGTTTCTCCCTCTCACATCAGATATGCTTGTCAAGTTTGGGGACAATCTAAGCAGCTTGCAAGACTAACTCATCTTCAAAATAATGCTCTAAAAGTTATTTATTTCCAACATACTAATTTGAACGTAACATACTCAATTTTTTTATCTAAAAATTTTAAATTGTGTGACTTTACTCAGCTATCAAACTGCTTATTTGTTATGAACAAAAATCACAACAACCTACCTTTTAGATTTATCAACTTTTTTATTATAAAGAAAATTGTGACTATATTCTACGATATGGTTACAACTTTAAGTTATTTGTACCTAAATATCGAAAGGTTTATTACAGCTATGAATCCATTACAACATAAAAGTATAAAAATATGGATGTCCCGTCCCAACTAAAATATCTTATCATTTTCAAAATTTAAAACTGCATTCTTAAACTATTTCTTAGAAAAATATTGTATATAAATCTTACTCCCGTTTCTTCAATTTTTTATTTGTCATCCTAACTCCTAATAATTTTTGTCTTTTCTGTTATGTTGTAATACTAATTTTAATATCTTTTGTTAATTTTATTATTTTAATCTTTCTCAAACAGAAACATTTTCATCAGTATTCTTTTCATCACTATTATTGTTATTATTACTAAACTTTTTATCATGTTAAATATTGTTCCTACATTTGTTATTATTATTATGAATATTTTTATAACATTTTTTTTTAACTAATAAGTATTGTTGTTATTATTAATGTCGTTACATTTACTGTTATTATTACTATCGTTTTTATTACAGTATACTTTTTATAATCTGTACTATTAATTTTATTCGCTTTTATAATTACAATTTTTTTTTATTACTCTTACTTGTAATATAATTATTACTATCTCCATTTAATTATTGTTGAATATCCCAGGTTCTTACTTTATACATACTTTTTACATATTAGTACTTATTACTATTTTTAAATATTGTTGATGTAAATAATTTATTCAGAATATATTTGATTTAATTTGATTAATAATAACTCATTTGTAAAAAACATTGACGTCAAAAATGATATTTATGTAAAGATGCAACGTGTGATATACTGATACAAATAATGTAAAGTAAAAAGAATTTTCTACGTGTTGTAGGTCATATCATAGATCATTTATAGGTTAAGCTAGTTCGCAATCGGTTGCGAACCAATTCTCTACAATAAGATTTTACTTATTTTATTAAGATTTAAACAACTCATTTTTGAGGGAAATTAAATTTTTTTGTCTCACTACTTTGTTTTGATATTCGTCGTTATCTGAATTTTTTTTAAATAGTATTTTGTTCTAAATTAATATTTGGATAATATTTTGGTAAATAATTTGTTATGGAAAAGTTAATTAAGTAGTATTTTCTTTTTTAAAGGTATTTAGGATATAAACATAAGTTGCCTATTTAGGATATAAACATAACTTGTCTTGGCACAAGTTTTAATAAATAAAATTTAAAATACATAAATATAAATTTAAAAAAAAATAAGATTTTAAATTTTTTTATTGAAAAACATATTAAAAAAAGTTAAAGAAAACTGTATTTAATGCAAAGTTTTAATTATATGAATTCAATAATATAACCACAAAAACTGTATAACCCAACGCAATCACTGCTTTCAGTATTACAGCACTCTCTGCTTCAACACCCTCTTTCGCTAATAGGTTTCTAATCAGAGTTGCAACCAATATCATAAACTGTGCAAGTCTATACACCTTTTTAGACACATTTATATGTTTCACCGTTATTTTGACTCCTCCTGCTTATACTACAACCTCTAGAATGATAATCACAGTTATTTTAACTGTGATTATCATTCTAGGTCAAGAATTAGAATGATAATCACAGTTAAAATAACTGTGATTATCATTCTAGCTCAAGAGTTAGAATAATGCAATGCATAATAATAACAAATCTAAAATTATAAAAAAAACAAAATGTAATCAGAAAATTATTATGATTTGTCATTGCACTTTGTTTAATTTAATTAGAACCATATTTTGCCTCCTTTACAATTTAACTTTACAATTTTTAAAAGCGATTCTCTAGATTTTCTAATTTGATATTAAGACACGAATCACTTGACTATTTATACAGAGCATTATAATAACATTTTAAAAAATTGATTTAAACGTTTTGTTTGGATTGTGCTAGTTCGCTTCACGATTTAAATATTTTTTGTGAACTTCAGAAAGGCTGATCATTATGAAAATGTGAGACAAAATATAAGACTGGTAGTCCGGTGAATAACTTTTTATGAGTGTAAATGAAAGGGTTGTTGTTTTTCTGCTATGAGAGAAAGAATAAATTTTTTTCTAGAATTCAATATTTTTGTTTTGTACGTAGTAAAAAATTGACCAATCAATAGCTCTTTTATTATTCTATTATTAAAAAAGAGATCGATATAAGTTCATAACTTATAATATTGTTTAACTTTTTTGCTTATAATAACTTTAAGTATAACACTTTTTTTATGTTTTTTTATAATAAAGCAAATCTTATAAATATTTTTCACGCAACTGTTTTGACTAGTCTTAGAATCCTGCTTATATATTTGGCTAATGCTATATTGTTAACATATGCTGACATCTAGTCAATAGTACCCTTACCCTTATTAGGAAATCAAGTATTTTTAATATATATATATATATATATATATATATATATATATATATATATATATATATATATATATATATATATATATATATATATATATATATATATATATATATATATATATATATATATATATATGTATATATATATATATATATATATATATATATATATATATATATATATATATATATATATATATATATATATATATATATATATATATATATCTGTCAATCATGAAATTCTTATTAAAAAAATAGAACTTTATGGAGTAAACAACTTAAACTTACTTTGGTTTAAAAACTACTTGACTAACAGAAAACAATGCATCACCTATGAAACAAATGAAACCAAAAAAAAACTTATAAGTTGCGGGGTTCCTCAAGGATCTATCTTAGGACCATTATTGTTTCTAGTGTATATAAATGACTTATTTTTAGCATCTAAAAAATTATATCTTATATCGTTTTGCTGACGATTCCAATCTGTTTTATTCACACAGAGATATAAAAATTCTTTTTTTAAAATTTTAATAAAGAATTATCTAAAGTAAAGGAATGGTTTATAAGTAACCACTTTTCACTAAATGTAGATAAAACTAAATTCATCCTGTTTCACAAACCAAATAAAGTTGATAATATTCCACCTAAACTGCCAAATCTTTTATTCAATAAAACAGATGTAAAAAGGGAACCTATTGTTAACTTTTTAGGCGTAATTCTTGATGAAAACTTGTCATGGAAGTTTCACATCCAATCTATTGAAAGTAAAATCTCCTATAATATTTCCGTAATTTATAAAACAAAACCATTTTTTAAACGCAAAAGCTCTAATGAAAATTTATTTTTCATTTATTTACAGCTATCTTTCTTACTGCAACATTGCATGGGGAAGTACGAATTACGGAAAACTCAAAAAACTTTATAGTGTACAAAAACATACTTGTAGGATTGTATTTGGGGCAAACAGAACTGTTTATTGCGAACCACTATTGAATCGTCTCAAGACCTTAAACATTTATAAATTAAACATTTACCAAACATTACTTTTTATGTTTAAAATGAAACATGAAATATCTCCACTTATATTTCAATCTTATTTTAGCAAAATATCTCATAAGTATCCAATAAAGTTTTTAGAGGATAACTTTATTGTTCCGAGAATTAATTTAAAATTTAGTTCTTATAGAATTCAATATCGAGGACCTTTTTTATTGAAAAGTTTTATTAAAAACTTTAATAAAAACACTACACTTTAGAAAAATTTAAAACAGTTTCTAAAAGAATCTTACTACATATAGATTTTAAATTCAATAGACTTTATATTTTTTTCAAAAGGTAATTTTAAAATAGAAAAAACGCTTCCATTAGCACTAAATATATTTTATTATATGTCTCAAATATATATGTATTAGTATACAAAACTTTCTTTATTTTTAAATTTTTAATATAAATGTCATTTTATTATTTGACAAAAGTTATGTACTCTTTAACGCTTTTTTGTATATTTTATTTATACTTATTTATAAACTCGGAGAATTTGTAAACGGGGCATGGTGATAAGACAGTCATTATCTTCTTCTTGCTCCGAGCAATATTTATAAATGTAATATGTCTTTATTGTAAATATATGAAACGGCTAAAAAAAAAAAAAAAAAAAATTTGAGACAGGATATATTATTTGTTTGCTTGTTTATTTATTTTCCAGTTAACAATTTAAATGTGTATAAATTAAAACACTGGCGAGGCAAATAGAAGACATTATTTTGTCTTTTCACTAAGCCTCATTCGTACGTATTTATAATAACCGTAATCATTGATAGGGGTATGACACCCCCCATCAATGATTTTTAGTCGGCAAATTAGTCCCTTAGTCGGCAAATTGGATCCTTTTAGACTAGTTAGTCGGCAAATGTTGACCCTTTCGACATAGGCTAGACAGTCGGCAAATGTCGTCATGGTAGTCGGCAAATTTTGGAAAACGAGGAACTTTTTTTTTTTTTAGTCGGCAAAAGTTGTAATGGCACCCCCCTTCCCCCACGTGACACCTACTCGCGCCGGCCCTGTATATTTGTATACTCTTCAAATTATTTATTAAAAATTCAATGCAAAGAATTAGTTTTGTAAAACTTCAAAAACAATATTCATGTTAAAAGTAAACAAGAAAAATTCAACTAAAAAAATAAAAGAGCACATATTTACAAGAGCCAAAATATATACGTATACTTAACAACTTAATTCTTGAAAAGGTTAAGAAAAACTTTAAAAAACAGTATTCATGTAAAAAACAATATTCAAGTAAAAAAAAAAATTTTAAATAGAAGAGTACTTTATTTACAAAATACATAACAAACTGCAGTATCTATATATACGCTAAAACCAATTTGTATAAAATTAAAATAAATAACAATTCATCGATAGTTAAAAGAGTAACAAAATATGTTTTACGGTAAAAATAAAACTTAGCATCCAGCCGATGACTAGCCACTATTAGCATGTAGAAAAGTTATCGGCTAGCTATTTATATCGACTATCGAAATGGTCCATTACGTAACCGATGAGCAAACCATCAATGAACCGCACCCGATTTAATGAAGAAATAAATGAAAACTTATACACCAAGCGTTTTATTTCCACATTCAAACTTGGTATGAATATTATTGATATAATTTTTTCAACTGGGTTACAAGAAAACATTTTTTTTCTTGTAACTCAGTTACAAACATGCTTAATGATTTTTATATTCTTACTCTTTTCTTTGTTTTTGTTTTTTATAATTTTGTATTTATGAAACTGATAGACGATTAAATAGTATTTTCATTTTACTTTATTGTTCAATTATAATATACAAGTAAATTAATTTAAGGTTTGAGATCTTTAAAAAAATAATTATGTTATTGGTAATAAATCTCTTAACTCTGTTCTTGTTTACAACAAATAATTAATTACTTATTATTATATATAAATATTATTATAATTACTTATTAATAATATTTATTATAATATATAGTTACTTATTATTGTTTAAAATAACTGCTCAATAAAAAAATGAAATTTTAAATTTCATTTTTTAAACATTTCTTGTCTTTTTATAAGATTTGCTAAACTGCTCTAATGTTGTCCAAAAATAACCCCATCTTGTAGGGTAGTTTTGTCCAAAACTACTTCCTCTTGTAGGGTAGTTTCGGACATTTAGTAGTTCATTTTTAAGAATAAGAAGCAACTATAATTTATTTTTACTGATTAGGTTTTGCTTTTTTTATAGAATTAGTAAATCATCTTTTGAAGCAAATATTTAAACTCTTGATCATACAGTGTAAAAGTTACGGTATCTTTTTTAAAAAGTTACGGTATCTTTTTCAAAAAGCATTAGTCAGATCAGTATTTCTGTTTTTAAAAGAAATACTGGTCTTACTAATGGACTTTTTTTTTATAATTATATAAAATAAATGACATCAATACAATAGGTAAGTAATTAATGGCGTCAATAAAAAAAGGACTTAAATTAACTCGAGGTATAAACGTTAAACCATTCGTTTTGAGTCAATCGAAAAGCGCTTCCTTTGCGCAAATAATGTTATTGCAATATTTTAATGACGCCCTATATAAATACTCGAAAGGTTTATGTCTTATTACCAAATTTGAAAATCTAGAGCAATAGCTGTACAAAACTGTGAAGACAAGAAAGTGATGATGGAAGCAAAATGTAAGCGTAATTAATATTAAACAAAGTGCAATGACGAACCATAATAATTTTTTATAGTTTTATGACTTTTTTATAATTTTAGATCTGTTGTTACTATACGTTGCATTATTCTGTTTCTTCCACACTTGTCAATGTTATTGTGACTGTGATTATCATGCTGGAGGTTGCACGATAAGCAGAGGTGCCAAAAAGAACGGTGAAACATGTTAATTTGTGTTTACAAAGGTGCATGGACTTGCAAAGGCTATGATATTGGTTGCAACTCTGATCAGAAACATGTTTGTAAAAAAGGGTGTCGAAGCAGAGAGTGCTGTAATGCTGGAGGCGGTGATTGCGGTGGATATTAACATTTTTTTTATTTTTTTATTGAATTCATATAATTAAAACTCTGTATTAAACATAGTTTTAATTAAATTTGTTGTAAATTATCTTTTAATAAAAAACTTAAAATCTCATTTTTGCTTTTATATATATTTATATTAAACAAGTCGTGTTCGTATCTTAAATAATTTTTAAATTATCCTTTAGGTGCTTCCTACATATAAAAAATACATTTTAATTTTGCAACAACAGTTTCTTGTTTAAAATTTGTTGCTCTTTAATGCTGGATACTTAAGTTTTATAAAATTTTAAATAATTATTGGTTAATTTCATTTTTACATATATATAAAGCGTCCTTAGCAGCACTTTAGCAACTATTACTTCCCTCTAAAAAAAACCTTTTCAAAATTTAAAACTTAACTTGATACAGCTTTTCCATATAATATCGTACCTGCTTTTAACATTTCTGTTATTACTCAGAAGCTAAAAAGCATAACCATAGCAGTTGCTATGAAGCATTTTTTTTTTTGTTTTGTTTTTCTTAAGCATAGAGGCTTGACATTTTCATAAACTTCAAAGAATATATTTTAAAGATGTATTTTTGTTATGGCATTGACATTTTCACTCAAAAATCCAGGTTAAATGAATATTTTTTGAGATGTTATCATACAAAAACCTTAAAGAAATTTTTATGATCTAAAAACTAATTTTACTACAAAAAAGGACGTTTATTAAATAAATGTAAAACATGTTTTTATAAATTTGGCACCACACAGTGGTCATTTTGGGGGTCAAAACCTGCAGAAAATCTAAAACATTTTTTATGTGTTCAAAAAGAGCCGGTATGAACATATTTGAAGTAAAAATTATAAATAACCCAAAAAATTGCTTTAAAAAATAAAATATTCACTTTTTTAAGTTAGATTTGACACTTTGCAATTAATGCTAGGTTGCAAAAATGAATTATGTGTCTCATAACCTTAAAGATCAAAATGGATTTATTAAGGTGGTATCCAGCCATTATTTTGGTGAAAAATAAAAAAAAAATGAAAATTTTGAAAAAATGTTATTCATACAATTGAACATTGTAGAGTTCAATAGAAAAAATATTTTTTCAAAAATAATTTATTTATCTGAGTAGTATCTGAGTAGTATAATTGATTTATCTGAGTAGTGTACATGATTTATAATTTTAAAATTGATTTTTCTCAATTTTTGTTTTTTGTACGGGTAGCTGTAGCAAAACAATGATATCTCAATAAAAAAACATTGTTTTAGCTTCAAATTTTCAGGATATGTTCATTATTGATGTTTTTAGTGCCTGAACTTGAAAAAACGATTAAAAAATTAAGCTTAACCTACAATTACCATATCTAATTAGTGTTTTATCGCTAAAAAATAGTTTTTTATATCATTAAGTCTGCCATTTTTGATTGTTTAAATTTTTTTCAAAATTTTTTGGTTCAGGCACTAGCTACACTAGTGTACTAGCTTTTTGCAAAATTTAAACCTTTAATATTGATTTATTCTTAAGATATTTATGTTCTTGTGACCTTAACATTTTCACTGAGTCAGCAATTATTTTTTGTTATTTTAAAAAAAAAATTGCATTACGTTTTAGATTTTTATCTATTATGCTAGTAATTCATCATAGGTATTTATTATGTGTAAAATATAAAAAAATAGAACTAATGGCTGGATACCACCTTAGATAGAAGAAATTTCACACAAATATCATATCAAACATGATAATGGCAGAAAACATTTTTACTTAAGCATGAGGAATACCCACAGGGAGATTACTAACCTGCCCATCATGTATGACAGTTTTTAAATGTATTGCTAAAAAAAATTAACACAAATGAGGTTCTAGTTGGTTATATTAGGCACAACATAAGTGCTTACACCAAAGAAAATATTTTTTTACATAGAGTTAAGCATATCAATTTTGTTTGATCTGGTTGAAACTAATAACATTAGATAAATAACAAAATTGGGAATGTATGAGAATTTTTTTAATTTTTATGAGAGGCTTTGGTTGCTTTGTTTGACTTCTTTATTCTTCTTCTGAATCAGAGGCATCTCTAGAAATTTGAAGTTCCGGCATCTTCAAGAGTTTCTTGATGGGTTCAGGCAAGATCTCTGAGTTGTGCTTCTTTTTCTTGCGGTGGACATAAGCCTAAAAATTATATATAACATTTAATGGATGAAAGAAAATATTGCTATCAAAGCTAAATTGAGAAATTCAAATAAAAAAAGGTCCTGTTTCAGAAATCATTTAAACTAAATAAGCATGAAAAATTATTGAAATTGGAAAAATTTTGGATATGTTTAATTCCAAAATTACCTGTATCTTTGGATCACTGATGTCCATCAGTCTCAAGAAAAGGTCAGACATGCCATTGAGCCAGGATGATTTTCGAGCATGATAAAGACGGATTTTTTGAAGAAATTTGTTGTTAGCCTCTCCTGGTTCCTCATTGGTCATTCCAATTGGAAGAACACAAGCTTCAATGATTTGTTTTCCATGTTTCAGAACCTTGTGAATTGTTGGGGACAACCAGTACCATTTTACATGGTCAAAATAAATCTTCTCAGTCTCTTCACACAGAAATCCAAACTTGTCTGGATCAATGGCATATCCAGATGCAAGGGCAGACCAGAGTGTTCCAAGATTTTCAACCAGTTTGACAGGGACATCACAGATTCTTGCAACAATTTCTAAAAAAGAAAGAAAATATGTAGGAATATACAGATATCAAGATTTGAATTTCTCCAAATTGACAGCAAAGCTATGATGTGATGCTCATGCAACTTGACAAGACATAATATCTAAAAACTAAATTATTTCTGAATGCTTCCCAAAAAGTTTGGTGAAAGTAACAAAACTTGCAAGTGTAGCTACCTGGGTTTTGAAAAGCTTTGCGAGCAACATTTCCTGTTGTTGTAGTGCCAGCACCTCCATCCCGCCTCTGGTCAACAATTAGACCCAGCTGCTCCCGAAATTCTTGCTTGACTCGTGTCTCCCGATTTGCAACCAGTCTTTTTTCATCAGAGCTCATATGAAGATGGAACTTTTTGACATCTTGGCGATATCCAATGTTGCAAATTGTATCAAAACTCCGCAAGCCAAAGTGCAAGATGCTTAGGCCAAAATTCAATGTGCCAGGTTTAGGTGTAAAGACACCCTTGGGATTATTCATCTCCTTTGGTTTGGCATGGCAGATGGGGCAACTAGAAGATGCAGGATTTGATGTAAGTTCATTCAAAACTTTGCCATCAACCATGGTCAACAAACCCTTGAAAGTCACAATTACTTGAGAATCAGATAGAAGTGAGAATTCTGTTAGTTCTTCAACTTCTTTCATCAACCTTGAAGCTTCTCTCTGGATTGAGAACTCGTTCTCCCTCTCAATTGAAATTCGAATTGGCCGACATGAAGAAGCAGAGTTTAGGTGAGGGTTTTTGTAGACAATGGTGTCATCATCTTCAACTTCTGCTTGTAATGGAACCATCTGGCTGACAAGATATGTTGATCCATCTGGGACTTCACCATCTACTTTTTGCATGAAGGTGGGAAAAGATCCAACTTCATCAAAGCCAAATTTGAAGTAAAACCTGAGCCGGATGGGTGTCTGCTTTTTTTGAGCTAATGCTTGAAGCATTGTAATTTGTTCAGCATCTTCTAGAAAGATCCTTTCGGCTGTGTGCTCAAGCAAATTTTGAAGAGGTACCTGTCCACTGGTTGATGAAAGATCACGTCCAACTGGTCTACAATCAAACTTGGCAGCCAAGACCTAAAAAAATATTCAAAATTATTTTCTACAGAAATAAGCCTAGTGATTTTCTTTAAATTGGTTAAAACTTGAACTGTTAGTCTAATTTTTTAAACATTTGGAAACATTTACCCTGTGTAGTATCCTATATTTATGTATGCATACAGAACAAAATAGTTGAGAAAACTCTTCCATTAATGCATAAACATGTGATGTGTAAAATGGTCTTTATTTAAGGCTTTGTTTAACTGAATTAAACAATAGTTAACTTTCATCACAATTACCTTGTTGTAGTTTGGCCATATGTTGCCTTGCCACTCCGTACTGAGCTTCTTCATTTCAACATACATGTCTTTTGAAACATGCTTTGTGAGTACAAACGAAAGAGCAACAAAGGCAGGCATTTTAGGAACACTCTCCTTCTTGCCCTCAGTTATGGCATTGAGGGCTTTTTGAGCAGTTGTTCCATTTTGACTGTTAGCTCTGCGAATGAGCTTCCCAAGAGTTGACTTTTGTTGAGATGCAGCAAGCATGATTGCTCCATCATCATAGGTGTTTCTGATCTCTGCGCTTACTACCAATTTTGACCGCGTTGACTTCTCCTCAAATGGGATTGGAGGACGACCACGTTTTTTGAGGGAGTTGAACTCAAGGGAGCTATAAAAACATTAGCTCTTAATATTCAAGTAGTCTAATATGAAGTAAACAGACAAATTTCTATTAAATAAACATTATGATATATACTAAGTTTCTGTAGAAACTGAATTAGTCTTAACTTTTGTGCATTAAGTTACTGACAAAAAACTGCTATTTCTTTGACAACCCTTTAAATATACCTAGATGCTGCAGTCTTTGATGGTGTCCTCAGAAGTGTTTCTGGAATGTTGAAGAGCTTTTACAAAAAGGTTGCTTCATTTTCAACAAATCTTCTGTAGTTTCTGTGATGTTTTATTCTATATAGCCTGGTAACACCAGTTAAAAATGAGTTCACATCACTTTCAATCTCTGCTTGAACCTCAGAATCCAGATCTCCTTCTATAAAGTTGAGCTGCTTCAAGATGAATCTCTTCACAATTTCTGTTTGATAAGGGATGCCAGCAAATCCATGCTCTTTGGTTGAATTATTCTTCATCTCATGACACAAGTCAAGATATGTAATTTTCTAAAACATAAATTGTAATAAGATTAAGAAACATCAATATAAAACATTGAAAGAAGCCTCATTAGTGTCACAGGGAATTAGTTTCTCTTGGAGAAAAAATCGCACGCGCACACATGCTTGCGCGAACTTTAAAAGTCAATAAAATAAGCTCCCGCAACTCCCCGCAACAATTTCATGTGTCATTTTAAAGGTCTTTGTTTCCTCTTTTCACCTGATTTGGTCCCAATTTGTTGGGATTTGTTGGGAAAAAGTTGCAGCACTGTTTTTGACATGTAGTACACTTTTATTCTGATGTTTGAAAAAATCATTACTATACATAGCAATATAGTTTTAAAATTTTTTTTTTTTACTTTTCTAATATTTTTTTATATGAATTACTAAAATTTTTAAACAAAAATTTGAAAATTTTCACCCATTATTTTCTAAGACCCACTTTAAAAATAGTCATTTTTCAGTAAATTTTTCACTACTTTTTTCCTCCTGTTGTTCTACTCATAGCCAACCTATTTTTACTTCAATTTCTCTTAAATCTCATATTATGGCTCTCCAACTATCCTATTTTTTGATGAATACCATAAGTTTAAAAAATCTTTTCATAACGCTTTTGGGATTTTCTGCAGATTTTGACCCCAAAAATGACCACTATGCACCAGTTTTTAACCCTGTTTTAAAAAAAGATTATTTTCAGGTTGTTTCTAAGTTATTAGGTTTGGATGATTAAACCAAAATTTCATCAAATTCAGGTTATAAATTAGACTGTTATAAAATTGGACTTTTTTAAAAAAAAATTAAAGATTTAGTTTAAGGATTTAAAATTTCATAAGCAAAAAAATATAACGTATTAGATTAAATGAAAGATTTTTTCTGTAAGATAAATATTTCTATAATTTTTTACCATATTAAAAAAGATAATGCAAGTTAGTTAGTAGCAAACTAATTATCAAGATAATGTCAAATATTTTATAATTTAATGCCTTTTATTTTCTATCAAAGGGCTTCATAATTAAAAAAAAAAATCTGATCTGACTAATGGGCTTTTGTAGATAATAAATGACGTCAATACAAAAAGGTAAACTCTAAACGACGTCAATACAAAAAAGTCTTTTAAATTAACTCGAGGTAAATAGTATCAAGGTTAAGTTGTATTTGAGTTTTTCCTTTTGCAGTTAGTTTTTATGTAGAAGAATATCTTAATCCAGTGGGCACGGACGTAAAAAGACGTCTTTTAAACGTCTTTTACTCGTTTTAGACGTCTTTTGAACGTTCAAAAAATCTTTTTTAGGTCCAGTGCCTACTAGGAATATAGAATCTTTTATAAAATGTATAATAACGAAATAAAACCAACACAATAAATATCTGCTTATTTTGTTTTCCAAGCAAAACTAATATAAGTGCTACACAAATCAAAATCAAAAAATATACGATTTGTATCGATTGGGAAGGAGGCGTGAACTTCCTATTAAATGCTCTTTCGCGGTGCTCTGTGATAAGTCTGTACGGACTTCTTGGAGCACCTTAATCAACTTAAAAAAAAAAGTGAATTGAAAAAGTTATCCCAATATTTAAAAAACAAACATTTTTACCTGATAAAATCTGGGTAGGTACAATCGGCAGAGCAGAGCAGATTGGCTGAACAGATCATTTATATTTATATACAAACGGTAAAGCGAATCATAAAATCAACTGAATTTATAAGTCCTATTATTGTTTTGTGATCCGCTAAATATGCTAAGAAAAACCAGACACTTCATATTGAAATTTTATGGTAGAAAGAATCAATATGGGTACAACGTTTCATGTTTGATTAAAGGTTGATGGTAAAAAAGATGTATTGTCAATTATTAATATAAAACTACTGATGGTATATTCATATAACCATCAAATTCTAACCCGTGATCTACCAAATCGGTTCGTAGATCACATATTAGAATACCTCAGATCAGTGTTTTTATTAGTGAGGTGTTTACTACCTAACATTAAAGCCTCTAGTGCACAAGACTTAAGTCTCTAAACGCCTAATTTGTTCTAGAATTAAATTTCGATTTTGATTGCTTTGTTTGCATGGAATTTGCCAAACTATTTGGCTGATTATTTATCGGTTTTTGCATTTAATCTGGCGGTTTTTTTTATTTAATCTGGCAGTTACTTGCATTTAATCTGGCGGTTATTTGCATTTAATCTGGTAATGTTTTACATTCAATCTAGCAGTTTTAAAGTTTGTATCAATTTTATTACGCATGTTATGAATAACATATACAGTGCTTCCAGAAAGTATAAGCGCACTCATATTTTTTTTATCTCAGAGAACTTTAAAGGATTGTAATTCAAAAACAGTAAAAGTCTGATTGATATTTTTAATTTAACTAATTCCTAAAATAATGCAGAATTACTAATTGTAAAGTATATAAAAGTATTTCTTTATTTTTATCTTAAATTTAGTTAGAAAATAATAAGAGTAATAAAAACAATTATAAAAAAGTGTGCAAAAGTATCAGCGCGCTTACAGTTTTTCAAAGATTTTAGGAAAGTTTAATATTTTATGAGACCACCTTTGTTTTTAAGGCATGCCAAGACTCTACGCGGCATAGAATCTATAAGTTTTTTGATTAGTTCTTGTGGCACGGTATTCCACAACGCTTGCATTTATGTTTTGAGCTGCGCCAAGTTAGTGGGCCTATTTTTTTGTACAGCCCATTCAACTCCAAAGATTCTCGATAGGATTCAAATCAGGTGAGCGAGCGGACCAAGGCATCAGGTGCAACCGTTTTTCATTTATGTATTAATTAATTGAGCGTGCTTTGTGGCAAGGAGCGTTATCTTGTTGAAATTGCTAGGTGGAGTCAGCTTTAAAACTGTTCATTGATGGCTTTTAATAAACTTCTAATATCTCTCTATATCAATGTTGATTAATGCGATCAGTGTAAAGATGCGCCAGGCGATTGCTAGATTCAGTAATGCAACCCCAAATGCCATGATAAAACGAGAATTATATTAAAATCTGAATCGTATGAGAAAATACTTTTCTCCATGCAGCTCTTTCTTTGCACCATTTTCTTTGCTTGAGACGGTCTTTGATGTTTAATCGTGGCTACTTTGTTGCAAGGTATGAATTGAGTTGTTTTTTCTTCGTCAGCTTGCTAGTTGTTGATCGGCTAACTTGATGTGTACCCATCGCTGTATTCAAGTCTGAGGCGATTTCAGCTATACTCATGTTCGGGTTGCGTCTAGCAAGCATAATTGATTTATTTTTGTCCTTTTTTGACATTTTTTTGGGACGAATAGAGCGACTTTGGTCTTCGACTGCTCTAAACTTCCCAGTAAGAAAAAGACGTCAAGCCTTTAAGACGTCAAGACGTCGGCATAACGGTGTTGTTCTAACGTTTGCTATCAAACGTTGGAATAACGTCAGAAAAACGTTATCATCTAAAGTCTTGAATATTAACATTAAAACGACGTTGAAACAATGTTGGTTGTTTAACGTAAAACCAACGTTAGTCTGATTAACGTTGGAACGACTTTGGAACAACGCTTTTTTTACGTTTTTATTTTTGACATCAGCTTTCTAACGTAAACACAACTTGATTTCACAAACTTGCGCATTTTTAAAATGGTTGAAAAACCGTTATCGAAAAAGATGTTATTTTTAATCTAATTTTAATTTAATGGATTTTAGGCATTATACTCTGTGATACTAATAATTAATACATTATTTCTTTATATTCTACATTCTAATTAAATATTAAACTTTTATCATGTTAATGATAAAAAAAGTTACTAAAACTTTATTTGATTTTCAAAAACTGTTGATTTTTGTTATGTTTTTGTATACTTTGTATATTTAACATTACTTATATAGTAAAAATTTCTAACATATATAATATTTGTACATAATATTTTATTTACAAATAGATAATGCAAGGATAGGTTTTTTAAATACCCGTTATTAAACTATTTAGCAGTTTAATTAAATGCCAATAAAAATACATAGCCTTTTTTTTAAGACATTCAATTCAGTTGTCTAAGACAGTTGTAAGTTGTGTTAAAACAAGGTTTTTACTTAATATACATAATATATTAAGTATAAATTTAAGACAATTAAGTTATATTAAGACAATGTTTTAATCATAATATATATTTTATTTATTTGAATGGAAAGTTTTTTAGTTTGTTGTGGAACTAGATTAGAAATTACCTAATAAACTTCTTATAACTTGTCTAGTGTTTTTCCTTTTCGAATTTGTATATTGGTATAATCATATCATGCTATTCCTACAATATTATAACTAACACTGACTCTCATAAGTTTGAGTTTCAAGTCACGAAAAAGGGTAAACAATTTTTTATGTATTTGTATTAAGTTATTTTATTTATTTTTTTTTTATTGTTATTCACCTCCGGGTTACTACCAGCAACATGGTAATTATAGAACTCATAACTTCTCACTATGAAGCAAGCAAAAAACATATCCTACAGAAAATCTAAATTTTACACTAGATCTTAGTCATAATAAACAAAATATTTATGTAAATCAATACACACAAAGTGTTAGATGATATACACTCAGTCAGTATTTAATTTTCAAATTGAATCACAATCTCATGTTTCCCTAATTTCAGAGTTAAAAGACAGCTGATTTTGGCCATAAAAGCCATAAAGGGTGCTGCAGTTGAAGAGGCTCCTTTTTATTTCAATTGTGGTTATAACCATATCTCAACCCAATAACTCCAAAGTATTTCAATAAGGTACTTGTCAAATATATTTGTGTGTAGTTTTTGTATATGATATGTGATATGATGTAGTTTTTAAAATTGATATGTTATATCAAACTACATATATATATATATATATATATATATATATATATATATATATATATATATATATATATATATATATATATATATATATATATATATATGTGTATATATATATATATATATATATATATATATATATATATATATATATATATATATCGTCATAGTACTATCATTTACTTACTCTTTTATCTTTCTAACCGAAAAACTAATTAATCATATATTTTAATAAAACTCATGCCAAGTTAAAATATATATTCTTTAAATGTTATTATTTTTCTTCAATTTTTATGTGCAGAGTTTAAGTACTAAGTTATCAAGGTGTTTAAAATCAGAACAAGTCGACTTAAATATACATAATCACATTATTTAATCTTAAACTTAAACTTAACAATAGAATATTTGAACGAGTTTTCACTAAGAATTGGTAACAAAGGTTTTGCTTAACAGTTTGTGAGTTTGATTTCAATATGTTTTACATGATTTAGAGAACAAAACCTGGACAATATATTTCAACGCCCAGCTTTTGAAACAGCAAAAAATTTACAATCACTTTATTAAAATGAATCTAAATCATTTGCTGTTACAAATTATGTCATCCTATTTATTCAGCCTTTAAATATTTTTAAACATTTTAGATTGGTTGCAGCCTGAAAAAATTGTGAAAAAACAATATTGAATAATTTTAATGTTTTAAAATTTTATTTCCGTTACAAAATTTAGTGAATAAAAGTGTTTTATATTTATGAGTTTGCCATGATTGCTCTGATTGAATCATGGCAAAATACTTATTCAGTTCTTACTGTTTATTAAATAAGCTTGAGTCTTTAAGGCTTGACCTTGGTGAATGCAGTAAAAAATATTTAAATAAGATCTAATGTGTAAAACACTTCAATGTGCCTTTTTTTATATTTTTCTATTTTTTAGGCCAACTCTCACGTGTTAGCGGAAAGTTAGCAAAATATGTTAAGGACTTAATTCAGAGGTAACTTTTGTATTTCTTCATTTATATTTTTATTTGTTTTATGTATATTCAGAACATTGTAGGCATTATAAATAAATGCAAAGATTTTGTTGATTATTATTTAAACATTACTTTAAATGAGTATACATATTGCATGTAAATATTTATATAACACATTAGCAAACTAATACAAATGGCTATAAAAATGATCTCAATAGAACATTTTAAAGTATTTTTATTATAAAAGTTAATTTCTTAAAAGTTAAAAAATGCTTATTTGAATTATGAAAGTTGTCAAAATTTTTATAAAATTTTTGTATTTATAATACTATAAAGTATCCATGTCAAAAGTATTAAAAATATTATTAACAATATATGAATGAATTGTTATAAGTGATTATATATATATATATATATATATATATATATATATATATATATATATATATATATATATATATATATATATATATGTATATATATATATATATATATATATATATATATATATATATATATATATATATATATATATATATATATATATATATATATATAAGTATATAAATTTATATACTTCTGTATATAGATAAACAAATATAAATGTATGATGATATTAAGATCAATTATATTGTGGAAAGCCAATTGTTTGATAAACAGTTTATTAGAAAATGATAATTATTGAAGTTAATTCAGTGATTTTTTCTTTAAGCCTATTCCAATAGTTTTTATATTTTTGAAAGTGATTCTATGTTATATTTTACTAAACTCTCTGTAAAAAGTGCTCATTTAGTAAACCCTTTGATATTTGTCCTGATTTTTAATTTTTGACCTTGTTCAATGGCCAGTTAAACATTTAGTTGCACATTTTTCATTATATAATTTGCTTGTTTGAATGCAGCAACATGGGCATAGGAAATAAATGTTATTAAAACACATAATCATGTGAATACTGAAAAAATATTGTAATTACATTTATCTTGGTTTTCACATCCAGCCATTGGTATTAAAAGTATGCTCCATAATGATCACATGTGTATTAACCAACGATATTTTATATAAACTAGTTGTCTTACTTCAATCCAAAAAGTGAAGCTGCTTTTGTCCTTTTTACAAATGACAGATTAAATTTGTTGACAAATACTATTTAACTATTTTTTTATATATGAAGTAAATATATTTTTATATATGTAATATATTTTAAATCTATATATGTAATCTATATATGTAAAAGTGTTAAGAGGAAATTAGAGTACTTGTAAAGTAATAATTTATGATTTCTAAATTTATTTTCGATTAAAAAGGGGTTAAAATTTAAAATAGAAATAAACCGTAAATAAACCTTGATAAGTACTTTATATTTATTATAACATGTTTTTGAATTATCTTTAATTTATTGGTTAATTTTGACTCGCATTTTGAACTTTTATTCCACACATTTGCTTCAGCTTTAACACTTTTTACAAATGGCAAATTATATTTTTAAGCAAAAAAAGCGACATCATTTTTTGTTCAATAAAGGACCGCAAGTTTGACATCTAGTTTATATTATATATCATTTAGTTTATATTATATAGTTTGTTTTGGTATTGTCCGTCAATTATTGATATTTTGAAAAAACGGAGCCAGAGGTATGTGATTTGTCATATGTTCAAATTAATCATATTTCTGAAAAGTCTCATGACTTTTAACAAAATCAGATGGTAAAAAACCATCTGATTTTGTTAAAAACAGAAAGTCTAGATCACAGGTGGAGTTTTAAAAAATAAAAGACTATACAGTTAATTTCTTTTGTATACTGGTCTCTATGCACTGAAGATACAAATTAAATTAACAGAATCAATCCATTGGTTATGCATTGATGCTATTAAAATGGTTCGGATGACTGGATTATTAAGGCTGTGGATTATTATGGTCTAACATTCATAATATACAATTTACATAACCTTATTCATTTTTTATAGTTTTCTGAACGATTGCTTCTTGATATGTCTGCCTATTTATTTAAAAAATTATTGGCTTTTAGTAAGAAGATGCTACTTGCTCAAATGGTTAAGTGAAATATAAGTAGTTCGGATTGGAAGAAAAAACACCTAACAAAGTAAATCATTAGTCTTAAAGAGAGCTATTTATAAAAACAACTTTTGATTCTTTGCTTTGTGAATATGTACCATTTCAGTTTCTTTATTTACTATGCAATTCATGTTATAAAAAATATATTGCCAAAATAACACTTGTAAAAAAATAACTTTCCAGAAATCTGAACTGAAAGATATTATATATCTTTTGAGGTTAATTCTAGACATATTTTTTTTCCATTATTTCATGATTGTGTGTTTTAAATTAATTTTGTTTATTTATTCAATTAAAATTATTTTGGAGGCAATTTCATTAGTTTTGCATTTTATTGAGGTATTGTTTATTCTATTTCAGATAATGTTGCTAAACGATTTACAGTCGATAATCTTTCGAAAGCAGAAAAACTCAGGTTAACATTAATTAAAAAGTTAGCGCAGTTTCTGGTATTTGTGGTATTTCTATTTGTTTATTCCGAATGTTTTTTATTTAGTTTTTAAAAATGCTTTTAATTGGATTTGTTTGTAACTTTATGTTTTTTCATATATATTTGTCTTTTAGTGTTAAACAAAGAATACGCGAATTATTTGAGATATTATTGAAATTTGCAAAGAAAGTAAAAATCAAACTAGTTTCATTCTAAGTTATTGTATATAATTTTAAAATTTTGGAATAGAAGTGATGCAATGTTTATTTATTTTTAGTCTTTTAATTTCCGTATTCAATTTTTTGCCCGGACTAATATAATAATCGTATATGACCTAAATAAATAAGAAGAAATATAGCTTGACAGCGCAAAGTTATACAGTGTAAAATTGTCCTTTATTGTTTTTTGCAGTGTAGAAATAACATCAAAAATGATAGAAAAACGTTGGAGGGGCGTTTTTCTTACAACGTTTCGCAACATTGTTAATATAACGTTGACCTATGTTTCATATATGCCATTATTCCAACGTGTAAAAAACGATAGAAAAGACGCTGGCTCAACGTCATTTTAGCTAAAATATAACGTTAGCCTAACGTCCTTATAACGCCTTTTTTTCTTCAAACTTAACGTTGCTCTAACGTCTTTCCGACGTCATTTAGTTAAAATGTAACGTTGTCACCACGTCATTTTACATCGTTGTAATAACGTTAGTAAAATTACGTTTTTTCGGTGTTTCATTTATAACATGCCAACGTCTTTCCAACGATACGAAAGACGTTAGAACAACATTGTTCCGACGTCATTTTTCTTATTTGGGTTGTTCTAACGATGCACTATGCGTTGCTCTTATACAAAATGAGGAAATAGGCATATAAATAAAGAAGGACTTAAAATATTTAACTTATTTTTTCACAAGACATCAAATTTTTATTTATATTTCTATATTTAAAAGAATCATATTCGGTTTTCATTAAAAAACAATTTATTGTATTTTTTTTCGGTTAGTCCGGACTAATTCTAGATTTGTTCGGAAAACTAAACAAGTCCGGATGATTTTATTCAAAAAAAAGTAAGCGCCTATATTTTATAGAATTTTACAAACTATGTATATGAACACTATTTAAAAATAAACAGTATCATTGAATATAATAAACAACTCTGCTATCATATGATACTTGGCTCTTTGCATTCTTTCACAGTTTCTCAACATTCTATTCTAATAGATGTTTTTAATAACTTGTGGCTATGAAAATAGCCGTTTTTTAAAAAATTCAACGCAGAACAACTCATCAGTATGATTCTTCATGGTCTTACTTCCTAAAATAGTTAATTGCTTGTTAAAATTGATTAAGTTTTTTTTAAATTATGAGATTGCCTAACCAAAAAAAATCAATCAAAACTATTAACAATATTAATAATAAAACTATTTTACCTTTATTTTAAGCAGTTATCAGAAGAACTGTCACTTTGCTTTCTTAAACTATTTTGTTTTCACTCTTTTTTTATCCATTTTATTTTTTTTGCAAAAGAGGTACATATCAGAAGTCATAAACAAATAATTAGCTGTATCCCTAGTGTTTTCTGCAAAAGAGGTTAAACGAGCATGACCAATTCGAGCAGTTTTGTTTTCCTTATTTCTGGCTTCAATAGCACTCTCAGACAAAGAACCTATCGGATACTTAAAATACTTTATAAAAGAAGTACCATGAACTATCACTCTATGCACAGATTGTGACATAGGTATGGTTTTTAAAAATTTATCATTAGTTATGAGTGCAAATAGATGTTCAGATTTCTGTTTGAAAATTTTTATATCCGGTCTTGTAGTTGTTCTGTTTATATCAATGAGTAAATCTCGAAACAACTAAATCATTCTGATATCCAAGTTTAAAATTCTTCCTGTCACAATCGGGTTATTAAAAAATTTGCAAGCAACATTTCCAGTATTGGTTGTTCCACATCCTTTCCTGACAAAAGAAACCCTTATATTAAGTTGTATCTTGAATAAATGCTGGCATTTTTTTTTGTTTTCAATAAATTCTTTACTCTTTTGTGATGGAATATTTCTTCCTTGCTTAACAGCTGGGAGTTTACAAACAGTATTGAAAATCCACTCCATACAGTGCATCCATAGATGAAGACTGCAAATTTCAAGTTTAAAAACATGCTTGTTTAAATTAATATTTTTTTTACAAATAGTTTTCAAGTTAAACTCCTTAGAATTTGCAAGGCATACATGGCAGGACTGAGATGAAATTCTTTTTTTAAGCATATTTGATACAACAGCGTTTAGTGTTTTGCCATCATTCATTGTGGTATAAATAGTTGACAAACTAGACTTTACTACAAAAGTACTTTCACCAAGTTTAAATTCAATATTCTTCAATAAAAAAAATTTCATTTTTCAAATGTTCAAATTTTTCCTGAATAAAACTAGGTCTCTTTTGCAAAACAAAAAAGAAGATGACAGGTTGCATCTGGATTATTTGGAATTAAATTTTTCCATATTATTTTTTCTCCACTTCGGATCTCCAGCAGTACAAACACTATAATATACACAGAGCGATCATCTACACCTCTTTTCATAGTTGCTGAATTTTGAAACTCAGATTGATCACTTTGACCATCACCTCCTACTTTGCAAATAATTTGTGCATTATCACGCTCTTCTTGTGATAAACTCATTATGCAGTTACTTTCATAATCCAAAAGATATTCAAACACTCTAGAAACTGAATGCTTTATCATATGGAAAAGACTACATTTTACTTCGGTTTCAGAATATTCAACCTGTTCTGGATATGTCAATTTTTTGTATTGCTTCAACTTGGTTAAACCTGGAGGAACAAGATGACGATTATGAGTCACTATATTTTTAAATTCAGTCCATGTTCTATCTGTAAGTTTCAAATTACAAAGAGCTTGCAATGACAAATTTGAACCATACAAAATAGCCCTACCATCAGTAGAAGAATTAGATTTAAACCTTTTGACAGCATGTTGCAGTTCTTCCACCTCTCGTTCTCTAAGACTATCTGTTCTTTTACGCTTCATCCTGTTTGTAAGCTTAATAAAAGACTTTCTAGGTTTTGGTGTAAAAGATGTATTGACTGCAGATGATTTAGGCACTCTACATGGTACACTATAAATAATAAAAAAATACATTGAAACATATATACATTTTGAAGGTTTTGTGAAACATAGTCAAACAATATGTATGTGTGTGTGCAAAATAAAAAGAGGGAGTTACATTTATCTATGCATACCTGTTTACATTGGATCCATGAGTACGAAGCAGTAATTCCCCTTCTTTTATTTTACGCTCACCCTGCTTGATGAGTTGATTACCCTGTTTAACCAGATTTTCACCTTTTCTAATTAATAGCAGTTCTTCCTCATGTATTCTAATCTCTTTTTCAGAATCTTTTTCTAATCTACACACACAAGTATAATATATATATGTATAGTATATATATATATATATATATATATATATATATATATATATATATATATATATATATATATATATATATATATATATATATATATATATATATATATACATATATATATATATATATATATATATATATATATATATATATATATATATATATATATATATATATATATATATATATACTATAATGCAATATTTATTACTATATATATATATATATATATATATATATACTATAATGCAATATTTATTACTTATTTATAATAAATCAATATAGAATATATTATACTCACAAGAGATATTTGCATTGTTGATTTTGATCTAAAAAATGTTTTTATTTAGTAAGAAAGAACTTTTTTCTTTTTCTGCAAAAATTTAGCACATTCAGATACATTTTTACTTGTGAAAATATGCCTTGGAGGAAAATTATTAGCCAGAAGTTTGCTAAGATTAAAAGTAACCATTTTGAAAAAATTCGAGAGCCAAACTGAGGTTTAACTTAAAGACTAGAAAAGAATGTTCCACCCGCATCCAGTTTCTTCTTGACAAAAACTAACTAACCGGTTTTCAATAAATCCACCTCTTTTGAATTGATTTTATAGCATGTTACTACAGAGGTAGCCAGAATATCATTTCACTTATAAAAAGTCAATTTGTTTGAGAAAATTTTAAAAAAATAAAAAACTGGCTACCTCTGTAGTAACATGGTCTAATCGATCAATCTTTACAGACACCCAAAAACAATGATCCAAACATTTTTTTTTTTCTTTCCTTGGTTTTTAATTTACGAAAGGTATCATTTATTAGAAAATGTGCAAAAAAAATGAAGAAATTTGAAGATTATCTTATGTAATTTAAAGATTTAGTGAAAACATGGGTTTTTTTACCCCTGAAAATCCCGCACCTAAATAGGCAAATTTAAAAAAATTAAAAAAAACTTTTTTTTATTAACTAATACTAACTTGTTTCAGTTAAAAAAATTTTAAAATAGTAAAATTGAAAATTTTTTTCTGAAAAGTAAGTAAAATCCTATTTCCGCTTTGCGACGCATAGTGCGATGCATTTACAGATTTTAAGTTGACGTCTAATTTCTCGATTGCTGAGACCACTTTTGTGCAGGCCAACAAGTTGCCACGTTGTTTCCATTAACATGCTCTTTAATCCCATATTTTTGTTGTTCAAATTTTAAAGTTTTGACTAACTGTATTTCAAATGTTATATCTGACACTTCAACTTAAGCTTCTTATATTTTTTATTGACTATTATAAATCAGCAGAGAGTAATTAACAAAATTTAACCAAAAAAGTTTTTCTCAAAGGAAGTAAACAATTGTACCAATACATTTTAAATCAGTGCGCTAATACTTTTGCAGACGTAATTTCACACATTTTTCAGAGTAGTCATTAAAACTCTAATTAATTCATCAAAAAAAAACAGGTAGTTTGACAAATATTTGACATTCTAATTAAATTTATTTGGTTTTACCTTTCATTAAAAAAAAAAAGCTAGTTTGTTATTAAAATTACTTTACAATTTAAATTGAATTGAAGTTGTCTGTGAAAAAAAAAACAAAAAAAAAAAAAAACGAGTGCGCTAATACTTTCTGGAAGCACTGTATATATTAGGGTTGTTCGCCGAAAAACAAAACTTGCGAAAATTTCGCATCTTTATCTACCGTAATAGAATTGTTATTGCGGTTAAGTTGCACATGCAAAAATGAACATTCCGTAACGCGCTATACGAAAATATAAATAAATAAAATTCCGTAATAAAGCATTGCGAACAAAAACTTGCGAAACAAATTAATTCGTAAGAATACTTACGAAATAGTTCCTTACGAAAAAAGCATTCCGGAATGTGCAGTTACAAAAAAGACGCAAAAGATTTTTTGTTACGATATATTTAAGATATTAACTGTTAACAGTTTAAATAATAAAGAGTAAAATTATAAAAAAATGTTGTCAAATGATTCTTCAAATGTTTATACAAATATACCTAATATATATTTATATAAATATATACATATATATACAGTAAAATCCCGTTGAGTTGGATTCTCAATGAACAGATAAACAGTATGCCTTTCTTTATAAAAAGTATAAAGAGGATGTGTGATAAACAATTAAATACTTTATTATAAAAAACGAGAGATCTCTCTAAAGGTGAATGACATCAGAAAGAGTAAAGAGAGAAGAAATACATGTGAAACAGCGGGATGTGAACCTGGGTCTCCGCGGCCAAATGTCTTAACTGAATGAGCTATACGTTCATTCAACTAAGTGAATAGTAATATTTATTTATTATATGATTAAGAAACTATATAAAGCAGAATTTACAGAAAGAGATACGTATGCAAATAGGATTCTATATATCAGGAATGAATAGTAATGTGAACCTTTAGTTGCTTATAATTAATATCTGGACTCGAAAACTAGTTACTTTTAATGGAACACAATAGGCTGTAGGAGCCTCAGGGAAATTATATTCAGAAATGATTATATTAGACTCAAAGTTAGCTAGAAATTGTTACAAAGTGTTTAGGACAGATGTCTAGTACAAAAAGCACAAGATTTAAAGCAAAATGATTTATATTATTTGAAAAAGTTGTTTTACGTACATTTCATCATAATTTAAGTAGAACTTAGTAGAGCAAGGGAAACGTGTAGAATTAAGCACAATGAACTCGATCTTAAAAGAATAACTAACAGAAGAGAGGTTGTCACTATTATGAAGGTGACGAAAGATCTGTAATATAGAACACGGAGGTCAAAAAATGCTATCTTAAGTAAAAAGAGTTTAATGAACAAAAGTTACAATGGCTGCGGGATGCGAACCCGTATCTCTGCGGCGAATTATCACGTATCTAACTGATTGAGCTATACGATCTTATACTTAAATTTATATCTTATTAAAATTAAAAAACAATATTTTCTAAGATCTATACTTCGAAAAGCGTATTCAAACAGGACTCTACATACCTTTAAAATCTGCTAGAACTTTAGTAACGTGCACACTTTTAGAAATTATTGAAATAGGTATATTTTATCAGAAATATGCTTAAGCTAAAGCATATTTTTGAGCCTCTTTTTACTATTTGCTTAAGCATGTTCGAACCTGTTTCAAAAATTTCATATGCTTTAAAAAAAAAAACATGTATGTTCCTACCCATCATTCTTATTTTTAATATACGTAATGAGTTCAAAAAACATCGTTATATATTTTCGAAAGTTTATTTCCGTTAAGAATTCTTTCGTATGTTGTGATCCGAAATACTTTCGTTTCGAAAGAAATTTTATTTTTTATCAATAATTCTAACAATAAAACCATAAAAATTTAAAACCATAAACATTTTGGGATTTAAAGATGTTAATTTTTACAATTAAAATCAGTCTAGCAAACAAGTTTTCTTTATAGACTTTAAAACGTCCTTTGGCGAAAATGTTTGTTTCGCAAGTGCGACTTTCGAAACCGCTACTTTCGTATGTTGCAAAATAGTTTTGTTTCGTATGTCAACTTGCGAAATGCTAAATTTCGGAAGTGGCTTTTGCGAAATGAACATCGGCGATTTTAAATGTTTTGTAACATTCGGTACGCAAAAATGTAGGGAAAGTGGGGGCATAACCGCCCCCGTAACGTTTGGATTAATGTTATTTGAAAATAAAAACGAAATGTGTTTTTTTAACAGTTTCTTTCAATAACCACATCATTAGGCTTTAAATTGATGCATTTAAGAAAAAAATTGAACGGGTTTTGAAAATGTTATTACACAAAAATTACACTTAGTGAAAAAAATTTGCCCCCATTGTGAGGCACAACCGCACCCTCACAAAAATCGATGGGGCAAACCTTTCATTGTACATTTTTTTTACAGTTTGTACAGTTCAGATTATTTGATAATTTTGTTGCATGTTTGCATACTGTGCAGACATTCTTTGTATTTACATTTTGAGTTCTGCCCCAGAAGAGAGTTCTGCCCCAGAAGAGAGTTTTTAGAAAGATTTCAGTTTCATAGCTTAATTATTAGATTATGATATTATCAAAAATGGCTTTCACTTCATGAAATAATGTTGATAACACATATCTTTAACACTAAAATCAAATATTGCTTAATTCTCAAAAAGATGGTCAGGAAAAATATGATGTAAATATAATATTTTTATCAAAATAAACATTATTATTCACAACTTTTCAGAAACTTAACTGTCACTCTTTTTGACATATGCAAAATGAAGGAAACTGTTTTACTAACGCGTGGAATGTTTTTTGCCATATAAGATAACATTTTTTGAAAAGAAATGTTAAAAAACGGTTGTGCCTCCATATACGGTTATGCCTCAACTTCCCCTAATTCCTCGTTCTCAATCTCCTTACGAAAGAATGTTGTTTTTCCGGAATTGCACGAAATCCTCCGGTTAACAACCCTAATATATATAATATATATATATATATATATATATATATATAATTTGAAGATCTTTTAAGGAATTATATTAAAAATATAATTCCTTAAAAAGATCAATAGTTTAAAAATATAGTTTTTTAAAGACAATAGTTTTTAGTTGTTTTTTTTTTGTTAAAAAAAAACTAAAAATCCCAGGTTAATGTATATATATCATCCCAGGTTAATTCATATATATATATATATATATATATATATATATATATATATATATATATATATATATATATATATATATATATATATATATACATACATATATATATATGTGTATATATATATATTTATATACATGTACATATATATATATAAATATATATATATGTATATTTATATATATATATATATATATATATATATATATATATATATATATATATATATATATATATATATATATATACATACATATATATATACATATATATATATATATATATATATATATATATATATATATATATATATATATATATATATATATATATTGCATTAAAATGCAAACAAAACAAAAACACCCCTCCCCCACCCATGCATAAAGTATAAAACACACCTAAGAAAAAACTATTTTATGTGCTTGTGTAATAAGGGCATATGGCTTAGTCTACAAGATAAAAAATTTTATAACATACAATTATAAGGTTCAGGAGAAGTTGGTCACAGTACTAACACACAAGTGTTATTACATTTTTCAAAAGTCAGAGTTTGCAATGCAAAAGATATATCCTCTACAAGTAAAACAAATAATTGTCCAGTTAACAGTTCAACTGAATGAGAAGAAAGTGGTTCATTTAGATTCATAAGACAATTATGAACCAGTGAAATTAAAAAAATCAAGAAAGAGAGTATATAATAGAACCAAGTTAGCATCTAATCTTGTGATAACTGAATCTTTAAGTACAAATAAATCAGCTAGAAACTGTGAAAAGTTATTTTAAAATGGTATTGAAATAGAAACTCCAAGTCAGACAGAAATATGGAGATCAACTATAAGGCTAGAGAAAAGCATAGAGAAAATTGTTGCTAAAATGGTACTAGAAAAACTGCTTATATTTTGATTGAAAGAAAATAAACAAGACTGAATACCAAGTTGTGATACTTCAAAATGAGAAAAGGAAAATAAATTCAGGAATTGTTAAATGTGAAAGTGGAAAATCCAATGGTATTTTTAAAGCTGTTAAAAAATTGCTAAATGATTTTGATGAATGGAAAAGTATTTCAATGGCTATATATGACATAACAGCAGTAAACACAGGAAAATTGAAAAGTATAGTTGTGAATATATATATATATATATATATATATATATATATATATATATATATATATATATATATATATATATATATATATATATATATATATATACATATATATATATATATATATATATATATATATATATATATATATATATATATATATATATATATATATATATATATATATGTATATATATATATATATATATAAATATATATATATATATATATATATATATATATATATATATATATATATATATATATATATATATATATATATATATATATATATATATATATATATATATGTTTATGTAATTATCAAATTCTTTTATCAGTTATGTGAAGCTTTTAGTTACTTCAATAATCATAAAAAATTCCCAAAAACTAAGTGGCACAAGCTTCCTTGTTAAATGGAACTCTAGAGCATCAAATATTCTTTTTGCTTCTTTTCTTTTACCAACATGAAGAAGTAAACTTGAAAGTGCAGCAACTTTTATTGCAAATCAATGGAAAAAACTTTGGTTCAGCAAACAAATCTTTGATGATAAATCATATGATCATATGCTTGATGCATTGACTGACGTTAAGTGTACAGCTGCTTTAATGTGCTTTATGAAATACTGGAGCAAAGAAGATGGTGTAGTTCATATTTCAAGAACAAACATCATTGCTGAACAAGGCATTAAATTGATGAAAGATCTCCTTCAAAATTCAAAAAAATGGGTTTATGCAATTGTAAAAAATTCGAAAGAATAACCTGTAACTTTAAATCTAACTTGCTGAAAATAATTACTTTTATTGATCCACTTCAATAATATGTAGTTTATAAATACTAAATATAGTTTACAATTAGTTTTATTTATTTTTGTGGCTGTTCATAAATAAGTTGGAAATAAGCTTTATGTGTCCTCGTGTAATCTATGAAAAGTTACGTTATTATCAAGAAGGAGGGGGGAGGGCGAGATATTTTTGCAACTAGACTACCATTATATATATATATATATATATATATATATATATATATATATATATATATATATACATATATATATATATATATATATATATATATATATATATATATATACATATATATATATATATATATATATATATATATATATATATATATATATATATATATATATATATATATATATATATATATATATATATATATATATATATATATGTATATATATATATATATATATATATATATATATATATATATATATATATATATATATATATATATATATATATATATATTTTCATCAGAAACGTAAGATCCGTGTTTTAAACCCCACCTCTGGACAAGTTTTGCGGCATCGGTTGGGAAGGAGCCGTGAACTTCCTATTAAATGCTCTTCCACGGTGCTCTGTGATAAGACCGTTAGGACTTCTTGGGGCACCTAAATCAATATAAAAATATATATACTTTTTTATGTTGATTTAGGTGCCCCAAGAAAAAAAAAAAAAAAGAAATATATATATATATATATATATATATATATATATATAATAATATATGAAAGCGTGGGAATTTCTTATAGTTTACTAATAAAAAACTTTATAAATGTACATTTAATAAACAATAAAATAATTTCCGTTTAGAAAAAGAAAAGTTCTAAATTTGTGAAACTTAACTTTTACATATCAAAAACACATATAAACAATATAACGTCCATACGTTCTCGGTGCTACCATTAAAAAACGTATATCAAAATACAATGATATCTATCCAAAACAGTTTTAGCCTTGGAAGAAGATACTTATATCGTTATGATTTCAAATAAGTTCCAAAGGGTTAAAAAAATGAACGAAATCTAAAGCACTTAAAATCTTTAGATTTAGTTAATTTTGATTGCACAAACTTTTTAAATCATCTAGAGTGTAAGAGTACCGAGCGGTTTGGTTCAAGGTTGTTTAATTGTATAATATGTTATACAGATATATAAATTAATATTACACACTCACACATACATATATATATATATATATATATATATATATATATATATATATATATATATATATATATATATATATATATATATATATATATATATATATATATATATATATATATATTTATATATATGTATATATATATATATATATATATATATATATATATATTTATATATATATATATATATAAATATATATATATATATATATATATATATATATATATATATATATATATATATATATATATATATATATATATATATATATATAAATTATGTTAGTGTATTCTACAAATAGTACTCAATGTTCTTAAAGAGCAGAGCATTAATAATTTAGTAAAACACTTTTCTAATTTTTTTGCTCTTTAACAGCATGTTTCACCGTCAGTAGGTTCATCAGGAAGTCTTCTACGACACATACCAGGTTTTTCAAGCACCGACAAAAGTCTTCTACGACACATACCAGGTTTTTCAAGCACGGTGCTAGAAAAACCTGTAGCCCAGCCAGTCGTTGTTCCAATGTCATCTCCTGATAATTTTGACTCTGAGCAAAGTTATCTTTTTTTTTCCCCTAGAGATCACTAAGGAAGAGCTTTTGCTGTGGAGGGAGAAAGGTTTAGCTGCTTAAAAAAGTGAGAGAACCTCAAAGTCAATTGTCAAGTTCTCTGTCTGTGCAAATTAGCTTGCAGTGGTAAATGATCGGGCAAAACGTCACATAAAATTGATTTAAGACTTTATTAGAAAGATACATAATGAAAAAAGACAACAGGATACTCTTCAGGTAATTACTGAACATTATTATACAGACCTCTAGCGGGTAAATTGTTAGGGAGGGGTGAGGTCGTTTTTGAAAAATTAGCCAAATTTAGAATAGCAAAACATACCATGCTTATTTTTAAAAACAAAAAAAGGAAGTCAATTGCACCTAACAATTTACACTTAAAAATCCTTCCCCCACCCAATCTACGAGCATGCTATACAACAATGTCCGTAAAACTGTTTAAAGTATTTCCATATCATTTTATTTAATAAACTGAACAATCAATTTCAAATACTTGGAATTAAACTATTTTACAAAACAACCAACCTTTTTAAGTTTATTTATTATTTTCTAGGTTGTCCATAAAAACTAACAACAAATATCCATGACACTTACAAAGAAGTATCTGCAAAGCATCTAATAAGTATCTCGTTTTTGTAGCTTTTCAACTTAAATTTAGAAATATCTATATTCGAAACTTTAAAATATAATTCAGGAAAAATTTTATGATATAGAAATTGTCTAAAATCATCATCTTTACCTTAGAGTTGATTTGGAAGGCTAAAATTTTCACTTTAAGCTACTAATACAATGATAACGATTGAACTTTCCCACATTTTGTAAGTTCTGAAAGTTTCTTGAAGGTTTTAGAGTATTTAGAAGAATTTACTGATATTATTGTATAGCATGCGCGTAGATTGGGTGGGGAAAGGGCTGCTAGGTGTAAATTGTTAGGTGCAATTGACTTCCTTTTTTTGTTATTAAAGATAGGCATGGTATGTTTTGCTATTCCAAATTGTCTAATTTTTTTAAAACGTTTTTTAAAAATTATGCAATTTGGAGATGACATTGGAACAACGACTGGCTGGGCTCCAGGTTATTCTTTTTCTGGGACGGTAAAATGTAGCAATTTGTTAAGGATGTCATTTTTGACATCGACATCTAAATCCCTGTCAGCAAAAGACAAAACCACAAGCTAAATACCTAGATGTGTGCCATAGAAGGATTTTGTTGACAACTTTCCCTATCTTTGCATAGGATTTGTAATCATCGGACATTTGGAGCTGGTAAGCTTAAAAGCTCTTAGGTCATTTGAAAAAGCTTGAGTTTCCATAGGACTCTTCAGAAAAAATAGACCATTAAAAAACACAATTTAGTTTGTAGAATTGTTTATGTTCTTGAGAGTAGCAGGCTTTTGAAACTAGTGCTTTTGAATTATTCGGATAATAGTTCCGTGTCATCTCCAGGGCAAGAAGGTAAACCCAGTTACTCATAAGCCTGGTCTCATTATGAGCTGCCGGCTGCTAAAAGAAAAATTAGGCATATCTGCACCCAGAAAGTGAGCCAGTAGCTGGCAAAGATACTTGCAGTCTCCTCTCTTGAAGGTGTTTCTCTAAATTGCTGCGGTGCAAAGTTCTTTAGTTTTGACTGCAAGTTGGTGCAAAAGAGCATCTGGTCTAAATGCATCCTAAGACCATTCAAACTTGACAATTCTTTCAAGTTTATTAACTTCTTTGTTGATTTGCTGCTAAATTTTATGAAGAATAATATAGAGGTATTTGCTTGAATTTTTTGTTGTACCAAAAACAAGCTCCACAAAATAAGACATATGTCTCTCATATATGTGATGCCTACACGTTAGCCAGAGAACATGCCTCCCTAAAACATGAACAATAAAATTCCTAATAGCTCCTTTTTTCTTTCTCGTGTTGCTTGCTGTGATTTCAGTTCACACTCCAATTTATTTGATCTGATAGCTCAGAGTATTCAAGGCTACTTTGAATAGCTATAGCCTGGTTGCTTTCCGTGGAACTTTTAATTTTTAAAATGCCCAGCAAAAAATCTAAAGGGTCAGCTTCAGGAGAAGAAACGCTTATAGCTATCTTTTCATGATTGTGAAAATTGCTTCTGCACTGGTGTACTGCCTTACAATTTAAGTATTTATTTTTTAAATACTAAGGTAGGCCTAGTTTTATGAATGTGTTTTACTGTAAACTAATACAAATTGAACTAATTTTGAAACATTCTTTAATGCTTTTGTAAAAGTCTACGATAAAATTTCAATGCCATTTTTTTTCTTCTAGATTTTCTAGATTTATAATTTGAATTGCAAAGCGATGAAGCTTGTGTGATGGCAATGTTTAACTCTTATAAGAAAAAAGTTACATAACTTAGTATAAAACAAATTTGTTGAAAAAGTATCATTTTTATTATGTTAATACTTAGGCAATAGTTTACATTTTTTTGGTGATAGCTATTTTTGTTTATTATTTATATGCAAAAAACTTGAAAGTGTTGGACATATACAAAAGCTTGTTGGAAATCGTTTAAGAGAGCTAAGAAAGCAAAATATTTGTGGTTTTCAACACCTGTTAAAAAATTTAACAGTTGTTAGAAACCTTACCAATAATTCTATAAGCCCTATTCAAAACTTTGCAAACAATAAAAATGCTTGCTTATCTGTAAGATTTAAAATATTTATACTTTTGTATTTTATTTTTCTTATTTTTTGAGAATTGCATTTTAACAATATTTAGTTTGACTTGCAACATAATATTTTAATATTGGGTCAAGCAATTTACTTCAATTTTCAGGAGTTATTCTAAATACCTGGCTGAGGAAAATAGATTTAAAAATTTTATAAAATACATTGATTTTTTGTCTTTTTTAAATCTATTTGCTTTTACATAGCTTATCACATGAAAGTATTGCTAAAAGTAAAAAATATTAAAGAAAAAGGCTAAACATTGTTTTTATCCATAAATTTTAATTAATTCCTTTTATTTCATGGGTTAACAGATGTTTGCTAAGTTTTAAGTTTAAATATTACTATAACTTAAAAAAGCGTGTTGCAAGTGTAGGTATTAAATGCTTCTTTTTAACTTTATTTTGACAATTTTCTGCTTTTTTATGAAAGACCTACATATTTAGCAATAACTACGATGCATGAAACTTTTTGAAAACTATTTGAAATACTTTTTTAAATTAAATGGTGGCTTTTAAAGTTTTGTTACAGTTCTAAATTTTTTTTTTTATTTTTGTGGTTATCTACCTTGATAAACTACTATTTGCATATAAACTTAGTTTTATATATTTACTTTTAATATATAAATTTGGTATAAAACCGCCTTAACGATGTCTACAAAATTCAAATGCTTTTTTAAACACACGAATCCCTCCCCCTCCCCCTCCCCCTCCTCCCTTATCTTATATCTTTTCCTTTATATCGCTATATGCGTTACAACTTTATAACTTATTTAATGATAAATTCACACAATAGATATACTGTATCTTTAATTCTTACTCTTATATATTTTGAAACTTGAATATTGAATTGTGAAAGTCTTTTTCGATTACAGTGGTATAAGATGAGAAATAAATTTACAGTTATATTAGTATTTGAATTATTTTCAAAAAAAAATCCATCGAATTTACATAAATTCATATGCAATAAAATATGAAAATTACCACCAAAAAAATAAAAATTAACAAACAGGAACTGTTTTCATTTACTACATATAAAAATATAAAATTTTTGCTTTATTAATCATCGATCAACTACATTTACGTGACATCGGACTCGGTTTATCTGATACACGACATTAAGGCAAATCTGTATCAAAGCACTCACATGCCCAACTCATTGCAGACCACTAAAAATGTTTTTAAATAGTATAATAAGTTTATAGTATATAAAAAATAGTATTTCTAATTTTTATATGATATAATGAAAGTCAATAAGTTATTCATTTAACCACCCAAACGAAAATGAATATTCAATTAGGTGCACTTAACTGTTACCAACATTGCTCTTCTGAACGCTTAAAAGATAAGTGCAAACACAAGTACCTTCATCAAAAACAAGATTTGAAGGACAGTGTGAAGAATTCATAATGCAATCCAATTTACCGTTCTTTGGTTCTTCTATATTGATATTTCTTGCTTTGGATGAATTTGTAACTATTAAAAAAAATTAAACGTTGTCTTATATTACACGTTTTTAATTATTGATTAGAATAAAAAATGAATTTTTTACAATAATTAACATCCCAAACAGTATGAATTGTGTTAACTAATTCTGCTGGAATGCATTTCTTAAATGCTTTTATGAATTTTTTAACACTACATTCTTTAATTCTATATAGGTAGGATAGACTAAGAATCCTTGTGTTAAATTTACGTCCACAACTTGAGTTCGTATTCACATTCAAACTCTGCATTGTTTAAATCTATTGGTAGAATATTAAAGAAAAATCAACTAAATTCTATTTATTTTTTAGTCAATCAAATAATTCATACAAATATAGTTGTTGCTATTTAGGCAACTTTGATAAAAAAAATAAATGTAAATGCTCACTTTATTCTTTTTTAGCACAACACTTTTTTTATTAATGAAAAAAATATTATGATAAGAAATAAATTTTACTAAAAAAGGGCTTGGAAAGGGACAAATAGAATCAGACTATATGAAAAATTCAAGGAGCTTTTTTAACACCTGATTTTCAAAAAACATGTGAAGGACATTTATTGCCAACTTGCAAAAAAACTTTTCAAAAGGTTATCAAACCCATATTTAACAGTTTTCCACCTGTCAAACATAAACACAATTTAGAATTGTGACCCATTAAACAAAAAGCAAACTACATTTTTCTGGAACACTGACCAATAAATTCAGTATAACTCAATAAATTATTGTTTACACAACGCCTCATTGTAATCCTATACATAATACATATTTAATTTTAAGAAAAATTATTTATAAAAGTTGTTTTTTTCCCCTCAAAACTGATAATAAAGATAGCGATCAAAATGGGAAAACTAAATAAAAGAACTTATTATAAAACCAGTTAACCAAAACCAGATTACATTTATTCTTCATTAAAAAACTACAGCCACATACAAAAATTTGAATATCTTTAACTGTTGATAGGAAACCGACCAGTCACTGTGAATAGTTATAGTAAAAATTTTTAATGTCACATAAGTTTAAAGATTTGAAAAAGTTGTCAAACATAAGCATGTACACATTTTTTTTACTGGTCATTTGGGTTGTATTGTATTGTTCTGCAACACGTTGTTTTGCTAGAATTATCTGTTTATTAGAATAATATAATTCAAGCCCAGTTTATTAAAGTTGATTTAAAATGCCTCAAGGATAAATAGAATGTTTAGAAATGTGTTGATTTTATTTGGTCCATCATTTTTAGGTGTGTTGTTGATTAGATGCAAATACTGCCTCAAATTGAAAAATCTATTTATTTACATAATGCTAGTTACATTAATTACATAAAGCTGCAAGAGCAACTTTTTAGCAAAACTTCATGTAAATTATGTTAATATATATTCCATTTGATTTGTAAACTATTAAGGTTAGTTTTCTCTACTCCAAATGAATTGCTAACTTCAGGAATGCTACTTGTCTTCAAATTGTTCACAAATTCACTATGTAATCCAAAGAGAACATCTGCCATCATTTTTACAGACATGGTAACAGTTTGAACTTTGTTTTTACTGCATATAGGAGACAAGTCCAGAACTTGTTCCTCTTCTGCTTTAAACAATAATTCTAAAGCACTGTTTACTGTTAAAAGACAAGTGCTAAGTGGGACAAAATCATGTTTTTTCTAAAATGTTTCTGACAGTTTTATATTAGTCATGCTTCATAAAAATTTGCATTCATAATTTTTGAACAAAGGTGAAAAATAGTGCACTTCTGAACATTTGAAGGACAAGTTTTTTAAAACATAACTAATAAAAATCTGTTTACCAATGTTGCACTTCTGAACATTTGAAGAAATGTACTTTTAAACTTAGATAAAAGAACATAATACCTAAACTTTTTTTTATTACAGTTGCAAAGAAAACTGTTTAAAGAATTACTTGGAAGATAGTAATTCTTTAAAATGTTTTCTCTTGAAGATTTACAATGTTTATAATTTTCCCAGCTAGCTTGAACATAAAAACCATGTATTAAATGTTTATAAACCAACAGAAATATTTTCTTTTAAATACACTTAGCAGTGATAAGAGGCTATCATATAATTTTTCTGGCAATACTTCAAAGAAAATTGCTTGTTATGTCTTGACCAACCTGCAGAAGATGCATATGGAGAAGTTGAAAATTAAAAGTTTTTTCAATAACAATCCAAAAAAAGCCACAAAAACAGAGCTTGGTCCACAATTAGAGGGATAAAAAGAAACAATAAAGAAATGCAAAACAAAAATTCTTAAACAAGTCAGATTAGGTGTAAATTGCATAGCTAATTTAGCATTACAGTACATACCAGTACAAGATACTTTTTATTTTAGAAAACTCAGTGATAATGGTTTAAGAATTCACAACCCTGCTTCCCAAAAAACTATTGTTTTATTTTCATCATGAAAGGGAACCATTATCACTTTGATAATGGTTCCAATGAAGCATGTTCTTTGACTATGAGGTAAATAAAAAACAAAATTTTTGTTACAATTGTGCTGATCAAAACAAGAACCACACCCTTGTTAGACTTATATGACTCTTCAAGAGACTAAAAGATTTTACAAAATAATTTTGGTATTCCTGTTAGGCGACATTCTATTATCCCTGATGACCGTGATTTTGAAATTATAGAGAGAAAACTAAGATAAGTAAAGAGATGTTACGAAAATGATGAAGTAATTAATAAAAAGAGTGTTGGCTTCTTATCATGACAAGAATAAATGGTACAATCATCAGCGAACAATCCCACATTTGATGCGATAATATCTGGAAGATTGTTAATGTAAATTAAAAAGATTATAGGGCCAAGGATTGAACCTTAAGGAACCCCTGAAATTACAGGATATGAAAAAGGGTGCTATCCATTGAGTACAACAATATCAAGAGCAATAGCCTTAACCTCTCCACCTTTATCTAATGCACGATAAAACCTATCGGTTATTAATCTTAGCAAATCAGCTGTAGAACGAGAAGATTAAAATCCATATTTATGATCAGATTTATGATCATTAAAAATAGAGATGACAGCGCTGGAGAACACTTCTGCAAGACTATAACAGATAAGTTGTCCGGACCACAAACTGTAGAAGAGTTTAAGCAGGAAATTACTTTAGATACAGACGCTGGACTGATACGAATTTCAAGCAATGGATCAACCAGTTTGACGGTTATATCAGGTAGAATGCAACTAATGGAATCAAGATGATGATGTTGATGAAAAGTTCTTAGCAAACAATTCAGCTTTGTCTCTAGGTAAGGTGACAATTTCTGAACCATACAAAAGATGGAGAATAACAGATTTGCTCTTATTATTGATACTATTAAAGATTCTTCAGAATTCACATGAGCCTAACTATTGTGATGAAATACGAGATTTCATGACCTGAGATTAGCGGACTTTTGTGTTTTTTGTTTTTTACAGTCGTTTCCAGCAGTAATAAACAGACGTCTGTTTTGTGGAGATTGTTTTGCTGATAGATATGAAAGTAACGATTTCGATTGGAAATTGCAGCAGCACAATCTGAATAGAACCATGGAGAAGAGTGAGGCTTGACCTGGAATCGTTGAGAGGGAATAAAGGATTTCATGCCAGCCTGGATTCACAAAGTTATGTAAGAAGCACATTTGTCAGCAGAAAGACAAAAGATTTCTATCCAAGGGCCATCACAAAATAAATCAAGGAAAGTGTCCCAGTCAGCTTCAAGATGTGAGAGGTACGATGATAGGGTGATTCAGATGATGAAGAAGAATGAGATAATAGTTTTAGAGAGATCAAACCGTGATCAGAAACACCTAAGAGTAAATGAAGAAAAACTGAAAACAGTTTTTCCACATTTATCACCTAAATGCAGTAAAACAAACATTTACTGCATTACTAAGTAAATAAACTTGATAATGCAGTAAATGTTTGTTTTATATTGTCGTTTTGCTAAATGTTATATTTTATTTTTATTGTAAAATGGCATCGTCTCAAAACTAAATCTAGATTTGAGACTAACCAAAACACGTCTTAAACATAGATTTTTTTAACGTTACGTTTGATAAACAAAATAAAAAGACGAGTTGTAACTTAAAAAAATTATATTTATAACGAAAATTAGTTACGTTTTAATTCTTAAATGTTTTACGTTACACTAAGTCTCGGTTGGTTATACTTTTAAATGTTTTACGTTACGCTATGTCTCGGTTGGTTATTCTTTTAAATGTTTTACGTTAAGCTATGTCTCGGTTGGTTATACTTTTAAGGGTAATAAATACCTTAGATTGCTTAAATACCGTAAGTTGTTTTAACTTTTAAATGTATTTTTTTTTTCAGGTAAATGCAACTTTTAAAGCTTTAAAAGTTGTGTTAACCTTTAGCTAAATGTAAACATAACTCTTTTTTATAAAAACTAACCCACAAGGGTTGGTTAATTTTATAATTTTTTTTTTAATTATAATAGTTTTGACAAACGTGTTATTGCGTTTTCAATAATCCAAATACATATATAATCAAATATATAAATAATGTTGTTCATAAAATAATTTTGTTAAATACCGTAACTCATGAGTTACGGCATTTATCAATGTGTTTGTCAAAACACTTGTAACTAAAAAATACATTTTTTTAAAACTCCTAACTATCATCGTTATTTTAATTGTAAAATAGAGTCTTAATTAGTTAATCTTTTTTTTTGTAACTAATTTGTCTCAAAAAAAAAAGTTTCAATTCGCAAAGTTACGTCACATTTATTTTATTTAAACTTATTTACAGTGGGGTGCAGAATTATAACCTCACCTGTATGGAAGCCTTAAAACTATCTTTCAAGGTTTGTTGATCAAAATCTATTTGAAGATCATTTTTTGAAATAAACAAAATAATTTACATGAATCTATTTATACTTTAATTGACACAATTTATAAAACTGTTTAAAACTGTGGTGCATAATTATAACTAATAAAAAAAGCAGTAAATTCTGTTTTCAAATTAAATTTCTTACATTTTAAAATAATAAAATACATTCTAAAAAAATGCTAAGAGAAATTACACTCTCCGATAAAGAAAAAGACAAGATTGGTGCCTACAGGTCAGTACGTTTATCAAACAGGACAAATGCTTACAAACTGAGACAACGTTTGATTAATAATAAAATCCAAAAAATTATTGCACGAAGCATCGATGTTGTAGAAAACCTATACTTACAGCTCGCCAACAGCGACGAATTGTGCATGCCGCAAGTAACCGTACAATCTCCGCGAGACAAATAGGTGCTGATTTTGGATTAAAATGCTAAAAATGGACGGTGAATCGTGTAATTAACAAGTAAGGTTTTCTTAGATATGCAAAAAAACGCACATCTTCAGTACTAACTGAAGCGCACAAACGCATTTGTCTTCAATGGGCCAAGGGCCACATTGCTTGGGAAAAAGAATGGCAAAAAATTGTGTGGTCTCATGAAAAAAATTCAATCTTGATGGTCCAGATGGCTGTAATTACAACTAGTATGACATTAAAAAAGAAAGTATTTTCAAAAAAGGGTTATGGAAGGCGGAGAAGTAATGATTTGGGGTGCGTTCAGTTATTTTTAAAAAACTTTGATTGGCTTTATTACTACTATATTGAATGCTGAAGGATATAAAAATTTGTTAAATGGTCATTTAACAAATTTCTATATCCTTCATGAATGATATTAAGTAAAAATTTAGCAACATCAATTTTATTTTCCAGCAAGATAATGCTCCAAGTCATAGAGAAAAGTCAAATATCTCATGGGTGACCAGCAAAAAAATTCAATTATTAGAACGACAAATGCTCTCACCTGATTTAATTCCCATTGAAAACGTATGGGGCACCTTAGCAAGACGTGTTTATGCAGAAAGAAAACAATATTCGAATGTCGATGAACTAAAAAAAGCAATAGTTCACGTTTGGAAGAAAATATCTCTTGCAGATCTTAAAAAGCTTTTGGAAAGTATGCCAAACCGAACATTTGAAATTATTCAAAATGGCGGCAATAAAACAAAGTATTAATAAAAAATTCAAGTCGCAATACAAAACATTATGGATTTTTGTAGAACCATTTTTCTTAAATTTTCAAATCAATTAACAAAATGAAACCAGACTCTATTACAAATAAAATATCAATCAAGTAAGATATTAAGCAAATGAATAATTTAAAAATAACTATATAATTATTTCTCTATATATCTCTCCCCATATTATTTCTCCATATCTTCTCTATATAGTTTGCCCCATATATAAAGATGTACATATGAAAAAATGATTCAATAGAAAGAAACATTAGGCTACAATGTTACATGTAATTAGATTAAAATGTTACGTGTTGTTACGCAACATTTTGCATGTACCATTACGTTACAGTATTACGTTTTGTGGCGTAAAATGCTACATCTAGGTTACGTAAAAATAAAGGACATTTTGTACGTAACGTAACGAACCTCGCTTACGTTACAATACGTAACATAACTTTAAAGTGCTATAGGGGAATGTAGTTGTAGGTCACCAATAGTCTTTTTAGTTTACTTTAGTTGATTCCATGCCATAGAGATGCAATACTGCCATTTTTTCAAAATGGTTTTCTAACCAAGGTTAGCATTATATACATTATGTAGTAGAAAATAACATTACGTAGCATTATATACATTAGGTATCATAAGACATAAAAAAAACAGAAAATTTATTGGTTGAAATATTAATGGTTTTAAATGATGTATTTAGTTTTTTTCCACTAATTTTGAGATTTTCATTATTTTAATAAACTTTTGAGCAATTACTCGTAAATATATGAGTTTGTTAACTATCATGTATATTTTATTTATTTTTGTTAACTATAGTTTAATTTAACATAGTTATTAGAAATTTCATTTTAAAATGTTAACTTAATATGAAAATATTACAAAAAAGCTGTTTATTCAAACACATATGAAGGCTGATGTATAGTTAGGAGTACTAACCATAAATAAACTATATTACATGTTTTATTTCCTATTTTGCTAAAAATATTCTAAAGCTTTTAAGCAAACAAAAAATTAAGAACTATTTTAAAGAAAATAAATTATATACCTCCCATTGTTTTTTTGCATATTCTGATGGCTTTAAAAGTGTTGTCAACAATGGTTTACTACTTTTTCCCGAAACAGTTAGTATCTTCAAATTAAAATGATTATTTTAAAAATTTGAAAAGTAAATTAAACCACAAACAGTAAATTTTTAAATGAAATAGAAAATATACATTGCTTGGTTTTAGTAAAACCAAAGTCTTTTGTCTTTTTTGCTCAGTACCTTTTTGTTTGTCTTTTTTTTTACTTTAAATTAAAAGTTTTACTCCAGTTATTAACTTTAGCTAAATAGTTTTTACGAAACATTACAAATAAATTAGTAAAAATACTTTATTTTGTTTCGATTGTTTGTTTTTTTATTGTTGAATTTGATTGTTATAATGAAACATTTTAGACAGTAGAAACATTTAATTGAAATGGAGACCAATTAATAGTGTTGATATTAATAGTGGATTTTATTTTAGTATCTTTAAATCTCTCTAAAGTCTAAATCTATCATGATTAAATCTTCTATTTATACAATGAATTTGTATTGTAAAAAAAAAATAAAAAGTTTACACAACTCGAATTATTGTACATTATGATCACCCTCAGTATTCTCTTCTACATCCCTATCAAGGCCTTGCAATTTTGAAATCAAACAAAAAGATTCTTAAGCAGAAATTTGAAAATGAATTGCCTGAGATAATTTTTAAAAAATTACTGAGTGCACTATGTCTTTAACGTGTTGTGTTACATCATGCTTGTGAAAAGCATGATGTATCTTGATGTTTGATGTGTGACATAAGCATGATATGCTATATGTGACAAGCAACTTGTCTAACTATGAAAAAAAAAGAATAAGAAATATGTATTAGTTTATCTTTTAGCAAAAGTCATTGTTTATGATGAATAACAATAATTTTAGGAGATAACATACCTACTTTAAATTATACTCTGGTATGCTCTAAACATCGGCCTGAAAATATTAACTTGATAATGATTACCAATTTGAATAAAGTTAATAACATAGAGTTTAGTGACATTATAATGAAAGTTGAAATTGAACAACTAACAGTTTTAAGTTACAAGTGTAATGATGACATTTTATGCAAGGTACTGGAGTGCCACTGTTAGGAACGTTCTAGTTATCTAACCTTATAATTTTTATGATAATATATATGATGCAGACCAATGATTTTCATGTCATAAAGTAGAATTAAATGAAGTCTTTATTTGATGAAAATAAAAATCGTTATAATAATATTAATAATACTGTGATAACAATCATTGTTATTACACAATTATACTGTTACTATTATTAAATTTTTATGTGCTAAAGACATTTTTTTTTACATTGTTACAACATAAGTTTTGACAATATTGAAATGAGTAAAAAGAAAGAAATTTTGCAAGAAGAAATATTTGCAATAAGAAGAAGCACTGTTGAAAAATCTTTGCATTCACTAGATATTATTGTTCAAGTCTTTGAGTATATGACTGTATCTTAGGCATAATATAAGTGTTTAAAAAGTTATTTAGTTTATCTATCAATTATAACTATCTAGTGTACATTATTTAATAAAATTGACTTAAAGAGCAAATAAACTGTAAACAAAATCAGTGTTGTTGGGGATGTTGTTAAATCTATTAAAATAACCCAGTGGAAAAATTATTTCTGTAACTTGCAATTAACAATCAAGAAAATAGACATTTTTTTTACTCTTTTTAAAATGATTTCTTAGAAACCTTGGAAAACTAAAATAAATATATTTTTGTTATATGATTATGTCCACTTCTGGAAAAATAGACATAAAAATTGGCTAACTGAAAAAGATGAAGAAAAAAAGTTTTAATTTAGTAAAACTGAGGAGTTAGCGATTGATTGAAAAAAATCTTGAGAAACTGAGATTGTTATAACTAAACTCACTTGCGAGACTTTTGTATATCTTGTCTAAATGAGCTCCAAAACCTGTAGAAAGCCTAAATTTGAAACTAGTAATGTATGTTTTTTGTGAAGAAACCCAGACAGCTTTGAAAACAAACCCAGTTATAAATCAGGAGCATATTAAAATTTTTGTTGCTATTCTGCAAATTTTTATTAACCATGGAAAATTATAATTGTACAAAGATGCAAGATTGCTAGATTTGCTTTGAGATGTTGCATTTGAAACAACAAATGTTTGCAATGCAATATTTTACTCATTATGAGGTTTAATAGACTTAATTAGCTTTTTACTTGAAAATTGTTGAAATCATTAATTTTCTGGGTAATTTTTCAACTGATTCTTTAGTGAAAGCTTTTAGTAAATCACGACTAGGTGCTGGTGGTGTGTAATTTCTTCTCGATAAGCTGTTAGGAAAACTAATATTTACCATACTTTTTTACTACTAAGATTTGATGCAGACTTTTATCACTGCTTAATGCATCATTTTTGTGATGGAGGTATTTAATAACTAGCTGAAAAAGAGAGTGAGATTTTTGATATAGATGAATGACTTAGAAGAGTTTATGAAACAAGACAACAAATTGGGGTGTGTTTTTATTGCTGGCTACGTTTTTCACAAAACAGAAAAGGATAATATTGAAGATACTTTTATTTATTATGAAACTTATAGTACTTTAAATGCTAAATTTTTAACCTTCCTTTTTTAGTTTTTTTAAGTAAAATGCCATTAACTTGAAAGAACTTGATAGGGAAGGTTAAAATCTTCCTAAAGATACTTTGTGTCAGTCGGTGTTTTTCTGTTACATTTTGTTTATGAAACTAGATTTTTATGATATGGCTTGTCGAAAATCGGTATCTGAATATTTTAACTTG
>NC_061159.1:17284013-17334013 GCF_022113875.1 Hydra vulgaris | reverse complement strand
GTAATTGAAAATAGTCCTAATAAAATCACTAAGAATAAACTCTACGGCATATATTATCATTCAATCACAACACATTTACCAGAAATTGCACGCATTATTTCACCGAGTTTGCTGCATACTGAAAATGAAGAGCAGATGTTCAGCAAAATCAAACAAATAAGTCTGAATACTTCTTCAAGAAAACTGGAATCCATACGCGATAACAGTATCATTCGAATTCAAGCAGAACAAAAGTTTTTAGAAGATATCAATTATAATAAATCAAAACTATGCTCAATTTCTAAAATCACAAAGTTTAGTAAAGCAATAGGTAACCATAAAATGTGTTCAAATATAATTAACAATAATTACAATATATATATATATATATATATATATATATATATATATATATATATATATATATATATATATATATATATATATATATATATATATATATATATATATATTTATATATTTATATATTGTAATTATTGTTAATTATATTTGAACACATTTTATGTGTGTATGTATGTGTGAGTGTGTGTATTTGTATGTTTTTAACGGAGTAGTCAGAATAATTTTTTAATTATTTAGATAAATCAGAACCTACAAAATTTTCTATTTATGAAAAAGAATTACAACTCTATTTTGAACAAATAAGTGATTTTATGCTGTGTGGTGAAGGAGTGTGGTGAAATTTAGAAAACAGCAACATTATTTTTAATGACGGAGAATTCGATCCCGATTTTATGGATATAGGTCCAGAATTAATGAATTTTGATAAAAACATTTTGTAATCAATAAAGTTATATTTAAGAACTTGTTGGCAAACTTGTATTGAAAAAAAAATCAGTCTGCCTCTTGACCAAGTAAATTGGTTAACAGATGTAAAAAATGCTGAAGGATATATTTCTGTATGCTATACTTGACCCTAATCAATTAAAGGATTTAAGGAATGTTGAAGAACTTGTTTATACTTGACTTTTGATTCAGCATGATATACATTGGATTTTGCAAATCAAAACTTAACATTTAATAAAGTAACTTTTGCTTTTCACATATTTATATAATTAAACTTATTAATATAACGATAAAAAAAATTATAACGATAAAAAAATTATATTATATATGTTGATTAACACATATTTTATTTTTTAAGCATAAAAATATATAAATAATTCCACTAACATTTTGTTGTTTTCTAGCAAATTATTCATTTTATTTAATGTTACTTTTAATATTAAAAGAATAACAAACCTTTCTTTGTATGTCTGCATTTCTGTAGATAGTTTTAAACTAATTGCTTTCTAACTTTATATATAAAAAGTTGGATATATACATACATATTATATGTATATCTCTCTCTCTCTATATATATATATATATATATATATATATATATATATATATATATATATATATATATATATATATATATATATATATATATATATATATATATATATATATATATATATATATATATATATATATATATATATATATATATATATATATATATATATATATATATATATATATATATAGGCCCTTTCAGAGGGGGAGCCACATGGGCCATATGGCCTGGACCTCCGATTTTGTTGGGGCCTCACATTTTTAAAACACATTTTTAAACACAAAAATAAATATCAAAGTAATTATTTTAATCTCATTGTTCTAAACAATTTAACTTTAGGTTAACTTAAAATAATATATTAATTTCTTTTTCATAAAAACACATTTCCAAACCTAAATTCGACATGATAATGATTACGTCATGTAATGATGCAATTAACCCTCCTCTAAAAAACCCTCAGTTTTTAAGTTATGACTTAGTGTTCTGCTTTTTAGTAGCTTCATTTTTTCTTAAATTTTTTAGCTGTAATTCATCAAACAAGATTAAATCAATTTGTTTTGAACTGTTTCTTATCATTTTGTATAAAATTGATATATTGAGCTTTTGTGCATTGCGTTTTGAACGTTACATTTCGTAGCTTTGAGAATAGTAATACTTTTTTGTTCTGGTAAATATTTTTTAATTTTAAAACATAATTCGTTTTATAAATTTGTATAAGTTCGATTGATGTATAAATTTATTATATTTTCAAATTTCAATATTATTTCCAGATAGCATTAAAATGAAGAAAAGATTTGCAAGTAAAAGACGGCGGAGAAAAGAATTGGCCAAAGAAGCATGCACCAACTCAAAGAAAATGTATTCGTTTTTAAAAAAATCACAAAACACAGTTCAAATTGAACAAGAAAAACCAAACTCAAAGTGTGAGTGACAATGGTAACATTGAAAATATAGTTGTTCCAATTGCAGAAGACCCAATTTTGGAACAACAACCAGCAGGAAATTTAAATATTATAAACCAGGAACGGGTTGAAACCGAAATCTCATTACAGGAAAATGCAGGTGAAAATAAAATTGGAGATATGGAAACAGAAATAACTGATCCGATTCATCAAGGTAATCCGTTCAATTTTATTGACATTGGGATTATCAACAAGAACAATTCCTATCAAGTAAACTCTTTTCTTAAGATTACTTGTTTTAAAATTCCAAATTATATCGTTAAAGACTGTAATCGTCATGCATTTCCTTATCGTTTCTTAAAAAAAACTCTTGCAAATGGAGAAACATGCAAAAGAGTCTGGTTGTGCTGGAGTGTTAAAAAAAAAATCTTTGTATTGTGCACCATGTTTTTTTTTTAACAAAAATGCTGTAAATGTGTCATTTTTCTCTAGTTCTGCCGGATGGGGCATCAGTAGAGGTTGGAGAAGATTGAAAGATCGTATTCCGTCGCACGAAAGTTCAATTTACCATAAAGAAAACTATGTTGTATGGAAATCTGCAAGTAGAGCAGCATTATGTGAAACTTCAGTGGATAATTTACTTTTATCAGAACTCAAGGCTGAAACTGAAAATTGGAAAAAGTTATTGCAACGTATTCTAGATGTTATTATTTTTCTTTCTGAACGTGGATTAGCACTTTTTGGTTCTAACCAACGAATAGGTGATTGAGCGAATGGAAACTTTTTAGGTATTATTGAGCTTCTCAGCAAATATGACCCACTTTTAGCTGAGCATGTTAAACATGTTCGAGAATCACAACAGTGTAAGCAGCAAACGCAAGTTCATTATCTTTCAATGCGAATTCAGAAAGAATTTATTGATATTTGTGGTTCACACGTTCAAACAGCAATCCTCCACCAAATTGTGAAAGCAAAATATTTTTCAATAATAGTTGATGCTACTCCAGATTGCTCGTACAAGGAACAAACTACTCTGGTTATTCGTTATGTTAAAATTTTAGATAATTCAAGCTTTTCAGTTGAAGAAAGATTTATTTTATTTGAAAATTTTTCAAAAAAAACTGGGAGAGAAAACGCTGCTCGAATACTAGAAATATTGAAAACTTTAAAGCTGGATTTTGAAGCCTGCATTGGTCAAGCTTACAACAACGGTGCTAATATGGCCGGAAAGTATAACGGGGTGCAAGCGGTTTTGATACAACAAAATCCAAACTGTATATTTTCTAGCTGCGGAAATCACTCATTAAATTTAGTTGATGTCCATTGCGCTGAATCATGCAAAGAAGCAGTAACGTATTTTGGAACAAATCAGCAAATGTACAATTTGTTCAGTAGCAGTCCGCAAAGGTGGGAAATTTTAAAACAACATCTTCCTGTTTCGTTGCATGGAATGTCCAAAACAAGATGGTCAGAACGGATTGATGATGCTAAACCAGTTGCACAACATTTGAACTCAGTAAGAAGTGCTTTAAATGAACTTGGGGTGCTACATTTAACAGCCCAGACTAAAATGGAACTTAATGCTATTCAAAAGTATATTTCCAAATTTGATTGCATTTTGATGTGGTCTATCTGGATGAAGCTACTCACAATGATTCATCAGACAAATCTAATCATCGAGACATGCCATGCCACTTTTGATATTGAAAAGGATAACATTGAAAATCTATGTAATAACATTCAAAGGTTGCGTGAACAATTTGATAAGATTTTAAATGAGTCAAAATTTGTTGCAAGAAATATTGGTGTTTCATGTGAGTTTTTAACTAATCGTCATTTTACAAGTCAAGTTGATGCTGAGTTGTATTATAAAATCGATATATATTTTGTCATCATTGACTCAATTAAATCTGGCCTCACGCGACGATTTCAGTCTTTACAAGAAATTTGTAAACTTTTTGGATTTCTTTGGCAGTTTAAAAATTTGAATGACGAAGATCTTGTATTGGCTCTTCAACATTTTCAGCACAAATATGACAAAGAAATATCACAAGAACTTGAAAATGAGGTTTTATTTTTTAAAAGAATCTATGGTGCTAATTTTAAACTAGACTGCACACCAAAAAAATTGCTGGAAGAAATACTTGGACTTGGTTTTTCAGGTGTCTTTCCAAACATTACAATTGCATTACGAATTTTTATCTGCTTGCGTGCATCGACGGCTTCGGGCGAACGCACATTTAATGTTTTAAAGCAGATAAAAAATTATCATCGTTCAGCTATGGGGCAGGAACGGTTGAATGGACTTGCAATGTTGAATATAAATTGCGAAATTGCACGAAAACTAGATTTTTCAAATATAATTGCTGCATTTTCAGAACAAAAAGCAAGAAAAGCGTTTGTAAATATTAATTAAAACTAATTCATTCTGTTTTACTTTTAGTGAATTTCTTTAGATTTCAATTTCAAAATGTGACATATTTAACTATTCATTTATAGTGACAAATAATTACATATCGAAAAAAACCAAATAATAAAAACCAATTTATAATTATTTATGCATGAATCGTTTATTTGTGAAATCTGAATTGTAACACTTACAGTGTAACATTCCACTCATACGTCGTACCTTCTTAATTCCCAGGCCTCCCCAAAAATGCGTTTTTAGTAGACAAGCGCGTCTCTTGGCTACTTGGCTTGATAAAACGTACATCTGTGTGTGACGGTCTGTCTAACTTTTTTTTTTTTTGTTTACATTTAACATAATATATATAAATTACATATTTCTCAAATACAAGCAAGGCTTCTAAAAGAAAATCACAATGATCTTATCGTCAGAAGCCTTTTACAAAAGAGACTACGCATAATATTATTAAAAAAAAAAAAAAAAAAAAAAAAACGTTATTACAATGAGCACGTAAAAATAACATAAAAACATTAGATTGTACTTAGATAAATAAAAATAAATCGTAAGCAAGTATAAAACAAAACTTGAAAATAAAAATTAATTTTTCATCACAAGATAAATTAAAAATATTCTAAGATATTTTCAATAGAGAGAATGAGATCTTTTAATTTATTTTTGAAAACAGGGTAAGTTAGTGGTAAGTCGAAGTTGGGCAAAATAATTTTGTTCCAGAGATGAGCTGCACGATAAGTGATACAAAATTGATTAAACTTTGTTCGACAGAGTAGTTTATTTAAATAATTATTATTTCTCATGTTAAGCTTGGTTAATGGTTTCAAAATAAAAAGGTCTTTAAAAATTAAAGGAGATAAATCATACTTCCACATATAAACAAAAGATAAATTTTTATATACGTTTGGTTTATATATATCGAGTATTTTCATTTGATTAAAAAATATTGAGGAATGTGCGAACCGATCCGCAGAATTAATTAAACGGATCGCATGTTTCTGACGGCGATAGAGACATTGTAACTTGCTTTGATTTGTGCTACCCCAGGCAATAACTCCATAACTTATATAACTATGAATAAAAGAGTAAAAAAGTTTTGTTAAATTATTTTTATCTAAATGAGTACGCGCCTTATATAAAATTCCGATACTTTTTGAAACTTTCGAGCAGACATAGTTAATATGATGTTTCCATGTGATGTTCTCGTCAATGAAAACCCCCAGGTATTTAGCTACAGAATCTCTTTTTATTTCAATAGGATTAATAAAAGTTTTTGGTAGATTTGGGGGAAGATAATGTTTTTTGGAGAGAGGGTGGAAAAGAATCCATTTTGTTTTGCATACATTTAATGTTAATTTGTTACTTTTAAACCATTTAGATATGTTTTAAAGTTCTTTGTTCATCTCGGAGAATAGTAGATAGATGTCTCTGTTCGAGAGAAATAAGTTTGTGTCATCAGCAAACATAATACTTAGAAGATTTGATGTTTTATGCAAGTCATTGATATATATTAAAAATAAAAGAGGGCCTAAGATGGAACCTTGCGGAACACCACAGGAAACATCTAAAAACTGTTTATGATTAAGTTCATTACAAGAAACAAATTGTTTTCTGTTAGATAAATAACTTTGAAACCAATTAATTATTCTTTCATTTATTCCGTAATAATTAAGTTTATAAAGCAAAATATTATAATCGACAGTATCAAATGCTTTTGAAAGATCGATAAAAATTCCTAATGTGAATTGAGATTTTTCAAAAGAATTTGAAATTTCACGAACCAACTGAATAATTGCATGCTCAGTTGAGTTATTCTTTTTAAAGCCAAACTGATTGTTTAATAATAAGTTTTTTAAACTAAAATAATTAAATACTCTATTAAACATGATTCTTTCTAGTATTTTTGAAAATATAGACAAGATAGAGATAGGCCGGTAATTACTAATGTCAGATTTGTCACCATTTTTATTGCAATTTAATTGTAATTTATTGCATTTAGTTTTATAGTTAAACATTTATCGGGTCCTAATCTATCTGAAGACTTAAATGGGTTTTCATTAAATTGCGTCGCATTTTGCGCAAATTTTTCATTTGGGGCCTCCGATTTTTAACTGGCCGGCGCCTCTCCAGACCTCTGAACGGCCCTGTATATAAATATATATATATATATATATATATATATATATATATATATATATATATATATATATATATATATATATATATATATATATATATACATATATATATGTATATATATATATATATATATATATATATATATATATATATATATATTTATATATATATATATATATACATATATATATGTATATATATATATATATATATACATATATATACATATATATACATATATATATATATATATATATATATATATATATATATATATATATATATATATATATATATATATATATATATACACATATATATATATACATATATATATATAAATATATATATGTGTATATATTAGGGTGGTGCAAAAAAAAATTTTTTTTAATTTCTTTGATGGTACCATTTCTTTATGTGACATTATGTATAGGAATAACAATCGTGAAGTTTGGGTATGATTGAATAATTTTTAAAGTTGCTCATCAACATCAAGTTTTTTACTTTTTGGGTTTGAGTTCTCTTTTAGTGCGCAATCCCAAATTTTGAATAAATTATGATACAACATTGCATTTTAACTCTTACTGTATATTAATCCAAAACCAAGCAGTATTTTTTAAACTGAATTATATATATTATTGTTTACAAATAAAATAATTGAAGAATAAAGTAATAAACTTCTGGTTTATAATAACGTATTTGTGTTCACTATAGTAAAAACAAATTTAAAAAACAATAATAGTTCCAAAAAATCTTAAAAATTGTTAGAGTTTTAGGTTTCATTTATATTTCAGCTTCTTTGCAAAAAATTATTGTAATCTATGAAAAAAAATTCATTGGTTTTTGTTTCCATCGTTTTTTGATGACTTGGTTCCATCGATCAACAAAGATTTCTGTGGCAGAGGAAACTTTAACCTGTGTTCAGAGACTACCTGCAACAAGAATTGCTTTTGTTCTTCATTTTTGTTAATTGAACAATTAAAATCCTGAATTAGTTTTACTCCTCTTTCAGCCGTATCATTAACAACTCGTAGACTTTTTACAATTTTTTCTGCCTGTTGAAACTCTTCATTTTCGGTCCACTTGTCAGGATCAACAGTTGTCAAAAAAGTAATTGGTAATTCCAAAATGTTGAAAAAATTTAAGGTATTCTCTGTTACAAAACTTTCTATTTGCAGATTTTCAATTGAAGTTAAATCGATTTTTATTATTTTCTGTGGTTCATCCTCTCTAGCATTATGTACAGCCAAAACCATTTTTGCTTTTGTCTCCTTGCTGATCTCCTTATCAAAAAAAGCCAATGCTACCATTTCTTCACTTAGATACCATAAATGCCTCGAAAATGCTGTTGCTGCAGCTGTAAAAATTCCATTGTTAATGGCTTTATGTTGAAAAACAGTCTTCAAGAAAGTGAGATCATTCGACGGAGCAAGTGTTGAATTGGTACATGATATCCAAAATTTGGTGTACACCAAACTAGCAAACAAGCTAATACCTCGAAGTGATTTTTCTTCTTTTGCCGTTAATTTGAACTGCCTTTTGAACATCCATATTTTCATTAAATATAAAATTTTGGCCATCCACCTTCCTCTGTGTATGGCTCCGGGAGCCATTACATGAGCCCCACGAGGAGGAACATCACCAAGAAACAACAAGGTTAGTTCCAACAATTCCTTGTAGTCATCTCGATATTGTTTACCAGATTCAAGAATTGTTTTCAAATAAAATAGTGCATCCTGTTTGAGTATGGTGTGAGAAGCCAAAATGTCCGAACATGTTTGATCATTTAACGCTGTTTCATAATTATTTTTGTCAATTAATGACCACTTGTCACAAAAACGTTTAAATAATCCTATTTCAGGACCACTGGATTGCCCAAGAGAATGCTTAAAAACATCACTCAAGACGATTTCATACATATGATGACGGCATGCCAAGTGTAATAGTTCTCTATTAAGCTTTTTTTCAATTAAAGTACACGCTCCAGCTTCGGTACCAGTGTTGGCAGCCGTTTTATCAAAACTAATTGCTTTAACTCGGTCTTGAATGTCCCAATCTAGTAAAGTTGTTATAACAGCTTTACTTATTGCTTTACCAGTACCCCTTGTTAACTTTGGAATGCAAAGAAGCTGGTCAACGTTGTAACCTGTAACAACAACTGCTAATCGATCAACTGAATCTCTTCCAGTAATATTTGGCAATATTTTGCCATCAAAATGAACAGTCAATGGAACATTTGACGAGTTGAATGCAAACTTTATGGTTGTAGCAATTTTGTTTCGATTAGTAATTCTAGCTCTCCGGATCGTATCGCGACTAATAGCAAAATCTGTAATGTCATGAGTAAATAAGTCGCTTGGCGATCCGTGACGTTGGTTTGGTCAAGAGCAGATGCTAACTCAGGTGAAATGATATTTTGAGATCGCGATCGCTTTTTTACAACATTTTGATTAGATTTCTTTGGTTTCATAAATTCTTCATCTGAGGTTTCAGTGCCAGATGTAGACTTGTCAGATAGGTGCATTGAATCAATGTGACTTGTATTTTCAGCTTCTTTTTTTCGCTTTTTTTCCTGAAAACGTCTGGACTCTTCTAATTCTTTTCTTTTCTGGACACGTTCTTCTGTTTTTGTCAATGCCATGTCAACTCCGGCCATGTATCCCTTACGTTCACCTCGCTGATCTATTAGAAATAGTTTGTCTTCTTCAATTGTAATCAAACTCATGGCATCAGTATGTGCTATATTAAAAATGCGATCAATTTCTTCACAAAAAACATTTTCATTTGCTGTTTGTGTTGCCGAAGCTCGTTTCATGTTTCTCTTTATTTTAGCCCATTTGTAAAAAATATTTTCAAGTTTTTCAATTGCATTACGTTCAATAGTTGTTGGAATTCTTGCCATATTCCACAAATGAAATACTTCTCGAATGACACACCTTGCACTTTGTCTAACGGTTTGTTTTTCTATTTTGTGAAGATGAAAAAATACTGCAAGAACTTGACGACATGTTGGAAGCTTCATCCCAAAAATATTTGGAGAAACAGACCCAACAAAATAAATGTCAGTAGTTGTTCGAGTTTCAATTTTTTTCGAAAACGAAGGAAAAGATAACTGAGAATTCATATTACAGGATATTTCTGAAAATCAAAATATAACCTGAGTAAAACAATTGTTATCACAAAATGAATTTATTTTTTTAAAGCCTCAAATCAGCACTCATATGAACAAAAATTAAAATGCTTTGCGGTATATTGTCAAAGATAGTTGCACACTATTAAATTAGAAAAATATATTTAAAAAATATTTAAAATTGATTAAAATAATTATCATAATTAATTAAATTAAATCAAATTAAGAGTTATGTCATAATAAAATAAATAAACAAATGTACATATTAAAAACTTCACAGTAACGTTAGAATAGGAAAATAATGGCAATTAAAAGAGGAAACATGGCCATGAGCGACCTCTAAAAGTCATTCAAATTTGCTTAAATTTTGTAGAAATTAATATAATGATAAAAGGAACTAAAATGATATAATATAATGATAAAATGTATATATATATATATATATATATATATATATATATATATATATATATATATATATATATATATATATATATATATATATATGTATATATATATATATATATATATATATGTGTGTGTGTGTGTGTATATATATATATATATATATATATATATGTATATATATATATATATATATATATATATATATATATATATATATATATATATATATATATATATATATACAAATATATTAAAAATAAATATTACAAATAGAGTGCCCAATGCTCTTAAAGAACAGATCAGTAATAAATTAGTAAAAAACACTTATCTATCTTTATCTTCAACTCTGAGTTTCTGCTTCCTGAAGATTTAGTAATGGTGAACTAAGAGTTAAAGATAGATAAGTGTTTTAACTAATTTAAACAAAAAAATTTAAGATTTGAACAATTAATAATATGGTTTGTTATGAATTCATTGTATCATATGATAATTCATAGCATGTTATGAACTCATGATATATATTTGAAAAATTAATAACTGCTGAAAAAACTTTCTTGTCGGGCTTTTTAAGTCTAGATGTCACCGCTATATTGTAAAACAACGTTTTAAAATTATCCCGCGAGAACTGAACGACAAATTATTACGTCACCCGCAGATAAACGAAATAAACCCGAGACTGGCCTTAAACAACCTGAGTACTATTATACTTTCATAGTTTTTCGATTTTTAGTTTAAAATAAAAATGACTATATTTTATTAAAACTTTTTAAGGAACTCTATGAAAAGATTGCGTTGAAGTATCATCATCCTTATCTTCTTTGAGCCCCTATCTGTTTGATTTTTTATCAAATAAAGATCATTAAAAAATCCATTCCATTTTGTATTTTATATACAAAACGGCGCCTGGTGACAAGATGTACAATTTTACTATGGATATGTATGTATTTTTTTGTATATATAAGTTGATTTTATTTATTAAACAGCAAAATAAATGTAAATAAAAATTAAATTATAATGAAAAAAAAAAGATTGTGCAAAAGTATCGTATCCACATAGCCGCACTGTAATATTTTTCAGTCTGCAATGTAACTACTTACGGCCCAAAAATTTATTATATTGATCCCGGATGCAAAACAGTTATTTTTATGTCTTAAAGCTAATGTTAAATTTTAAAATAATTTAAAAAATTTTATATTAGCTTAAAAGCAAAAAAAACTGCATTTCATCGTAAGTTAAAACTTAGTCATGAACGCGTCGCGTAATAACTTTCACCAAATAAGTTTAATGATCACCTTTGCCAACATGCGCAACCCTTCCATAAACCATTATCGGAACATATTACTATTTTAATTAAAACAAGCTGTGTCTGTTTCGTTTAAAAGATTAAACGAGACAGACACAGAAAACTAATTATTTCTATAAACATGCAACAAAAAAAGCCTAAATTTAGACTTCAAAATGTTGATTCGAAACGTGATTCGAATTACGAATCAAGACCTGCTTTGATTTAAGATTTGATTCAAAATAAAAAGTGACAATTCGCAAGGCCTTATATATATATATATATATATATATATATATATATATATATATATATATATATATATATATATATATATATATATATATATATATATATATATAAATATATATATAGAAAGAGTCGCAGCACTTTGTTTTATAAGAAAACGTGAACGAATACGTATCCAAATATCTAACGTACGTAAACTTTAAACTTAGTAATTTTAAAACATATGTTAAAATATACTGAAACATTTATCAAGTTTTACAGTTTGATTTTCATATGAAATTGCATTGCGTCAAGCTCTCCTTAATTTTGATCTATGACATTTTTTCCTTAAAAAAATAATAATATTCTTTTAAAAAAATTCGCATGAGTATGTGCCAGTGTGGCCGAGAAGATAAGGCGCCGAGCTTCTGAAAAGTAAGTCGAGGTTCGCTTCCTACCAAAGATGGCTTTTTTTATTTAATTTTTTTCGATTATTTTAAAATACAAAATAATTTTGAAGTTTTATAAAGATTATATACAAACATATGTAACGTAACGATATTATACACTTTCACAAAAAAAAAGATTTTAAGAAAGCTAAAATCTCATAAAACATCAACAAAAAAAAAAAACATTATCGGGATACAAAACTTGTTGCGTATGTATGATAATTGAGACACTTATGTTATTAATGTGCTCAAGTAATTAGTCCTTATAAGCTGCGGATGGTCTGAAAAAAAAGTTGTCTGAAACTTAATAAAGAAAAAACTATAATAAATAAATAAGAATAATAAGAAAATAAATAAGAAAATAAATAAGAAAGTATAAATAAGGACGTCACTTTATAGATTTTTATTTTAGTTTAATCAACATGAAAAACTGTTTATAATGTTTAATCAAACATGTAAATATTTGTTTTTAAGAAGATCATGCATGAGAATGTTTTTACTTTTATTTTTCAAAGGTGTGGCAGCGTATTCAAACATCATTGCAAGATAAAACAATTTTTTTTTTTTTTTTTTTTTGGAGGGGGGGGGGGAGGGATTAAATTGAAAACGCAATCATTTTTGAGCCAAAAATTGGCTCAAAAATGATGACGTCCTTTATAATTGGCCCCAAAACTATTTATTACTGTTGTAATAAATAAATAGTTTTGATCTCTTACTATAAATAGTAAAGATCTCTTATCCGTGAAAATAAATGCAAAAAGGAAACTTGAAGCATAAAGGTTTACTTTGCCACAAACTGACGTCTATGCCCAAAATCATTTTGGCTTAACTTTTAGATAAGCGTTTAATATTATTCTTTTAGTTCCTAATCATAAGAATTAATTTTTTTTAATGACATTTTTTTAGAGCTCTTAGGTCTTCTTAATTTCATTTGTATAGCATTACGTTCAAAATTATGTAAGTGTAAACGTCTTTATGTTGAGTTTGCAGGCATTTTATGGAATAATCGCGTATATCTGTATATCTATAAAACGAGAAAACTTGAAAATTTTATTTTAAATTTTAGAATTTTCGGCTAGAAATAGATATGTAAATTAATAAAGACCTTACGGATCCTGAAAGCTAGGATATGTAAAAAAAAAAATATAGAAAAGTTTGGTTTAGAATAGATATACAAAGACCCGTATTTTTACGGGGCTTATCTCAGCTACTATATATATTGCTCTGTTTTTTAAGAACATTGAGCACTTGATTACACTAACATAATTTATATATATATATATATATATATATATATATATATATATATATATATATATATATATATATATATATATATATATATATATATATATATATATATATATATATATATATATTAGGGTGGTGCTTAAAACAACTTTTTTGAGAAAAACCGTACCCCCTAATGTACTTTATCTAATACAAAAACACTAGGTTTAAAATTTTTTTGAACAAAAAATATTTTTAGGGGTAGGTCAAGGCCCTCAAAAATTTGACGGGTCCCTAATATTTTGAAAAAAAAACTTTTTCTAAAGTATGTCAACCTGGTACTCAAAATAAGCAAAATTATACAAAAAATTTAAAAATGAAAATAATTTTTTATAAAAATAATTTTTTCAGGTATAAATGCATAAAAACTATTGTTTTTAAGCTGAAAATGAAAAAAGTCAATATTTTCAGGTTTTTTGAGAATAATTTTTTTAGGCATGTTTTTTATGTAAAATGATTATTATTTTTGAAGTTTTTATATAATATCGCTTCTTTTGAGTACCAGGTTGACATACTTTAGAAAAAGTTTTTTTTTCAAAATATTAGAGACCCGTCAAATTTTTGAGGGCCTTGAGCTACCCCTAAAAATTTTTTTTGTTCAAAAAATATTTAAACCTAGTGTTTTTGTATTAGATAAAATACATTTAGGGGGTACGAGCAGGTTTTTCTCAAAAAAGTTGTTTTAAGCACCACCCTAATATATATATATATATATATATATATATATATATATATATATATATATATATATATATATATATATATATATATATATATATATATATATATATATATATATATATATATATATATATATATATATATATATATATATATATATATATATATCAGTAGCGTGGGGAGGACTTTTTTGTGTTTGAGATAGTTAACTTCCCGACACGGAGCAAATTTCAAACATTTTTATGTTTATACTTACGTCGAATAAGAATGGTTTGCAAAAAATTGCAATGATTGGAGCCTGGTAAACAAAAAAAAAAAAAACTTTCGCGCCCCCTCCCCTAAAAGTGAGAGCAAAATTTTTTTTGTTATTCTTAACTAGACTTATATTTATCGATACATTTTAAGTTTTATAGTATAATCTCTTAGCTTTCAAAAATTATAGACTATATAAAATTGGTGACCCCCTCAATTTGAAATGGATACAAACTAAACTTTGTAATTTTTGAACGTTGAGTTATTATTTTATGAAACTTAAAATTTATCGATGAATATAAGTAAAGTAAAGAGTAGTAAAATTAATCCTCTGTACGCTACGTTTAGGGGTGCACTATATGTATCAACAAATAGTGCACCCCTAAACGTTAAGACTCCGCTATTAACTACCTTAGAAATAAGCCAATTTACTAGATACCAACTTATGAACTGAATCAGGCTGTCTCAAAAATTAAAAATAAAAGTAAATTCAAAAATATAGTAAAATTTTGCTTACAATGATTACTGAAAAAAATGTAAAATTAATTGAAATAGCATTTAGTAAATGAATCTTTAAACCAGTCATTAATTTAAAAATGTTTAACTACTATGTTGGTTTACTATATTTTGCGTCAACAAACCAAATCGAAATGTTTAATTTTATTCCTGATATATAAATTTAGCTGCCGATTCCATTTCGTTTGTAAATTTTAGACTTTCTGCGGGTAACTGGCTTATGTCAAAAGGATAATCTTCGGTAATTCCATCTTTACTTTTTTTTTTAACAATCAACGGTCCATCTATCCATTCGCAACTGGTACTAGCAATTATGGGGCTCAATGCCATCTGCGTTATAAAAAGGCCGGCACCTAAAAAAGGACCAAGAAGCGGGTACGAAATTAAATTTAAGGCGTTTTGAACTAAACCATTAGTTATACTTCCACTAATACAACTCCAACCAAAGTTTGCTAAGACTACCTTCATTGCTTTAACTGATGCAGCAACCAATGGTGCCTGAATAAGAGAAATATAATCAGTAATTTTCTTATTAGCATGTTCAACTTGCAACTTCTCCTGGACTCTTTGGAGTATATTATAGCTGTACTCATTAATATATATTCCAGTTAATGTAACACTAGATCCACCATCACCTGGACAAGACTTTTTGAAATTCTTATTAAAGAAAAGGCTACCACTATTTCCACCATCACCTCCGTCTAATCCTTCCAATTTGTACTTTTCTATGAACTGTGTGTTAAAAAATAAAAGCTCTTTAAGTAAATAGGAAACTTTTTCACTAGTGCTTCTCTCAACCCATGTTCTACGGACTCGAGATACTAATGCAGCATCTTGTAAAAGTAAAGTTTTAGCTGCTTCACCTTCAGCATGCAAACATTCTTGTAAATTTTTATGTAGGTTGATTATTTTATCAAAAATATCAAGTAAAGGTTGAATTTCCTTAGCTTGTGTTTTTTTCCATTTTCTATATTCTATTATTTTATCATTATAGCCAATAGCCGCTTGTTGATAAGATTTAAATGCGTCATTTAACTTAGGAGTATAATATTCTGCTTGGTTAACATGTTCATGTATTGTTTTATATAAGTCATCGTTTATCAAGGCTTTATTCTGATAGATTTCGTGCAGTAAGATTATTGCACTGTCTATATCTTTTTCTGTTGCTAACGGTTTGTCGAATTCATCTTTAATACAATTCTCTTTCAAAAATTTTGAACATCGTTTCCTATTATCTTCTAAGTTTTTTCGGCATTTTTTTAAGTTTTCCTCAAAATCAGTTGGTGTTTCTTTATTATTAAACTTATTCAATGCGAGTTCTGCTTCCATAAATTTTATTTCAATATTAAGGAAAATATTTTCTTTAACTAGTGTCCGTAAGTTTTCTTCGTGTTTTTTATTTTCATCAGTAAGGTATTTTTTATTAAAATTGCTTAAAAAGTCACGTTTTTTTTGTGTTTTTTTTTCGTAGTTTTCTACATAATAATTAAAGTTATTTGATGAAGATAATAACTTTCCTCCTATAACTGCGTGTAAATCTTTCTCCATACGTTCTTTAGAACCAATAACATAGAAATTAATTTTGGCTAATATCTTTGTAAGTTCATCAGCTTTTTTTTGCACAGAATCATTGAGTTCCTCTATTTCATCACTGAAATGCTTTAGTTTTTCAAAATTAACACCACCTTTTTTAAATTTTTCAAACATGTTGTTATATTTAGCTTTAGTATCTTTAATTAGTTCTTGACATTTAACATACTGTTTGCTTTTTTCTTTGTAATTTTGCATTGGTTTTTCAAAAGCTTTTATCTGATTCTTTAATTCTTCTAGCTCATTCTCTTGCATAATTAACTTTGTTGATATATCGTCAATATATTTTTCAAATTCTTCAGATGTTAACTTTTTCTTTTCTTTATTTATATAAAATGTTTTTTTTTCTGACTGGTATTCTGTTATTAGAGGTATCAGGTTATTTTGTAATTCTTCTATCTTTTCTTGCAAGTTTTGTTTATTAATAACATTACATTCCTTTAATTCTTTCTCGATAACTTTTTTCTGAGCATTTATATTTTCAGTACTTGCTGAATTATCTAAACCATTTAGTTCTGTTACTATATCTTCTAAAGCAGCGGATATTACATTTAATTGATCGAAACATTCTTCGACGCATGAGGCATTATTAAACTTTTCCTTTAATTCTTTAACCTTCTTTTGAGTTTTTTCCACATAATTTTTATTGTTTTCATATTTTTCTATTTCAATATCAGCTTTTATTATTTTATCTAAAGATTTTTGCAAAGATTCTAATTCATTGGAAGTTTTTAATTTATTTTCCCTAATTTTATTTAAAATGCTTAAATTAACAGCACTTTTATATTCTAGAATTTTTTCCTTTTTCTTACTAATATTTTCTTCTAAACTTTTTTTTTCATCCACTTCAAGTCTTTTGTCTTTATAAGTATTCGAATATTTTGACAATTCATTTAACTTTTCTAACGCTGAATTAACTTCTTCTTTAAATGAGGCTAGATCATTTTGTATTTCACAACATTTTTTTGTTTTACAAATATTGTTTATTCTATTTAGGTATTCTTTTATTTCCTTTAACTTTTTAACCGATGTTGCGATAGAATTGGGTTTATTAATAAAATCGAATTCTCCATCAGCACCCTTTCCTCCTTTTATATCGACAGTGATTGTACCACCAACTAAAGAATCAAACTCTCCATAAAATTTCCCACCATTACCACCATTATCTCCTGGATTTATACCATTTTCGCCAGAAATATCTATAGTTTGATTAGAATCTAAAACTTTACACTTCGTTGCTTTTACATATAAGTTGGCCCCATTCATGACCGTTTTTACAATTAAATATTGAGATTTATATCTCCATACTACGCTTTTATCAACTAAAAATACCTTAGATTCTACCCATATAGAGTGAGGCATGTTATTTATTTCTAAGTCTGTCAGAAAATCATCAATTTCTGAAACACTTACAAATAAACCTTTTACAAATAATTGATCTTTTGAGATCAGTGTTGTAATTGGATTTGAAAACGTTTTATAATATGCGCTCAGTGTTCGTAGTTCAGCTCCCCACTCTGATATGTTAGCTTTTATAGTAATATTAAATTCGTTTAAAAATTTAAAACATTCTGATGCCATCTCAATATCTGCACCATATCCTGGTAAAAGCAATTCTGTTTGTTGTATAAGATTCTTTTTGTCATCAGATTCTTCAAATCTAAATTTTTTCTCGATATAGGTTTTTATGTCCATACCTTTTTTATTCGAAGTTTCAATTTCTTTGAGCAAAACCTTATTAATTTTCTGTGCTATGACTTTCATTCTGTAGCACATATATTCATTCAATACTAGACCAAGCTTTGTCATATCATCAGTATAAATCTTTGAAGTGATGTTTGTATTTATAGAAAATTTGCTAAACTCTAAGGTCTTTAGTGCATCTTGAACAGTTTGAAAATGGTTTGGCATTATCTTTTCACCTACTGAGTTACTTATTTTTTTCACAAATATTATTTTGTTTTTATAATCTTGATTTAAAAATAAATTCAAAAACTTTGATTTGCTATTTTTATTTTCGCGGAATGTAGACAAAAGAGATAAAAATTCTTCCAAGCAATTTTGTAAATCAAACTCCTCTGTTTTATTAATTATTAATAAAGAATTGTTTTTAACAGAATCTGCGTCAAAGCATCTATCTATGTGATCAAGAAAAGTTGAAAACTTGTCATCTTTTTCACCTAATATTGATGCAGAAACAATTATTACTATTGCACAGCAGTTCTGCGTAACTCGTGACAACGATCTTAACATTAGTGCATTATGTATTTCATATATAAAACCCCGACTGTCTCCTAAACCAGGGCAGTCGAAATAAGAAGTAGATTCTTTAATCCAAGGTTTAATTACTAATGTTTGAGATCTATAACTTTCATTACCTATTTCAGGATATTTTTCTTTTCCTTGAACGACTAAATTAATACTCCGATTAAAGGAAGTCTTTTTGTGACAAATCAAAGTGTTTCCTAATAAACCATTAATTATAGTACTTTTACCACTTCCAGTCGGACCAAAAAAAATAACATTTTTGTGCGTAATGTTTTCAAATAAATTAAATGACTCTTTTTTAATAATTAAAATTTTTTTAATTAAAACTGAGATTTTATTGCTGACAGTTGAAAAATATGTTGATAAATTTTTATTTTTGGCATCAAGAAAATCTTTAATTAATTCCTCGATTTTTGTTTGCAACAAATCAAAATCTTTTTTAAGTAAATAATTCATAAAGAAGTTAACACTTTCATTGTTTTGTACATCAGAAGTTAGAATATCTTTCATTAAAGTTCTCAAATGACGAGGATGTTGAACAACTTTGATTTCTGACTCTTTCTTGATATCGTCATAAAATTCGTTTATTTTATAACTTTTAAACTTTTCAGAAATGTAATCCTTGTCGACAAGGTCCGGTTGAATATCAGAGGCAAACTTCAAAAATTCCAGTGCAGAAGCGCATTTTATAGATTCTCTTGCAGTCTTTTGAATCGTAGAATTCAATGATAATTCGCCGTTTTCTTGAACTGAAGCGTAAGAATTTTTACATAAAATTGTAATCTTTTTTGTTATGTTTGTGGAATCCTTTACATTAATTTTTGGGTTTAGTAGAGCTATTAATTTAACCAGCTTTTCATCATTATCTAAATTATTTAAAGAAATGTTTTCAGGAATAAGTCGAACATAGGTTATATCTTCAGTACATTGTAAAACGTCATGACGAGTAGTAATAATAAATTTAATGCGTCCATTTTTTTCTAAAACTTCAAATATTTTTTTTATATCTAAAACATTGTTCCAATTTTCAACGTTGTCAAGAATGAATAGTACTTTTTGGAGGTTTTGTTCCAAAACAAAACGAAACATGTTAAGTGTCTCGTTTTGAGTTGCATGAGAATATTGTTTATCTTTAAATATTTTATCTTCTTCATTCCATATTTTTGATAGACTAAAAATCTTACCTGAAGATGTTTTCTTTGAGGAACCAGAGTTAGCCTCTTCAATTGATGCTAACTTTGATTCCTCAAAATTAGCATCAGTTGAAGCATCTATAAAAATTGAAGTAATCCTATTCTTATTTAATATAGCATACTTCTTGGCAAGTAATGTTTTTCCAGAACTAGGCATTCCATTTATAATTACTATAGAATTTGTGTGCAAAATGTTTTTAACGTTTTCTAAATAAGAATTCATATACAAGTTACTGTCTAAAGTACTTTCTATGTTTGAAATTAGTCGCTCTTTTTTATAACCGTCTTTCAAAAACCAATCCAATTTACGTCGGTGTATAAGTAATTGCACTTCATTTTTAAATTGATCGATGGTCATGGACTTATCAATTATGTGGAATTCTTCGGAAGCTTCAACATATTTATATTTAGTTGTAAGACTTAGAACTCTATCAGCAAGCTCACCTTGCATACATTGTATATATACATTATTTGTTTGAAGAAGAATTAAATATCTGCCAATAATTTTTTCAATATCATTTTTTTTTAGAACGCTTTTATTTTCCAAAGATACTTGATATCCTGAAACATAATGTAGCTGAAAACGATCTAATGAATCAGAAACTAAATCTTTGTAGTTACATTCTTTGTTAAGATACTTATGAGCAATCCAAAATTGCTCATGTTTAATTTTATTGTCACATAAGTCTAATGCTAGCTGTACAATGCTACCAAGTGTAGTTTGTCCTTGTTTACAATTTGCGGACCCTATTAATACATCATAAATCTTAAATACTAGTTCAGGAATCTGCCCTGCAATGCCAAGGGTTATTAAAAAACGTTTTACAATATCTTTTAATGATTGGTCATTTATTTGGTTGAAACCTTTGTGAGTAATAGAAGGCCAACTTTCTACTTTACTGTATGTTTCAGGTTTGTCCCGATAAAGCGTTCCAGTTTTAGGATCAAAATAATTAAGAATGTGTTTTAGGTCGTGTCCATAAGTTGAAAGTAAAGCATCACTCTTTTCTCTACTAATAATGTTTGTTAGGAAAGTAGAAATTTGATTTTTGATATTTGGATATAAAGTATACTTTGTACCACAATGCTTATTTAAACAATTAACTAAATTGGGTGCTGAAAAATATGACACAATGTTTAACTCTTTCTCATTAAATTTCTTAATTTCACATGCGCTAATTTTCTCCATCATTTCACGCGCACCTGGTCCATCAAAAGAGACAGTTTTAACATTAGGGTATTCTAAATCTCTACTACAATAAAAAGCACTCATTTCAGCAAGCCATGCGCCAAGAGAATGACCCGTTATAGAAAACGCGTACTCAGAGTATTTTAAATGAGTTTTTATAAGTTGTACTGCGGCATCAGTTGCAACGTATCCAAAGGCCTGATGTAATAATATTTCTCCCATAAATAAACCAGCAATGTCTTGGTGCAAACCTGATTGTTTGTATAAATTGGAAGTGTTTAAACTTAACTTAAAGTTGGTAGATCTATGTGCAAGCACTAATTGTCTTCTTTTGTCATTAGCATACAAAATACCAAGATATCCAGTTTTTTCGTCATCTATCAGACCCAGTACTTTCCAAGCTTCTAAATAATTATTAATATTCTTCAAGTTTGGAAAATCAGCTGCCCTTTTATCTGAGATAGCTACGTTATTTCCTGGCTTTACGGTAGAGTGTCCTGCAATAAAACCAGTTTCAGACCCACAATGTTCAGCTAGAAGGCCATGCACTAAATCTGTTGGATACACTGTGTCTTCTTCGTAATCTCCTATTAATGATAAAGCGTTTTCATCCCATTTAACATAGTTATTTTTTTTCCATAAAGTGTTTTTTAAAGTATTTATATCAGTGTTTTTTTCAATTTTATTGGATTCTGTTGGATAGATAATAATTTTCATATCATTTGTTTCTTTTATTTCAATATGATTTATTATAGAAGACGAGGAATGCATTTTAGAATCTTTTACAGAAAATTGACTAAAATTATTTTCGTTTACCTCCTCATTAAAATTCTTTTCAGCTGAAAAGTTAAGTTGTTCGTTTTCGATATACTTAGGTTGGCTAATGGCAAAAAAGTGTTTTATATGTTCATCTTCTATTTCGGAAAAATCAACATAAACAAGTCTTTCTTTGACGATAACATTAAACTTTATTTTTTTAATAATACTTACAAAGTCATTTTTTTGATCTTGATATGGTTTAATGGCTGTGCTAGTAACTTTTTTTAACACGTGTTCTAAGTATGATAACTTTAAACTGCCATTAACTTGATTTGCATTGCAAAGTGTTTTAATCCCAGTTTCACTATGATTAATTTCAGAAAATAATTCTTGTATTTCTTTTTTCAGACAGCCTTCTAAATATTTCCAAGAAAATATTTCATTTCTAAGAAGATAGAGCTCTGCATATTTTGGATTCAGAAATTCAAAAGTCGTATTATCATAAAGACTTGCTCCTTTTGCCAAAACCTCCATATTATATAATGCAAAAATGCCATCAGAAGAATTATCCAGTTGTTCTTTGACACATCCTAGATCTAATTGATGTGTAAAACAAAACGGAAACGCTTTCAACACAATGTTCTTAAAATCTGCTTGTTCCAAGTTGTATGAATCTTTATAATAGCAGCGAATACTATCAGAGTATTTTTCGATAGCAAAAGCAATCCAATGATTGTTGTTTGACTTAAAGATGCCGACTACTTTTTTTCCGTTTTTCAGATCAACATCAAATGCAACTCTATCAACTTCGATAGGAGGAATGTATATTACATTTGAATAATTAGAGCATATTGAACTACCGATATATAAAATGTCATGACTCTGGTAGTGATAACTTGTATTGCTTTTTTCGTTATAAGCATTTTGACTAAAAGTTTCAGTTTCGTTTTTTTCACACATATTCATTTATTTTTTACAATTTTAACAGTCGGTAATAAAAATTGTAGTGCCCGTGTACAGTTTATAGATGTAAAAACCACAACTGAAAAATAAATGTAATAAAAATAATAACACTAAAATAAACAAAAATAAAAACACTATTTAACTCAAAGTAAAAATCTAAAAAAGTTGTCAAGTATTAAAAATTTATAATAAATTTTATCCAATAATAATACATTTATAATGCAATAAAAAAGTTAGTAAAGTTATTACATCATTACATGTTGAGCTTTTCAGAAAAGTATAATTTTAATATTAGAATTTAAAAAAAAAAAATTATTATCAAAAGAATTGAAAAAAAAAAAAAAACGAAAACAAAAATAAATCTAAACTTTTTTTATATAGCCTTTATGTGGAATCCAAATAAAGTGTTTAATTCTTTTTGATAATAATTTTTTTTTTTACATTGTAAATAAAGGAATGTACATTTTTGTATGGTTTTTATTTTGTGTAACAAGTGTTAGTTGATTTTTAAAACACAGTCAGTTATTTAAGTTGCTTATAAATGTTTGTAAATTTAATTATTTATTATATAAATGTTACATAATCATAATCAATGTATTATACATAATCATAATCAATGCTAGAAATTATTCCACAAATTTTATTCATTTATTCAAATTTAAAAAAATAAAAAACATTGATTGAAATAAAGTTTGTGCTTGCATAGTTTAAGGTGTGACAATTAAAATAATTAACATTTAATTTGTGAAATTTTCTCAAATAATTGCATTTATGGTTTTTTAGGTTTTAGCAATGTTAATAAAAACTTCCGAGACATGGAAGTTTTTTAGAAAAAAAATGTATTAGTGGTGAAGCCAATATGGAAAGTGCAACTCAATGTAGAATAAAAATGTTCCACTATAATTACTTATATGAAAGTACAAAATACTGATAACTAAATCTGGGTCAAGTAAAAAATATGGAGAAAATTAGGGTAAAGTGGAACTGTGACTACTGACTATTTGATTGTGACAAACATTGACACATCTTTAGAAAAAAAATTTTTAGCTGCGACAAACTAAATTTAATTTTTCAATGTGTTTACCAATGTTAATGCTTCCATAAAGTGATGAAGAATTTAATTAGTTATCTAATATTATTGATAGATAATTAATTTTGTTTTTGGGATTCAACAGTCAATTTTACCCCTATATGGGGTACCATTGATCGTAGTGTGTTTTATGATGTTAATGTTAAATTTACATCATGAGGGGTAACATTATCATTAAAGTTTTAAAAAACAAAACAGAGAAAACATTTTAATATATATTGGCACCAACCTACATTTTCGTTTAAAAATAAGCAGCATTAAAAAGTTATAAAATTGTAAAAAGTTATAAAATTTCAAGTTTTATTATTTTTTGAAAGAAATCAATTAGCTTTATTTCTGATAGTGTTTACTTAAAAATGTAAAAAAGCATGTTAATTTATGATTAACAATTTTTGTCTAAGAATTGTCAAACTATTCAGCTCTACATCACATTAATGACTCTATATCTGATATTTGTAATTTTCGCTGTAATTTTTTGTTGGATTTCTTCGTTACAAATTTTTTTAGTGTTTCGTTTAATTTCAGAAACGACAAGATAATTTTTTACTTTTTTAGGTTTTGATGTTTTGTTCTTATTTATATTATACGACATTGTTAAGTGTGGATTTTAACTTTTTGCAAGTGTTGGTTTTTAGATTTGTTAATATTTGATGTATTGGTATATTTCTTTTTTTTTGTTTTAAATTTACTCTTTTTATTTAGGATTTGATTTGTTTAATTATATTTCATGTAAATGTAAAATATTCATTAGATGTAAGATACTCCAACAACTTTTGTTTGATTCTTGGCCCATAGGGTACTCATATCTCACTTATTTTGCTGTCGGCATAACCAACCTGTACATATTACAAAGTAGAAAAACAAAATGAAGAACAAGAAAGAACTTTTACGGCAAACCAAATCAGTTCAAACAGACAAGTAATTTTGTTTATATGAGATTCAATTTACGATATTGAAAATAATTACCCACAAAATAGAACGACTGTATACATAAATGTGTATATGCAAGAAGAAAAAGTATGCTACCAATAACAAAATAAAAAGTAAAGAAGGAAAATAATTCACTAAAAACTATGGACATGGAAAACTATGAAAATGGATATGACATATGAACACGGATATTCAGAAAAATAAACTTCTTATAACTAAACAAAAAAATCAAAAAACTCAACCATTAGATTACTACAAGCACCTAAATCACCATAAACACTCAACCATTAGATTACTGCAAGCACCTAAATCACCATAAACACTCAACCATTAGATTACTACAAGCACCTAAATCACCATAAACACTCAACCATTAGATTACTACAAGCACCTAAATCACCATAAACACTCAACCATTAGATTACTACAAGCACCTAAATCATCATAAACACTCAAATAAAAAAATTCAAAATGTTTAATATTAAAGGTTTTCAAATCCAAACAGTTCTCTACGACAAGACATTACCATACATTTGAATTTCCGTATTCTTTATACCTTATTTTTATTGATATATTCATTTCTATATATATACATTTTTTTTTCTATTTTATATATTGTATAAATATATACAATAAATGTAACATATAGAAAAAAAGAAAAAAAAAAAACCTAAGCATTCCTGTCAATGTTACCCCAAAACTGAAACATGCGTTTAAAAAAAAAAATGCTACAAAAAAAATTTAAATGCTTAGTATTTAGAAACAACATTAAAACACATGTAAAAATAATATTATGTATGGTTTACTTATTTTTTGACTAAATTTTTTCAGAAACATTGTCAAAAGTTGCAGATGTTGATGAAATATCGACCATAGCAATGAGTAAATCTCCGACTATTCATTTAGAACATCCTTAAAACAATTGTAATTTTCAATCAAAACATTTAAAAATTCTATATCATTAAAAAAAAAAGGTTTTATTTACATATTTATATATTTAATATTATATAAATTTATTTTTGTTAAAATTAAAATAATTTATTTTGATTTAATAGAATTTATTTTAATTTTAAATGTCATAATTATTTTAAATGGATGGAAAACCCGATATATGTGTGTATATACATACATATATCATACATATGTGTGTATATATACATATAAATATATATACAAATATATATGCACATATAAATATATAGTATATACATACATATATCATATATATATGTGTATATATACATATATGTGTATATATACATATATACATGGTCGTAGAGTACTCAAATTTCCAAGAGGGGAATAAAGTTGAAGATTCGATTTTTTTGATCAATGTATGTCTACTGTCCATTTTTTTTATTATTTTTGATATAAAAATAAAAAAAATAACAACTTTTGATTTTGGTTAACAAGCATCACGAAATTAAAGTAAAACAAGTAGAGATGGAATTTTACTTGGTTTCCAAATAAAACATTCTACGGCGCGTTTTGTTTTTTTCAATAAAAAATATCAAACAAAAAATCCATTTTAAGACTCGGGTAATTTCTTTATGGGTATTCTTTACAGAAACAGCGTTCAGCCTTTCCTGGCTCATGGTTGATTGAAGAAAAGATTTTGGTCTACGCAGACTACTAAATGATGGTTCTGCTAAACAAGTTATCACTGGCTGGACCAGAACTATTTTAATAAAACGGACAATTACCGAGGCAATGCTTTTCAATCCATTTTTTTCTTTAGCGCCGATGAAATCTAGAACTGATTGAAATTCTTTTAATTAAACTTTTTTTTTATTATTAGACTTGTCAATGAAAAGGTCCTGATGAAGCTTGTTCTTTGATAATTAGGAAAATTGTATTTGTAAAAGTTTTTTATCTAGTCGATACTGCCAGTGGCGTACCAACGGGGTATATATTTCGTATATAAAAATAATTACATATAATATATGGGTGACACCCTATTTGCTGCCCCTGGTGACACCATAACTAGGAACGCCACTGGATACTGCATTCAGTTTTATTTGATCTAATCACAAACTCTTTATTTGTTGTTAAATGACGAGTGATTTCAATTGATTCAAATCTATCAATGAGGCCGACTAAAACTGCATTTAAACTAAAAAAGTATAACTGGTTGTAGATCTTATTTTGACTGGTAATAAGTATCCCAGAAGCCAACTTTAAATCTTGTAACCAAATCTGCTAAATCCATCGTTTTAGCAGATTTGGTTGCCGCATAAAAAAGTGTTTTGAAACGTGACTCAGAACGCAAAGAGCCTTTAAAGAATTTAAACTGTGAGCTCTGCATTGAACATAAAGGGCTCTGTTTTCTTGTTAAAGAACAAGTTTTTGTAAGCCAGCTGTTTCAGAAGACATGGCAGCAGCTCAATCATAGGATTGTTTCCAACAGTTCTCGAGCCTTGAGTTTGAACGAAGAAGGACGTTTTTCATAATAAAAACTAATTCCTTGCTTTTAGTTGTAGCTACCAGATAAAATCCACAAAAATACTCATTAATTTGGAACTCATCGCCCACAGTACGGAAGGGTATCGATATCTATACAGTTTAAAAGTTCATGAAAATTATCAAAGGTAAATGCATGGTCCAATAAATTGTTGCTTTGGCTAATAATACCAGCTCTTTTACATCTGTTAAAAAAGTAACACACTTTTTAACAGCTGTTGTCAGTTATTTTTTATAATACTTTATATAAATATGTAAACCTAGTAAAACTCCGATTTAAAATTTTCTTTTAATTCTAAAAAGAAAGACTGAAATTTAAAACGTCCGTAGTAGACGTGTTTGAAGTCTTCATAACGTCTTGACATGAAGCAGTCGTCAAGTGAACAAACCGTTACTTTGAAATTTGCATAAAATAAGCTTCATTACCGTAAAGTCAAGTCCACTAAGATACCTTGTCTAACTTTAAAGATTTTTTAAAAAATTTTTAAAGCTTTCTTCAAAGATTTTTTAATTGATACTTTCTTTTTATTTTAATCTGAAATCTAATAAAATTAAAATAAAATCTGCACAAAAACGAAAACGTCGCTAAAAAAATTACATTAAAGCACAAGTATACATCGTGAAAAAAATCTTGAATTGAGATCAAAAGACTTTTTGAAGTTTTATTTTATCGAAAAAACGTATTTTTATTTGAAAAAAATATTCCCTCGTTTGTCAAGTTATCCAAGTTCTTATCTTAAAAACGTTTTTTTTTTAGGGTATGTTTACAGCAAAGGATTATTTATTTCTTCGCTTTTTACGGAAAAAACTTAATTTCTTCCTCTGATTTTTTCAAGTTTTAAAAAATAAAATTCGAAACTATATTTTTTTAAGATAAAATTTCAAGGGAGGCAAACGAATTTTAAAGGGGGGCAAGGTTAACTTAAGGGGAAAGCCCGCCCCCGTTGCACCCCATACTCTACGCCTAAGTATATATATATATATATATATATATATATATATATATATATATATATATATATATATATATATATATATATATATATATATTCAGAATCCACCTTCAGATTTCTTAATCCAACTTCAGATTTTTATATTCTATCTAAATGTATAAAATCCTTAATGAAATTGAATCCAATTTGATCCAGGTTCAGAAAATCAAATTTATACGATACACAACCTTGTAAAAGTTTTCGCACATTTTAAAACTAACAAACTTTTGAGCTGTTTAACCATTATAATAATTTAAGCCTAAATTAAATTGTTTGGAGGAGAAGAATTAAATAAGTTTAGACGCAATATAAAACTCATTTTTAATGTAAACAAAAAAATAATAATAAATATTAAAAAAGGAGAAATTTTCCTAGCAAACATTCTATAGCGGAATTTCAGGCATATCTAATAGACATTTTGAGCCGTCCACTGCAGTTTTGATAATGATTACTAGGTAGACCATTAGAGGCATCCATTAAATATGGCTAGCCAATGACTAGCGACTATTAACATTTTGGAAAGTTATCGGCCGGCCATTTGTAGCGACTTCCATTAATGGTCCACTAAGCAAACGATGAGCAAAACTTTAATAATCCGCTCAAAATTGTATTCAAAGGTCCACTACAAATTCACTAAAACAAATTTACTGGGTTGGTTTAAACTTCAGCGAAATTCTTTCAAGACCTAATAAAAGCAAATTTTCCTTTAAAAATATCATGGCCGGTTTTTTTCGTAACAACATTGCAAGCTAAAAAGCCATAATATCTTGCAGTCAACTAGCTTTATATTTTGTAGTTAGTTGCATACTTACAATCTGTAGCTATTGATATGTCGTAGGATTATTGATAGCTACAAAGCTACAATATCTAGATTGCGACATGTCGTAATAAAATAGCAAATTTAACACTTCAATCATCATAAAAATATTAGATAAAACACTGAAAAACTATGTGTGTGTATATATGATATATATATATATATATATATATATATATATATATATATATATATATATATATATATATATATATATATATATATATATATATATATATATATATATATATATATATTTAACATCATAAAAATATAAAATTAAACACTGAAATGTTTTCATTATGTTTATCAGGTAAAATAAAAAAATTTTTAAAGAGTTTTAAGAATTGAGTAATTCTAAAAAAATATGTCTAATTAAGTAACTTACCATAGTATGTAAACTTTATTTCAATTAGAATCAACGATAAAATTTCAAAGAGAAAGCTTGACAACCTTTGTAACGAACGTGACTTTAATAAATAATTTAATGTACATAATGTGTATAAATAGTCATAAAACAAAAATCGAAACGGAATGACAAAATATAAAATATTGGTATAAAATAATATAACTTAATATTACCTTAAGAAATGCAAATTTGTAATACTTTTATAACATTTGAATGTTGTTGTACATTTCTACTTTCGAGTTTTAAAAAAAAATTAGTATTAATTCTTTTATTAAAAAAATTTAAAAACCCCCGTGATAATATTAACCTCTTTTTTCAATATTTGCTGTTTGGAGTTAATAAATGGTTAATCTCTCTTTTACTTTAAATTACTCTTCTCCACTCTTTCACTTTTGAAAGCTTTGTTATTTTCGTTATAATTGTTTAAAAGCTTATCAAAAAAAAATGCGAAGTATAGAAATATAAATATACTAGCTGTCTTGGTTATATTCATATTTCTATCATTCACATTTCTTTACATTTAAACTGGTCATAATTTGTCTATGCTCCATCTACCATTTGTATACTTTCATTTTGAATCAATATATTTTCTGAAATACTTGGTATTACATTTCAAGGTTGCTTACAAATAGTATAAACTACTAATATTAAGTAAACACCTAATAACAATGATTAAAATAGTTATAGTAATAATAACAATAAAAATAATGATAAATAATAATAATAATAACAATAATAATAATAAGAATGTTGAAGGAACGATTTTTGAATTGATAGGAACGATTTCCGAAAGACATAGGAACGATTATTGAAAAGCGTAGGAACGATTTTTGAATAGGAACGATTATTGAAAGGCGTAGGAACGATTTTTGAGTACGCGCATTGTAAAGCCGTATGGGCTCTTTGATTTGTTTATATTTTTGCGTAACTAAATTATATTTGGTAATTCAACGTAATAATCGAAGAAAATTCTGACAAGTTTTAATTTTTAAAGCATTAAAGCCTTGGTAAATTAACATTTAATAATGTATTCAAATGTAAGTAATGATGCTCTTTAATATTTAAAATAATTTACTATTGTTATTTTTGTTTTTATATATATACCTTGGACTTTACCTTAGACCATAGTTTAAGGAATTGTTAAAGGTATATATAGACTATATTATAGTCTAAGGTATATACCTTAGTACAAAGGTACTAAAGCTTATTAGGTCTTTTTTTAGTAACTTAACTTTATTATGAAAAGGTTTTATTAATTATTTATTATATATCTACTATTATTTGCAAACTTAACATTGTATAATTTACGCAAAAGCACTAGGAAAAGGATTTAAATTATGATGTATTTTTTAAAATAAAGAAATAGCTCAGCTAAGTTAAAGCAAAATTTTAAATAGTCTCATAGGTTTTATGCTATCATTAATAAAAAAAAAGTTTGTGCTACTATGGGTAAAAAAAAATATAATATAGTTATGTGGGATAAAATTTTTAAAATTTTTTAGTAAATTTTTGACATAGATTTGTTGAAACAACTGTGACTAAATTATGGATTTTTCTTAACTTAAAATTTCATAACTTTGTCAATTCTTATCAACTAAATTTTGTAATCTTATTATCTTCAATGAGAAAAATATGTCAACTCAAATTTGTTTTCTTATTCTCTTCTGTGGGATAAATAATTTTTTCAAGCAAAAAATAACTGTTATTTATCTTAATATTAGCATTATATTTAAATTTTAATTGCTTACCATTTATTTTAAATGTCTTTGACAAATACGCTTATTGTCTTATTATTATTTTATTTTTTTTCAGGTCTCTTTTTTTTGTCCTTAAAGGGTTTAATAGTTTAATGCATTTGTGCCATAAACTGCAGATGTCAAAGGTTTTATGTTAAGTAGTTTTTCAAAATAACTCACTATTGTTTATAATTATAAAAGTATATACCTATTCTTAACACTTCCAGTGCTGTTGGCTGTTCAATCAATATTTATTTATGGAGGTAGTGCAAAAGTGAAAATTAAATAATTTTTAGCTTTACCATTAAAAAAACAACTTCTTTTTGGGTCACAAAACACAATAAAAAAATGGTAACTTGGAATTAAAATAAAAACAAAAAAAAAACAAAAAAAAAAAACAACAACTGATAAATTTAGTTATAGATATTAGTCTATTATTGACTTTTCTTAAGACAATGAATAACAAGTATTTTATATGACCTATACCAAATACAGATATAAAAAATATAGATATCTAAACACAAATAACTCATTGTTAAACTATAACAATTGACAATCCTAGATTTATCTATAGGCAGACATCTAAACAAGCTGTGGTTAAATTATGGCAACTAAATAATATATGCATGATTAGGATAAAATCTAGTGAAATGAAAAAGTGACATGAAAAAATTCTGCACCTTTTTGAAATAGGGTTCCAAAAAGCAATTTGGCCTAGGGCCCCAATGGGAGTAAATCCGGCCTTGACAATAGAATAAGTTTTACTAAAAAATCAAACAATAAGTTACATGTCAATAATTCAGTCAATCTGTTATTGAAATGTCAAAAAAATCATTAAAGTTCTCAGATTAATGACTAATTTAAATTATTAGGTTATGGACAAATTTAGTTAAAAATTTACCTTATTTAAATAATGTGTAAGGAATACACTTAATAAGATAAGGATAAATGAATACTTAACTTTTACTATATTTCAAATAATATTTCTGATGTTTTCAATTATTAAAGATTTGTTACAATTATTTACAATAAAATAAGTAATAAAAAATAAAAAATTGCATTTATTTACTACTTGATAGCAATAATTTAATTGTTGAAAAATCTTTTATTTCTTCTTATTAAGTCAAACTTGTGTGGTAACAACATAAACAAATGTGCCCTCCCCTGGTTTAATTTGGGTTGGTTTTGCCAAAAATATATACCCATATAGAGCATTCTAAAAATGTACTTGCGCATCCAAATTTTTGGATGAAATTTGGCATGCGGCAAGAAAATTTTTTTTTTAACAGTTATAAACTGTTTTAAAAAAATTAACTAACATACCTTAGCTAAAACCTTGAGGCTTAATCAACAACAAGTTTTTAAAACACTAAAGTTTATAAAAAGTTTAACAATTATAAAAAAACAAGACCCAGAAAAAAGTTTAACTATTCTTCTTTTTAAATAATATTTAAGTTGATATCAAATTCTAAAAACTAAAGACCACTAAACTCGTTAAAAAACATGACACTGATTTAGGCAGAAAAAAAACGTTTCCATAAAAGTTGAAATAATGCATACCTAATAATAGCATATAATTTAAATAACAACAATGTTGTTGTCAATATATGTCCTTATCTCACAAACAGGTATTTATTTGCTAATTATTTATTTCAAGTAAAATAAATTGACAACAACAATGCTATTTTTTTTAAATAGTACATTTTAAAATTTTTAATTCCAAAATCTGTTTTTAAAATTAGCATTGAAATATATTTAGAAGTTATATAGTAGTAATATATATATTGAGGAAAAAGTTAGACTTGACTTTATAAAAATATCACTGAAATTTTGACAGTTGTTGTTGTTGCTATATATATAGGGAAGAAAGTGGGTACAAAGGTTTCTGAAAATATAAATTCTGTTTTCCTACTATGCAATGAAATTGTTTATTTTATAAACAAAAACCTTGCTTTATAGAGAAGAAATCATGAAGTCAATATATTAACAGAGGAATTAAAATATTTTCGTGCTTGTAGTCAGGAAAACGAATTTAAAAAAGTTTTTATTGATAATGTAATAGGTTAGTTAGATCTTTTATTTTATTTTAAATTTTGACAAAAGTTTTATGATCAAAATTTTTGTTGTTGTTGTTTAAATTTAAGTTAAATGCTGATTTAGGATATGGAGTTTTCACTATACGAGAGTTTAAAGCTGGCGATCCTTTGTTAGAGTATAAAGGAAATCTTATAACAAGAAAAGAAGCTAAAGAATTAAGCAAAAGTTATTCTGCAAAAAATAAAGGATGCTTTATTTTTGATGTTTACTGGAACAATAAAAATATGAGGTATCTTTTATAGCTTAATAGTAAATAAATAATGTAAATAAAAAAAAATATGCTACTGTTTAAACCTAGTTAGTCCTTAAAAATGTGTACTGATAAGTTTGAAACATTTATATAGTTTTTTCTTGATATTTTAGACAAACTTCAACATTAAGATGGTACCCCAAAAAATATATTAAAATCTGATTGGAACTAGAGCACACTTTCATTTTTACAACATAAATACGTAATTTTCAAAAGTTCTATCAAACTTGAAAATCATTGCCTCGATTACCCCCAAAAAATTGAAAATAATTGAATTTTTGTGAAGTAATCACTCAAAATCTACTAGTTATTTTAACATGAAATTTGGAACATTTTTGAATTATGGAAATATAATTCATTTGAAGAGAATAAATGAAAAAAAATGAATATTTTAGAAGTTATGCATGAAACACTAAAAAGTAAGCGAGCTAAACAACACTAATATAACAAAATTTCAAGATCTAAAATGCTTTGAAAAAAAATCTTTTCTCAAATGAATTTTTATAATATGAAGAACAATCTGTGAAAATTTCAGCACTTTTGCATAATTATTTAAAAAGTTCTCATTTGGCAAATTTTGTAAACTAGTGGAAAAGTATATTTTGAGATTTAGTGATATAAAAATTAAAATTACTCAAAAAGCATAAAAAAATTATAATTTAAAATCCTCCAGGTTCATATGATATTTTTTCAGTTTTCTTAACATTTGTTTGAGTATCCTTTTTTAATACTTTTTTTTTTTTTTTTTTTTTTTTTTTTTTGATACTTAGGTTCTAAATATAATTTTTATTTCAGTTTTTTTTCCAGTTTTTGTAGGATTGGTTTATTTTCTAATTTTTTCAATTAATTTCAATTTGTTCTTACGATTCAATAATTTAACTTCTTGTTTCATTTTCTAATTCAGTTATTATTTTACTTCTATCAAATGTTTCAGCAATTTTTTAAAAGGTATAACTTATTAAGTATCAATATAAAAGTTCCAAGACTAGATAAAGTATGGCAATTTGGCAAAATAAAAAATGGCAACGAGGTAAATGGTAAAATATATTGTTGCAGTGTATTAAAACACTTTCTTTTTTGAGAAAATTTTTCAACAAGAGTTGTGCAAAATGTTCCTTTATTATTCTTGTCCTTTACTTAGATTTATACAACATGGATTATACAACAAGATTTTTTATTGATTATACATTTTTATTGATTATACATGGATTATACAATAAGATTTTTTTACAATAAATTCAAGGTTCATTTTTATGTCCTTAAATGTATATATTCAGTATTCACTATTCATACAAGATTTATACAACATGGATTATACAACAAGATTTTTAAAATAGAGAACTTTTGATGTTTTGCTGTTGTTCATATTGGGAAAAATGAGGTTTGCAATAGTTTGCCGACCTGTTAGAGGTCGGCATCAAGTTAGCAAATAAAATTGATAGAAAGGTTATACCATAAAACATAGAAACAGGGTTGGCAATTTTTTGCTGATCTTATACATTTCTAGTTCAGCATTGCCAAATGCTAACTCTAATTCTAAGAGCTATCTTTCTTTAGCATTGATGCTACACAATCAACATGCATGGCTAAATTTATTAACGACTCTCCAGATAAATATGCCAATTGTCAACCCAAGACATGCGTTGTAAATGGAATACCCCATCTTTTGTTATATGCAAAAAAGGATATTGCTAAAGACTCAGAACTTAGATATAACTATGGGGACAGTTCTAATCAACAATGGAGAAAATTGGTAAATTTATTTACTTGCTTTTTTTTTTCTTTTCAATATTTTTATATAAAGTAATTTGTTTATGAAGTGATAAATTAAATATTTTAGAAATTAATAGTTTTGTAAAGTATTATTGCAATTTTAAATTAAAAAAAAAATTCTAGGCAAAGTATCAGGAACCATTTACTATGAGTGAAGTTAATGCATATCTACGAGGACAGGTAACTGTTCAATTCTACTAGAAACATTGTAATTTTTTTAAATTTAAGTTTTCTTTTTTAAATTTAAGTTTGTTCCTGATATGGAAGGTTTTAAAATTCTACATAGAAGGATATATGTGATTATTTTTTAGAAAATATTTATTTACATTATATTTCTTTTTAAATTTTTGTATTAAAGCCTTTGCAGAAAAATCGAATTCTAACAGCATCAATGGCAAGTTTTTTTCTTTATATACAATTTTTACTTCCAGTTTTATAAAATTACACTGAGAGTTAACACACAAAATTTGCTATTAACAGTGATCTATTCCTATCATCTGGTTTTTTATCACAAAACTTATACTGAAAATCCTTTGAACAAAATTTGCCAAAGATAAACTAAAAAATGAAGTAAAAATGCTAAATTTTATCTTTAAAATGTTTTAAGATGATCTAAAAGCTGTTTTTGAAATAAATAAAGCTAAAGATTTTTTTCGTCAATAAAATAGATTTTTCATATAAAATAGTTTTATTTTATTTAAGTGATATAATTGTTCAAAATTAAATTAGTTTTGATCAAGCTTAATCACGTTTTTTATCTTTACCAAAAATTTTTCGATAAAGCCCAAAGCACTTCAGTTAATTTTAATATAATTTTGCTTATTTAAACTTTGATTGACTTATCTAGACTTAGTTTTGCTTATCCTTACTTTAATCCATTTTTGAAAAAGAAATTAAATACAACTAACAAAAATTATAAATGTAAAAAATTGAGCTTCAATCTGCATGTCATAAATGAATGTCATCTACTGTGCATCCAGCAATTACTTTATCAAAAATGTTAAATCAAAGTACTATATATTTGTTTCATATAAAACAAATCAGAATAAATAAAAATCAATGTGATAAAATTATGAAAAAATTATTGATGCACTGTTTATATCAATTTTTGTGGGAAGTGTATTCTATAATAATTTTTCAGATATTTATACAAATTATATGATAATTTACTGTAGTTAATAGAAAATGATTAAATTATAATTATACAAGTAAGAATTATATTTGATTTTCAAATAAATATGTGTTATTTAAATACTGTTTTATTTTTAGTTGTTTTCATCATTTAATAATAAAAAGTCTGAGTTGAAAAAGGTTTGGTTTATTTGTATTTAAAGAAATTATTTTTTTATTCTTTATTGCTTTAAAAGTTTATTTACTATTTATGTTTTTTCTTAGGTTTAGTTCATTCTTTCAGATGTAATTAAAATGATTGTTAGAACTTGGTATATTTCCACTCTGTAGAAAATTATAGAGTCACTCAAACTAGATCTAAGGCCAGGTAAATAAAAAAAAGCAATTGTATTTTCTTAGTAATTGGTCAGCTTTATGTGAATAAATTCTTTAGCAATTTTGCTCATACTTTTATTCACATAGCTTTACGTGAATAAAATTTAAGCAAATTTGCTAATTTTTTTTTTTTCTTGTGGAGATAAACAGTAACTTCAAAAACTCTAATTAAAATCAATTGCTTTTTTTTATATGCCCTGTCTCTATTCTCATGTCCATCCTTTTTTTTTGATAAAATTTATCTTTTTTTTGGCTATACCAATTTGTATTGGTTGCAATTCAAACCAAAATTTGTAAACTTTTCTAGCTCTTATGATATATGTATAATTTTTACTCAATTCAGAAACAGTAGTTTCAGCTGGTGCAAGAACTTCAAAAAATTTTTTTCAGCGCAAGTATATCATTTTTTTAAAATTGATACACTTATTATATAGCTATAAGTCAAATTTGTATTTTACAAAAGCTTTTAAAAGTTACCTATTTAACATTACTCTCTAATTTTGATTTTCTTTCTTTTTCAAGAACATGATTAAAATGTCTAAAACATGTGTTGAAACAAAAATAAGTTTTACAGACATTTAAAACACTTTTTTTTTTGGAATTTAAATTCGTTTCCAACAAGGCTGCAAAAAACCTCTTATATATAAGAGGTTTTATTATAAGGCTATCAAAAAACCTCTGTTGGGAGTTTTTTCAAAAAACCTCTGTTGGGAGTTACTAGAATAACAAAGGATAGATTTAAAGAGCAGGGAAACAATTGACAGAAGACTTGAAAAGTTTTAGGTTGTATGAATCTGGACAGATACAGTAAAAGAAGGTGTTTTATACCGATTTGGTAAAAAAATGTTTAAATAATTATTATTATTATTGTAATTCTTATATTTAAAAAAATTCCTAATGCATTTTTGTTTGTTATTTTAAGGTTTATGTTTTGTTAAGAAAGTTATCTATAACTATAAAATTGCTAAAAAGCAGTTACTCATACTCAAAATTGATTATTGACTTATTTTGTATATTTTTATATTTTGTATCTTTTAAAGCTCTTATTTTTCTAATTGAATTTTAATGTTTTTATTTTATCCAATGTTTCGAAACAAAAGTTATTTACTTGGGATATGATTTAATTTGTTTTAAGTTTTTAATATTTTAATACTAACCTTATCTAAGTATTTTGTTAAATTAATATTTTGTTAATTTTTATAAGGTTTTTTTTGACCTTTAGGATTTAAATAGTTGCATTTTGTCATCTAATCAAATGAAAATCAATAATTTCAAAAAATGGTAAGGAAATATTTATAATGAATATTAAATCTAATGTTCTGTTTAATAAATTTAAATGTTGAGTTAATAGGTTATTTAATGAATAATAATATTCAAAAAATTTTAAAATTCCTATATAAATTCTAGTAAGGAAGATTTACCTGAAAAAAGTAATAAAGATACAATTTCAGGAGGCTTATCACAAGCATTGTAAGTTAACTGTTTTTTTGGTTATATGTTTTTTTTTTAACTTTTTACCTTGATTAGTGCATATCAATTAAGTGTTTTTAATTTTGGTTTGTAGTGGTTTTGAGAAGTGTACTGAGTTAGAAGAACAATATAATCAAGCATTAAAGTATGGAATAACCACATTATAATTAGTTTTGTAAACTTTTTAACAAAAACAAATATTTGTGTATTTATTTAATATTTCTGTTTATAGTAAGTCCTATTTAAGTTTCAGCAATGAAGATATTTTATTACCAGATGAAACATTTTTAAAAAACTCATCTCAGATATAGTAAGTTATTTAGTTTTTGCACAATTAATTTGGATTTAAAATTAAAAAATGACTCATTCTTAAACTTTGTCCAGATTTGTGCTTATTAATTAAATGTTTTTTAAATTTTGGTTTGTAGTAGTTTAGAAGAAAGTGCTTGTGAAGATAACTCTGAAAATTTGTATTCAAATTCAGTTAACAGGTTAGAGTTGTTTTGATCACAAAAGCAAAGTTGAATTTTTTATTTGTTTTTTCCAAATTATTAAATTTAAACTTTAAACTTAATTTTTAGTAAAAAAGTTTCACCTCGAATGATAGTTGCTGCCAGATGCTTGACAGATATATCAAAAAGAAAGTAAGTTAAGGTTTCTATTCTAGTAACACTTTTCCAGTTTATTTAGTTTTTCTTTGTAAGTTGATGCTTCTTGTTTTTTAAAACAAATACCATTTTGAAAAACGTTTCAAATTTAAAAGTAGATTGATGTCATTTAGGTATTATGAATAAATCTTTTTCTAAAATTGAGATAATTTTCTTTATAGTGATTCTGAAACCAATATCTCTATGTTCACTAGTGAAACTTCACTCACAAGGTAAGTTCATTGCTTAGTTATAATATTATTTGTTGAAGCAAACAGTAAAAAAAGGAAATAAGTTACTTTTAATACAAACATCACCATGAAATTTTTTTTTTTTGCTTTTTATTTTGTTGACAAATTTTGTTTTACAACCAATTGTTTTTAATTTCTATTACATTAAAACTGTTACATTTTGATTAACTTTTTTGTGGTAAGTTGATTTGTAATTTCTTATTTTTTAAACAGCAAATATTATTTTAAAAAAGAATTTTGAATTTTCTTTCAAGATAGAATAATGTTAGTTTGTATAAGTAAGTCATTTTTTAAATTGTATTATTGCTTTTTATATTGGTTTATAGTGATTCTATAGCAATAATTGCCATATAAATTCTAGCAATGAAGACTTACCTGGAAGAAGTAATAAAGATGCAGTTTCAGGAAGCTTATCACAAGTATTGTAAGTTTATTTAGTTTTATGGTTTGGTTTTGTTTTTCAATGAAAAAGATTATCTTTAAACTTTTTACCTTGATTAGTGCATATCAATTAAGTGTTTTTAATTTTGGTTTGTAGTGGTTTTGAGAAGTGTACTGAGTTAGAAGAACAATATAATCAAGCATTAAAGTATGGAATAACCACATTATAATTAGTTTTGTAAACTTTTTAACAAAAACAAATATTTGTGTATTTATTTAATATTTCTGTTTATAGTAAGTCCTATTTAAGTTTCAGCAATGAAGATATTTTATTACCAGATGAAACATTTTTAAAAAACTCATCTCAGATATAGTAAGTTATTTAGTTTTTGCACAATTAATTTGGATTTAAAATTAAAAAATGACTCATTCTTAAACTTTGTCCAGATTTGTGCTTATTAATTAAATGTTTTTTAAATTTTGGTTTGTAGTAGTTTAGAAGAAAGTGCTTGTGAAGATAACTCTGAAAATTTGTATTCAAATTCAGTTAACAGGTTAGAGTTGTTTTGATCACAAAAGCAAAGTTGAATTTTTTATTTGTTTTTTCCAAATTATTAAATTTAAACTTTAAACTTAATTTTTAGTAAAAAAGTTTCACCTCGAATGATAGTTGCTGCCAGATGCTTGACAGATATATCAAAAAGAAAGTAAGTTAAGGTTTCTATTCTAGTAACACTTTTCCAGTTTATTTAGTTTTTCTTTGTAAGTTGATGCTTCTTGTTTTTTAAAACAAATTTTGAAAAACGTTTCAAATTTAAAAGTAGATTGATGTCAAGAATAAATTTTTTAAAAATTTATTTAATATTTCAATTTTAAAAAAACTTTTTTAAAATTGAAATATTTCTTTTTATGATGGTTTATAGCGATTCTGAAAGCAATAATTTGATAAATGCTAATGAAACTCCACTTATAACGTAAGTTTATTGTTTAGTTATATTTTTTGATAAAGAAAATAAAATCAAACAGAAATATGATTGTTGACAAACTGATTTTTATTTTATGAACAATAAAACATGGATAATGCTGGTTTTCTAAATAAATTTTTTGTAAAGATTTTATATTCATACTTAAAAATTTTAATATTTGTAAATATAGTAATAATTAAAAAATTCTTTTTTAAATGTTTGGTTTGTAGATGCTTAGAACAGAGCGCTGATGTTTGTAATTCAAATAATAAATTATTAAAGTATGTAACTTTGCTTGTAATCTTTTAAATTCTTAAGTTTTTTCAATTTAAAAATTTTTCAGAAGTTTATACCTGATTGATTGTGGTTTATCGTTTTTTCGTATTTTGTTTATAGTGGGTTAGAAGAGAGCACTGTGATTGATTGGGGATGTAGCCAACATTTAATGTAAGAATGCTGCTTTTCTCTTTCAAATAACATAATAATTAAAAAGTTTGTTTTCTTTATTAAATTTTAATTATTAATATGAGATATGCACTAATTCCTGTAAGATATTTAGCTTTGAAGACTCAACAAAAATGATTAATGAAGATACAATATTAGCAGATATATTTCATATAGAGTAAGTTTAAAAAATGTTAAATACAACGAAGCAAAAGTAACTTATCTAAACAGATTAAATGTTGTGTGTACTTATTATGTTTTTTTTTTACTTGATTTGTAGTGCTTTAGAGCAGTGCACTAAGTTTGATGGACAAAGTAGTCTTAAAGTATTAAATTATGTGATTCACAAAATAGCTTAATTATTTCCTAATATTTTAATAATTAATATTTTAACATAATAATAATTAATTATAAATATGTATTAAATATCTCTGTTTACATCAGTATTTTTTTAAATTTCAGCGACCAAAACAATAAAATACAATGTAATAGAGAAACACTTACCGAAAATTCATCACAAATATAGTAAGTTGTTTATTTTTTACTATCTCTGTTAATTTGATTTAATATAAAATATGACATTTTGTCATTAAACTTTATGCTCTGGTTTATGCATATTAGTTAAAAGTTGTTAATTTTGTTTTGTAGTGGTTTAGTAGAAAGTACTTGTGAAAATAGTGCTAAAAGTTTGTTTTTAAAGTAAGTTTATAGATAGTGGGTAGTTTACTGCTTAGTTTTATTTTTATTCAAAGTTATTGCTTATTAAACAGAAATAAAGAAGTTTTTAAACTATTTTCAATTCTGAGTCAAAATTTTCAATAATTTGACTTAATTTTATATTAGATTTGAAAATAAGAAAGTTTGTCCTTTTTGTCATGAGTCAAAAGTAAAATTAACAGATCATGTAAACCGAGTACATAAACGTCCAATTGAAATTAGCAAAAGTGTTGTTGGTTTATATAACTTGAGAAAGGTTTGTGAAAAAAAAAGAACTAAATTAAAATGTAAAAATTACCATACAAAAAAAATGTGCCCTATACCAAATTGTTTCAAAATAACAAAAAATGTTGGAGAACACTTAAAAGGTAAAATGCATAATTTAAAACCTGGCCCTGAATATTATATGCTTCTAAAAAGTGCTAAGAGTTACAAATTACAAGATCCTTCTGAGTCACCAAGTAAAATTAAAGAAAAATACAAATCATTTTCTCCTGCAACTATATCAACTGTTACAAAAGATCAGCTACAAGTGGACTTTAATATTCAAACTCAAATAGCTACTGATCCATTTGAAAGAGAAGAATTAATAAAGTCTGACTCAAAAGAAGAAGAATTAAGAAAGTCTGATCAAGTTTTAAGCAGCCATTTATCTACTGAATCTACTGAACCATCAGTTGTTGATTTTGTTACTTTTAATAATAAAAATGAAATTGGTGATATTCAAAGTGATGCTTTTGATGAAGATGATAATAATGATGATGATGGTGATTATATACCCTCTGAGCAAGAGAGTGATGAAGAAACATTAAAAAAACTTTCTCCATCTATTGAAGATTTGTTAAACGATTTTTATCATTATCTTACAGGACCTGATAGAGCTAGAAAAAGTAGATCTATTGAAAGGGTTAAAAATGACGTTAAAAGGATTTTTTTGGCTGTTGGTTTAACAAATTCAATAAAATTATTGTTTGAAAATGACACAGATGTCATAAGAAAAAACTATCTTCAAGTATATTGTGTAAACAGAAAGTTAGAAGCTGGTTCAATTAAAACATACTTAAACTCTTTAAAAGATTTTTGTTCATATCTTATAAAATCAAAGTATCGTGAATTTGACCTGTCTTTTGAAACTATATTTCAAACTATTTTAAATATTGAAAATTGGAGAAAAAATTACCGTGCTAAAGACAGTATAAGAAAACATAAAAGAGCTGAAGATGACCTTTTAATGCTTGTTACCCCTGAACAGGTAAAGAAATATGAGCAGAGCAAAAATGCATCAACTGCAAAAAAATTACTTGAGGATTTGAAAAACAATCCGAATAAAGAATTGACTATGTTTGATTATTGTTGTTATAGGGACCATGTCTTTTTTATTATACACTTTGCCAGTGCCCATAGATCAGGTGTAACAGCAAATATGACTATGGAAGAATTTTTTAAAATGAAAGTTTTTAAAGATGGTATGAAAATGATAAATGTATGGGATCATAAAACTGTTTCAACTTATGGTCCAGCAAGAGTGACTTTAAATTCTATTGAATTTGAATGGATTGAAGTTTTTGTGAATCATGTTAGAACAAAATTACCTGCTATTCATTCAGATAAAGTATTTTTATCATGGTCTGGGAAAGAAATGTCTTCTGGGGATATAAGTGGAAGATTACATTCGCTTTGGGTGAAAGCTGGTAATTTTGATGGGCGCTTTGTACCCAAAAAGCTCTCTGCTAACATTGTCAGAAAAACAACTTCCACATTAGTTCGTAATAGCGAGTTTTATAAAGATAGAGGTGTTGTGGCTGACTCAATGATGCACAGTGAACTAACTGCTGCCACTCATTATCATACCAGAAGTCAAGAGCTTAATGCAATTACTGGTGGCAATATTGTGCGCAAAAATTTTTGTCGTTCCCCACTAACTAAAACAGACGAAGTTGATAAAAGTAGTTTAACTGAGGAAAAAAATGATCAGCTTCTTACGTCAGAGAACCTCTTAAGTAAAAATGATTTTAGTTTTTCTTTGATGAACACTCCTAAAAAAATCTGGAGTAAGGAAGAAACAAGTTCTTTAAATTTATTATTTCCTGATAATAAATCTCAAAATATATCGTATAACCAAGTAAAATCAATGCTTGCCAAATCTCCTTCAATTAACAGTTCACCTAGACAAGTTTATGACAAGCTGAAAAGAATGAAAAGAAAGTATCTGGAAGATATGCCAGAAGAATCAAAGGTTTTTTTCTTTTAATTTTTATTGGTTCGGTTTTAAGTCTTTTTTTCTTTTTTTTTCTTCTAAATTTTGCTTCGTAACTTCTCAAAATAATTATAATCTTATATATTGTTTAAATTTAATTTTTTTTCATACTAGGTCAAGAAAAATTTGCAGTTTGAACGCAAAACTTGGTCTTCTGAACAGATAAATGAGTTAAAAGTTAATGGAAAAGAATTAATTTTGGGAGGACCTTTATCACGAAGCCGAATTTTAAGTGTTCTAAAAAACTCTAAATTATTAAAAGATTTCACCATCACACAGTTGAGAACACGAATTAATCATGAACGAAATTAAACTTAGCTGTTTCTTGACTATAACTTATAAATAAACAGTTATTATTTTTTTATTTTTAAGTATTTAAATAAACATTCCAGCTTTGTTATTTCTTATATTAGGTTCCTTTTTTCAATATTAAGCTTAACTTTTATGATTACTAACGTGTGGCTTGGGAATGTTTCCATAAGGCCATTTCCTTATTTAAATACACCACTATGGAGAAATAGTTGAATCAGTTTTTACAACCAGATGTCTTTCATGGCATTAACCTGTTATGATGATCAGGACTAAGTATTTTTAATGTGATACACTAGGTATATTATCATACAAGGTTTGCAAGTTCCTCCAACTTTTCCCCACAAATAAATCAAGGGGTTTTATATCATAGCTTTCTTTGTCCTAGAAAAGTTGTCTTTGCCACAGTTAAAGAGCTTTACCTGCCATAATCAAGTATCAGTTTAACTTCATTACCAGAACAAGGATTGATTCATATATATTAAATGTTATCTTGCTTACATTCAATCACTAACAATATGATAAAATTTGAAAAAGTAGTTTTTACAAAAATGGGCAGAATTTTTAAATCATCATAAATAGAGACAATTTAAACTTAGATTAAGGTTTATTACTCTGTTAATTTGAAACTAATGACAAATTCTCTTAAATTATTTCAATCGAAAAAGATAATTTTCTAAAAAAAAGGAACACATGATAAAAGTGAATAAGAATGATTATTATGAATATGAATAAGGACTTTTTATGATGTCACTAACAAAAATTAAACCTAAAATATAATAGCACTGTTATTTTTACCTTTTTTATTATGACTGATAATAATTATTAATTTAATACTGATTAAGATTTTATAAAAACAAATTAAAAATCTAAGGAGAGCTCTTAAATTCAGTGTTATCCCTTGGACATCTTTTTAACACACATTTAAGATTAATTTTTAAATTAATCTTAAATGTGTTAATCTTAAATCTTTTAAATTAAATTTTAAATAACTACAAGCAATCTCTCACAGTAAATGACAATACAGTTACAGTTGCAGACAACGTCTTACAGTCTTACAGTTAATGACAACCAATAGAGTAAAGTTTTTACTGTCAATTGAAAACAACGTTTAAAATGCCAACTCAATCTAGTTAGTGTGTAAAATAGTTGTATTTATTCATATTATATAATATAAACTATTGGTGCCACCAGTTAGTGCTAGTGAATATTTTAATATTGTTGTATTTCTATTACAACAAAATAATAAACTTAAATGATGTACTCTTTTTTTTTGCAGTTGAAACCAATGAAAGTTTCTTTCAGAAATTAATGGCAGTGAAGTGGTACCTACAGTTGCAGCTCAAAATAAGTAGGTTTGAAACTGTCTTTGTGTTGATTGTGTTCTTTCTTTTAATATTTTCTTTACTTGATAAAATTAGTAAACTTTGGCCAAATTTAATTAGTAATTTAGTAATTTGCCTTTCATTTTTGTTTTTCAGTTCTACTTATAGAGCAATACGTGGTATAGATACAAAGACGTGGTATTAAAAAATGCTACAGTTAAAAAAAATCGTTTTACGATTTTTTTGAGGTAATTGTGAGCCTAAGGCTGATGATAAATAGTACATCTGGCTCCGTATATATGTATACACACAAACACACACAAGCTATTTACAAATCGATATTTCTATATTTAGGGTAAACTTTAGGCAAAGAATGCGAGGAACTGTTAAACTGTTATGAACATATTATGCACTATACCATATCATGCACTACACGTGGCGCTCAGTTTACTCGACGATCCAACTTAACAGGATATTATCCATTTTTCTAATATATATACATAGATGCAAAGTATTCAAAATGATTATATTGTTATTTATATATTTAGGATACATTTAAACTAAAGACTATGAAGAGCTGTAAAACTGCTATTGGCAACAGTTGATAATACTAGACGCATGTGTTAGTAAGTAATTTGAATCTCTGGTTGGAATTCTTTTAAATGCTTTTATGCTTTTTACCCATTGTTGCTGTGGAAAAGCTCAATACCAAAGATTTAATAAAGGCAGAGTTAGGCAGGGTCGAAGGATATTTTTCGAACTAATAATCCATTGTAGTGAAAAACGAACTAGTTCAATCTTTTAAAAAAAAAAAGTTTTTTAGATCATAATCGTCTTTGAAGTAAAAAAGTAAACATGCCCAGTGGGCACAAGAAGCGTTTTAAACGTCTAAATCACGTATTAAAACGTTTTAATACATATTCTAGACGTTTAAAACACGTCTCGTGCCCATTGGGTGATTTGAAGTAAATTTCCATTTGTTTTATTTTTTTCAAGAAAAAAAATTTGAAACTAAATCTGTAGTTTTTTTTTTTTTTTTTAAAGCAACATTTAATTTTTCTTGCCGCCATTTGTGCTATAAATTGCTGACAACGTTATTTTATTGCATAAATATGTAACTCTAAACTTTCAAAATTCAATTAACACCATTACGTCCAAAGATATTGCGCAGCGAAGAGAGTTTGGTGCAGATTTTTCAAGTAAAATCATTCCTAGACAATGAAGCACATTTTTACATAGCTTTTAAATATTGATCGTCAAAATTGCAGTCGTTGAGGTCGTAGAACCCACAAAAAACGAATGCATTTTTAAGTGATTACTGTTTGACGCGCATTAACTTGACTGCATAATAAGTTAAAAATGCGTTATCTTCTTGTACCTTAAAAAGTTTAAAAAGATGTAAACTATTTTACAAATTTTAGGGAGGATAACTAAATGGTTTATCTCCTATGGAATTACAGTATCGGACAAAACAAGTGCAAAAAAATAATCCTTATTTAGTTTCTTTATATAAAAGTGCTTCATTTTTTCAATTTAGAGAAATAACTATGTAACTGTTTAGAGACAAAGTTCTTCAAGTTTTATTCATCACAAAGTTCACTATTTGTACACAAAAATTAATAAGTTAATCAAAAGTATTAAAAAAAGTTGATTTCCTTCTAGACAAAAATAAGTGCAACTCCGCAAAATGTTGACCATGCTGTATTTCGCTATCAATACTTCGTAGCGAATCCTTTGTTGTCGATCACTGCCTTGCATTTTCGAAGCATAGATTCGATCAGGTGATCAATAAAACTTTGTGGAATTGCTGCCCAGGCTTTTTGGATTTGTTCAAACAGTTGATCCTTAATACGAACACCTTCACAATTAATTCTGCGGTTGACAATCTCCCACAGGTTCTCAATAGGGTTGAGATCCGGAGATTGAGGCGACCAATCCATCACCGATAGGTGATTGTCTTGAAACCACTGCTTGACTACTTTTGCATATGTTTCGGATCGTTGTCTTGCTGAAAAACCCATTTTATTGCCATATTCCATTCAGCATGAGGTAACATAACATCTTTCAGGATATTTTTATACATGAAACGGTCCATTATTCCATAGATTCGATGTATAAGACCTAGACCGTTAGCAGAAAAACACCCCCAGACCATTGCATCGCCTCCACCATGCTTGACAGTCTTATGACAGTTTCGTAAATCGAGGCGTTTTCCGGCCGGTCGACGTACACGGCAAATGCCATCGCTCCCGATGATGTTGAACTTCGATTCATCACTGAACAGAACAGTTCGCCATTTCTGCACATTCCAGTCAATATGAGATGTAGCAAACAGGAGCCTTACTTCTGATTATTTAGTGAAATCAGCGGTTTTTTTGCAGGGCGTCGAGAAAACAATCCGGCTTCAACAGCACGTCGTCTGAATGTTTGGTCCAATACAGGCAGCTTTAATTGCTTTTGTATCTCGACTTATAAGATTCAGGGATCCTTCTTAACGGATCTGACGATCATAGAACCCTCTCTAGAAGTGGTGGAACTCGGTCTACCACCTTTGTTATCTGCTGCCAACTTCCCCGTAGAACGATATTTGGAACATAGCCTTGATACGGTCCATTTTTTAACGCGATATTTATCACAAATACTTTTTTGTGACATTCCACTTACGTAATTGCAAATAATTTTTTTTTCGTAGTTCCAATCTAAGACTGTCGGGAGCCATATTTGCACTTAAAGTCATAAAAATAATAAGAATAAATAATCACGCTTCTTAAGGCTTACCGTGATACATTTACCTTGTGATTATACAATGATGCTCTGTGGAACACAACGTCTTGGTTGGATGATAACTGTATTGATGTAACGAAACACTTGTTGTATTTCACTTCTTGTATTGATGTTTTTCGATAAAACACTTTGATAAAACTCACTTCGATGATAATACTGACTGATTGACTTCCATACACTGACTGAATTACATGTTGGTTTACATGTCTCTTACACAGTAAAATGAACCTGTGTAAACCTATTCTGGAAGATTCTAGATGCTTCTTTTTGATGCTTCTGGAAGCTTCTGGATGCGTCTGGATGCTTTTGAATGTTTCTGGATACTTCTGGATGCTTCCAGATGTTTCTTCTGGAAACTTCTGGAAGTCTGCATGCTTATGGAAACTTCTGGAAACTTCTGGATACTTCCTTTAATTATTAAAAAACTTCCGTGACGTTGACACGGACCAGACTTAAAAAAATGAAACAAACCAAAAAAGTTGCACTTGTTTTGTCCGCTGCAAAATGGCACTTGTCAACGAAATTCTGCCTGTGTGCTGTCACCTGTCAGCTGATTGCTCATGTCATGGCATGCTATGACTCCAGACTTCTGAACTGTTTGCTGTGGTAGTATAGTTCGTTCCGTTTTTAAGACATGTAAAATTAGTAACACCTTTTTAGAATTGTTCGATGTTGGTTGCAAATGTTTTGTCCAATACTGTATATCCTTTCAAGAGTTTAAAAAGCATTTATGCAGCAAAAGCTCATTTGGTATAACGGTATTACTAGTGACTTAGCACTAAAGTTTTATATCTTAAATTAAATTTAAAAATTGTTTTTGAAAAACATTTAGTTTGAAATGTGACCATGTTTGTTTACCTTTTGTGCTTAGACTATTGATTGTGTGCAGTATGTGGTTTTAGCGTAAAATGTTTTATAAGTTTAGGCAATAAAAGAGAATAAAAATTAAGCTAAAATCAACAAAATCATAATTTGTACCAATAAGAGCATTAAATATTAAATCCTAGCGGGCATGTTGTCCAAAAAAGATTTTTTTTAATAGTTCAAAGACTTCTTTTTGAATCAAACAACCACTCGGACCTGAGACGTCCACATGGTTATTTTAACTTTGGAACACAATACGTGAAAATAAAATTTTCACGTCTTGTGTTCCAAACTTAAGTATGTCTATTCCTATGTCAAATAAGGAGACCTTGCAATTAATTATAATGATGGAAGCCGGGGGAAAAAAATATTCAATAAACTTTGGCCTCCCAACCCAAACGTGAGGGCAGTTATGTAGTAAAATTTTTAAATTTACTATGTTATACTAAATTCAAATTCATCAACAGACTTTTAATTTTATTTGAAAATATTATAAATCACAAAAGTTATAACCATGCAAAATTTG
>NC_061159.1:17246486-17283013 GCF_022113875.1 Hydra vulgaris | reverse complement strand
TGGCTGACTCAATGATGCACAGTGAACTAACTGCTGCCACTCATTATCATACCAGAAGTCAAGAGCTTAATGCAATTACTGGTGGCAATATTGTGCGCAAAAATTTTTGTCGTTCCCCACTAACTAAAACAGACGAAGTTGATAAAAGTAGTTTAACTGAGGAAAAAAATGATCAGCTTCTTACGTCAGAGAACCTCTTAAGTAAAAATGATTTTAGTTTTTCTTTGATGAACACTCCTAAAAAAATCTGGAGTAAGGAAGAAACAAGTTCTTTAAATTTATTATTTCCTGATAATAAATCTCAAAATATATCGTATAACCAAGTAAAATCAATGCTTGCCAAATCTCCTTCAATTAACAGTTCACCTAGACAAGTTTATGACAAGCTGAAAAGAATGAAAAGAAAGTATCTGGAAGATATGCCAGAAGAATCAAAGGTTTTTTTCTTTTAATTTTTATTGGTTCGGTTTTAAGTCTTTTTTTCTTTTTTTTTCTTCTAAATTTTGCTTCGTAACTTCTCAAAATAATTATAATCTTATATATTGTTTAAATTTAATTTTTTTTCATACTAGGTCAAGAAAAATTTGCAGTTTGAACGCAAAACTTGGTCTTCTGAACAGATAAATGAGTTAAAAGTTAATGGAAAAGAATTAATTTTGGGAGGACCTTTATCACGAAGCCGAATTTTAAGTGTTCTAAAAAACTCTAAATTATTAAAAGATTTCACCATCACACAGTTGAGAACACGAATTAATCATGAACGAAATTAAACTTAGCTGTTTCTTGACTATAACTTATAAATAAACAGTTATTATTTTTTTATTTTTAAGTATTTAAATAAACATTCCAGCTTTGTTATTTCTTATATTAGGTTCCTTTTTTCAATATTAAGCTTAACTTTTATGATTACTAACGTGTGGCTTGGGAATGTTTCCATAAGGCCATTTCCTTATTTAAATACACCACTATGGAGAAATAGTTGAATCAGTTTTTACAACCAGATGTCTTTCATGGCATTAACCTGTTATGATGATCAGGACTAAGTATTTTTAATGTGATACACTAGGTATATTATCATACAAGGTTTGCAAGTTCCTCCAACTTTTCCCCACAAATAAATCAAGGGGTTTTATATCATAGCTTTCTTTGTCCTAGAAAAGTTGTCTTTGCCACAGTTAAAGAGCTTTACCTGCCATAATCAAGTATCAGTTTAACTTCATTACCAGAACAAGGATTGATTCATATATATTAAATGTTATCTTGCTTACATTCAATCACTAACAATATGATAAAATTTGAAAAAGTAGTTTTTACAAAAATGGGCAGAATTTTTAAATCATCATAAATAGAGACAATTTAAACTTAGATTAAGGTTTATTACTCTGTTAATTTGAAACTAATGACAAATTCTCTTAAATTATTTCAATCGAAAAAGATAATTTTCTAAAAAAAAGGAACACATGATAAAAGTGAATAAGAATGATTATTATGAATATGAATAAGGACTTTTTATGATGTCACTAACAAAAATTAAACCTAAAATATAATAGCACTGTTATTTTTACCTTTTTTATTATGACTGATAATAATTATTAATTTAATACTGATTAAGATTTTATAAAAACAAATTAAAAATCTAAGGAGAGCTCTTAAATTCAGTGTTATCCCTTGGACATCTTTTTAACACACATTTAAGATTAATTTTTAAATTAATCTTAAATGTGTTAATCTTAAATCTTTTAAATTAAATTTTAAATAACTACAAGCAATCTCTCACAGTAAATGACAATACAGTTACAGTTGCAGACAACGTCTTACAGTCTTACAGTTAATGACAACCAATAGAGTAAAGTTTTTACTGTCAATTGAAAACAACGTTTAAAATGCCAACTCAATCTAGTTAGTGTGTAAAATAGTTGTATTTATTCATATTATATAATATAAACTATTGGTGCCACCAGTTAGTGCTAGTGAATATTTTAATATTGTTGTATTTCTATTACAACAAAATAATAAACTTAAATGATGTACTCTTTTTTTTTGCAGTTGAAACCAATGAAAGTTTCTTTCAGAAATTAATGGCAGTGAAGTGGTACCTACAGTTGCAGCTCAAAATAAGTAGGTTTGAAACTGTCTTTGTGTTGATTGTGTTCTTTCTTTTAATATTTTCTTTACTTGATAAAATTAGTAAACTTTGGCCAAATTTAATTAGTAATTTAGTAATTTGCCTTTCATTTTTGTTTTTCAGTTCTACTTATAGAGCAATACGTGGTATAGATACAAAGACGTGGTATTAAAAAATGCTACAGTTAAAAAAAATCGTTTTACGATTTTTTTGAGGTAATTGTGAGCCTAAGGCTGATGATAAATAGTACATCTGGCTCCGTATATATGTATACACACAAACACACACAAGCTATTTACAAATCGATATTTCTATATTTAGGGTAAACTTTAGGCAAAGAATGCGAGGAACTGTTAAACTGTTATGAACATATTATGCACTATACCATATCATGCACTACACGTGGCGCTCAGTTTACTCGACGATCCAACTTAACAGGATATTATCCATTTTTCTAATATATATACATAGATGCAAAGTATTCAAAATGATTATATTGTTATTTATATATTTAGGATACATTTAAACTAAAGACTATGAAGAGCTGTAAAACTGCTATTGGCAACAGTTGATAATACTAGACGCATGTGTTAGTAAGTAATTTGAATCTCTGGTTGGAATTCTTTTAAATGCTTTTATGCTTTTTACCCATTGTTGCTGTGGAAAAGCTCAATACCAAAGATTTAATAAAGGCAGAGTTAGGCAGGGTCGAAGGATATTTTTCGAACTAATAATCCATTGTAGTGAAAAACGAACTAGTTCAATCTTTTAAAAAAAAAAAGTTTTTTAGATCATAATCGTCTTTGAAGTAAAAAAGTAAACATGCCCAGTGGGCACAAGAAGCGTTTTAAACGTCTAAATCACGTATTAAAACGTTTTAATACATATTCTAGACGTTTAAAACACGTCTCGTGCCCATTGGGTGATTTGAAGTAAATTTCCATTTGTTTTATTTTTTTCAAGAAAAAAAATTTGAAACTAAATCTGTAGTTTTTTTTTTTTTTTTTAAAGCAACATTTAATTTTTCTTGCCGCCATTTGTGCTATAAATTGCTGACAACGTTATTTTATTGCATAAATATGTAACTCTAAACTTTCAAAATTCAATTAACACCATTACGTCCAAAGATATTGCGCAGCGAAGAGAGTTTGGTGCAGATTTTTCAAGTAAAATCATTCCTAGACAATGAAGCACATTTTTACATAGCTTTTAAATATTGATCGTCAAAATTGCAGTCGTTGAGGTCGTAGAACCCACAAAAAACGAATGCATTTTTAAGTGATTACTGTTTGACGCGCATTAACTTGACTGCATAATAAGTTAAAAATGCGTTATCTTCTTGTACCTTAAAAAGTTTAAAAAGATGTAAACTATTTTACAAATTTTAGGGAGGATAACTAAATGGTTTATCTCCTATGGAATTACAGTATCGGACAAAACAAGTGCAAAAAAATAATCCTTATTTAGTTTCTTTATATAAAAGTGCTTCATTTTTTCAATTTAGAGAAATAACTATGTAACTGTTTAGAGACAAAGTTCTTCAAGTTTTATTCATCACAAAGTTCACTATTTGTACACAAAAATTAATAAGTTAATCAAAAGTATTAAAAAAAGTTGATTTCCTTCTAGACAAAAATAAGTGCAACTCCGCAAAATGTTGACCATGCTGTATTTCGCTATCAATACTTCGTAGCGAATCCTTTGTTGTCGATCACTGCCTTGCATTTTCGAAGCATAGATTCGATCAGGTGATCAATAAAACTTTGTGGAATTGCTGCCCAGGCTTTTTGGATTTGTTCAAACAGTTGATCCTTAATACGAACACCTTCACAATTAATTCTGCGGTTGACAATCTCCCACAGGTTCTCAATAGGGTTGAGATCCGGAGATTGAGGCGACCAATCCATCACCGATAGGTGATTGTCTTGAAACCACTGCTTGACTACTTTTGCATATGTTTCGGATCGTTGTCTTGCTGAAAAACCCATTTTATTGCCATATTCCATTCAGCATGAGGTAACATAACATCTTTCAGGATATTTTTATACATGAAACGGTCCATTATTCCATAGATTCGATGTATAAGACCTAGACCGTTAGCAGAAAAACACCCCCAGACCATTGCATCGCCTCCACCATGCTTGACAGTCTTATGACAGTTTCGTAAATCGAGGCGTTTTCCGGCCGGTCGACGTACACGGCAAATGCCATCGCTCCCGATGATGTTGAACTTCGATTCATCACTGAACAGAACAGTTCGCCATTTCTGCACATTCCAGTCAATATGAGATGTAGCAAACAGGAGCCTTACTTCTGATTATTTAGTGAAATCAGCGGTTTTTTTGCAGGGCGTCGAGAAAACAATCCGGCTTCAACAGCACGTCGTCTGAATGTTTGGTCCAATACAGGCAGCTTTAATTGCTTTTGTATCTCGACTTATAAGATTCAGGGATCCTTCTTAACGGATCTGACGATCATAGAACCCTCTCTAGAAGTGGTGGAACTCGGTCTACCACCTTTGTTATCTGCTGCCAACTTCCCCGTAGAACGATATTTGGAACATAGCCTTGATACGGTCCATTTTTTAACGCGATATTTATCACAAATACTTTTTTGTGACATTCCACTTACGTAATTGCAAATAATTTTTTTTTCGTAGTTCCAATCTAAGACTGTCGGGAGCCATATTTGCACTTAAAGTCATAAAAATAATAAGAATAAATAATCACGCTTCTTAAGGCTTACCGTGATACATTTACCTTGTGATTATACAATGATGCTCTGTGGAACACAACGTCTTGGTTGGATGATAACTGTATTGATGTAACGAAACACTTGTTGTATTTCACTTCTTGTATTGATGTTTTTCGATAAAACACTTTGATAAAACTCACTTCGATGATAATACTGACTGATTGACTTCCATACACTGACTGAATTACATGTTGGTTTACATGTCTCTTACACAGTAAAATGAACCTGTGTAAACCTATTCTGGAAGATTCTAGATGCTTCTTTTTGATGCTTCTGGAAGCTTCTGGATGCGTCTGGATGCTTTTGAATGTTTCTGGATACTTCTGGATGCTTCCAGATGTTTCTTCTGGAAACTTCTGGAAGTCTGCATGCTTATGGAAACTTCTGGAAACTTCTGGATACTTCCTTTAATTATTAAAAAACTTCCGTGACGTTGACACGGACCAGACTTAAAAAAATGAAACAAACCAAAAAAGTTGCACTTGTTTTGTCCGCTGCAAAATGGCACTTGTCAACGAAATTCTGCCTGTGTGCTGTCACCTGTCAGCTGATTGCTCATGTCATGGCATGCTATGACTCCAGACTTCTGAACTGTTTGCTGTGGTAGTATAGTTCGTTCCGTTTTTAAGACATGTAAAATTAGTAACACCTTTTTAGAATTGTTCGATGTTGGTTGCAAATGTTTTGTCCAATACTGTATATCCTTTCAAGAGTTTAAAAAGCATTTATGCAGCAAAAGCTCATTTGGTATAACGGTATTACTAGTGACTTAGCACTAAAGTTTTATATCTTAAATTAAATTTAAAAATTGTTTTTGAAAAACATTTAGTTTGAAATGTGACCATGTTTGTTTACCTTTTGTGCTTAGACTATTGATTGTGTGCAGTATGTGGTTTTAGCGTAAAATGTTTTATAAGTTTAGGCAATAAAAGAGAATAAAAATTAAGCTAAAATCAACAAAATCATAATTTGTACCAATAAGAGCATTAAATATTAAATCCTAGCGGGCATGTTGTCCAAAAAAGATTTTTTTTAATAGTTCAAAGACTTCTTTTTGAATCAAACAACCACTCGGACCTGAGACGTCCACATGGTTATTTTAACTTTGGAACACAATACGTGAAAATAAAATTTTCACGTCTTGTGTTCCAAACTTAAGTATGTCTATTCCTATGTCAAATAAGGAGACCTTGCAATTAATTATAATGATGGAAGCCGGGGGAAAAAAATATTCAATAAACTTTGGCCTCCCAACCCAAACGTGAGGGCAGTTATGTAGTAAAATTTTTAAATTTACTATGTTATACTAAATTCAAATTCATCAACAGACTTTTAATTTTATTTGAAAATATTATAAATCACAAAAGTTATAACCATGCAAAATTTGCAATTACAACTTTTGTAATTTACAACATTTTCAAATAAAATTAAAAATCTGTTGATGAATTTATATTTAGTAGTAGGTAGTAGAGTTTAAAATTTTACTACATTGCTAAAATCACGTTTGGGCAGGGGGCAAAGTTTTAGGAGTGTGGTACCTACGTATAATTGCATTTAATCTAATGAGTTATTAAAAAATCTCCAAATTTCTTTTTTTAAAAAAAGCGTTAGGAGCTAATGAGGTTTTATGGAAACATACAGGGGTGGGACCGCAAAATGTGAACACTTTTCTGATTGTAATAATTAATTTTCTGTTAAATATGAACTATTTTAAATAAGAATGTCCAATGGTTGGACATTCTTATTTAAAATAGTTCATATTTAACAACTCTTTAGACACTTTCTGATGAGTGAGAGAGTACAACTACATCTAACGAGAAAATAGTTAAAGCATCTATTGATCAAGGAGTTTTTCCTGATTGATTAAAAATTGCCAAAATTATTCTAAGTTTTAAAGGTGACAGAGCTAATATCATTAATTACCGCTCATCTCCGTCCTTTCTACCTTCTCAAAAATTTTAGAAGATATTATGTACAATAGAATGTTCAATTATTTAAATAACAATAATCTATTATACAAAAACCAAAAAAAAATAACTCAACTGAACGTGCAATTATTCAGTTGTTACACAAAATCTCTAATTCTTTTAATAATTCTCAATTTACATTTGGCATTTTTATTGTTTTATCTAAAGCGTTGATACTGTAGATCACGATATATTGCTTCATAAAATTAAATATTGCATAATAAATAGAGAGCGCCAGAGTATATGGCACCCTAGGCGAATCTGACACACAGCGCCCTCCTCCCCAGTTTACTTGTACATAGGAATGCTTAAGTTATGTTATTATATTTTGTATATACATTCGGAAGGATATATTCATGCATAATCTTAAATAAACGTATATTCATGTAACTTTACAATATATTAATAAACAATTCCAAAACTTCACTTTTCGCGCTATTGTTTTTGCAAATGTAGAAACGAGTTCCGTCAGTTCAATGTTTCCAGTAATACCATGTTCACTTCACACAACAGAGTAGTTAATCCAACAAGTCTTTTTTGCTGCATTGAAGTTCTCACAAATGTTTTTATCAGTTTGAGTTTTGAGAAGCTTCGCTCACCGCTAGCCATGGAAACTGGAAGTGTCAAGAGGATTCTTAAAGGTACAGCAGTATTGGGGGCACAATCTGTCAGATTATTTTTAATATAAAATTTTGTAAATCTAGCAATGTATATATAGCAATGTACACCTTGCAAACGTGCCAAAATTTTCTATAAATGAGTAATAAAAAATTCGCATTGTATTAATTACTACAAAATTTCATTCTGCATAAAGTATAAAAAGAAAAAGAAATCACAATAAAAAAAAGTATCAAAGTTGATTCTTTTGTTTTATTTGACGCAATTTGACTTTAGCTTTATTTGAAACGATTTTAAAGAGTACTTTTTCAAATCTCCTAAATTTAATAGAGATTTGAAAAAGATTTTGGCAATGTTTTCAATATATTTATTTTTTATGTAGCAAGTTTTAGTGTCGCCCTAGAAAACTTTGCCGCCCAAGGCGGCCGCCTACTTCGCTTAGTGGTTAAACCTGTTTTATCAAATTGAAAACAAGTTGTCTATTATAATAATATATCTCACAAAAATTTGTTGAAATATCCTTTGGTGTTCTGTAATGTTCTATTCTCGGGCCACTTTTGTTTTTGATTTACGCAAATGACTTTTATAAAGCCCTAAATCTTTTAAGTCATGTTTGCAGATGATACCAATTTATTTCTCTTAATAATTTTTACTAACTCTTTTCAACTATGAATGATGGATTGCAAAAACGTATCAAATTGGATCAAATGTTACAAATTAACCCTAAACATAAACAAAACAAAATGGATTCTGTTTCATCCCCTCTCCAAAAAACGTTACCCCCAAATTTGTCGCAAATTTTTTATTGATTAAGATGAAATAAAAATAAACTTTTAGGTGTTTTTCTAGAAGAGAACATCACACGGAAACAACATATTAATTTCATTTGTGCTAAAGTGTCTAAAAGTATTAGAATTTTATTCAAGGCTAGAATATATTTAAATAAAAAAACACAACTTTATTACTCATTTTTTCACAGTTATATAAATTATGCATTTATTGCCTGGGGTAGTTCAGCCAAAAGTAAGTTAAAACGTCTTTACCACCGTCATAAACACGCTATGTGTTTAATTAATTTTGAGGATCGATTCTCACATACTAAAATGTTTTTTTATGGAGACGAGAATACTCAATGTATACGAATTAAATGTATTTAATGTTTTATGTTTCATTTATATGTCAAAAAAACGATTTATAACCTTTTTTTTTTTAAAGATTTTTAAAGATTTTTTTTTTAAGATTTTTAAAGATTTTTTTTTTCTTATGAAAACCATGAACAAATACGCCTTAAGAAATGATAATTTTTTAAATAAACCGCTTTGTAAAACAAGATTTAATCAATTTTGTATTTCAACACATCTCTGGAATAAGATTGTTTTACCAAATTTTGATTTGTCGATTACTTTCTCAGTCTTCCAAATTGAATTGAAAAATTTTATTCTCTCAATTGAAAAAATTTCTGAATACTTTTGATAACGTAGCTATTACAATAGTAATAGTATAGTAATATTTATTGCTGTAACAATTACAAATTTGTTTAAATATAAATATTTAAAAATAAAATAAGTTGTGGAACGCAATGCAAGCATCGGGTTATAGACAGCCCACACAAATTAAAAAACACAAGTTATGAAAAATGTTTATCTATTCGCGCTTTGAAAACATTCAACGATGTTGCTTCAATGATTACATTTGGTAACAAATTCCAATTTTTACAAACTCGATTGGTAAAGAAATTATATCTTGGTAAACATGATGGTACGTATTCTCTTTCTAGCCTGTATTTATTACCCCTTACAGAAAAAGCCGGGCCTGAACTAGTCACGGATGATGCCGGTTTTGGATTTTTGTACCAATTTATTTGGTCTATATTTTGCTTGAATCAGTATTGTTGTATAAGATCTCCTCTAGCAATATATAATAAAATTTTATGAGACATAGTGAATATTTATATTATAAGTTTCTTTTTTTCTTTCTGGTATTGTAATGTGTGTTTTTGAAAAAAGATTCTGGCGATAAGATCGTTAGGATCTTTTATCAGATACCTTTGTTTGCATTTTAATTTTATACATATAATTTTTTGTTATCTAAACTTTGAATTTATAAGTCTACGGATTTTACATGTTGTTAAAGATTTTATTTTGTAATACGAGCATACGAGCACAAAAAAAAAAAAAAAAAAAAAAAAAAAAAAAAAAAAAAAAACTTACATCGCAATTTTTTGCAAAGTCAATATAAAATTTATAAAAGCCTATAAAATTTTTTTGCAAAAATTGTGAGATTACTTAAAGAATTAGACTTAAGTAAAGTTTTTTTCTTGATCAGAAATCAAGAAATGGCGAGGTTTACATAAGATATCTAATGCAGATGATATTTTTGATTCAATCTGCCAAATATGATTTCTCCATGATAAATTTTTATCTATTTGAACACCAAAAAAGTTGAACAGGAAAAAGTATTGAAGATACTTTTTCCTGTTTTATAGTTATGTTGTAAATGAGGAACTCTGGAACTTTTAACGGTAGAGATATTGGTTGACCTGTTTTATGAAATAAAATGAAGTTAGTTTTTCAAAGTTTAAGGGTAGTTTATTTTCTCTGAACCATAAATTAAAGTTTTCAAGTTCAGTATACATTGTTCCGAACATTGATTTTAAATTACTATGATTATAAAACAAAATTGCATCATCAGCATAAATTATTGAAGATAATATGGATGATGCTTTATGAATATGATTGATGTAAGCTAAAATCAATAAGAATCCTAAGATTGAGCCTTATAGAACCCCGAACTCAATAACAAGAAAACTTGAATCTTTGCTTATTATAAACTGTTTTTTTGTTACTTACTTTTTTACCCATTTATACATTTGTTCTTTAATACCATAATGTTTTAGTTATGATCGTAAGCATGGTCATCTGTATTAAATGCCTTTGAAAGGTTTATAAATACTCGTAGTAAATGCTCTCCTTTATCAAAAAATTTTATTTGTAAGTTCAATAATAACATGCTCTGTTGAACAACTTATATATATACCAAATGGATTTTTATGTAAAAGTTTGTTTAGCATCAACTAATAATAAATTTGATTGTAAGTTACTTTTTTATAAACTTTAGAGAACATTGATAGAAGGCAAATTGGACGGTAGTTAGACATGTTACTAAAATCTCCATTTTTATAAACAGGATTAACGTTAGCAACTTTTAACATTTCAGAAATTGTACTGTGTTCAAAAGGAGATAATATTAAATGAAAAAGGGGTTTTCTAATACATTTAATGACGTGTATTGGTTCATTTCGTCATATCCGCACGACTTATTTTGCTTTAGTTTAGTCAGAACTTTGTTAAATTCTTTATAGGTTTTTTTCATTTGATATTCATGATAGGTGTTTTTCTACAATAAGTTTATTAAACTTCTTATTTGGGATCACTGTTTTTGAAGCTAGACTAGAACCAAGATTTACAAAGTGTTAGTTAAGTTCATAGTAAATATCTGATTCATTTGTAATGTGTTCAAAAAGGTAATCATGGCAGAATTTGAGTCAATTAAAAATGACATCAAGTCAATTCCAGTTTCTAAAGTGAAAATTACTGCTACATACTGCATACAAGATTTTAATTTAGAAATGGTAAGCAAGCGGTTATGAGGTTATGGCTGCATTAAAAAAAAAAGGAAATGGATGTTTTAATCTAAAATGAGATGGATTTTTTTAAAATTTCCTAAGCTGTGGAGGTGCTGGTAACTCATATGAGAATACATCGCGTCAAGTATAGCAAGTTGATTAATCTGCTAAGATAATGGGTGTGAGTGCTAACCTTATTAGAAAACTACCTCATTAAAACTGATAGACACGGCGTTTTCGTAAATCTTTGAAGCAAGAGAATGTGACGTCACTTTGTGGCAAAAAACTAGAAAAAACAAACTAGTAATAAGATTTTATTTAAATTTTTTAGAAAAATCACTTTCATTAGAAATATATATAATATATTTTTACGGGATATATTCTTATAAAGACTAAATATAGTAATTACTATGTCATTTCTTTAAAACTATTTATTTATTAATATTATAATAAATACAAACTCTTATCCGTGAAGTAATATATCTTTACCAGTTTTACTACTTTTTGTGCAATTGTATACACCCTAATTAAGATTAATTAAAAAATATAAGATAAATGCAATAGCAATCTCGACCTTAAAATGATTTTTTTACCTCAAACTGACGTCACTAAACTGACGCAAGACATTTTTCGGCTTCACTTTTAGATTAACAATTTTTTATATAAAATGCTCTTCCTGGCGTAATTGTTTTGAGATAAAGCACTGAGAATTTTGTTAAGGGGGAAAACCTCTCAGAAAAAAATTTTTTTTTTCAGATATTTCAAAAGTAAATTTATTAAGAAATCAAATGGTAAAAACCTTATTCAAAAATCGCTATTTTTTATATCAATAAATGACACTTTTGTACAACCACCTGAGTTCAAAATTACCTAGCAACGCCCCTAGTTACAGAAAAACTGTGAATAAAACACATCTAGTATAGCTTTTTATCCGGGTTTTTTTTGCAGTTTAGTTTGAAATGCTTCCCATTATCTCTAAAGCCATACTTTAAAACCACATATTTGACTGATAGTGCTAAAATTAGTCATCTTTTCAAGCTTCTACACAATCAACTCAAGCTTTCTATATAATTAAAAAAAATGGACAAGTCTAAAACTGAATATAAAAGTGATAGAGTAAAATTTTCTACAAAACGTCTTCGAAAACGTAAATGTACATTTTCTGGTTTAAGAAAGCAAGAAAAATGTGTAAATATTGGTGTAAATAATGTTAATAGTAATAATGAAAATATGGTAGACTCTGTAAATATTGAAAGTGAAAGTGTATTTAAAAGTGCATCAAAAAAAAAAGTAAAGCAAGTAGTGGTTCCAAGTGGACAAGCTACAGGTTTATTGATTTAGAAATTCTTGCTTCCATTTTTGATAAACTTGGGTGTCCAGAATGTTTGCGACCATCACAGTTGTCGTTAAGCGAAAATAAAAAGTCTTGCAAAGGATATGCATCAAATTTATCATTAAATTGTGTTTGTGGTTTCAAGTTAGACTTTGACACATCAAAAAATGTAGCAGGGTTTGATATTAACAAAAGATTAGTGTATATCATGAGAACACTTGGTCAAGGCCAAGCTGGTCTACATCGGTTTGCCACTCTTATGAATATCCCAAAAGGATTATGCAATAAAAGCTATAATGTTATTGTTCAAAAATTGGCAACTGCAGCACAAACTGTTGCTGTTGAAACTATGAATGAAGCTGTACAAGAATTCAGAGAAGGCAAATCTCTTAATGAGATCTTAGATATTGGAGTTTCTGTTGGTGGAACATGGCAAAAAAGAAGATTTAATTCACACAATGGGGTGACGGCAGCATTATCAATTAAAAATGGGAAGGTTTTAGATGTTGAAGCATTATCTAGAAAGTGTAAAATATGTGACAAAAATCAAGATGTTGGTAATTCAAAGCAGCAGCTAACAGCAAAAAAATCACATATTTGCAATAAAAACTATGAAGGATCAGCCGGTGGAATGGAAACAGTTGGGGCAATAAAGATATTTAATTGCTCTTTGCAAAAATTTAATTTACGATACACAGAATACTTGGGTGATGGTGATAGCAAAAGCTACACTTCTGTCAAAAACACATACAAGGGTATTGAAGTAATTAAACTAGATTGTATTGGACATTTTCAAAAGCGCATTGGATCTCGTTGTAGACAATTAAAAAAGCAAGTCAAGGGTTTAAATGGTAAAGGCGGTTTAACAAACGCTACAATTGATCGGTTGCAAAATTATTTTGGTATTTGCATTAGGCAAAATTGTGGCAACTTTGAAGGTATGAGATCTTCAGCTTTGGCTAGCTTATTTCATGTAGCATCTTCAAGCAAAAATAATTGGCATTACCCGCATTGTCCCACAGGAAAAGATAGTTGGTGTAAATACAATCGAGATAAAGCTAATGGAACCAAAGAGTATAAACCCGGACCAGGTCTTCCTATTGAAATAGTACACAAGTTAAAGCCCATTTATGTAGAACTAACATCAGATGTTTATTTAAATCGTTTGCTTCATGGAAGAACACAGAATCAAAATGAAAGTATTAATGCAATGATATGGTCTAGAATACCTAAGTCAAAGTATGTTTCGCTTACGCAATTGAAGTTTGGACTCTATGATGCTATTGGTGCCTTTAATATAGGATTAAAGTCTAGTATACTTACATTTGAAAGACTTAATATGATACCAGGGCAACATACCATTTCTGGATGCAATTACCTGAACCAGAAAAGAGTTATGATGTCAGAGTATAAAAATCAAGACACTATCAAAAAAAAAAGGAAGATTTTAAGAAGCCGCAAGCTTAAAAAATTTGACAAAGTTGAACAGAAAGAAGGGAAATTTTATACGGCTGGTGTTCATGAATAAAAAAATACAATCAGTATGCTCTTTTTATATTATATTTTTTGTATCTTTGTTATTATATAATATTTTTCATCACAATTTCAACTTATTTGGCATTTTTCTCAGAACGCGTGTTTTTAATCTCCCGGCAGAAGTATCTTGAGAACCGCTTGACCGATTTTAATGAAATTTTCAGGGAGTATTCCTCTCATAAAGATGTATGCAATGAGCAGACAACTTTTTAAAAATGTTTTTTAAACTAAAGAAATTTAAAAAAATATCTATCATTTTTGTGCTTAAAATTTTTGCCAAACTTAAACAGGCCTACTACCTGACAGAAAAGTTATTTTCAAAAACTGTCTGCTTATTGCATAGATCTATCTTTTAACTATAAGTTCGAAAAAAATCAGCTCAAAGTATCATTCTAATTGACTGCAATCTTTGCCAGGGTGAAGAGACTAATTTGACATTTTCCCTTAGTAACCACGTTGCCATGGCAACAGAGTGCTATTTTTTATGATAGATCTTCTTAACATTTAGTATACTTTTATTTGGAACATGTAATAACTTTATTAATGCTTTACTTTAGAAAATAAGTTTTTGAGGGGTTTTCCCCCTTAATACTACTAGGTGGATTATTATCCAAAATTGATCTAACTAACCAAAATTTTCTCACCCATACACAATATAAAACTTTTATTTATGGGAGATTTTTATTAGAAATTTTATAATTTACCTCTTCCGGGTAAGTTGCTTTCACCACTGTCTAATCTTCTTTTAATAACAGTTATTTATAAAAAAAATATTTATAATTAATTTAAAAACAAATTATATACATAATTGGAAGTTGACTTTAACATAGTTTAAATTTGAAAATAATATTTATGTTAGTAATAAAATTTTTAACGTTAATATAGAAAAAATGTTTATAAATAGTTTAAAATAATTTGTAAACTGTAGTTTAAAAAAAACTCTGTTTTTGTAATTTAATTCCTTATAACTTAATTTAAATTAATTTAGATATTTATAAATTTTTATACAACTTTTATGTTAAACATGTATAACATTTATACAACTTTTATGTTAAAAAAATTTAATGAAAAACACCATAAACATTTTTATATTTTAGTATTTTTAAGGTGGTACACCACCAAATATTCTAAAATGTTCAAACTTAAAAAAAAAGAGATAAATTTTATATCAATAAAAATTACATTAATATAGAATGCTATTTTATACTTTATTTTACTTTGCCTCGATTACTTTGCCTTAAATTTATCTAAAAACATTCATTTTAATGGGTCCATTCAAAACACAATTACTTGAAATATATTAACACAGCATCCATGAAATTTTTTACTTATGTTCTACGCATGTAAGGTAAGGTATTGACATTTGGATTTAAAGATTTTCAAATTACATAAAAAATTATATCAATTTTTTTACATCAAGTAAAAAAAAAAAACTTTTTTAGAATTTTTATTAAAAAATTAAATTATAAAAAATAATTGGAGCAGAATTTAAAAATTTTGAAATGTTATGCCCAAAGAAAATTTAAAATAAACATTTCCTGAAAATTTGAAGTGGTTTGCACTTCTGCTTCTCAAGATATCATGTTTACAATCAGAAAATTTTTTGCAAAATTTGAAAACAGAGAAAAACGCAGAAGAAAATTAAATATTCTCATCATTCTTTAATATTTTTTTACTTATTTAATCGAAAAATTAAAAAGTAAGTTGAGAATAAACTTTATATTATTATTATACAACAAGCTGCCTTTCAAATGAGCGAAAAATCAAAAATTCACTTTTTTTTTACAATATTCAGAAAGTATTTGGTGCTGTACCACCTTAAATGTTTCAAAAATAATAAAAAAATTATTATCATTTTAAATTTGTTGAATTAGAAAATTGCAGCATGAGAGATATCTGTTAAACTAGAAGGTGCATAGTTTAAAAATTGAAAAATTCATTATCTCAAATAATTTAAAATTATGTACGTTTAATATCTTTTTTCTTCTCAGCAAATTGACGAGATTTTCCTCAAGATGGTATACAAACAAGTAGCACCATGATACAGAGCCTTTGTTAAATGTTAATATATAAAAGTATTGATATAATTTTCTAAGGTTTGTCACAATAACAACAAGATATTTTATATTTTATGTAAACAAATGCTCTGCAAACTACGGAATGATTTTCAACATTTGATTCATCCACTGCAATTAATTTTTGAAAAATCTCAACTATGTTACGAGCAAGATCTTGTTACGAAGAACTGTCATTATTGGCATAATTTCTTGTGCGTGTAACACTCATTCACAAATTTATACAGCCATTTTGATAATACATTAATATTAAAATTGCTCCAATGAGGCAATCTTTACCGATATTCCATTTTTTTAAATACAGTATCTAATTAGTGCAAATTGAAGGACTTAAAGAAATACAAAATAATTATTGCATAATAATTTTTAATAATCTCTAAAAATTTCTTGTAAATTTTAGGCAAATCCAAAAATCAGTTTGACTTATGAGTTTTTTTTTTTCTAATTAACAGCTGACTCTAACTTTTTACGAAATGTTCGAACACTAATAAACAATCAACATCAATTATAAAAAATAAACAAAATAAATTCCATCATTAATAAACAATGTAACAAGCTAAACTTGCATAAATTGAACAAGCAGATTTTGGCCAGCTAAAACAGTTTGAAAAATTAATTTTTGTAGCTATTTCAAAAAAGTTTTAATTTAAAATTTTCAAGCAAATACAACATACTTAAATATACTTTTATTCTAAAAAATGTTAAAACAAAAAATATTTTTTCATTTTAATATTTAAAATCTTCAAAATTTTTTTGTGAGAGACTGTTGATTTATTGTAAAATTATTCAGACATTTCGGTGTAATAAAAATGAGTAATAGAAAATTTAAAAACATTTCTATGATAAATTTTCAACCAATTGGCATAGATTTTAAAAATAATTTGAAACAGAATATTAACTAGTTTTCCATATAGTAAAGACTTTAAAAAAACATCCAATGGTGTAAAGATCTTTTAATATACAATTCAGACATTATGTTTATCTGTAAACTTCTTTTAATGTAAAACTGATCCAAAACATATTTTAAACGAGTTTGATTCTTCTGACATATTTCACGAAAATATTCCCATAAAAATAGTGTTATAACTTCTGAGTAATATTTACATTGATCAATGAGTAATATTTACATTGACAGAATTGGTAAAAACTCAATACATCTAAAGTAAAAAACCTATTTATCAATAACTACATTCGTTTTTAATTGACTGCTAATTTTAAATTAGCATTGAGGTTTTAAAGAGATTGCAAAGAAATTATATTAATCGATCCAAAAATAGTACAGTTTCTTTAATCCACAATGAACAATGGCTTTTTAAATTTCATCGAAACTTTAAACCATTTAACAAATATAAATATTCTAAAATTTATGCTTAAAATTAGCAACTTTGAGTTCGAAATTTTATCCACAGAAGGTATATTATAGTTAAAAAATAAACAAACGCAATTAAAACAGCACTCTAACATATTTCTGCCATTTCTTTTACAAATTAGACTAACAGTTGCGTAAGAGTTTGGCAAAACAATAATATTTGGCACGCGTTAAAATTTCGTTCCTATTACGGATTTTCAGCCAACAATATTGTAAATAATAATAATAATAACATGTTACTTTAAAAATAGTAATATTAATAATATAGTAATTAATATAAATAATATAGCAATTTAAATAAATCGGTATAACTTTCTATACAACAATCGCTTATACATACAATGTTACAGTTACAAACAGTAATAAACTGACAAAACGTAACAACTCACGATGACATAAAAACAACTATTGCTAAAGAAAATTATAATGATTTAGGAAATATATTAATCATAGCTCTTATAATATCATAACCAGTGGCGGATTAAGACTTCTTGGGGCCCGGGAATATTTTTGTTTTTGGAGGCCTTTTTATTGGCCAGAGCCTAAAAATGACTAAATAAAAAAAAAAAAGGTCCTCTAAAATTTTTGGGGGCCCCTAAATTTTCCCCCCTCCCCATGATCCGGCACTGATCATAACCAAAATATATTGCAAATAATAAATAATAAATAAATAAAAATGTAAACAGAAACTAATTAAATAAAATGTAAACAGAAAAACACTTAAAAATCAAAACAAAATAAAAGATACAACAAACATTAAGAACAAAACAAAAAATTACGTTAAATATTTTTGACAACAAAAAAAAACAATAAAAAAACGACAACATAAAATAAAAACTAAAAACAAAAACAAATAAAGAAGAAAAATATATAATATTACATGGTAGAATAAAACATATATGATAAATAGCTAAAATGAAAATAAAAACAAATAACATATAACTGTATAAAAAATTATATATCACTATTTAAAAATAATTAATAACTAAAAAATAAAATAATAAATGACTAACAATATATTTAAAGTAAAACTTAATACGCTAAAAACTAAAGAAAAAACATTACTACAAGACCGCATAACAGCAAAACTAAAAAATAAATCGTAAATAAAGAATCCTAAGAAATATATGAAATAAACCTAAAGAAATGTATGAAAAAATAAAAAAATCTTGATTTGCCAATCTTTTTTAGATGTATAGAAATAGTGATTATTTTCTTTCTTTTCCATTCATTTATATTTAATTCATTAGAATAAAATAGAATAGAAAAGGTGCTGTACACACTTGAGGTGTGTAGAGTCTTAATTACGTAGAATTAAGACTATGACAGCCAATTACAAAAATTAGTGTTCAGAAACCAAAATAATTATCGATACTGTTTTTAAAAATGTTTAAATTATCTTTATCTAATATCCATTGTGGAAGAGAATTCCAATCATTTATAACTCTGTAAAAAAATGGTGACGAATTCTTGATTTTGTAAATTGTCTGCGTATTCTACAATTGTTACTTCTACTAGATCGCTCCAGCTCAAAATTTAAAAGAAGGTGGTGAAAATTAACAATATCTTTCTCTTTTGAGATCTTATACATTTGAATCAGATCACCTCTTCTTCTTCTATCAAACAAAGTTGCCAATTCAAGTATCTTTAATCTTTCTTCATATGACTTCCCCCTTAAAGGTTCAATTCTCGTAGCCCTGTGTTGCACGATTTCAAGATTTTCAATGTCCTTTTTCCAAAATGGACTCCAAACTGTTGCTCCATATTCTAAATGGGGACGTACTAACGATTTGTATAGTAACTTTAATGAAAATTCATCCAAATACTCAAAAGAGTTTTTGATCATGCCTAATTTTCTGTTTGCTTTACCTATAGCTGAATTAATATGATATTTCCACTCTAGATTATTTGAAATGAAAATCCCAAGATCATTTTCTATCATTGTTTCTGTTAAAACAGAGTTGTTCAATTTATATTCATATCTTGGATTCTTTTTGCCAATATACATGACTTTACATTTTGATTCATTAAATGTAATTAACTAATCTTCAGACCATTTAACTAACCTGTCAATATCCTCTTGTAATATTTTATTATCATCATAACAATGATTGATTGAAATAACTTTGGTATCGTCTGAATATAATTTAGTGTCTTTAACAATCCCTCTACATAAGTCATTAATGAAGATTACAAACAAAAGAGGTCCGAGTACTGAACCTTGTGGTACTCCACTAGTAACCATCTTCCAACTTGAAATATATTCCCCTATCACAACCCTCTGCGTTCGGTCTGTCAAAAATGATTTACACCAATTTAACAATGATGGTACAAATCCTAGTCTGAATAATTTTTTCAGTAATTTCGTGTGAGAGACTGAATCAAATGCTTTTTTAAAATCCAAAAATAAAACATCAACGGAAATATCCTCTTCATACGCTGGCGTGATTAAATCTAATGTTTCTAACAGGTTTGTTATACAACTTTTGTTATTAATAAAACCATGTTGCTCTTTAAAAATTAAATTGTTTTCAATGAGGAACACCATCATATGATCTTTAATAATTCTCTTCTTAACTTTACCAACAATTGATGTTAATGAAACCGGTCTATAATTTGTTGGATCTAGATTATTTCCTTTTTTGAATAACGGAACAACGTTTGCACATGACCATAACTTCGGAATAGATCCTGTAATAAACGATTTAACAAATATTATTGCTAAAGAACTTGACAAAGATTCTGAACATTTCTTTAAAACTTTTTGGTGAACATTATCTGGACCTACTGATTTGTACATGTTTAAATTACTCAAATGTTTCTGAATAATAGAAATACTAAAATCTGGATCAGAACGTTTTGTTAAAAGATTGTCGTCTAAAACTTCTTCTGATGAGTCATCTTGTATAAACACAGAAGCAAAGAATTCGTTAAGAGTGTTTACAATCTCTTGATTATCAGTAGTTATAATACCATTATGTAGCTATATGGCTTTGATCGAGTCTTTAAATCTTGTTTTGTTGTTTATATAAGCGTAGACACTTTTAGGATTGTTTTTTAAATTAAGTGCCAAGTTTTTTTCAAAATTGTGAATACTTTTCTTGACAAGTTTTTTTATATCTTTATTTAATTTTTTATACTTATTGACTTCTAAAAGACTTTTAAAACCTGAATTTCTGAAATTCTGAACCAACATTTTTTCTTTTCTTTACACATGCTTTTAAGTTCACTTGTCATCCATAGTGAGCTATTTTTTAGTTGAAAAGAGTTTTTATCTAAATTTAGCGTTGGGATATATTTTTCACATCCTATTTCATATTTTCTAAGCCATTTTTCGTAACATTCATTAACACTTAGTCCTTCAAATTCATTTATCCAGTTTATGTTATTAAAATACAAATCTAACGCTTTATAGTTTCCATTTTTCCACAAAAATTTTGTCTTCCTCGTAGTGAGATTAATAAATTAGGTTTATTTTCATAACCAAATCGAAATTTCAAAATATGATGACCATGATCGATACCACCTAACGGTGGAAAATGTTCAAAATGAGGTCTAAAATGTTAGTATCAATACCAAACTTTACTTGAAAACTAGGACTGATAACATTTTGGTGCAGGTAACAGTCATGTAACGACTCAATAAACATACTTGCTGTTGTGTCACTGTCATTTATAATTTCACTAAAACTTTCATCGTTCCACTTGATGTTTGCATAGTTAAAGTCACCACATATTAAAATACCAGAGCATTTATAATTTTGTTTGAGTACATATGCTTGTTTTAATGATTTTATAATGTCAATACACTTTTCACTATTACTAAGACCTGTCCGATACATACAACCACATAAGATTTGCTCTTTGCCAGTTTCAATCAAACACCATACTTGCTCAATATTTTCATTTATTAGATATTTTTCATTTATTTCATAAGATTTAATATTCTCTTGTATATATATACATACACCACCACCACGACTAAATTGACGATCTTTTCTAAACAGATTATAACCAAGAATATTAGTAGTAGACATTGCTGACCACCAAGTCTCACAAGCAAATATAACTTGAGCCTTAGATCTGGATATATCATCAATGAATTCGTCAAATTTATTATTTAAAGAGGTCACATTTGTATACCAACATGTTAAATAATCGATATTTTCTGTTTTTAAACCTTTTTGAAGGTCTTGATTAATTTTCTTTACCAGCAGTGTATTAGCACTTGAATTCAAATGATTACTTCCTCCAGTGTCTGCATCAGGGTTATTTAATTGGTTATATAGATATTGACAAGGTGTATGTAAAGAATGTTTAAAATTATGTGTGTTATACTGTGATGACTTGAACAACAATTGCTATTTGTTTATCAACACTACTTGTTTATTTCTTATTACGTGATAGCTTTTAACTTGGTCCCAATCGACTTTCAGGTTGAGTGGTTTATTTAATTCTCTACATTTATCCCTGAGTTGTTTATCCAAGTTTCTCTGAGCATCAGTTAAATCAGGATTTACATAAATACCATTAAACTTACGGTATGATTTTTTTATAAAGTCATTTCTCGTGTCCTTATTTCTTAACTCGAAATTACTGGTGCAATACCATTTTTAGATTTTAATCTAAAAATACAAACCAAATGAAGTTTAACTATTGATACTTGATCCATTAAATCTAATACTTTGTTTTCGTCATCTTTCTTTATATCTGCGCCATCAGTTTTATTGGATTCTTCTAAACCAAAAATAGTTACGTTCTTCTCTCTTCGTTCAATTTCTTTATTTTCATTCGAAACTGTATTAATAATATCAATCTGAGATTGAGTTTTATTTAATTTTCTACCTTTTACAATATTCCAAGCTTCATTCGAAGCAGGAACAATAACATTTACAACTTTGTTGTTTAAATCTTCATTCTTTTTAGTTAAATCAGTAACTGTTAATACTAATGATTGTATTGTTTTTTTCAAATCTGCTACAGCATTACTAATCTTTGATTCATATTCAATTCTTAGTTTACTCTTCAGTGCATCCAGAGCGTCTTTGAATTCTTTTGCATTAACCATAATATATTAGTTATAATATAGTTAACCTTGTAAACACAGTGTTGAGCAAAAATATTTTTTGTTTTTTTCGTATATATATATATATATATATATATATATATATATATATATATATATATATATATATATATATATATTATATATATATATATATATATATTAGTTGTTGTTTTTTTTTTAACTTCTATTTTCATTACTTTTTTCCTTATTTCCTTTTAAATATTTCTTTTTCTTTTCTTCTTTTAAAACATTTATTCATTCTTCTTTTTTAGTTGATTTTATTTTTCGTTTAATTTATAAATGTTTACATTTTTCTTTTTTTCTCTTTTAAAAAAGTTATTATCATCCGTTAGAAAAAAGCGTCCACCATTTGCGATGTCATTGCAAAGATCCGTTCTTTGTTTTACAAGTTTTTGTCTGGTGATATATATCTTCCTTCATATTGGTGTTTATAAAACAATTTTTTTTTTTATTTATTTTTATTGTCATTATTGTTGTGGCTGTATAGCCTGTCTTATTTATTTTTAAATATTCCTCTAATTAATCTTTATTTTTGTCTTGTCAACTGTCAAAATATGCTTTGTCTTTGTCTTGCCTCAGGCGTTCACTGCTCGTGTGTGACCATTCGGCGAATTTTATATGCCAAAGTTTTTAAATAATAATTAGACTATATAATTAGCAGAAATACGTTTAATTATAAATAGTTTTTAATACTGGATAAGGCCGATTATTAAATTCTGATGTAGCTTTTAGCATACAGAAGCTTTTAGCATACAGAAATTCTGATTTAGCTTTTAGCATACTGAAGCTTTTAGCATACAGAAATTTTGATGTAGCTTTTAGCATACAGAAACTTTTAGCATACAGAAATTCTGATGTAGCTTTTAGCATACAGAAGCTTTTAGCATACAAAAATTCAGATGTAGCTTTTAGTATACAGAAGCTTTTAGCATACAGAAATTCTGATGTAGCTTTTAGCATACAGAAACTTTTAGCATACAGAAATTCTGATGTAGCTTTTAGCATACAGAAGCTTTTAGCATACAAAAATTCAGATGTAGCTTTTAGTATACAGAAGCTTTTAGCATACAGAAATTCTGATGTAGCTTTTAGCATACAGAAGCTTTTAGCATACAGAAATTCTGATGTAGCTTTTAGCATACAGAAGCTTTTAGCATACAGAAATTCTGATGTAGTTTTTAGCATACAGAAAGTAAAGTGGGAGAGTAATAGCAAGTTAAAAAAACTCAATTACGAATTTTGCTCTAACAATTTTCCATTAAGAGATCCGAGGTTCGAGGCCGGCTCTAATAATAAATAAAGTTGATAAAAAAGGAGGCTCAGGCCTCATTTTTTTTTTTTTTTTTTTACATATATTTTTTACAACTACATAGCTTTAACAATATATACTTTTATTACAAATAGTTTTATATACTTTTATTACAAATACAGTCAAAATGCTTTGAAAATAACTGAAATAATACTAAGATATATTTGATGTACAAAGTAATAAAATAATGAAAAATAGTTTTTCAGTTTATATTTTGAAAAGACAAAAAAAGCCTTAAAAAGGGAAAAATTAAACCTTTAGTTATGTAGTCAAGGGAAACTCGCAGAAAACTGTGTAAAGTCTTGACATCGAGAACCCTTTTTTTAAACAATTTCATGAGATACTCATAAATATTTTATTCATTTACAAAAGCCAAAATAAGATGCATTTTAATATAATATTTAATATTTAAATAATGCAAGTAGACTGATTTCAAATTGTAAAAAATAATACGAGGTAAAACTTTAAACTTTATCTTATAATTTTAATTTTTTTTTTGCACTTTAGAATAGTTCTATGTAATGTAGACAACCTTTTCTACATTATTGTTGCTAAGATTTGTTCGGGTCCAAGTGACAACTTGCCTAGCTGCGAAAAAGACTCTTTCTGAAGAAACTAATGAACCTGGAATGAAGTAGACTTTCCTGAAAACGAATGCCAGTTTTGCATTTTGTGGCGCCATGCTCATCGACCACTGTAAAACATCAGTTTCTTTTGCTACTAATGGTGATGAAAAATATTTTTCTAGTTCTCCTTGAATGTCAGAAGAGTTTTCTAGATTTAAAGTAGCCAGAGTTTGGTAGGAGAAGTCAATCTTGTCAGAATCTAGAATATTAGTAGGTATTTGCTCCAAAAGTAAGGGTGATTCAACTTCCTTAGCATATGATTCTAGATGACTTCAAATTTGGATGCATGTTACGGTCATTTCCTATCTGTCATGCTTTGTTTTAAAGAGTTTGCCTTGAAAGAATGGGTCTAGCATGTGAACAATCAAAAAATAAAAAACAAAACAATTAAGCAGCCGTGGCGCAGTGTAAGCGCACATGCCTCAGAAACATAAGATCCGTGGTTCAAACCCCACCTCTGGGCAAGTCTTGTGACATCGGTTAGGAAAGATGCGTGAACTTCCTATTAAACGCTTTTCGGCGGTGCTCTGTGATAAGACCGTAAGGACTTCTTGGGGCACCAAATCAACTAAAAAAAAAACAAAAAACAATCGCATGGGTGGTATTCTCTATACCATCTTCTTTATAGTTTTTTGTAAATGGCTCATCCATAGCTGTTGCTAACTATTTCATATACTCTTCGCACTTTTGGTCAGCAAGTCTGATATTGACATAGCAATAAGCACTAAGAATAGTAAAGAAATAAAGACATATGTATTTCATAAAAAATACAAGTTAGCAAAACAAATGTGAATGAAATGTTAATTTAGTTTTAAATATAAAACTAATTTTCATGAAAATAGAAATCAGTTATAATGATTTAAAGTATAATGTCAAAAGCAAAAATAATGAGAAAATGTAAATTGAAAATGCCTTGAAGCATGTGAATGGGGAAAATGCAAATTGAAGATGCCTCGGATCGTTTGATGGACTATGAGTGTTTTGTCAGCAGAAATTTTAACAGAAAAATCATAGAGCATTTAAAGAAAAGGCAAAATCTTATTTAAGATATGAAACTGAGTGTGAGTTGGAACTTTGTCCTGAAATGGGCGTTCTTCTCAAACTAACATTTCAAGACCCTCCCCCATGTCAAGAACTGACTCCACACCCAAAAACTGACTGTTCCACCTAGTCTTGCAAGTTAAAATAACCTTTTTATAGGTGATTTTTAAGTCAACACAAGCTTTTTTGAGTTTAGTACATGATTATTTGCTTCTGTGCAGATGTACAGCCAACACATCACATTTTTTGCTCTTTTATCAGTTTCACGTTAGCAATGCATTTTGTCACTATCAAGTGCAAAGTGTGATCAGCTCATATAATTTCTGTTTGCAACTGCAAGCTTTTTTCAACTGCCAAGATGACATTTCCACCTCTGTCATAGAGGCACCATCTAAAAAATTAGGAACAAAAAATATTATTAGATATATTATTTCTTGTTATTAAATAAAACTTGTTATTAAATAAACTGTTATAAAACTAAACAAAATAACAAAAATGTTTAGTTTGTCTAAATTTTAAATGACCATAAGCAAAATCCACGTTGGTTAATAAAACATTTATACTTAAATAAAATTTTCTTTTTTTTAAGAGGGAAAACCCCTCAAAAAATTATTTTCTAAATTAAAGCATTATTGAAGTTATTACATGTTCCAAATAAAAGTAGACTAAATGTTAAAAATATACCATAAAAAATCGCACTCCGTTGCCATGGCAACACGGTAACTAAGTAAAAATGTCAAATTAGTCTCTTCTCCCTGGCAAAGATTGCAGTCAATTAGAATAATACTTTCAGCTGATTTTTTTCAACTTATAGTTAAAAGATAGATCTATGCAATGAGCAGAAAGTTTTTGAAAATAACCTTTCCATCAGGTGGTAGGTCTGTTTAATTTTGGCAAACATTTTAAGTACAAAAATAATAAAGGTTTTCTTTATTTTCTTTAGTTTAAAAAACTTTTTTTAAAAGTTGTGTGAATTTGATGCATATGTCTTGCAAGACTTTTTATTTTCGCTTAATGACAACTGTGATGGTCGCAAACATTCAGGAAGCTCAAGTCAAGGCGTACTTATATAACAGGCCTTCTCATCGCGCAACGGCTTAAAAAATGTGGAGGCTGATTTAGTTAGCGGCAAAAGTTACTACGAATAACTTGTATCCCTACCAGAAGACTTAAAAATGCCCAGAAAATGTTGTGTTACTGGTTGTAACTCTAACTATGACTCAGTAAAAGATAAGACAACTACTTTCAGATTACCGAGAGATCCAGTAGAGCGTCTAAGATGGATTAAAGCAATCCCAAGAGAAAATATACCAGACAAACATGACACTGTAGTTTGTGCAAAACATTTTCCACCAAACTTCCAAGTTATTAAAGTAAAAGGAAGAGAAAGACCTCGAGATCCACCTAGTGTATTCGAACAAATTCCCAAGAGTTCGGTGCCAACTCCTCCACCAGAAAAAAGAACAACAACAAAATCCAAAAGCTCTGTAAGATCAATAAAAGAAGATGAACTTTCAAAATTCGAAGAGCTTTACAAAATTGATTCATTCGAAAATTTTTGTAATTCGTTATCTCTAGAAAAATTTAATGATTCAGTTGTTTATTATAATTGTTTAAATAGCTGTTGTATTCAATCAAAAGAGCATGAAAACAATACTGGTATTAATAAATTTTGTTTAATAGTATTTAATGACTTATCATATGAAGCCTATCATGCTGGAGTAAGATGCACTATTGCTTCCTTAGTTAAAAATCGTATTCATAAGTTCAAATGTTGGTCGCAAGTTCATGAGGCATTACGATATTTGATTTCCTTTGAAAAGTCAGAAAAGAAAACAGTTTTAATTCAGCAATTTGAATGCATAAGTAACATGAACTCAAGTAATATTCTTAAGCAAAAATATTCGCCTGAAGTAATTGTTCGAGCTTTTGAGTATTTTGCACAGTCACGTAGTTTATACAATCAATTAAGAAATGATTTTCAACTTCCTAGTATTGCTACCCTTACACGTTTAACTTCAAAAGTTTCACACTTTGATGATAATACTTTTATTTGTAGTGTTTTTTCAAAACTCAACAATGGTCAAAAACAATGTATACTATTATTAGATGAAGTTTATGTTAAACCTATGCTAACTTATCATGGAGGACAGTTGTTTGGTAAAGCAGTAAATGATGAATCAAATCTTGCAAAAACTGTATTGGCTTTCATGGTTGTATGTTTTTATGGAGGACCAAAATTTTTAGTTAAAATGTTACCAGTAAATAATTTAGATGCAGATTTTTTATATGATCAAACTATTATCTTAATCAACCAAATTACGAAGGCAAATGGAAAAGTTATTGCTTTAATTAATGATAATAATAGAGTAAATCAAGCATTTTTCAAACGATTTGATTGCATATTTCCATGGTTAACAACTGATGGCATTTTTTTACTCTTTGATTTTGTGCATTTAATAAAGTGTATACGAAACAATTGGATAACTGAAAAGTCTGGTGAAATTGAGTTTAGTTATAGAGGAAAAAAATATAATGCTAAATGGGATCACATCAAAAAGCTTCAAAAGTTAGAAGAAGGTGAATTGGTTAAAATGTCTAAGTTGACTTATGTTGCTGTTAACCCAAGGCCAATTGAGAGACAAAAAGTTGATACATGTTTAAAAGTTTTTTGTGAAGAGACTATAAATGCATTAAAGTGTCATCAAGGTATGAAAGATGATGATATTGATGGAACTATTATTTTTTTAACTAAGGTGGTTCAATTTTGGAAAACAGTCAACGTTAAAAGTCCATCCAAAGAAATCCATTTGAAAGACAACTTACGAGCTCCCATATCATATGTTGATGATTTATGATTAAATGATTTAATTGAGTTTTCTGAAATGTTAAAGCCAACATTGATTCAAGGAAAAAGAATTAGAAGTATAACCATGGATACAAGCAATGCATTATATCAAACTTGTAATGGTTTAGTTGAACTAAGTAAGCATTTGTTAGACAATTCTCAAATGTATGTACTGCTTGGGAATTTTACAACAGACCCCATAGAAAGAGCATTTGGAAAACTCAGACAAGGTAGTGGGGGAACTTATTTTATAAATACTCAACAAGTAATTGAAAAGTGGAATATCAACAAAACCAAACTATTTCTTCAGAAAACTATCAACATTTCAAGTGCTGAGTTTGCATCTGGTCATATTTGTGATAATTGTTTTTATAAACTTTCAGAAGATGAGTGTGAGATGTTTAATCATTTACATGAACTTTTAGACTAACTTTCATCGAATATTAAATCATCTTTAGTTTACATTGCAGGTTATATTTCTAGAAAAGACAATGAAGATGATAACGATGACACTTATCTGTATTATAGTAATTATGGAAATTTTACATCTGCCTTAGATCGTGGTGGTCTGAAAATACCCAGTGATACATTTTGTGAATGGGTATTCTTAAGTTACATTTTGTTTAATTTTGTTGGCACATCAAACTTTTGTAGATATTCTATGTCCTGCTTATTCATGGATATTGCATGTATTTATGGTTTCACCATAATTACAAGAAACCATTGTTATATTTTTACAAATATATTATTTAACAATTTTTGCTATATGCATTCACCTGCATCAGACAAGGAAACCAAAATTAAAGCTTTAAAACTGTTTTGTTAGCTTTTGTGAATAAATATACCATAAAAAGTTTCCAATTTAACTTTAGATGATATTTCGTTTAAAAATTGATAATTTATATTTTTACTTTTTAATTCTTTCTGTTAATGTTTCATTGTATGCAAATACATAGAAGTAGCTTGGTTATCTTTTGTTATTGTTATTTTTGAACTTACAAGGTGTTGTTTTTTTTTTACTTTCTTGACAAAATAACAATTATTTTTGTTTTATAAACGTTTTTGTAATAAAAATATCGACTTCTTTATAAAATGATAAAATATTATTTAGTAAAAAATGGCATGGTTTAAGCCTTACATTCTTCTTATCCTTAGTTTTTTATTTAATCAGGTTATGCATTTAGAGAAATAGACTAAAATAATCAAATCACAAGCTCCTACTATATTGTTAAAAGAATTTTTAAATATTTAAAACTTAAAAAAAAAGTTGTTTAATAGTTGAGAGCATCAAAACCAAATCAGCCTCCACATTTTTCAAGCCGTTGCGCGATGAGAAGGCCTGTTATTTAAGTACGCCTTGGCTCAAGTTTATCAAAAATAGAATAAATAATTTCTAAATCAATAAACCTGTAGCCACTGACAAGTTTTGAGTTTCCACTTGGTTCCCTTACTTGCTTGACTTTTTTTTTGATGCACTTATAAATTCATTTTCACTTTCAATATTTACAGAGTCTACCATATTTACATTATTACTATTTACATTATTTACACTAATATTTAAAAATTTTTCTTGCTTTCTTAAACCAGATAAAGTACATTTACGTTTTCAAAGACCTTTTGTAGAAAATTTAACTCGATCACTATTATACTTTGTATTAGACTTGCCATTTTCTTTAATTAAAGGTTGAGTAAGTGATGTAGAAACTTGAAAAGATAACTAATTTTAACGCATGTGTCAAAATGTGGTTTTAAACATGGCTTTAAAGATATTGGAAAGCATTTCAAATTAAACTACAAAAAAACCGGAAAAAAAGCTATACTAGATGTGTTTATTGGCAGTTTTTCTGTAACTAAGGGGATTGCTAGGTTATTTTGAATTTAGGTGGTTGTACAAAAATGTCATTTATTAATATAAAAATAAGCAATTTTTGAATAAGATTTTCACTGTTTGATTTTTTAATAAATTTACTTTTAAAATATCTGAAAAACAAAATCAAAATCTATCTGAAAAACAAAATCAAAAAAGCATATATTTTTTGAGAGGTTTTTCCCCTTAAAGTTGTTTGGTAACAAAATGTATATTGCAGACTTAAACAAAAACATAAGGTTTATGAAAAAGTAAATACAAACTTAAACAAAATGTGATATCTGAAATTTTAAGCAATTACCCGTGTGTTTATTCCTTTGCAAACAAATTGAATGTGTCGATCAGGACATCTAACTAAATGGCAATTACTTTCCCAGTGTATTTTTCATCCCTGAATGGCTCCATTCAATCAAGGAATGATTTAAGTTCAAACTCTTGTGAAATGCAATGGCAAGTTAATGCACTGAAAGCATCATTGTTTCTGCTGGTCCGCATAACAGTTGTGAAAATCCCAGTTAGTGTTAGAATATATTAACCAAAGTCAGCAAGGACACATTTCTTAACTTTTTCAGGTGTCTTTAACGGTAAGCCTAGAGTCAATCAACTTGATTAAATCAACAAACCTGTAGTAGCGGCAATATTAAATGAAGTGTTGGTTCTGCAAAGCATAGCTGTCAGGTTGTAGTCAAATCTGACTTGTTGTGTATCATTATCCGCATAAGCTTTCTTTTGTACTATAAATTTTGTAATCGGTGGTTGAAAGGAAAGACCAACACTACTTTTGGATCTTTTTGCTGTACTAGCAAAAAGATCCAAAAGTAGTGCTTGTCAAGTTTTTGCTGTACTAGCTCTTCTGCAGAAACTCTCTTTTTTTTCTCCTCAAACTGTTTGTTGATGTCTTTGTGTTTACTTTTCATGTGAATGTGGAGAGTAGATGTTGAGTGTTGAGGTGTGACTGTCTCCACAAATCTTACAAGTTGATAAAAACTAAATTAAAACTTAATTATTGTTCCTTGTGATCACTTATTTTTATCGGGTATTTAACACATAATTTAATAAAAAAAAAAAATTATAGAAAATTATAAAAATTATTTAAAATTTAAATCTAATTAAAGGTAACTTTTGTAAAACTATTAAAACTTTGATTGATAATATGCACTTTATATAAAGAATAGTTTTGTATACAACAGACCTGAACACATAATATAAGCATTGGTTATGTTTCCAATATTATCAATCAAAGTTTTCATAAATTAACAAAAATTAAAAAATTTTAAAAACAAAAAACACAAAAAACAATATCGGCTGTTTTTGCGAACTTTTTTGTGAACTAAAACAGTAAACAGTTTTTATGAAAACAATGAAAGTTTTCGAATAATCATTTTTTATAATTTTTTGTAATTAATCATATTTCAAAACAAAACAAAACACAAGTGAAACATAGTAATTTTTTATTTATTCAAGCAAAAACTATATAGTTACAAAAAACAACAATTTGCGTTGAAAAATTTATTACAAATGCTGAATAATCAGAACTTAAGCTTAAATGATAACTCTTTCCTTAAGCGATAACTCCTACGAACAAAAAAACTTAAGCGACAACTCCTACGAACAAAAAAACTTAAGCGATGTTTATTGAAAAATAAACGTCGTTAAAGTTTAAAAAGATAAAAAAGTCAATTTTGTAATAGAAAAAAATCGTGTAGAATATTATGTTAAATAAATCTCTTTTGTTAACTTAATATTATGTTAAATAAATTTCTTTTGTTAACTTAATATTATGTTAAATAAATCTCTTTTGTTAACTTAAGGATTTTTTAAAGCGATAAGTAAGATTTAATAAGTGATGAACAAGCGATATATATATTTTTTAATATATTTATTTTTTTATATTTCGTCAATAAACAATTATTTTACAATGTTTATTGTAAAAATTAAAAATTAAATCTTTATATTCTAACAGGAGCAAGTAAGACAATGCTTATCACCCTGCTTCTAAGTTCGTGAAAATATCAATAAAGTTTTATGTATTAAGTTCCTAAAATTTACGTTATATAAGTTTTATACATATTACAAGTTTTGTACATACTATAACATATTACTGAAAGTTAAATGAAATTTGCAACTGTTATCGAATTTAACTGAAATCCAAATTTCTATTTAAAATTTGCCTTTCTGTTAACTTCGTAATCTGATTTTTAATGAATATTCGCCGGTCATTAATATATATTATATATATATATATATATATATATATATATATATATATATATATATATATATATATATATATATATATATATATATATATATATATATATATATATATATATATATATGTATATATATATATATATATATATATATATATATAATATATATTTATATATATATATATATATATATATATATATATATATATATATATATATAAATATATATTATATATATATATATATATATATATATATATATATATATATATATATATATATATATATTACATGTCTTAAAAACGAAACGAACTATACTACCACAGCAAACAGTTCAGGAGTCTGGAGTCATAGCATACCATGATATGAACAATCAGCTGACAGGTGACACAGGCAGAATTTCGTTGACAAGTGCCATTTTGCAGCGAACAAAACAAGTGCAACGTTTTTGGTTTGTTTCATTTTCTTAAGTCTGGTCCGTGTCAACGTCTCGGAAGTGTTTTAATAATTAAAAGAAGTATCCAGACGTTTCCATAAGAAGCATCTGGATGCATTCAGAAGCATCCAGAAGTAACCAGAAAAATTCAGAGGCATCCAAACGCATCCAAAAGCTTCAAGAAGCATCGAAAAGAAGCATCTAAAATCTTCCAGAGCAGGTTCACTCAGTTTCATTTTACTATATAAGAGACATGTAAATCGACATGTATTTATTGGCGATTACGTAAATGTCCCAAAAAAGTATTTGTAATTAATATCGCGTAAAAAAATGGACCATATCAAGACTATGTTCCAAATATCATTCTACAAGGAAGTTGGCAGCAGATAAAAAAGGTGGAGGACCGCGTTCCACCACTTCTTGAGAGGATTTTATATATCTATTTTATATATTTATTTGTTTTATATATTATTTTATATATTTATTTTATATATTTATTTATTTTATATATTTATTTGTTTTATATATTTATTTCATTTTATTCATTTTAATATATAAAACCGCATTAACAATGTTTACAAAAATCAAATGCTATTTTAAGTGCTATTTTAAAACCCCACCGTTCTCTTTCCACCGTGCATAGGAGCATGCTGTGAGAACTTGCAATTTTCCCCAGAAATTTATTCTTTGTTTATTATCAGAAGACTCTTCCTTATTTCAAAAATGTTTTAACCCTGATCCTGACCCTAACCCTAACCCTGACCTTAACTTTTTTCACCAGAGGCCTACGGAGAAATCACGTACTATAGGCGAGTGCCTAATAATTTTGTTGTTCAAGACAGGCAACTAAGAGCTATGTGGCATACTCAAATTTTTTAGTATAATAAAACTGGTATCAATTAGGATTGAGGTTTTACCGACTTATAAAATTACCGGTAAATCGGTAAAAAAAAAAAAAAAAAAAAAAAAAAACATAATTTACAGGTAAATATCGGTAAAATCGGTTAAAAATAAAAAAATCATAGAAACTCGTATAAATCTTTTTTCGTTTCAAAATATCTTTTATATCAAAATATAAATATCTTTATATTTTTTTGCATCCTGTCGGTAAAGAGCTTTTGCTGCCAATTTGACTGGTTCAAGAGCAACAACAATGTCGTATAAAATGTTTACTTCACCATGACTGCAAATCAAATATGGATAAAAATCTTTCAATATTTTTTGAAGTAAATCTTTAACTTTGAGATCCTCTTGGATCATCGACAGCGGACTGTTCCATCTTGTTCTGCAGTCAAGGATAAGTGAAACCTCTTAACCGTGCTGTTTCTTGATTTCTTCTTGAAGAACGTCATTTTTTCTGGAGATTTTCGAAACAACTTAAAATTTTTCGGACTTTTGTGATGACAGATTACAAGTGAACTTTCACTTTTTGAATGGGAATGTTTTCATCCATAGCAGCATCAAGAAAACTGACTTCGGTGTCAGATTCGGATTCGTTACTGCTGACTTTATCTTTGTCGCTTGTTACTTGCAGTGTGTTTTTATCAATTTTTGGAAAGACAAATGAATTCCATGGGTGTAACACGTTTGATGCTCAGTTAAACCAACTTTCCAAACTTAACCATCGTGGAAGCTCCATCCGTTACTGAGCAGACAACGCTGTCGCTAATGTTCAACCCGAATTCGGACACTTTTTCTGTGACAATTGTTGCAGCTTTTTCAGCTGGCAGTAATTCAGAAATTCAAGTCAAGCTCAGATTCCACTATGTGTGTTTTTGATGAATATTAATTTTGATGAATATTCATGTACCTTCAATTTTTAAAGAAGTGTACTCATCCAGTGTAATTGAAAAGCGTCAGGGTTAGGGTTTCCATTGGTCACTAAAGATTTAAAAGTGTTTTTAAGGTCATTTCTCGCGCCAGCAAATTTTTAACTGATTGAAATGTTTGCTTGTAATTTTTTACAAAAATCATAACCTTTTTCACGCATGGCAAATCGAATGAAAGAGCTGTTAAAAATGGCATGGAAACTAAATCCATCCAATGCTATAAATCTTGAAATCACTTCTTCAATTGGTTGCTTTGGGAAAAAAGTTGAAAACTTAGGCTTTTTTGATACTGTTGCAGCTTTTGTATTCAACTATTCCTGTATTTCATTTTTGATTCCATTTTTTTGGTCTTGGTGATGCCACATTCCAGTTGTGGAACTTAAGTATTTACTAGTATTTCCGCATATTTTGCAAGTCACTGCTTTTCCTTTGTTTAAGGTGTAGTGTTTCCAAATGTCTAACATTTTGACCGAAAGCAAATCAAATTGATTGATAAATGCAACAATAAATATATCACAAGAAAGTAATAATGTTTTTCTTAAAATGTTCAGACAAAACTTAATTAACAGAATTAGTTTCTAAACAAAAAAAACACAGCTTAGTTGATACGAAAGTGATTATTAAAGTTTTAGTTTATTGAAAAGCTATTTTAAACCTTTCAAAATATCTTAAAGCATTTTTGAGCAAAATGATTCCTGGTTTACTTGGTAACTTGGTATGCAGTGTTAGTTAAAGCTTGTTCAATTTATCCAAAGAAAAAGAAAGGTTTTTTAACCTCAGTCTTTCCGCCAGAGACAACAAGTTTTTTTAAACCAAAACTTTTCAAAGCTAAAGTGTTCCCTGATTCATTTGTTGTCAAGCCTTTAATAGAACTGGACAGATATTTTCCTTGCGTTGTAGGGGATGTTGATTTTACAATGGCCGTTAAACTCTTTTGTCTTTCTAATTTCGTATAGGGATGTAGAATTCCTTTTGACACTCGAACATAAAAATCTGGACAAATAAGTCTTTTTTTAGGTTTGTTTGAAACGTCTTCGGCACCTTTATAAACTCGTTTTCCCGAAGCATGTTTAACCGTTGCACAGTGGTTCTTTCAATCAAAAATTTATTAATATGAAATATTTGTTGAACTATTTTCAACTAGACTTATATTCCTTGATAAGTTTTCAAATTTCATAGTAAAATATTTTAGGGTTCAAAAAATATGAAATTATACTAAGTTTCATAGTATAATTTCTCAGCGTTCAAAAATTATGACCATATAAAATTTGCAACCCCCTCAAAATGAGGAAGTTTAAATTTTATATGGTCATATTTTTTGAACGCTAAAATATTTTACAATGAAAATTAAAAATTTATCGAGGTATATAAGCCTAGTTGAAAATAGTTCAAAAAATATTTCATCAGTTAGTTGCTCTCACGTTTGGGGAAGGAAGGGGGCTAAAATTTTGGGTTTTTTTTGTTCCTAGGCTCCAATCATCGCAATTTTTTGCAAAATATCCTTATTTGACATAAGCATAAAGATATAAATATTTGGAGCTTGCTCTATGTCTGCAAGTCAGGTATCTCGAAGTCCAAAAAATGCTGGCGCTACCCCTGCTGATATTAGACAAGGTGGTACTTTGTTGAGGCTCAAACCAATTTTAAAATATCATATATATACTTAATAAAGATTTTAAAGTATTTTCAGGCTGGAGGATTTTGGAGATTTTTTTAATTAACTAAAGAAAGTAAAAATTTGCACTCAAAAAACATACAAAAATACATCCACTTCAAAGTGAAATAAAATTTCTTACTTACAAACAAAACTTACTTACAAGTAAAAAACTTGAGGCGAAGTTCTGGTGTTTAAAAAAAGATAAATCTAT